>CM060990.1:685706617-686906617 GCA_030765065.1 Deroplatys truncata
CCTCGTGTGGGACAACAGAAGAAGTGGCAACGCCGCACTCTCTAGGTTCCACGCACTATTGATTTCGTGAGCTGGAATCAGAAACCTGGTGTACCGCCTGCAATGCCCGGGATCCCTACGACCATTGCCGACAACGCCCGAATATCCTCCTCAGTGAGCCGGCCGGCCGCCGGAATTCTAACCTCACTTGTTTCTCGGCGTGCCGCAATCCTGACGTGTCGCAACGAAAATATTACGCTAGAAATATTGATGGCCCGAATGTGTTACACTTACGGCTTAGTGGCAGTGACATTGTGGATCCGGCGATTCCTTACATCTCGCCGAAACAGTAAGGGGAGCTTCATTTCACAGACCAAACTTTGGAGAAACTCCAGTGTCAAATTCTGATATCACCTTACCCCATAAAGGTATTACTTCAGACCAACTTAAAATACAAACAAAATTAACACGAGTTTCGTCAGCTTTATTGTTCAAGGCTGCATCTCTCAGGTTCAAAGTACGCTGCTACTTTCACTTTCACTTTCCCTTTCCGTACACTTAGGTAGAGGAAATCGATCCAGATATCTGATGCGGAGATTTCACTGAAAACACTTTTAGAAGCCCTTGAACCCAACTAAAGGATTTTCTAAAATAAAGTGGGGCGGAAGGATAATGTGTACTTAAGACAGGAAAATTTCCATGGCGCAAAGTGAAGTAATTTCGGGAAGTCTACCACATATCAAATAATCTTTTACCTGGAAACATTTGCGTTAACATTTATTTTCTCAAAAGAAAGAAAAAATCTCTTAAGGTTTGGTTTTTAATTTTCTTTTAAAAGCCCACATTCTCTGGGAATGAACGACGAAATCGTGGCTGCCTTCCATCCGAGGGGCAAGAATTTTAAACAAAACAATTTCTTCAATGCGAGAAACTTCGATATGCTGAAGGGGAAAGCGAGTATAGTATAACGGTAGGGAACCTAGCTAACACAACCCGATTTTCAATTATTTAGCCACATCAAGAGTTGTGTAGGACCTAAAACATACTTTAACAAGTGCCGGCTTAAAAGTGAAAACTACAGCTTACTCTGGTTAACGTATCTTAAAGCGATGAGCCGCTCGAGAAATAAGGACTGGAATTAGTATCGATTATCCGAAAGTGAACGTTTTAGCATGTGTAATCAGTAATATACACAATGCTCGACAATGCGGTGAATGCGGATAAGCTTATACGACACAATCTGATCCACATATTCAAATGTGAGCTTCTGCTCGCTCTCAAAATCAATGGTACACAATTCAAATTAACAAATGGAGGGCGTGACCAAAGAGACATTACACTATCTTGTTATCTTACGTACACGTAAAGTCGAAAAAAAGAAAAACGCCAAAAGCATCCCCTAGACGTATTCTGGCACTCGATCCAATCAGTCGCATTTCCTATGGAACACAGTGGGAGAGGCCACGTCCATAGTACAGAACGATATTGCTGTTCTATCCACTTCTGCACTTCATTTCCGTTTATTATTCCTTTTAAGAGCGTTCCTTTCACTTTCTACCTTAGTAGAAAACGCTGCAGGGTCTCTTACATTCATATTAAATTTAGTCCGTTTTCGTGTAAACAAAAAACTGGATTTGGGCTCCCCCGCAGCTCAGTCGGTAGAGCACCTGCCTGCTACGCGAGGGTCCCAGGTTCGATTCCCGGCTGGGGGTGGGGATGTTTCTTTAGCCCTATCCTCTCTAGAGTCTGGAAGTATGATCTAATGATTAAAACCCAACGACAAGAGAATACGAATTAACACCAAAGGAAAGGCAGCGACAAGGCCAACGTAGTTAAAGGCGGGGCATAAATGGAACTAAAAAAATTGGATTTATTCATCTACCATATAGTTATAGGTATAGATATTTGAAGTGAGGGGAACACCTCGTGCACTGCGACCTACATATGTTTATACCACTCCCAGGAGGAAGGGATGAAGTAAAGGAACCACAAGGAGGCTACAGGATGTAGGCAGACAGGTCACAGAGACGCGCGGAAGTCCCTAACGTTTCCAAACTCGCAGATCCGTCTCACTGCTGGAGCCGCCGAGAGAGGCCGATGAACGACCCACCAGTCGGGCAGCTCTCTGGATCCACGGGGAATATTCTTTCCAGTGAGCATGCATCCGCGCCATCTGTCCGGAACCGCCATACACAGTCATCCTCCGTGGTGTAGTGGTTACCATGCTAGCCCCTAGTTCCCGAGGTCTCGGGTTCAAACCCGGCGGAGGGCGATGGATTTTTTCGGGTGTAAAAATCCTTAGCATGGCTTCCTTCGGAAGGGAAGTAAAGGCGGTGGTCCCGTGTCGTAGATTTACGGCACGTAAAAGAACTTCAAGCCTGATAAAGCAAAGTTACCGATCTTTCACGCCCAATATAGAAAGGGAGCTAAGAACCACAGCAGTTAAAGAGCGTCCATAAATAAAACTCAATTTTATTTTATTTTTTCAAATGATTAAGTACTTGACGGTATATGCTGCGTTAAAATTACATACTCTTTCCATGCATACGAGAAATAACTCAAATGTCCACAGACTTTAAAAGAATGACAAAGTATTGAACAACTGGAACCAAAAATAACGTATAGCTCGAAAATGGCTTATGCCACAAAAAAAGTTATTTTAAATAAATTGTGTGTTTCAAAGAGCAAACCAGAGAATTCAAGATGTACATGTCTGTAAATATCTTTAATATACGATATTTTAATCAAAATCGTTAGTGCCGTTTTTGACATTTTCGAAGGCTCTTCCATGTAATTGTAAAAGGGGTGCTGGAACACACACTACTAGATACGTGGTACAGAAAGTAAAAATGAACTCAATATCAACTCATGTGGAGTATATATAGCTTGCTAACTGTACAGGATGAAATGGAATGTCGCTGGGTTTAATAACAAAAACTGCAATTATAGATCGTAGCTGCAGAAGAAGGGGTTTGAGGGGGGATTATATGTAACACAATCAACTGCGGGGTGCATAGTCGTAGATAGAGAAATTTAGGGATGCCTGCTTCACCTGCTATATAGTCACTTTATTTCATTTGATAATGCAAAACAGGCTTCTTTTATTCCGACATGATGCTAACTTGCTCTGAGCTCTAAAATTCTCCAAACACAGCCTACAATGCCTATAAACGAAAATACTAATAACACTCTTTTAAGAAAAAAAATGGAGTTTTTATTTACGGACACTCTTTAACTACTATGTCCTTAGCGTCCCATTCTATATTGGGCGTGAAATACCGGAAATTTTGCTTAGACCTCTTTATCAGGCTTGAGGTTCTTTTACGTGCTGTAAATGTACGACACGGGACCACCGGTTTTACTTCCCTTCCGAAGGAAGCCATCCTAAGGATTTTTACGCCCTCCGCCGGGTTTGAACCCGCGACCTAGGGACTAGAAGCTAGCATGGTGACCACTACACCACGGAGGACGACACTCTTTTAAGAACGTATTGTACTGTAATATTTTCAAGATCATTGTACTATTAAAAGTAGCTTTGGTTCATTTCTGCACTTGTTATGGACGACATGAAACTGTGTATCCATACGAAGTCGTCTCAACAGACCTATGTTCACTGCAATGCATCCTTATGACAATTTAGCTTTTTATAAATTAAACCTCTCATTTGAACAAGAGAATTACAATCCCACCACTTTAACAACAGATGCTATTAAGTATAATACAGTCAAGGTTATGAAGAATGTATATATTGTACTGCAGAGCTCTGTGTGGTTCACGAACAAAGACTTGCTTGTTTTGTGTCGAGATCGGCAACTGCGATCAGCGCCCAAAGCCACCTGCAACTTACGGAGATGTGCTTCTTGATAAAATTATTGATCGTTACCCTTGTCGATAATGTCTTAAATATCGATACATCTATTGGCGTAAACTCCTCTGGATCACGAATAGCAATGTCTGCGTGTACAAGATCTACCTTATGATTTAGGATACCAGCTTGTCTTTTCTGTCAAATAATGCCACAACCTGTAGATACAGCGATAAAGATCTAAACACGTGTTGGGACTTCCTGGACAGTTTCTAATGCTAAAACTATCTGATTAAGATAATTGTAGTAGGATAATGCCACGATGTGAGTTTGGTTTTAAATTCTAAAATACATGAAAATGTTGAATTTTAACTAGCCTAGGGTTCAGAATATGCGTACAGTAAAGTAGGGGAAGTATTGTATTCCACCCAAAATACGATGTCCAGATTTCACCGGAAATATATGCTTTAAAGCCCCCTGAACAAGAAAAGGAACATTTTTAGAAAAAGATCCATGTGTGTGTGTGTGTGTGTGTGTGTGTGTGAGAGTGATTTGAGGCAGTATTTTTAACACTTAAATGATATCAGTCTAATTATATAATATACAATATAATAACAGCCCGCCTTAAAGCAATATGTGTATGTTGTTTATTTTTATTATGTAGGTACATGTATAATAATGTTATGTGAATGTATTACGTAATTTAACAATGTAGGCGCTGTGAGAATAGAAGCAAACTACCTTTCGTAGCAAACAGAATTATAAAGTAGAAGCCGAAAGTTGCTAATAATGAGGTAACCTTGAGACAACAATAAATTATAAAGTTTAATAATGCAACTAATAATTCTTGGAACAACAATGTAATATTTAAAACAGTTCATAAATAGCAAATCAACAACTAGAAAAGCTTTAAGTTAAATAAAAGTATTCTTTTGGAGTAGGATTAGCCAATCAGAGACTTGAAATAGAGGAAAAATGCAAATTGAAGCGACAGACGCTACAAGATTGCGTACCCGAGCGGTACGATACGTGTTCAGTGTGAGACATAAAACATTCATTGCGGTGAGAATAATATAAAGTTTATGTGTTTAAAAGTACAATTAACAATAACCTCACAGCTCTACAGTAGGATATATCAGTGAAGCGTTATTTAACCTTGTGAAGGATTAATAAAAAAGAAGTAGAATACAATTATAATTTGTGAAGGCTTCATTCTTTAGCCACACCACCCCTGTTAAGAGATACGTGTTCTAAAAAAAATACTGACGCAGCCGAGGCATACATATATAATATTTAAATAAACATTAAAATTACAAAGTTGGTTTTTAAACGTGGGGGCGAAGGCCACTGCAAAGTTTGTATCGTACGTGGGGCGAACACTTCAAGAAACATATCTCCCGCAATAACCCTCTCTAGTTTATCTTCCATACGTGGGGCAATAAACATCTTCAGAACAGCATAACGCAAAAACGAAACTTGGTATTTAAGTTACTATCTACCAAAGATGCGGCACAAAGATTTTCAAGAATATCCCCCAACCCAAACTATCCTTTACATAGAACATTTTTCGAAATTTTTTGTGTTCCAAAAATGGCTCTTAATGATTTTCATTAAAATACCATATATCAAAGATATTTACATGACAAATAAAATGTACATGTTGAATTTTTTGGAAATAACCTATGAAGTCTGTTTCATTCGGAAGGAATTTTTAATAATCTTGTATAACTGGTAAACGATAGAAGAAAATGTACTACACAAAAAATGTACATCTCTTTAAAACATGCAATTTATTTCAGTAAGTTTTTTTGTGGCATAAGCCTTTCGAGATATCCGTTATTAATGCTTCGAAATGTTCAATACTTGGTCATTCTTTGAAATCCCGCCAACATTCAGTTGTTTCTCGCGATATCATGGAATCAGTATAGAATTTTAAGGCCAGTGTACAGCACCCATTTATTTAATATTTGACTATCGCTGTCCCCTTTATATTTATAGCCACTAATAAACGATACAGGCTAAAGAAAGTCGTGTGAATGTATCACATTCAGATTTTTTATTGATTGCCTACATTACAACTAAACAGCATTTTACATTGCATTGATCAAGATTTTTAACACAAGGATCGTACTGTCTCTTATTTTTCTGTCAGTTTAAAACGTCTTTGATTTCATCTACAACAGTTGGGATTCCCAGATGTCGTTGGATATATTCGCTCCTAATATACCAAGGGCCATCTACAATCCCCCGAAGTATATTGCTTTGGCTTCTTGGAATTTTGTTTATATTGCTTTTGCTTGCACAGCTCCAAAGCTCATTGCCATATAAGCATATTAGGTTAATTACCTGTTTGTACAATAGCACCTTGTTATAGGTTGTAGCCGACTGATAATGGCTTCTATATGCATAAATAAGCATTTCTGTTAAACCCTCCTGTTCATATTCCCGGGTAGTACACGTGGGCGCAAAAGGAAATTACGAAATAAAAATGTTTTCTGAAGGAAAAAGTTAACGATAACACATAGCCTCCTCCATTTGCCACAAGGAGAAGAGGAAATTAGCTCGAGTACCTAACTTTGCATTGGCGGTTTCGTAATTAAGGAAGTTTCCTAAGCAGAGCTTCAAATAAACGGTTTACAAAAACACTAAATGTAATTTCAATTTTGACATCTACAGTAACAGGAGATGAGAACCGAGCGAGATGGCTCCGCGGTAACGTGCGAGCCTTGGATTCGGGAGGTCCTGGATTGGATTCTGGGGGCGGCTACTCTGATCCTGGGGCTTTCGTGTTTGGCAAGGCGAATGCTGAGGTTGTTTCCCTTCTAGCACAAATTTCCTTTTCCTGATTTCCTATCATTTCGCTTCCACTTTCATATTGCAGATGGTAGACATAGGGGCTGTGTAGTAACAGTCAGTATCGGACAGATAGCGCAGATGCTTGCTCGAAGTTCTTCTCGGCCGTGCCAGATGGCAGCCCTCTCTGAGTCGCCCCCGGTGGATCAGTTCTCCCCGCCAGAGGAAAGCCTTCGATGAGCAGCCTGCAGGTGCGATCGGGTCATCAAGCTTGGAATCCTTAGGGGCCTCTGCGCGTCTCTGTTGCCGACCTATAACCTCCTGGGGGTGGTGAGCACAAAAGATATGCGTTGGATCGAGGTGTCCTCTCCGTTCTCTGGTTAGTCAGTCACCAGAGGAGAATAGTAAAGTTTGTTACTCTAAAAAGGGTTTCAAGCTTTTTAATTTGGTTTTCCTTTCTCAAAACGTATGGAACTGCTCTCATTCTAAAGGACTATATAAAGCTACAACATGCAACCACAAATAAAATGACTACTCATTACTGCTGTTCACATTTTTAGAAAGAAAAAGTTGCCCTAAGTAAAGCAACAAAGGCTACAAGAAAGAGCATACTTTTATCAAATTGTGAAAAAAGAAACTTTTAAATGCTTTTACTCATAAAATATTTTTACTAAGATGTGCTGCCATTCGGGAATAAGGGGAAACTTTTGCACTGATGATGGCTGTTCTAGCCATGTGTAAGACATCAAAAGAATACAGCCCTGTTGTACTGAATATATATGGGAATTTTTGTCAGATAATAATAATAATAGTGATAAATCAATCCTTCCTTTTCTTTTCATCTATATTTAGGTTGAAAAACCATTTATTGGCGGTAACTTTGAAAACATATGGTGGGCACAAAATCCAGCAAATGCGTATATCTTTCGAAATGTCATGTTTGCAATACTTTTGAACTGTGCGACCAAGAGTCACATAAATGTCCCTCAGAGATGGTTAAATAGCATTATAACAATGCGATTATACAACTAAGTGTTAAATGTTTGTTTTCTTTCAGCACTTTTCTGTACACAAACGTGCCGCAAAGATTGCCCGATTTTGTTTAAATATACCATTGAATTCTTAATAGAAACAAATTCTGTGAGACAGAAATTTTAAAAAAATATAACTAAGCAATTATTCTTATATTGTCAACTTACAAATAAGGAAGGCAGCGCATGGCGTACAAAAAGTAACGGTTAAAACAAGCTCACATGAGGTGTGCTTGTTGCGGATCTACGTATGAATACCACAGATTTGAAACGAAGCTTTACTTCCACGTAACTCCCTGGAGCATTACTTCTAGTAAAACGTTTAGCTGATGTAACAATGCTACAGAGTCAGTCTTGTCTGCGTGACTTAAGATTCGCTTGTTTGTTTTTCAGCCCATGGCTATTGACTATTATAATGAGCACGGCGGTCGTGACCTGCACATCTCCGTGGTCAGCGGACTGTTTCCGTTGCTAGAGAAAGTTAATTGCCGGCGAAAGTCGTGCGAAGGCCGGGATGTGAAACTATGCTCTCCCAAATGATACGGCGTGTCTAGGCGATAACATGCTCCTGTTGAATCGATAATCTGCGTAGATGTTTAACTTCCCATCTCCTTGCATTAAGTAGTTGCACCATTAATTTCCGTGTATAGTTAATAATGTTTTCGCTTTGGCTCAGGCATGCAGAACTGTAACCTAATTGTGTCCAACGCTAGAAGACGCCGCGGTGTGGGAAGCACCATTCACAGCCACAGAGCATCGTCTATTTAGCCCGTGAGAAAGCGAATTATGGAGTGTGCGAGTGGACAGTGGCGGCAGAACCTATGCAGTCTCTCTCTGTTAATGAAGTTCACTAAAACGTCGATAATTCCTTACTTTAACATTTTTCCTTGTCATATTAAAACCCATTTTCTCACAGTATCAGGTATTTGGGAAACACCAGAATACTTAAACTGTAATATCATTTATTCTTTCTCTGTTAATTTGACTGCTGGAATGTTTTAAACTGGAAGCGAACGCTATCTGGAATACGTTTTTTCACACGCAGATTCATTCCCATATCCACACTTCCAGGCTCAATGGAGAGTATGAAATAACCCCAATTAAAGAAAAATTCCCACCCCCGACCGGGACTCGAACCCGGGACCTCCGGGTGAGAATATTTCAACCAACAGAAGAAAAAAAACACGAGTTGGTGGAAGAAGTACACAGTAGGTATGTTGTTATATTAATCACAAACATGCACCTTAAACAAACAAAATGCCACAGAATACATATATATATCTAAAGAAGTTAACTTCACGCAATGCGTAGCAAAATCTTATTATAATAACAACAATAATACTATATTTATATTACAAACTTTTGCAAATTTTAAGCATCTGTTTTATTAACTACATTTTATTGTTATGCATTAGGTTTCTTCATGTCCATTACGCTAAATCGTCATGAAAGTCGCATATGTTATACACATTAGATTATTTGACCTTTCACTCACAAATCCAGCTCTTAAAGCACATTCTGTATGTCTTACTTTGAGGGCCGAATCAGAAACATTCAGTGCCTGGGCCGTGCGGTATACTCTTGCGTGAACAATAAGCAAGTCAACTGTTTAAAATCGAATACATGCAGCGTTCAGGATTCTCAAATTCGGCTACCCTTTCTTCACATACATGAAATTATATTCTGCCACATACAACATTCCATCTTGTCTGGAAGGTTATAAACAAGTTTTAATTTCAAGTGGGGACTTGTCCAGGGACGAAGGTTAGGCAAAATAAACACAAACCACGTACTGCAGTATAGGGCGTTGTTATCCAGTGGCACATTGGTAATTTAATTATTTTATAACGACCTACTTGGCTATGCACCCATAGCAATCTGAAGAACTAATAATCTTCCGGCTCTTTGAGTTTGCGCGCGAGTATCTTCAGGGGAACAAGAAAATAACCTACGTTTCTAGAAACAGCTGCTTGGAGAAAGAGGATAGATAAATCTAAACAGCACTGCTCACTTTCACTGATTACGTTACCAACCAAGCTTGCGAATATTGTAGAGCAGAAACGCCGTGTTGGAATGCAACCTGCGCGACAAATACGGTTTACACAGTTCGCTTCATACATTCTACTGGAAATTGTCATCAATTAAACGCAAATGCCGGACGTGCGGTAAACGAAAGGGCAACTATACAACATAATGTTATATTTCCAGATGCTAGTACTGGTTTTACATGCACTACACCGCCTCTGCTCTTACCAGGGCAGCCCCGATTTCTTTCTAAATTGGTATATAGGTAGATTTTTGATGAAGTAATTCGGTTAGATTTTTCGCCTACCATAAATAAATAAATTGCGCTTTATTTATAGACGCTCTTTAACTGCTGCGGTTCTTAGCGTCCCATTCTATATTGGGCGTGAAAGACCGATAATTTTACTCAGAGGCCTCTTTATCAGGCTCGAGGTTCTTCTACGTGCCGTAAATCTACAACACGGGACCAACGGCTTTACTTCCCTTTCGAAGGAAGCCATGCTAAAGATTTTTACGCCCGAAAAAATACACCGCCCTCCGCCGGGCTTGAACTCGCGACCTCGGGAACTAGAACATGGTAACCACTACACCACGGAGGACGGCATTCGCCTATCACAAGATGCCGCTCTGGAGCGCCATAGGCTATATCCGAATTTCACACTATCATACTAGCACGGTAGATATTTTTGTAACCTTTAGTTAGGGTCATCTTTATCACTGACCATATTGGTGATAATGTGGATCTAAAACAAAGTGGAACAGTACAAGTACCTCACGACTTCTGCATTTGTACACTCATCACAGACAATACGTAACACGCTGCATTGTTTCGAGGACATTTCGAAATGTTCACCCCTGTTTTTACTTTATCTACCACGTACATAGTAGGTATGAATGCAAATTTCCACTCAAAAATTCGATATCCTGATTTCACCGTAAATACATGTTTTGAGACCCCTGAATCCACAAAAGGCATTTTTAGAAAAAGGTCCGCATGTGTGTGCATGTGAACAGCATAACCCAAAAACGAAAAGTGGGATAAATACCAAACTTGGTAGGTATTTAGGTTCAGGACCTTCCAAAGATGTGACACGAAGAATTTCAAGAAAATCCCCCAACCCCAAACTACACTTTAAACGGGACATTTATTGAAATTTTGGATTTTCTAAAAAAATGACTAACGATTTTTTATTGAAGTATATTAAAGATATTTACATAAAAAACAAAATCTATATCTCGAATTTTCTGGAAATAGCCTGTGAAGCCCTCTTCATTCGGAAGGAATTTTATATAATTCTTTATAACTGATAAACGCTAACTGATAGACGAAAACACAAAAAGTGTAGGTCTGTTTAAAACACAACTTATTTCACATAACTTCTTTTGTGGCATTAACCATTTCTAAGATATCCGTTACTAATGGTTCGATTTGTTCCATACTTCATTCCTTTCAAGTGCCGTCAAGTTTCAGTTGTTTCTCGCGATGTTAGGAAACAGTATGGGATATATAGCGCCCAGTTCTTAAACAATTGAGTATCGCTATTCCCTTTGTATCCATAACTAACTGTGTAACGTAGCTATTTCTGCAGAGGTTTATCTCGATCAAAATGAAGTAACTTTCGTAAGAATAATTTGTATACCCACTAATAAACGATACGGGGTAGAGAAAGTTATGTGAATGTAACACATCAGGTTTTTCAGTAATATATCCTTACCGTTGTCATGCATATATCGGCCCATCTTTCAAAATTGGTGAACCGAACAGGTGCTATAGAACAGAAGGTAATTTCATTACAAAACCCCTATCATGTAGATTTTGCGTTGCTTCCATGGTTAATATTTTATTCCTGAACAGTTCTTCCAGTCTTCGGTTTACAACTTTTTCTATACTAAAATTATAAGGACAGGAAATTTGTGTGTATGTAGAGTAATCTCAAAAGGCACTCAGACGATTTTGATAATTCTTTCACCATTGAAAAGCCCTATACTTTCTGACGGACACGGGCTCTAAAGCACCTTGTAATTGCAATTCATAAATTAGGTACTAAAAGACTAAACAGGATTTAATGTAGGTACTAGAATAAGAACCTATTGGAGTTATAAAGGAATATACGAGGATCGTCCAATAAGTAAGTTTCCCTATTTTTTAAAAAACATTACACACAATTGATCATGTTGAATTAATTTTATTTATATTGTACAATCCTTCTGTTTTCTACATAGTTAACATGCTTTTCCAAGCATTTTTGGGGACGTGACACAAGTTTTTCCAAGCCAGTGTTGTACCAGGTCGGGTCCTGTGCCCGTAACCAGCTGTTCACTTCTGATTGATCTTCGTCACGGTGTTAAAAGTGCTTACCTCCAAGATGACCTTTAAGCCAAGGGAACATGTGAAAATCACTTGGGAAAAGATCTGGTGAATATGGAGGATGCGAGAAAACTTCCCAGTTGAATCTTCTGAGCTCCGCCTGGGTCAAGATTCAACTTGTAAGTTTTCTCGTATCCTCCGTATTCACCGGAGCCTGCCCCAAGTGATTTTCACATGTTCCTCCAACCCAAAGGTAAGCACTTTTAACACCGATGATAAAGTAAATCAGTGAACAGCTGGTGTCTTTAGACGAAGAACTGTAATATTCTTACTATTACGGTGTTAGTAAACAAAATGCATCATTTATACTAAACTGCTCGCAAGCATTCTGTTTTCCTTGTATCTTCGGTATCATTGTAAACAACATTTAATATTTACGTTCACGTACCTCGGTTATGCCCTGCGTTATTGCCTGTATTTCATTTTGAATTATCCTTAAAACAATTTCCTGACTGAATTAAAAATTCCTATCAAGCATTTTCAACAGGAAAAGCATTTCACAGTTTCTAAACGATAAATTTTAGGGAGGCGGTGTTCACTGGGACGAATTTAGGATGATTTTTTCCATAAAATTCCTGAGGCAACGTGGCGCTTGTAATTCTTACGCCATAGGCCTGGGTATGAATCCCGCTTGGACAAGCCGCCTGACTTAAATCATTGGTCGGGCTTTCTGTGAGCGGAAAAACAGACCTAGCGAGAACTAAAGAAGATGCCATTTGAAACAGATTTTTTATAATTCGACTCTTTATTCAATAACTATGCGAGATATTTTCAGAAGCATCTATGCTGTGTTATTATTCAACAAAGGATGCTGGTTCGACAGCAATTGAATAGATCACGTCACTGTTTTTAATGAATGAGCACATTATAATTAATATTATTAACCGCAAATAAAACAAAAGCTTGATATTGTTTAAGATGAAGGAATAAAACAACTCTGGGAACGGAACATTTTCACCCCACTCGTGAACGTCGAACACGGGTTCCTCCACGTGGAAAGGTAGCCTGTGATTAATGAATGGAACCTGGCTTCCATTTTGAACAAGCAATGCCAGCCAAGGTAAGCCGGTAGAGGGCGTATCCATTCTCTTCTGTCCCCACAACTTTATTGCTTTTCTGGCCCCTACCGCGATGGAATCATAATTAAGATATCGGGAAACCATTTACACCATGACCTCCCCAACTATCGCCACGTAACTACGGTCTCTTATAACAATGACAATATTTGATGAAAGAGAAAGGGTTTAACTCATCTCGTTCTCAGCTCAATGGGAACCCGATAATATCCACGCTATAATTAACATTGAATACGTGGCTCCTGTGCATTCCATGTACAATGCAGTGTTCATACAAGGAGTTGCAAAGTTGTTCATTAAAAACTCTCTCCCTCTCCTGAAGCAAAAATTAACTGTTGTTTTGGGGATGTTTGTATAAATCATGCTATACGCAGCCGTTTCTGAACATTATATTTAGGACTCAGCAAACATACAGAAGAAATTAATGCAGAAAAAGAGCGAATTCTTCTAACTATAGTAACTGTTTGTTTACATAGCACAGTATGCATGAAATTTTATGTAACAGCGCAACAGCTATGTACCATACTATTGCGGGAAAAAAAATCCACAAGGAGAGAAACATCGTGTGTTACATTCACATCACTTTCCCTACCGTTTATTAGTGGGTATACAAACCATCCTTATGAAAGTTTCTTTTTCTACTTCATTTTAATTGAGACAAAACTTTGCAGAAATAGCTACATTACACATTTCGTTATAGATACAAAGAGAACACCGATGGTCAACTGTTTAAAAACCAGACATATGCTGGCCTTAAAATTCCATACTCTTTCCATGCAATGAATGTCGACAGGACTTAAAAGAATGACAAAGTATTGAACAATTCGAACCAGTAATAACGGATTATCTTGGGTATGGCTTATGCCACAAAAAAAGTAATTTGAAATAAATTCTGTGTTTTAACGAGAGCTACATTTTCTGTGTAGTATGTTTTCGTCTAAACGTTACCAGTTATACAATATTATACAAAATTCCTTCCGAATGAAGACCTCACAGATATACGTATTATTTGCCATGCAAATATCTTCAATATATGATAGTTTAATGAAAATCATTATATCCATTTTTGAGAAAAACGAAAATGTCGAAAAATGCTTCATGTAAAGAGCAGTTTGCGGTGGAGGATTTTCTTCAAAATCTTGTGTCCCATCTTTGGAAGATACGATAATAAAACAATAATTAGATTCCAAAAATACGGTATTAAAGATGACCGATGTGTAAATTTTCCAAAACCCAAGGTATTATACAGAAAAGAAATTTGGTAGGAAAGTTTGGTCCATATAGGTATGTTAAGTCGTTGCTGGATTATGCATTTTAAAACACAAATTTAAGCTATTTTACAAAAAAGTTCCTTACGATGCAATTTTCATAAGTATTAAACAGCATTTCACATTTATGTTCCTTACAGAGCTAGGAAATAATTTTGCTAAGAGACATACTTTTAATTGGTTTAAAAATAATTTTTGTTCAATTTTGGGTTACAGCTTTTCTAAAAAATATATGTACGCTTATCAAACTTGGGCGAGAGGGGTGCCTTATACAGTGCGGCCGCTTTATGGTGAGGCCCCGGATCGCGCGTATGCGTGTTCAGCACACTGGCGGTTTATCGTTGCGTAATTTCCACGTTACTTACGAGTTATAGTAACATGCACTATAATGAGTACTCATCTTGTTACAAGTGGGTTACAAGTGGCGTCTTATATACGTGATGACATTCCTGCATCTTCGGATGAAATTTCCATTCAGACGCATAAGTTCTTCTTGCGTAATGTTCATAATTTCTGTTTTTATATTGTCTTTAAGTTCTCTATGTTGTGGGTTGTTCCTATAACCTTTATTTTTTAGTGTTCCCACAACTAGATACACCAATTTTTCCTACTTTTCCCGCCTTTAGAACATCTCGTTTTCACTTCTTAGGTCTAGCGTTTAGCGATCCCGTTATCCCAAAATTATTAACCAGACGTCTAGCAGTTTCTCTACCTGGAACTGAAATACCAGGAAATTGTCTACATGATTCGGTTTTTACGTATGTACCGTACGTTCAAGCGCGAATTTGTTGGCAGGCATTGCAGTGGACTAATACACTCTTAAGCAAATCACACACAACACAGATGTCTTGAATAAACGTTCACCTTTGAGATGCACAATGCACAACTCTCTTTACAGCACGAATACAAAGCAGCGACTGACGCACAGCTGATAGATAACCTTGAACGACTCATGCGCCGACAGTTGCGCATTGGAAAAGTACCCAAATCACTGCAGTATAGCGTGCTACGCATATAGCCGGTCTGTGGCCTCACCTTAAAACGACCGCACTGTATTAATAACTGCGTAGCAAGTTTTCATTACCATATATTGGGGAAAATATTCCCGAAGTTTCACTCCAATAACTAAAAAGCTGCATCGTAACGAACATTTTAAATGCTGAAAAATGTCTAGAAAATTACAAGCCGAGAAAAATGCACCGGAAAGTTAATAATAAAAACTGGCCTGAAATTATTCTTATATATTTTTTATTAAGTAGTGTGCATTAGCTGATTAACACATGTGCAGCAAATTTTTAAAAAACTTCTACAAATTTTGGAGAAAAAAAACTGTGAGAAATATTAGAATAAGCCTCAAATACACCACTCTGCTCAGGGTTGTTTAAATTGTCACATAACACTCGTTTTTACTACCATAAATAAAGTATTTACAGGAAAACGCTCCTAGATAACTGAACTTAATAATAAGTTTAAAAGCCTAAATTGTAATTTTTGATGATGTTTGCCCCTTAAGGAGACAGTGGTACCACATGGACTTTTCCCAAATCAAACGATTTTAATGAAATATTTAGGTTAAGTTGTACCTGCCATAGTGCTGGTATAAGTTTCAGTGCTCTAGATTGAATAGTAATAAAAGGTAAACTTTGCAATTTAGAATTAAAACAGAGGTCAAAAATTTGGTATGCTAGATGTTCTATTGCTATGCAATAAACTTGCGCATTTTTTCAAAAAGTATATTAATATTTATTAGAAATATGAATCGTTTTCTATTTAGAATAAAATAAATAAACATATTAGTAATAATTGCAAAGACAAGAAAGCATATGCTTTTCCTTTAACAAAGTTTGAAAACACAGTTGTTGTAGGTATTGCTCTTCACTAATCAATTTGGATTAAACCAATTTCCAGACGGATTTCAAACGTAACATTTATTGGATGTTTTCTAGACATGTTGAAAACACTATTCCTTTTAGAAACACTTTCTGAAAAAAGAACTTTTTTTGGCCATTTTGGTACCAGTGTGTTCCTGTGACCATTTGGGTGGTGCGTGATATATCAACGCAACGGTATTACACTATCACCTGAGACGTGAGCAAACAGTGAATCCTGGGTCCATGTTTTGGAATCAGAAGCACATCAACACGAACTTCCAAATAATCTAAAACAAGCCACTGTTCCATACGCCACGTTATTTCCCGGTAAATTAAATTCTGGCGTTTAAGCGAAGAATGTTAGAATAAAACTGACAAGAATCATTCCGAAATATTGCGAGACTGCATATGAAACAGAAAAATAAACATACGTTTCTACGTTCAAACACGGTGTTTGCTGTATTCTTGGTGTAATATTGCCAGTGAACAAAGAGAAAAGGTTCTTTATAAGACTTTATATGCGCGACTCATATCCTTGCAGGTTTATGCGAAATTTCCACGTATAGGATTCCAAACCGTCTGGTATTTATATAACTCTCTGAATATATTCCAGCAGATGTAAAGTGTAAAAGCGGTATACCCTTAAAATCTGAAAGAATATCAGGTTGTCATTTCCATGGAAACACTCCGTCCCCAAATTTGGGATTTCCTTATAGCTAAAAGATGTTTCGTTTAATCAAAACGTTAAAACAATTTTGCGAACGGACGACTTCAAATATTACATACACTTCAAAAAGAGCCTCAATTAGTTTTCAAAGAAACGAAACAAAGGATAAAAGAGAGAACGACAAATCAAACATTTACCGCAAATATATTTCCCTTGCTTTTTGTTTTCCCTTATTTAATTTGGTCTCCATTTTATTGTGTTATGAAACCTTTAGTTAAAAAGCGTTGTATCGTTTCTTTGGTAGGGGATAGGAAACGAGTTAAAACTCCTTTGTGAAAGTAATTATGAAAAATATGTTGCTATAACCGACTATTCTAGTGAGACAGAGAGATTTTAATGTCGAAATTTCCCAACTTGGAAACCTGCCACCCTATTCTAACGACACGGCCGCTCTATTCCTGTTAGTAACGGAAATTTATACTTAGTGCCATTTCCTAAACAATTTTCTGCTCTTTCAGTAAGTTTGCCATTCTGTGAAGCACAGTAAATTGCGTTGGTGCAAATTGCTAAGCAGAAATCTTCCATTAATCGTTACAAATTCTCCGTCAAGTAAGAGGCCTTTTTTACGATTTCAAGACCGGCTTCCGTCCAGTTTTAGCTGGCGAACTTTAGTTTGCCTGACGTTTCGCTGTTGCTCCATCAGGCATCTTCAGAGGTGATATTTTTATGGGGAAGGTCGACCACGACCTACAAGCCTACCAACTACGTGCTACTTGATAACGAAAGCTTCGTATTTGATTTTTGGTTTATAATGTTGAAAAATAGAATATACTGCTGTTGAAATGACAAAATCGTTTCCCCCCTTTCACAGAGCATTTTACATTTATAGCACCGTTCCATTCATTGTTCTTTCAGACTACGGTCTCATGAAGAGTGTATTAGCGGGATTCTACAGTGTTTATGAAAAAAACTCATATATATTACAGTCTTGAATCCTCTTCGCTAAACTAATAGAAAGCAAATCTCTCCGAGGGTTTTCCCAGTATTAACTTTAAAACGTGAACAATGGAAGGAGTTACATCTCGCTTACTGACCTCAGACATCCCTGTTCGAAAGTTAAGTTACAACAAGCACTACTTGCATAGAAGGGGTAAGTACGGGATCATTAAATAATAACACCACGGCGCTTAAGGCAATTTGCTGCAGAGCGATCGGCGCTGATGTAGGAACGAGCCGTTCCTTCATTCAGTGATCTTCAGCAAAGGAACACTCTCAGTGAAAAACGAGCGTAATATTAATAAAAATGATCACAATAAAGTTTTTTCCGAAGATAAACTGACAAACCTGCAGCTAATCCAGAAGGTTTAGTACAGAAATATCTGAAAAAAACGAACCTTTCGCAATAAGCAACAACACTTTTCCACAAAATCTATTGCAACATGAATTCAGCGCAGGAGGGTAAGCATTAACCTGAAAATTGCAGTTTTCAGAAATTTGACCTGAAAATTTAATAGTATTTAACGCCCTCTCTTACTTCATACGACACCAAAGGCAGTTGACGCTGATGGTACATGAAATTATAATTGGGAAGGAAACGTTCCAGACCTAAGTCTAGGATACCTAACCGGCCTTTCCCAGTTACAAGGACCAAGGAAAAAACCTCATTCAGGGACAGTCCTGGAGGAATTTGAACGGCAGATCTCCCGTTCATGGGTCCGTGCCTTAACGAACTCGGCTATCCGTCTCGGTAGTGTGAAATAAGATAAGCAACAACTGAAGAGTTTACTGCTTGTATAAGAGAAGAAGACCGATGCTTTTTAACGTCCAGGAACGAGGTCTAGCATAAAATGTTTACAAATCATATGACGTATTAGGGAACTGGTAGCCGTTCTTTCATTTACTCGTCTCACCTGACGAATTCTCGTTCGCAGAAACAATGAATTAAATTCATGCTACGAATTGCCCTTTGGTTGGGTCTGCATTCCCTTTCCCCTCTGATGAAACTATGCAACAACGTGCCTCAAAGGATGGCTCGACAATACATCGTCTCACAGTTGCAGCGAGGTCAGAAATCTGTGTAACCGTTTTGCACAATTAATACCTAGTGAACCCCACGACCTGCTCCACCTCTATCGCTTCTTTCCTTTAATATGGCACTCTGTGAGCATCTGTATTCCACATTAGGTTATTAGTGAGTGGAAGCCCCTGTACGTCGGCGTGCTTGCCGACTTGAAAGGCATTATTAAACATTTAGATTCCAGGTATGCTTTGTAGCTGCTTACGTATTCCAGGCGAGACTCCCACTTGATCCAACGCATCTAAGCCCACGCTAGTTTGGACTATGCAGAGGATAAGACCATTCGTCCTCTAAAGGAAAAAGAGCGTTTGTATTTCATTCTCCATAAAAGCTGAGCATGTGTGCTGAACCCAAGTGCCAGAGATAAGTACAGCACTGCTCCTGATAAAAGAAAATATCTTAATTCAATTTCAGCGTACTGCAGCTTTCGCCACTGGCAGCACATGCAACATTTTACATCGTAGGGTAAACAGAGTAAAGGAAAAACATGACTTTCTCTACTCAGTCTTTGACAAACTATTCTTACAAAACCTTATTCTTCTATCTACCTCTTCTTAAACCACATAGGCTTTCATTAACACATTTCGTTGCACATATAAGGAGGACATAGTAGGCTGAAGCAATAGTTATAGTACAGGTGAGCCAAAAAACTACGGTGTTATTTCTGTCCGCGTCCTTGCCGCTCGCTGCCGTCTGCCGCTATTATAGAAAGGCGCGGATGAAACCATACAACATTTTTAAACCTACTTTTAAAGGCTTTACTTACCAACTTTATGAAAGGAGTTGCCGAAGCCGGCCACCGTCGTTGTCCATACATTTTTGGCACCTCTTTAGGAAACTATCCATCACTCGCTGTAGTTCAGTTGAGAAATGCTGGCAATTTCCTGGCGGATATTTTGTTTTAATTCTTCCAGGGTGTGTGGGTTTGTCTTGTACACTTTGTTTTTAGTTACCCCAGAGATAGAAAAAGCAGGGGGTTAGGTCGGGGGACCGAGGGGGCCACAAATCTGTACTAATAATTCTGTCCTCAAACACACTTTCAATTTTTCTCATCGAAATATTGGCCGTATAAGCTGTGGCAGAATCTTGTTGGAAAAAAGCAAAATCACGCTATCTGGCTGTTAATTCTCTAAAAAAAAAGGAGGCAAAATTGTATTCACATATGTACGGGCTTCAACTGTTGACTCGAAAAAAATCGGCGAGTGATGGATAGTTTCCTAAAGAGGTGCCAAAGATGTATGGACGACCGTGGCCAGTTTCAGCATCTCCTTTCATAAAGTTGGTAAGTAAAGCCTTTAAAAGTAGTTTTAAAAATGTTGTATGGTTTCATCCGTGCCTTTGTATGATAGCGGGAGACGGCAACGAGCGCCGAGGAAGCGGATAGGAAAAACACCGTAGCTTTATGGCTCTCCCTGTATAACAACTTAGTAAAATCCCTCGGTCTACGGACTGCGCGAGTATTCAGGAGGGATAAATTGCCCCCACTCTACTTGTCTTCTGCCTTTAGCTACCGAGCTATCCAATGAGGTGTCTTAAACAGGAAGCGGGCTTATACGCGGGAAATAAGTGTCACATCAATGTTGTGAACACAGCTATTTTATAGTGTAGAAACTTTTTAATAGCACCTTGTTTACATCGTGATAACTCAAAAACTAATATCCTCATTCTAGCTCTGCAATAGATACGTTAAAGAGCACAGTTTCGAAATTATGATATGTGGTTGGTCTACCTGTAAAAAAATTAAAGCCGCTAGTTTTCATTGTAAAACCAACTGAAATGATTTGTATTATGAAAATCAATCAGCGGGAGTGAAGGCTATGAAATACCCTAAAAAGTGGTGAATTAACTTTTGGAAGATATCGCATTATAATACCGCATGTATGTGAAATGCTATCGCTAATTATATGCAAACATTTGTTTTCACACCCGCTGCACCTTGCTCTTTGCGTGGCCTGTCACATCAATCTACCTTACAAACACAGCATTTTTTGTTGCAATACTCCTGTCTTAGTCCTGCCTCTACAGTTGGATAGTTACAACTGTGGTGTGAATAAGTGATAAACGATTTTGCTAGAATAAATTACGGCATGTGGTGCTTAAGCAGCGACTCAAGAGGCATGCACGACCAAGGTAGTTAGAGAGGGGGAATACATGACCAGGTGAGTTTCCCTTCCCAAGGGTGTTTTCTACGTTGCTGAGCTATAGATTATTAATTTTTGTTGTGTACTATTTTTCTAAAAAATCAAATATTAGTAGCTATTTCGATTTATTTTGCGTCTCGTTAGAACCATTTTGGTAAAGTAATTGAAACGCCAAATAGCCTATTTTCTAGGTGGGACCTAAGGTATTTTATATACCAAATTTCATAACAATGGTTTGACCATCCTTGTGTTAAAAGACACAAATGCTATAATTGCTGTTTCTGGTTACATACTAGCCGGTTACACACCTTAGTATCCATTATTTATCCAAAATCGAAAACCACCAGAACATTTTCGGTTATAGCTCATCAAATTTTATAATAAACATTTAAAAATAGCTAAGTGATCGCCAAGGATGTTCAGGGGCGTGATAACGGAACCTCTTTTTACAGAAACGTATACGGTACATCGATCTCAATAACATATCGGCACTGACACCTTTAGGTTAATAAATACAGTTGTAATACCGACTTAACAATTACAATTATATACGTGGAATGCGTTGTTTTTCTTTCATGTTGAAAACATATCAGTTATATATGTATGAAATTACGACAAGAACATAAAATTTGGGATTAACAAAACCGAACAGGAGACACGGAAATCATTCGACACATGCAAGAAGTTAGGATAATGTTACTGAAAGTACTCAAAAGTAAGATGTAGCGAAGAAAATAAAATGGAAATTTTCCAAATGTTAATTATCTAACCGTTTGTTAAAACCACCAAGTTGGTGTTAACTCGCTTATTTACCTTCGTTTCACAACTTTCACATCCGTGGATTTCAAAATATGATATGTGATGTGTTTTAGCTAACAATCGATATTTGTGCACAAACTGGATGAAGCTTCTGTATTCAGAGTGAATATAACGGACAGTACTTTATTTGGGTCACATCGATGCGTGAACCATTAACTATTATATTTCTCGTCGAGAAAGAAAAGAGGAAAACAAAATAAAAGGGCTCTGCTAAAATGTCTGCATTGAAACCGGTGCGGATACTATTATGTCAACAAGGCTACTGACAAAGGTTACCCTGTTGTCGTATGCTACTGTCATCTCTGCATTTCGCTCTACAGTTGATTGACACTCCATCAACGCTGTGCGTCAGCTGCATGCATCTTTTCAGCTATAACCGTGATTACAGGCTTGAATCAAGTGGGATTCAAACAAATGTAGTTGTTGGACCATCCATCTTACAGAACACATTGTGACTCGTTGATCAACTGTATAACCATCAAGATGAAGTACCGCTCTCAGACATTCGTTTTCATTCTGTGAGGACGGAAATGACGTTATCTTATTTCTTTTTAAATCTGTAATGTTATCTTGAAGTTAAGTGCAAGTTGTGAGAATATGATTTAAAACCGTGTTTCCGTTCTCTCTGATGGATTCACTGAGAGTAAAGAGAAAGCGCAGGATGTCCATTATCAGCAACTGTCAGCAATGGCATTCCCTCCCGCAATATGGCGGCCATATAGGGGCACACATTAATTACATCACGCACACGCATGTGAGGGGAAAATGCAATGAGAAGATGCGTGACAAAATACGTAGCAAGGCAAGACAGGAAGAATTGGGGTTACCCTTCTTGATCTCGCCGAGGTCTTCCATTACTGGCCGATTTCATCTCTTTTATCACGTGAGTTGAGGCAAGGAAAACCTCTACTGCAGCAAACTGAATGCGCAAGAGACAAACGCTGAAAAGCCAATATGACAGCTTAAATTAAGTTAAATTAAACTCATAGTTATTTTTATCCATAAAAAGAGAAACAGATTTTAATAAATTCCCTTTGAACTTTTATTAAATGTATCTCTTGTGTCGAAATGTAATTTCAGCTATGAACACAATTCACTCAATGATTAACTTTTCCTTTTAATGAAAGACTTCGAACAATCTATTGACGTATGTCTTCAGAAAAGGTTTTTTTTTCTTAATTATCTTTCATAAATTGCCATGCAGATATCTTCAACATTCCTCTTTTCTTTTTTAAAATTAGAATGAAAGGTTACGGAAAAGGAGAAACAACATGAGTTGGGTTTGCAGCAAGAGATGTTTTTAAGCATATACTTTTGAAATGGTGAAAGTATTTAATTTTTCATCACATTAAAGAGCGCGAAGTATAACAGTAAAATTAAAAGGCTATTTTCTGAATCTAAAACGTTGAAACTTCCTTTCTTACTTCACTGTATACAGTAAATTATAAATGAGGCATACCAGAACCACTAATAAGTTATAAGGAATATTTCACTTTAACGTAACAGGTTAACGTTAAACATGAACCACCATATATTTGAAAATTACCGAAAATACACACTTTGCTAAGGTGTGTTTGTATGCAACCATAATTCAACTTTAAGTCATTTATTTTGGTCAAAAGTTGCAACATTTTTCAGCCGTTTTCCAATATATCGTATTTACGTTAAAAAAAGTCTCGAGCAATGTCACGATACAAACTATTACTCGTAAACAATGCTACTCTGAGGCAAAATCCTTGTCTACTAAGTTAAACCAGCAATTCCTTTCTGTTTCAGGATAGGCTTCTAAAGCCGACTTGGCAAGAGTTGACAATGTTAAAAATGTGTATCTACAAGTTGTTTCTTCGCCAAACTGAAACCCTTCAGAACTCACTGATAATTTATCACGCGCAAAGCAATTTAGTATTTGCGTCACGGTATAACAATTCGCAATGAAACATTGTCCTTTACTAATATTATGTAGCACTTTCACGTATTATATCCAATGAAATCACATTACGAGTGTGGAATACAATGGAAATAACACCACCGATAGGTTAACCACACTATATAACATTGCATTAATGTATACTTAGTTCGGAAAACTGCCGACAGTTATTTCTTCATTTTCCTTCATCTGCTCCATCTTGTGGCAATCCAGGGAGCTCTCGATGTACAGACAAGGCCAGCTATTGTATAACCTAATCAGCTCGCATACAACATACCTTGGTCGGGTAGCCATTTTTGTTTACTTTTCGCTTTCAGCATGTTGCAGATTTCGTGACGCACTGTGAATACTCGCATTTCATTGGCCAAAGCCATCAAATCATTGTGAAATCTTTGACCATTTAGGGCATGTCCTTATTTGCTTTCAAGACTTTCAAAGTATTGGAAGCAATTTGACAAGAAAAGTTGTGAAGTTGTGACAACTTTTGAAAATTTGATCGTGTACAAGCGGCTTTAAAGAAGTATTTGGAAGCACGTCCATTCAGGAACGATACATTTAATTATGTACTATCAATTTGATTATCAGTGCATCTTGGCAGGAACAAGAGTGTCAAACGAAATGGAAGTTAAGTAGATAAGATTTAATGTTTCAACACAACAATGAAAAAATTCAAACCAATAATAACAGATATTTCGAAAATGGCTGATGCCACAAAAAAGTTGTTGGAAATAAATGGTGTTTTTTTTAAGAGATTACGTTTTTTTGTTTTTTTTTCTTGTTTTTTGTAGTATGTCTTTGTCTATTATAAGACCCCTATACAGAGCGGTCCCTCAGCGCTCTGGCCGGGAATTGCAAGGCAGTCTTGTGCGACACGTCTAAATGAACTCAAGGCCACGGGCTCTTCCACTTATCTGACATGTGGCAGCGGGCTTCAGTCAGCTGTTATTGCTTCTTGTGTATAGACGCGAGACGCGTGTGTATTTGTGTGCGATTGAATTATCGTATTATTACAACCCAGAAATAGTACTCAAATTTTCGCTTGAACAAAGACTTTTTATGCCCGACACGCATGTGAAAACTGACTCATGTAGACAGGTGTGTAGGCAATTTCACGATAAATTTCCTCGTGTTCCAGTTCCGAGTAGAGAAACAGAAATGTTGTAAGTTGTAAAAAGAAACGAAGGGTTCTAACGGAAGAAAAACTAAAGGGTTATGCCGGCTCGATCGCCGGATCTTACTGTGTGCGACTTTTATCTGTGGGGAGAGTCTATAGGAATAACCCTCGCACCATAGACGATCTTAAAAACAATATAAGAACAGAAATTGCGGAAATTACGCAACAAGAGCTTATGTGTGTGAATGGTAATTTCATCAGAAGGTGCCAAGAATGTTTATCTGCCGAAGGACACCACTTTCAACACCGACTGTGAAAAAGGTTAGTACTGATAAAATAAAAAGTAATTATGTTTGTTCAATAGGTAATCAATATACCTATCCTAATAATAATCATAAAGTCGGTAATAATATGGTGTCAGTATCAATAATGAGAATAATAAACAGATACACTGAATATAGCGCGCGGAACACGCATCGCGACTAGCGGCCAGATGGCTGAGGAATCGCGCGCGGAACACGTATTGCGACTACCGGCCAGATGGCTGAGAGACCGCTGTGTACAAAATTATACGTTATTTCTTCCGAATGGAGAAACATCTTAAATACCTATATTTATTTTAATCAAGATTATCAAGTTTTGAAAAACTAAAAAATATCGAAATGTTTGCATGTAAAGTGTAGTTTGGTGTGTAGGGATTTTGTTGAAAATCTTCGTGTCGCGTCTCTGGAGACACTGAGCTTAAATATCAAGTTTGGTAATTAGGGAACATTTCGTTTTAGAGTTCACGGATACACACCCACCATGGACCTTTTTATAACATATTTTTTTAAATTCAGGGAGCCTCAAAACATGTATTTCGAATTGTTGGGTGGAATACAATACTTCCTCTTACCTACTAGGCACGTGGTGGGGAAAGTAAAAGTACAATTGTATGAGATTATATCGTTACATTTATGTAAAAAGAGCGATGTGAGGAACGCAAGGTATGGGCAGATGAACACATACTGCAGGGGACAGTTTTGGCGTGGCACGTGTTACAGCTTCATATGAGCATTGCTTGTCCTCCCCGCGCAGTTGAAATACTTGGTCTAACTGCCGGCCAATTCCGCACGTGTCTATCATTAAAGGGGTCGCGAGTTTGAGTCATACCTGGCACGCACGTTCTCTGGTTGCATGTGTCGCATACATTCCCTCCATTTTCGGAAAAGTCTCCGGCAGCAACCGCAGAAGCAAACAATTCCTCTGCTATCCACATTTCGATAGCTCTGCATAATTACTTCCCGTCTTCAGTTTTGCCCTTGGTGTGGAGCATCGATTTCTGCGCTTTTGTCAACAAGTAACAGCTAGCGAAATAAAAGTCGCTTTATATAAAGTTTTCGCTTTCTCTCACCCTGAAAACAAAGTACAGCCTTTTTGTCTGTTTAAGATGAAAAAGCAACCCTTGCTCATTTTATACGCTCCAGTTAACCACAGCATCTAATGCAATGTCTAACAGAGGATTCACTGTGGCTAGAAAACAAGCTTTCGCAATTTTTTCTCTAGCGTAAAGAGAAAAGAGGGTATGTGGCCCTTCACTGGGATTAAATACTTGCATGGGGTTTTAGCAAGCGCTTGTTGTTACAGTTTGCGAAATCACACCGTTAACATTTAAGCGCGCTCTCAGCAAACAGACATCAAAGACGTCGCAACTTCAAACTCCTGCGAACTATGTTAATTGTTATTTCACACAGGCCGTGTGTAAGTTGGAAAGGACATAGTGGTAAACTATAAAACCCGGAACTTAAGGCTGGCTCACAATAACCCGATAACGGAAACTAGAACATATTGGTAGCAAAGTGGAAAGTCGACATTTCGCATTGTTTGTAACTGACCAATGATATTTTCCAACTGCTTCCAATTCAGCAGTGAGCCAAAGTCAAACTTCTATATCTCACCGCTGCCTTGAGTAATACACACAACATGGATCTAATAAGCCGTTCCCGAGAACGAGAAAGTTAAAATTTGACCGAGTCTTCTTTCACATTCCCGGGACCCAGGAAACCTTACCGTTAATTGTGAACGCTCATATTATAATACATGTATTTAAAGTTTGTCGTTCACGTTTTAGTTTCCGTTCTCAGCCTTAAAAGCGCTTACGAGATTGTAGTCGCTATTGGGGCATGCTATATGGAAATGGATTTGAGAACGGTTTATGGTTTACGGATAATATAGAGTAGCTAAATTATATTCGAACCCACTCGCGGCCTCTCTCTACTGCGCGGGACAGCCGGCACTCGGCGGAGAAATTACGCCGGCAGAGGCGGACTAAAATCCTTACCTTATAATAGGTGCTGGAAATGTCGACCTTCTGCTCTCAAACAGGCAGCATATCTCGTGTAAATATGTTTAAAAATGTTGTATGATTTCATTCGCGCCTTTCTATGATAGTGGCAGACGGCAACGAGCGAGGACGCGGACAGGAAAAGCACCGCAGCAGCCGGTTCATAGTTTTTGGCCCTTCCTGTATAAATTGAAAGAAAATGGAATAACGGAACATGGTGTCCTGGCTGGCATTGCAAGTTGAAGTAGATCGTGTATTTTGCCATCCGTTGTAAACTTGAATAGTTTTTATAGACCAGAAGAGAGCATTATATAGTATATACGTATATATAAGGATACTCCGTTTACTGTAGTTATCGTCAGCTTCAGCAATTGGCAGCTTGTACCAGAGAATCGGCGTTATCGATTTATATCTTTTATCGCGAGAACTGGTGACCTTAAATAAAAATAAGAATGATCTAACCCAACATATCTTTATCCATGACAGTTTGATTTCTGGTGTACGAATCAGACCTAAATTCATTATTGATTAATTTGGCGGTAATTTCTTTCGAAGTGCTTGTTGTAGAAAGATTAATAGCTCCTAAATGTCACCGCATTCCTTTCTCCATCAACGTTTCCTTTAGTCACGTTTTTACATGGCCTGTATTGTTCGGTTAATTTTCTAAACCCAGAAGCGTCGAGCGGATAAATCTTAATAATGCCTGCCCACAAGCTTGCGGGGCTCATATGGTTCTCCCCAAGCAGATGTTGCAAGCAAGGCGGAGGCGACGAGATGGCAGCGGAAGTGAGCAGTGACACATTCTTTGCTAATGAGAAGGTTTCCGGAATTTCAGATATCAAACCTCCGACAGTCGTCAAGATGTTACACGGTTAAAATGCACTATTAAGCTAAACCACCTTAATTATATAACTGTTAAAAGTAGAGTGATATTGGGAATTAATATTTGAAACTCAATGAAGCATATACTCTCTGAGTTACACCTATTTTCACTTATAAAGAACAATACTACTCCAAGAGCATATTTTTTTAAACTATAATTGCTGAACAAACCTAATTCTTTATTACAGAATTTTTAACACACTAGCAAGTTTCCTTCCTCTTTGTTGTATAATTTTGTAGCAAAGGTGCAGTGTGTGTGTGTGTGTGTGTGTGTGTGTGTGTGTGTGTGTGTGTGTGTGTGTGTGTGAAAGTACCGATTTTCTAGAAAACTGCCCTTAAGTTATTTTACATGTCAGTGCGAAAATTGTGTCACTTTAGACAGTGATGACTAGGGCTCGGATTTTTAGGTTTTAACCTAAATTTTTCCTCGCTATTTCATTAACACATTTCGTTTCACACTTCCTGGAGCAGAATATGCTAATTTCATTACACCTAAAAAAACCTAAATGAGGGATTGACACCTAAAATATCCTAAATAGCTGTCTTTCGTTTTTCGAAATGAAGAATGTTTTCGGATTGAAACTCATTGTAAAATTATAGCCAGTATTTCAAGTTACTACACTTAAACGCAGCACATGTGACGTGGTGACACCTGGATGCAGCTGATAGAAGGTCAGGACTTGGCTGTCTGCTGTCATTTACTATTCGAGCACTTAAAAGACATTAAAAATGTCGTCAATGAATTGGATGAAACAGAAGCTTCCTGCATTGCCAAAGATAAGAAATCACTCGAGTGCCCCACTCTTGCCGCTTCCCTTGCATACATTAAGACACATTTTTGTTTTATACCACAAGCTACAACTTTGCCACTGAAAGATGCTCTAGATATCATTGGCAATGTTTCCAGTAAAGAAATACCTGGACCAGTGGGAGTTGCGTGTTCTTCGCAGTTGCAGAAGATTCTTCAACGAAATCCTGCTTTTGAAGATATGAAAATCATCAATTCAGTATTGCAGGGAGAAAAGTAGACAGGAGAACCACCCCTAGAACCTGCTGCACCGGCATCTATGTTCTACGCTCCAATAACCTCATGTTCCGTTGAAAGAACCTTTTCTTCTTACAAGAATGTGTTACGTGGTAATAGGAAATCGTTTATGCCAGAGAATTTGAGAATGTATATTATATACTGCAATGCCAAAAAATAAATCTTACAAATAAGTACCAGAAAAGGAAAATTATTGATACCTGTATTGATCCAGGAAGCAAAACATAATATATATATATATATATATATATATATATATATATTCTAATAAAGAAAAATCTAAAAACCTATTTTAAGCATATAAGAAACCTAAAATGAAAGTTTATTCTACCTAAAAATCCGGGCCCTACTTATAACTATCGTCTCTCGAATGCCCTCTTTTTTTAAAGATCCAGTATGGAGCCTCTATCTAACAGCTCAGACACACCTCGTTCTGCTCGTGACGTCACAGCCAGTAGGTGTGCTTACTTTTACACAAACTAGATGTCGGATCCCGTCGCTGTTAGGCACGAAGAGCGTTGCAGATGCAGTGAAGTGATCTGTCATGTTGCGATAAACCAGTGAGGCGGAAAAACTCACATGGCCTACTTCCCGTTTATTAGCGTTCTGTGTGAGGATGTATCCGGACTATCAACTCTGTTTGACATTTGCGGCAGGAAGGGGTGACTGAAGCTGCAACTTAATTGCTTATTTTTCTAGTGCAATGGTTAATGCAAAACGTTTTCTTTTTTCTGTCCTTCCAGAAGCGCACAGTTCGTTGAGCAAAACTGACACAAAAACATCCATTCATGAAAAGAGTGGTAGCATTCATCTTATCGCAACTCGAAGTGTACATAATTCACTCCAGTGTCTTCTACAAGCCCCATTAACGGATAGAAAAATTAATGTGAACTAACACGGGTAAAGAAATGTTTATAGCAAATTTCGAGAAATTATATACTGCGTTTAATAAATATATGGACTTCTCATTGACAGCTGTTATAAATTATTCTCTAGATGACCATGATTTGTTTAAGGTCTACTCTTACCAGCACTTGAAAGAGCATGCCTATGAGTAAGGATACAGCTAAAGCACTTGCTACTGCGGTTCAAATCCCTGACTGGCGATATTTCCGGGTTTCCTTCAGTCCTCGTAACTTGCAAATACCGGGGAGGTACCTTAAAGTTAGGTCTGAAACCTTTCCTTCCCCAGATATCATTTCAATTCATGTATCATCAACGTCCATCGCCTGTGTTGCCATTAAACGCCACTAAAACATTTGCTGAATTTATCTATGCAGAGATTAAAATAAATGAAGCATTAAATCACATTACGAATTATTTAAAATTTTCTATTTACTTAAATATAAAACTGACATAGCATTTATTTATGTTAGGAACAGCAAGTATCTCCTTTTAATGCGAGGTTTGCACGATATTTAAGGTCTGGTCTGTAAGTTATTTATTTTAATTAAATTACACCATTTGGTTTACACAAATCCATCTGTAGTTAATACAATTATCTATTCAATTAAGGCGTTAATAAAAGTAGTAGTGTTCAACGCCCGTTCTTAAAGCATACGACACCACAGGCGTGATACCGTAATTACTAGGGGCAGATATAAATAATTAAATAAAGAAATAACAGTAAGATAGAGAAATAATTGCAATAAATAATTTCCGTATATTAAATCAGTGTATAATGTAATAAATTTCAGTTGAAATGTTTGTTCGGAAAGATGGAGGTAATTAATAAATAAATGTTCGTGCATCTAGGTCAAAGAGTCACACTCTTCTCTGGTACTTACATCCGTGCACACAGTTGTACTCTTCTCTGGTAGCACCAGCGGCACTAACATGTGTGATTTTAAGCGCCCATTGACGCGCTTGTGTAGGTAGCGGCTAGCGCGAGAGATCTTGCTGGTCAACATTTTAGCGACTCACGGCGAGTGTTACGCTTCTAGTTTCTTTTATTGCGGAAACAGCTGTTTCCAATCTAACTTTGATACTGCAGAAAGTAGCAGGTATAATAATTCAGTTATTATAGTTTCGAGTGCTACAACCCAGAGTCAGTCTTTCAAACGGTCGGATACTCACTTCCAGAACTCAAATATTAGTTCATAATAAATTTCTCAGTCGAATTAAACGTGTTGCCTTTCACAATACATCCACGCATACCCTGAGAGAAAATACTCATAGCCATACCACTGGAGCAGCCGGCAGCAGATATTGGAGACACCATCAAGGTGGCTTCTACTTTCCTGCTTCAAATAGTCGCACCATCGAGGCATCCAAAACAACCACCTCAGGTGGTGGACGCTGATGATAAATGAAATGATAATTGGGGAAAGGAAATTTGGGAAGGAAACGTTCCAGGCCTAAGTTTAAGATACCTCTCCGGCATTTGTTAGTTATGACTGAGAAAAACCTGGAAAAAAAAACCTCAGTAAAGGAAGACGGTCCTGGCGGTATTTGAAACAGGGACCTCCCGTTGACGAGTCCATGCCTTAATGGCCTCGTTGGGAGAAAATACAACCAACAATCCCAAAACTACAGAGGAGAGAACTGCTGAAAATTCCAAACGAATGACATATCTACAGAACATGCGTTCGCATTTCCAGTTATCCTGTTTAAATGCGCTTTCAAAGATGATCAGGCATAATAATTTTTGTAGATATTCAAGGACGTCGATATGGGGAGAGATAAATAATTTACTGACATTTCTTCCACGTTAAGTTTAGTAATATTTCTGTCGTTTATTTAGTTCCATTTCAACAAGAGTTTGCACACATATTTCCCGCTTGTCTGAACCAATGTAGGCCCGTCGGATTGAATGTAACCCCCGGTGCTTATTCGCAGACATGCCTATTAACTCCCTCTTGGCAAGACACACGTTCCGTCTGTAAAAACATTTCTTCATTGCCAAAACTCCAGACGATTAAAGCCGAAAACCGTGCAAGCTAATTTACCAGACCTCTATAACCTTAGTTTAAACGCTACAGAACAATGCCCGCCATGCACGATTCGCAATTGTTATCCTTGATGATGAGTCGCAAAAAGCTCTTGACTAGGTACATCTGCTTTTTAAAGTGTGACTTAGCGCGTTTCTTCTTTGTATTTTTACTTTATGTTGCCCTTGACTTCCGTTTGTTTTCTGTTTACCAAATGCGTGTAATATGGTCTCGAGTTAGTAACTGCTTGTTATGTGCCACTAAATGCAATTTATTTTATTTCTCTTTAGTTGTGGCACGTTAAACGGATGCCATTTTCATGACTGCATAATAAAAAACAGGTAAAATACAAGTATATTTCATTATTGGAAGACATAGCAAAATTGGGAACCCCAAAATGAAAAAGTAGGACTTTTTAAAGGACACTTATGGAAAGTAAGACGCCTCGGGGGTATCACCATAATCAGATCTTTCGTCCTGTCACATATCTGGAACAAGTATTAACTGTTGTCAGTAAATAGCATTTTCAGTAGGATTATACGGAAATAGGCATTGTTATGGCTGTTTTACTTATTTCTGTGGTGGATCAGAAAAGCCGGGGTAATTTATTACCTTAGCACCGCCACTATAAATAAATAAATAAATATCTATACAGACATAAAAAGCTATAAAATATTTACGATAGCTGCAACCTTTTTCTTTTCTTTTATCTGAAAACATAAATAAACTTGTTTCTGTCCAATATTTTCATCTGTGGATAGCTTGAAAACATTATTCATATTTAATGTAAAACGACATTAATCCTTTCACTGCAATTTCCGTATATGCTCTGAAAATTGCATAAAAATCTAACAGAAAACTTCCTACGCATAGAATTTTGTATTAGAAAATTACTGTAAAAACTTAAGTCAAAAAACAATTATTTAAGATTTCGTTATTATAACCAAAATGTTCTGACTACGTTGATCATCCAAAAAGGGCATTTAAATGACGGTTGAAGACAACGACTGCGTAGATACTGCTCGAAGTTGCAATAAACCAATTTCAAAACTTTGTGTCAACTTCGTCTGGGCGGCGTTTTCTAACAATTACTTTAAATTTGACGATACTGCACTTCAGGTGCCTTCCAAAACCAACCACAAGTGCTATGGATGCAAAGAGGGAACATTGTGTGTTTCTAAGCTCTCCCCGAAACCCGGTCGAGCGTTCTCCCTTCGTGATAGAGGAACAAAGGAAAATTCAAGAAGCTGGGGATGGACCAGTTTTCCCGCCCCGCCTCCCTTTGTTCCGACATACTAAATAAGTCCGTCAGGGGACCCTATTCTCTGGCACTGCTGGGTCACTTCGGCCGGGTTTTGTTTTCAAGTTGCGTTCAGTTGGGCCCAAACACTTTCTTTTACCGCGTCTCGGGGGAAAATTGCGGCAAATTTTGTGAGCCAGAACACAATTCAACAAGTCTGCTCATAACAATTCCGTAGCGTGTTCTCCAGCATTTCTAACAGCACTTGGACTATAACTTTAATTCTGAAGCTTCTACCTTGAACCAGTTTTTAGTTTAAAAAAATGCTTCCAAGAATGACGTCTTCCACCATTTAAAACATTTATGTACAATGTAAGCACTTAATAACAAGAACTACAGAAGTTAGGCTATGTTTACAATGGTAACACCAAACTGTGATATGTTGTGCACTTTTAACTTTGTATGTTTTCAGTTAGAACGTTTACATCCAACATTATCTTCATCTATTACCAGGCAAAGGCATTTCTAAGCATTAATGGCAGGACGAAAGTAAATTAAGTTGAACTGTTACTGTACTTTACTCAGGGACATCGCAGGTAGCCATTCCTCATACAGTCTGTTGACGTGTGCAGATCACCAGATCGTGTTTACCTGCCCGTCAGTGGCTCATTGCCGCTTTGGTTTACATTCGTTGCATTAACATACAAGGCTTGTCTCAACCTTATAAGGCAGTATGAAGATAAATGGGATATCTCTGTCTCATCTAACGTATACATGTTGCCATTTGCTTCGTCAGATTATATCATTCTTAGGGCCTTTACATATTTTTGTGGGCACAAATTTCTAAAGAAAACGAGTTTTCCAGAAAAGACCGATATTTGCTGTTTCTAGGCTTATCACGCAGTAACTAATAAGCTAAAGGGTAGAATTTAACAATATTTTTTAATTAACTAGAGTAAACTAGTGTGCTGATACCTTTCCAGTTTGTACTCTCTACCTTTAATAAGATGACGTTATATTTTTTTAAAATAAATATTTTCGGAAAATTCTATACCTATGCAGTAGAAAAGTCGGCCAGCGAGAAACTTTTTTGTTATTGGGTTTACACCTGGGACCAAGCGAAAGAAAAATGTTGAGGCGAGTTGGAGACAGTTTTAAAAGAAGCCGGAATCTTGTAACTTCTTGCATTTATTGACTATGACAAACAAAAGTCACATCAGTTGTAAGGAAGTGGGTACGTTTATAGTGTGAAGTGTTATGTAGGTTATTTAAAATTTTATGTGTATATTTATGGTTATGGAGGGAGAATCTAGGTAAACTAAGAAGAGTAGTAATAATAAATGTATTAGATTTGTATTCAACTAAAATGAGTGTTAGTAATGCAGTAAAGGAAACAGGTAAGGCTACCCGGGTGTTCAGAAGCAGTAATGTATAGGATAAAAAAGGACCCATAAAAAAAGGATGGGTGAAACAAAAGCACGCTAGGTTAACGCAATATAATGGAATAGCGCAAAGCGGAGAGTGGCGCATCGTTCACTCTTTGCTGTTTGAAAACATTCCACCCACGTTGAATGTAATTTTGTCAAGGGTAAACAGTGATCATACCCTACCATATTATAGCTTTTATATTTTATGTCTCTATATTTCTTTGACAATATATATTTTTATGCCTGTAAAATCACATTTCGAAGTACTAAAATTACAAAGAGGAAACAAAGTGCAGGTAAAATTAAATGTCTTAAATATATTTTACTATTTGGCGATATATCTTCACCTCTGACTTACTCATGTGAAGTATTCCCAAGGCCCAACGCGGTTCGGAGTCCACGGTAAAGGCTGTAGGTCCACTCATTCACCGCACCCTCATCATCACCCTACTATCGGAGGCAACGCATTCTGCCCGTTGGGAGTCTTCTCCATCTCAGAAATGGCTCCAGTCATCGTTTGGTGGAACGAGGTTACCCCCGAAGGTCATAGGCCATATGGGGAGCATTAGAAAAGACATTCCGTTTGTCTGAAATCACTCAACTATTTTAATTAAAGTATGTTTACGTTAATAAATAGCTTTAGTATACAGAATAACGCTTTGTATAATTAACGTTTTGGGACTTTAAGTTGGCATGGCAACATTTCAAAGAAATTTACATGCTAGAACCAAATCAATGCATTTAGCTTATAAGAAGACCTCTAAAGAAAAGTCGAATCTGGTGGTAGCCAGTTCGACAACAGTCACTATCACTTTTACAGCGGCAACCACAAGCGAATTCCTTCAATTTAAAGCCCTTAGAATGCATTTTTATCGAGAAAAAAGCCGTAATTATAAAAGTAAAGGCAACGAATCAGCGGAACCAATGTCGCAAGACTTTATTCAGCGACTACAAGCGAAAAGAGTAGATACCTACTCATCAAATGATTATTTAGGTACTTAGGAGAACCGTGAAACCACGCTTTGGCTGGATTTCTAACGGCAAACCTTGATCGCCAAATAGCCTTTACATTCCCCAGTTCCTTCCGCGTCGTGATTTTCATTTTTCGCTTACTCGGAGCAAGTTTAATTAAGCCCAGCGTATCAATTGCTGCTTTAACAGTATTACACACAGCATGAAATTGTTCAACCTCAATGACGTCTACTTTCGACCTACACATAAAGCCTTCTGCAATGCATTTCCGCTGATGTTTCATGATGGCTACTACGCGTCTTGCACTGGCGCCAATACTGCATTCCGAAGGCTTGTACATAACGAATTGCACTTACACCCACCTAGTAACAACGTTGTACATATTCTACCATCTGAATAAATACTATGGAATATAGCTTATAACCTTATTACTTTCTCTACTCCTTACCTAAAGTAGGTAGAAGTACTGCATTCTACCCAAAAATTCGATACCGAGTTTTCACCAGAAATAGCTGTTTCGATACTCCCTGAATCCGCCGCCTCTCCCCCACCCCAAAATAGAAAACGGTCCGTGTATGTGAACAGCATACCGTAGGCCTCTGACGAGAAAACGTTTGCGAGGTGTTCTGCTCTGCGGAAGAGATAGGGGGGATAGTACCACGTGGCAGCTTACGTCATAAATATATCTATCTACATTCAAAACGTCGCGCAACGTTAGTATTCCAACATGTTTCACTTGGAGCAGTGTGTGTTTTCTAGTGATTTATTAAACTATTTACAATGCCCAGTAAGAAAAGAAGAACTCTACACAGTCAAGCCCGAGAAATAGTTGCTAACCTTATTAAAATCTGTAATGAGGAAAGCAAACAAAAGCAGCTAGCCATTCAGTATTACTAGTAGAAGAGTATGTTTTGTAAGACGCCTTAAGTCTTGTTGATATGCTGAAAGTAGAGCAGTAATCTTTATCAGATAGCGCTAGAATTGTTGATGTCAACACATTCCTTAGATACATCCTCGTGAGAGGAATACAGTAGTACCTCAAACCAGAAAAGTCAGTTAAATACCAAACTTAGTATTTAAGTTCAACATCTTTCAATAATAGCTGCCTTTTACACAGAAACATTTTTGTTAGTTTTTATTTTCTGAAAATGACTAACGATTTTGTTTTGAATTTTCTGGGAATAGCCTGTGGAGTCCTCTTCATTCTGAATGGCTTTTGTATAATTGGTAAATTGTAAGAGATAGACAAAATCTTAGTACACAAAAAATGCAGATCTCGCTAAATCACACAATTTTGATGGTTTCCCCCCCCAGTTAACATTTTAGAGATACTTCTTGTTATTGGTTTGAATTTTCAAACACTTATACTCTTCTCAACTGATAATCGTTATTCGGGCTTTCTTTCCCTTCCTGGTCAAAGAGCATGGGATTTTAAATGTATGGAGTGACACCTTGTTAAAAATCTACCGTACAACGCATTGTGTAATGATAGTTTATCTGAATGAACAAGTAGATAGGATAATAGGCCTTTATAAAAATATTTTGTAGAAGAGTGATTAGAGAAAGTCATGTGCATGCAACACATATTTTAATGTTTAGGTTCAGGTAAAAACCTGCACTTGTTGGACGCACATTGCTTACTACGTTATATTTGAGAAGTTTTGTCATCTTCCTCTTTTAAGCTGAGCGAGTTTAGGTAATAATTAAAAAGGTTCAACCCATTATGGCTTTGACAGATTTCCCCCCGTGGGGGCCCACACAGAGCGCTCCGAGTACTCTTTTCGAGGACATCGGAAGCCCAGATAACCACGCTACAATCCTAACATACATCCACACAAACTTCCTACACCTTCTTACCCTGAATTCCCAAGGGCGCAAGTAGGGCCTCGGTCATGCTTGCGTCCTGGCACCTTCCTTCACCCGGCTTAGGCCCATGCGGCCGGCCAATATCTATCACCATGAATCTGCAGGTGCATATTGCGGTACTGCCTCATCTCCACCCTTGACTTCCCTCCGGTGGAGGGGTTTTTAGTGGGTATGCCGAATGCCGGTGAGTCCCGACTCCCATCGGGGCTGGGGTAAGTGATTAAATCATTTTCTCCTCCACTCGAAAAAAAAACGGCTTTCTCACGTAAACCAAATTAGCTTCATTTCTGAGTCCCTGATTCAATAATTCCAGTCAAGTACCTGTGTAGCTGCTGAACTCTTTTAACTTTGGAGTTCCCGTAGCCCCAAAGAGGTTCAAATAAAGGTAGACCAAATTAAAACCGAAATCAAAACAAACAAAATACGAAGAACAACAGGTAGGCGTTGACATTTTGTATACCTAGGGATATAAAATGCTCGAATAATGTAGAAAACATTAATTGTAGTCCAACAAATAACGCTATAAACAGTATTCTATATTGAAAAGATAGACGAACCACGGATCTTCGGGTTATACTGCCGCTGCTTTATCAACTGAGCTACCATAGCAGCGTGCCGGTACGACATTAAATTCCCCAACTGACGCACACCTTCCCTTGCAGCGCGTTCTGAAATTCATTTTTAGATAACATACCCAAATAGCGGCTTACAATCTCGCAAGTGCTGTAACTCCTGGACTTCATAGTTAAAGGTTATTAGATCAATCAATGATCGATTATGGTTGATCACTCAATCAATCCCGGCTATGGCATTGAATTTTTCAACGTGATTTTATCTTTCCAACTTCACCTATGTGGAACAACAATTACATATCCTATACTGTTTGTTTATCCTATATAAATGAAAATACATAATACACTAGAGTATTTTACACCCCTGCATAATTATAACGTATTACAACTAGAATGTAGTCTGACGAGTTTTAAAATGCCAAACAATTCATCTAGCATTTTTTAACATTATTTACAGCATTAACAATAATGCAACCTTCTGATGATTCACATTACTAATGAAACTAAAATAACTTAAACAGATGCTAATGAGAATTCATAAGCCCAGAAGGTACTATCAAAATTATGTTCAATAAGCCAGTTAATCACAAGATCTTGATTGCTTAAAAAAATAATAAATTTCAAAAGATAAGCTTAGCACGTGCTGCAAACGTTTTGCAGACAAAAATGATCATAAAACACGCCATCATTATGCTGAAAAACATGATGTACAAAAATTGTCTTTCAAATTTGGGGCGTTTTTGACAAAACATGCCTCTGTTTCATTACTTGACCCTAAAATTTGCAATTATAATTGTATTAGAATTATTATTGTTATTTTGTGAATTTCCCCAAAGCCAATTATAAACATTATTTAGAACGCAATTTTTTTTTTAATTTTTTGACTCACTCCTAGCATCGAATGATCGAAAACATGAAGGTTGAAGGGAATTCCCCTGCAGAGAACAGGAATGTTGGTAAGCTGGGCGAGATACGTTAAATCGTTTCAAATAATCTATTTTCTATTTCGTTTCGTTCACGTCCAGCTCTCAAGTCTATTAATTTTGTGATACAAATCCTAATATTCCATTATTTAACTCCCATTCCTTGGGCGCCATCGAGGGAGGGAGGAAGGAAGGAAATGCAATTGAGATAAGGCTAATGAGATGCCTCCGTAACGTCTTCACAATCAGGGTCCAATAATAACAAATTTACGGAGGTCGCCGGGCACCGATTGTGCTAAACATCCATTACATGTTATCACGCTTTAAGGTCTCCCAATGTGCTGCTAACCCACACGTAATACCTTATCTTTCACTTCTAATTTACTTTGTGTGCTGATAAACAGAAATATTCTATTAAAGAAACGTGGGCATGGAAAATATTAAACTCGTGCATCTGACTGATTTTTAGGAAATTGCCTTTTAAATTCTTCACTGTCTTTATAACCTAAATACTTTACCAAGGTTGGAGTTTAAGAATCACAATGCAACAAATAAGACGAAAAACAACAGTATCAACCTCCCCTCGGGTTTTTAAAAACAGAACTTTTTAGTTGCTATTTTTTTCTCAAAAAGTATGCATCCAACCTAAAAACCAGAAGCGCTATCAACCGAAAACCGGATTATTCTAGAAGATTCTTTCTCCCCGCCTCCTTAGAACATTCTGGAAATCTCTGTGGAAAATTCTAGTGGCTATATAAGTGAGCGCTCTCGCGAGTGAGTTTCTAGTGCGCAAAAAGTGCTGTTCTCCGAGCGAGTTTGTGACAGCTGCTTTGACGTGCAGTGAGTGCTGCTACTGCAAGTGATTAAAGAGGTCTTGTGTTCGACTCCCCAGCGTGCGTACTTATTACGCCGCTACGTCGCGAAGAAAGTGAAAAGTAAACAGTCACAATATTTGAATATTTGCACTCAGCCTTTACTACACCCATTTCTCTATGGTATGCAAAACCTACACAAATGTTACAAAGTACCGACACGGACTCGTGAACGGGAGGTCTGCGCTTCAAATCCCGCCAGGACCGTCCTCCCTGAGTGAAGCTTTCCTCAGTCCTCGTAGCTGGCAAATGCCGGGAAGGTGCCTGGAAGGTTTACTTTGCCAATTGCCATTTCATATATCATTAGTGTTCACCGCCTGTGATGATGTACGCAGAAAGAACGGGCGTTAAACACTACTTACTTACACCCAAAGAATCGAATCTTACCACAAATACTACTATAAAAATAATTTCCTTGTTTCCTCAAGCATATAGTGCACGATTCCAGAAAGAACACACAAATAAACTGGGTAAGCTATAAATCTTATCTAAGCGATACGATAAATCAGCGCATCTTAAAAATGTTACACCTTTAAATTAGTGTTTATATGCTCAAGCCGTAATGTACCTCATTAGCATCAAGTCTCTTTAAAACATTAGATAAATTAAAGCATCTTCTACGTGTTACACATTTCGTAATCCAGCTTCATGTAAAACAATATGCGATATTTTTGGAGCCAATAATATATATCTTTGGCATTGTGTTTTTAAATGTTCCAATTTCGCAAAATGCTAACACAGTGTTGTGTATCATCCACTTTCATAATATTTGCATTTATACACTTCCGACTTTGCTTAAAAAGGAAGTTAGCTGAAAAACGGGCCGCTTTTAAAACACTGCAATTAGGCATAACTCTGAACACGTTTTGTTACTAATCTTTAAGTCTATTTGTAAATGTCGTCACATGAATAAAATCACAAGCATTTGGATTTGGCATCGCAAATTCAGCACATGCTTGCAATATTGGCTTTGGTTTATTTTATCATCTCCTAAGCAAAGTTCTCATCACGTCACGTGCTTAAAACTTAGCATGGGTTAGGCGTGAATTCAGCTGACCAGTGCAACGCTACAGTCCATTCAGAATATGGAAACGTTACTAACCTAATCCGATTAGAGTTTAGAGTTACCTATTCTATTGCCAGCGAAAAGGAAGAACCTTATTTGAATACAAACATAGAACAAGTAAATAACGCCGTTTGCAAACTGCCAAGGTTTACTTGAAAATTAGGTTACTGTGTCTGTTGTGTAGGTTGCTAATAATTGCCAATCAGCGTCCAATAAAGAGTGAGAACTAAGCTATGGTACTAACGAGCGAATTGCGCCGCGGTAACGCGTGCCGCTCGCATTCGGGAGGTCACGGGTTTGACTCCTGGTCACCGCCCACTTTGACTCGGGTTTTTAGGGGGTTTTCGCGGGTCGTCAGGCCAATGCTAGAAAGGTTTCCTTCAGCCCCCGAATTTCCAGTCCCTCCATTTCGTTTCATTCATTCTTCACCCCGTTAGGTCTGTTTCAGGGTCGGAAGTGTCGACGATGTTGCTTCGGTGCGGCTTGGCAGGGAAAACGGACCACCCTTTCGGAGCGGGGTGCTGGAACCTATGTGGGGGCGAAGGTTCTCGGTCTGCCTGTCCGACTATCGGGGCGTCTCAATCTGGAAACTGTAGGGACCCTGTCGCTGCTGCGTTCAGTCCTGGTTCTGGCCGACCGGTGTCTCCTCTCACCTCCCCCTCCGTCCCTGGGGCTTCCCCTTATACAGTGCCAGTCCCCTCCGATGGTACCTATTAGTTCTCTCGTTAAGTCACAGAAGATCCGTTTTTATGAAGTCTAGTATAATATGTAGAAGATGGACATAAATTATTGCTTCAGTTTTGGAAAAAGACAATATCCATCCTTGTTCTCGATCCTCTGAAACAAGACAAGTTATACCGAGCGAGATGACTCTGCAGTAACTTGCGAGGCTCGCATTCGGGAGGTTCTGCGTTTGAATACTGGGGCCAGCCATTCTGACTTTGGGTTTTTTCCTGGTTGGCAACGCAAATACTGTGGTGACATTTCTTCTACCAGAATTTCCTTTCCCTCATTTCCTATTATTACCCTTCCCCTTTTATGCTTCAGTTAGGCTTAGGTGCTGTGCAGTGTCGGACAGACGTCGCGGATGCTTGCTCGTTGGAAAGTCCTTCTCTGAGCCGCCTCCGGTGGGTCGAGTTCCACCCGGTTCCGCCAGAGGGAAACTTTCTGAGCCGGTGTGACGGTCATCAAGCTTAGAATCGTTAGGGACCTCTGCGCGTCTCTTCGACCGGCCTACTGCGGCTTATAGCCTCCTGCGGTTTCTTCACCTCTCCGTTCCCCCTATGGGAGTATGCACAAAAGATCCGCGTTGGAGGTCAAACCCCGTTATGAAGGGACATGATGATTAAACAAATCTTACTCTCCGTATCAGTCGCTTTAAGAGTAGATACTGTTTTAGAAGTCACGATCATTACCGTCAAACAACTGCAGCGAAGTCGGGAAATTTATATATTTTCGATAAAAAGCAACACATTCTTCCTAGAAGTGCAATAAGCATAAATAAATATCCATCAGCGTGAGGGTACTTAAAACACGACAGTTAATATTCGCTTCCCTACTTCATTATGTTTATAGCTGTAATTACTGAATGTTACACCTCTGCTCGCGCATGGAAATTACAGGCGGGAAAAAGCATGATAACGAAAGACTAATTCTACCATTATATTAAATACTTAATTAGCGGAACGTTATTGTTCGATATATTTCACGCGTTCTTTGCTATTTTTATACACAGGTTCTGAAACAACAGTAAATAATTTTAAGACTTAACTGTACCGATTTAAAGGTGAAACAATACAAATAATTATTCTTAATTCATAAGAAATCAATTAAAAACTTTTGCTATAATTTATAGGCAGCACAGCCAGGAATTTGAAAAAAAAATTATAAAAAGCTGAAGTGTTAGTTCATAAAAATATTTATTTCCAGATTATAGGTGAGACTGGAGTAGAAATTCATTCTATACGCCATTTGACGGGGCCTCTAAAAGCCGGCAGATAGCGAAAGGTTACACTATATGGCATGAAGAACCAAGGCAGATCACGTGTGCTTTCGTATTTTTTCAGCGCACACGCTTTTCGTGATTTGTCCAGGATGCTGGCGAAATGACGGGTTTCAGCAAACGCCTACGAATTACACACCCGGCAGATGACCTCGAATATGTATTGTCCCTTTACGTGGGTTTACTGACACAAGTTAACATTTAAATCTCTCCTAATGTCAACCATGCCTGGAAGCCATTCTCGCTCTAATAGTCTACGGGCATACATAAACTTACCATTTGCTTCAATCCAGTCGTAAAGTGTGACAGCATACGACTACATTACGACAGTTATGCTAATGGCAACATAAAGTGACGTTCCCGACAAGGTTCAAGTAATCCTGAAACGACCTTTATCTTGTCTCATGATATTTAGATACAAGCAACCGACATGGGCCATTGCCTACTTCAATTGTTATCATTCTGCTTAACCGCCGACAGGACAAGTGCTTTCAGAGATCTTAGCCTGGCTTAATGAAAACACAAGACAAGAGCTTGACGCTTTAAATGGTGCGTATACTGGCGTGCATAAAATGTGGCCCATAATGGAACGGAGCTGTTTATCTAGCCCCATGCCAGAGTGACCACTCTTGTTTTTGGAGCATAGTTCTAGCCACTGGATTGGAAGGGTACTTCTCCTCCCCAAAGCATGGCCGAACTGCCGAAGGCTAACACTACAACTTATACTTCCATACTACACTACGTTTCTTATTGCCGTTTAGTAGCAGCAGTAACTTAACCTTCGCCTCCATGTCGCTGATGAAAGCTCCCATATATGTAACTGTCGTTCAGTTTAACCTCACAAGCAAACAATCCCTCACCGCTTGCTCTAGAAGGCGTGCATGGCTGAATGTACAGTAGCAGGACGAGAAGAATGGAGAGGAGCATCGTCCTTCAAATACTCCTGGAACTGGACGGAGAATCACGATTTGATGTAAGCAATAGTGGACTACGAGTATTTTGCTGTAACGGTTATGGATAAACATAAAACACTCGTGAACGTACTTGACCGTTATTTTGGAACAGTAATTTGAAACATGGTATTTTTGCAACAGGAACTTTCGGAACTATTACTGAAAAAATAAACATTTCTGCCACCTAAGGTAGATCAACATTTTCCACGTTTCCATGAGTTAATGACTGTTATTCAAGAATATTCTCGTGCACTAAATAATTGTATTGCTTTAGCATTAAAAACCACGTCCTAACTTATAAATACAGATGTGTTAACATTGTTATACTCGAGTACAATTTTACGGTGAAAATGATTGAGAGTTCTCAGTTTGAAAATAATTTACAAATGCCTAAATACAAACCAACATCTTATTTCTAACTGTGTACCAAACATAGCGAAACTCTTTCATAGAGGTGGTATCCGCACCACCCCTTCATATCACATTGATTATAAACATGGTTCATTGCTTAGCTTTGATGTGTCTATTTTTTTCAGGCCAGTCACATGGAGAACTGATACCGGCTGGGGGAGCCAAAAGTTTGTTACCCGAAGGTGGAAACCTTAGGGAGGGAAAAACACTATGTCGATCTAGGGGAATGGGGCAATTCTTATACACGACAGTGTACATGTTATGATCCTTCAGGAGTGTATGGTTCAAAACTAAAGTAACAATAGAAACAGAAGAGGTATAGACGTTTATTTTAGAATAAATAAACCATTTTTTTGCTTTTCGATAAAAGTTTTAGAACAAATTCCTGATGTCTGAACTCCATTTCTTTTGGATACATTTTAGTTCTCATAACAGAATGAAACCAAACATGCATTACTTCATAAAACGCACCGTTGTCATGTAATTTCAATTAATATTTTGTGAAGTAACGGATTTAAACCAGGCTTCAAGCGTCAAGCACTATTTATTGTGAGCTTTAAATAAAAACTTCATGAAATTTAAGGAATTACTGCTACCACATATACTTAATTCCTAAATGCCTGTATTTCTTTTTATTCTGATTTTAGAATAGGCGTTGAATGTAGCGTGAAATAATGTCCGTTAATATTTAACGGATAAAATTATTTCAAAACGGTGCATGCATACAGGTAAACGGTTTCAAGCTAGTAACGTAAGCATGTTATTAATCTACTATATGTTTGTTGTTAAACATAATTAGAATGTTACTAAATTCTATTTCGTAGCTTTAATTTTCATCAGGAGCTCTTTCAAAATCCCAATATGTACTAGGAACAGTGTGGACAAGTTAAGATTTATGAAGTGATGGACAGGAATGGGGCCTGGACTTATTACTGAAGCTACCGAGTGGGATGGCTCAGGCGGCATCTGTGGCCGCATTCGCGAGGTCGTGGGTTACATTCCCGCCTACCTTCCTGACCCAGGGGTTTTATCGGGGGTTTCCCTGGGTCCCTAGGCGAATGCTGGGAAGATTCATTCCATCCCCGAATTTCCTGTCACTCCATTTCACCTCATTCTGATTTCATTTCAACCTTCATCTGATTGGCTGTTTGTGCTGCAAGTGCTGACGGGAGTCTCAACGTTTTTTTTTTGTTTTTTTTTTATGGACGCTCTTTAACTGATGTAGTTCTTAGCGTCCCATTCTATATTGGGCGTGAAAGACCAGTAATTTTGCTCAGAGGCCTCTTTATCAGGCTTGAAGTTCTTTTGCGTGCCGTAAATCTACTACACGGGACCACCGGCTTTACTTCCCTTCCGAATGAAACCATGCTAAGGATATGTACGCCCGAAAAAATTCATCGCCCTCCGCCGGGTATGAACCCGCGACCTCGGGAACTAGAGGCTAGCATGGTAACCACTACACCACGGAGGACGACGAGTCTCGACGTTGCATTGCGAGGGAAAAGGATGCTCTATGTAACTCTTCGTCCCCCAGAATGGGGGCGGTCTCCGAGTGCTGTGGGATGTGCGAGCCTGCAGAGGACGGGAGGAGCCGGTTGTACCAGCTGCCATCCGGGGAGTTTCAATCTGGAAGCGGTAGGGACCCTGCCCTGTCTTGCCCCTCCCTCCCGGGAGCGCCCCGTCAGGGGCTTAGCACCTCGACCTACGAAGATCTTTTATGCCACAGCCCCCTCCGCTCTTAGTTCTATTACTGAAGCTGTTGCATTAAAAAGGTAATGATAACCCTTAATTACCTTGAAAATGTTGTGTATTTTTGCATAACATAATGTTATATAATTATGTTGCATCACTAGTAATGCATGTTTTAGTTTCCTTTACGGTGATTAAAATAACATTGCTGGCTATTTAATTGCACAATTAGAACGTCTTTCATATAAATAAATAAATTAGTGCATGCGTGCTTGATATGTCCTTGATACGTAAGATCCGAATGTATTCTTATTGTAAACATATTACTATTTTCGTATTGGTAAGTGCAATTTTGTTAAAAGACCAACTACGTGCGTTATTACAACGTTGGGTAATCAATGTATTTTCGTTTGAAAACGTTATATTTTATGCAACACACATATTTTAGAACTCAGCTAATCGTACAAAAGTTATTTGTAATTTGCTCTGTATGGTTCATGTCGCGCCTTTTATGCTAAATTCGTCTCCAAACCCTGCACCTCTAAGTTAGATACCTGTCCACTGCTTGAAGCATCAACTCGAGACATCTCAACTCACCTGCTTATACTTCGAAACCAGACATTGACCTCCTCTTTTGTTTATGTCGAGCCACCATTGATGACGGCGGTCTCTTCGTGGTATGTGCTGTATGTACACCACACATCCGGCCACCGATACGCGGTTTTCGATACCAAAATTACATTTTCCCCTGTCATGTCCCCCTCAAAGAAACCGTAAACAATCATGTATTCCGTTCCACCTTTGCCAACACGTTAAGTTGGTAATTCATCCGCCCTTAACGCCTCGTGCGTTTAAAATGTAAGGGAAGTGCGAGCTGGGCACTATTTGTAATGTTCTTTCCTCTTTATGCACGAGGCTTTAATTTGTAGTCGTAGTTTTCACTTAAAAACCTGGAATTAGCACGAGATGGAGTGAAAAGAGCAAACGTGGGGAGGCTGGTGCTCCAGACCTAAACGATATACATTGAGCTCTGCGTTTGCTGTTGTGGAAAACCAGGGAAAGTTCTTCTCTCATGAGAGGCAAATTCAGCGATCGTTACTCGCAATGTTGAGCGTGATACCGCAACTTCTACAAATAAACCATTTTCTAGCATAATATTCCCAAATGCTGGCAGTTTCAACTATTGAAAGGAAGTTAACGTTACTTGAACAATAAGGGGATGCACTACAAAACTTAATTTATCATGGAAATTACACCGTTATTTTTTGTTCGTTTACCCTAAACCATATTTTGTAGTCTTAAGAATGTACTTCTAAGTTTCCTCCATCAAAATTCTCTCTAGAATTTTAAGTAGTAGTAATAGCGGTTTGAGTGGCGCAAAACTGCGGCGGTCATCAGCGCCACCCTCTGGCTATAAATTTATTGAAGTCAGTACATCAATACAATAAAAACAAAACAAGTACAAGTTAAGCAACTCAGATTACAGAAGCAGCTCTGGTTATATAGATAATCACATTCTGGTAGAAAACCAATACATTCAGAGCATTCACAGAGAGAAACACCAGGATTACAAAAATAGAAATAGGAAATCAACAAATACAAAAATTAAGCAATAGAAATCTCACAGAATATGGCAAATAAGAACTAACCCTGAGCAAATGTAAACGTACAATGCAATTCTACACAGTTATAAAAACAATAACACACGAGAAACTTCCTTCCTTAATAATCCAATTAATTCCAATCACAAACTGTCCATGCAAGGCACCAACCTCGACACCTAGTTCAAGTAACACTTGCCTCCTCGCCACTCCAGCACCAAAATCACCCAAGAACATCAACGTATCCATAAACTCCTTCACCACACTCTCCTTCCAAACTCTCACGAAAACTCTTCCCTGTCAACTCGCCCTTTCCTCCACAGAAGCGTGCACAGAAAGTATAGTCACATTTCGAAATTGGACCTTAAGTCTATTTTAAACAATCCTCCATTAACTGGGTCCAACTCTATTAGGCTCTTCTTTATTCCCTTTGCGATAATAAATCCTATCCTGTGTAGTCCAGGCTCAGTAGATCCACAATACAATAATGTGTAATCCTGTTTATCTATTCTTCCTTTTCCACTCCAACGTTTTTCTTGCAACACTACAGTCCAGACAATATCTTATGAGTTATTTGCCACTTCTTTTCATCTTTCATAGTTTGAACATTCCAAGTTGCCAACAACAAACCATCCTTCTTAACAAGGTTTTTACAAGTGGGGTTGAGAACCCCATGCTTAAACCCCAACCTGGAGGACCAGGTCTCCTTATTTCTGACCCCAGGAGACAGGGTGGACTGGTTATACCCCAGACACTGGGTGGCTCAGGTACCTCGCGGTCGCCTCTCCCGTACTCACCAAGGTGAGCCCCTGAGGACTCTAGAATTTTAAAACCCTGCACTCTCAGGTATTTAAACGGGGCATTGCTCCGAGAGTGTTTCATTCCACGCAGTACTCGCCTATAAGATTTTGACAACTAATTTTGAAATCTTTAAAGATTTTTGATAGTATTATTTCTTATTTACTTCGTGCTACGATAATATAGTTTCGCCTTTTCTCCAAAATAACGACAGGTTTTGAGTGAAAACGAGTATTTGTAGAATTTAAACAATGGTTGTTTCTAGTCTTCTGCATAAAAGTATATTTTCTACTTGTTAGAAGCAAGCATTTGGTTGTAAGTTATTTTTGTTTAGTTTCTTGTGCTTCTGGAATAGTGATTTAGCATACAGAATAAAATTATTTATATAAAAGTCCTTACTTCCAGATTCCTTTTGTAGGACTCAATTGTTTTGTATCTATTATAATGAGAAAGTAAAGCCTAAAAAATGAAGAATAAATCAGTTTTCAATACAAAAGGAAGCGAACTGCTAGAATTAGTGCATTGGATAGGATAGAAATAGGCCTGAACCAGCAGCCATTGACTTAATCATGGATGTATTGAAACTTTAAACGTAGTTTGCCATAAGAGAAATACTCAACATATTCTTGCACCAAAAATACTTTTTCTCCTAAACTACTGCAAGGAGTGATTTTTGGAACACGTGTTTTTCATATACCTGATGTAACTGGGTATTAATTATATAGATATGGCACTTGCAAGCCATGTAAACAATATTGTACAGGATTTAACCAAATTAAAATTTATCATCTTCAAGAAAACAAATGTTGGGCATTACCATCATTTAGTATACTAAATTTTAACTGCCTTTCAGCTATAAAAGCACTAAAAGCTTTGTTTTAGTCTTATTATCAGTTATAGGTAACATGGTTTATAAAAGAAGTATAAAATACATAACAATGGCTCGTACTTATAAACAAGACTATGTGAAGAAAATCTCTTTAAATTATCCTTTAAAATGGGAAAGTTAGGAAATTCAGTAACTCATCCCCTTTAAAAGAAATTTGTCTGCACTGTCATGGAAAAGTTGGCAGATAGACACCGCCAATTAAAACTACATCGTAAATAAAATACTCGAATTCTCCATAGATATTGGAAGGCTGTGAATAAATGCTGATTAAAATCTCAGTCTTTGTTTTCTTCTCTCGCTCAAAGATTTAATGAGGCAAAATATCGAAATTGATAACAAGCCTGGTAGCTTGGCTCAGCACTGAAATGTAGGTGCGTTAGCTTCTGCTTCAGTAGTAGTACAGAACGTTTCAGGAGAGGGGAACGTTTTTTGTCACTAAACCACCGACGCATCGTTACGGAGTTATTCAGCCATGTTTGAAGCGTATCCGGTAGGATAGGTCTAGTCCAATTTTACTCAAACGGCGTGGCAAGACGAAGTTCCCAGCAGATGATCACCGACGATTCCATCCCAGATGTTACGGAATACTTTTGTTGGTGATGTCTATGGAACACAGCATGAGAGTTCTCAACATCCCAGCATACTGTTGAAGCATCCGTCACGTGAGAAACAGGCCTCATCGGTAAACAAGACCTACGCGGGAATTGTAGCATATGCGATACTTCGTTGCAGAAATCACTGGACAAACTGAACACGAGGTAGAAGTCGTTCGGCCCCAGTCCCTGTACTTTCTGGAGGTGGTATGCGTGGAGCTGTTCACAAACATCCATCGAGTGCGTCTCAGACCTGCTAACCCAAACCAGACGCAAGGGCTATAAACAGAGAGACAAAGAGTACTGGCTGTGCCTCTCAAACTTATCTTACCAGATACGCTTCAAACGGGGGCGAATAACTCCGTAACGATGCGTCGGAGGATGGTGCATGCTTGACAAAAAATGTCCACCTCTGCGAGATCTATCGTTCCTCAGAGTTTGTCGCAGAGGCCCTGAAACATCTTCTATTGTATTTCTTTCTTTCTCTTCATTGTTTTGGTACTAAAGTAGCAAGAACGCGTGTCTCTCATAAAACGTGAAATTAAACGAACGCTTTGCATGCCCATACTCGTAGTGCGAGGCTAAGAAGTCAACTAACAAGATAACGATGAGTAAGCAGCTGGACAAAAATGGACGGCTTGTGGCAGGTGTGCCAACAGCAATATAGAAAACAAGGAGGTAACAAACGTTAAAGTGGGCTTTACCGTGAGACCCTAATGGGTCACTAAACACACTTAAGTGGTATTTAAATGCCAGACTTTTTTTAACAATACAAAAATAGTTTTTTTTTTCCATGTGCAGCAACAAACTTTTCCAAACTCATAACAAAGTCAGTTTTAACCAAATTTTACTATTTTCACTAAATTACGGCGGAATGGTTTGTGTTCATTTTCTAATAACCAGCACCATTTTTGTCTCTACATTTTAATTGTGGTTTTTACGATCTAAAAAAGGCATTCTGCTTAATTACGATTAATTTGGTATATAAATGAGGTTCCTTAATTTTTGCGATGCTTATTTTTGGGCTTCAGCGTTACAAAACGCAAACCATGCTTGATTTTAAGAAAATTATGGATTGACTTGACGACTTTCAATCGAATAGCTGTGCACGATTACATATAAATCGCTGTATATTAAAAAACTTGTTTCAAATTGTTAATAAAATGTTTTAAAAAGTAGAAACCTGCTAATAAACCGTGCAACAGAAAATGTTTAAAATAGCGTAATTGTTTATCTCAAAGCACAATTATATATGCAAAAACCGAGAAAATTGAATCTTCGTCATTTCAGAGTACCTTAAATGCCCTCCTAGACGACGGAAACATCTAGAAAATAGTTCAGTTAACTCCTTGGCTCAGCTAGCAATTTAAATGGACATTCATACGAAAAAAAATAGGATTCTAAAATGAAACAAAAGTGCATAACCTGTGTTTAACTATACAGCATAGATCCAGCGAAAACCAAAAGTACAATGTGAGTGTCTGTCAGAACAAACAAGAAACGTAGAAATCAGAGCAAATTTTAACTGGATTATCACACCAAGTTAAAATACACATTCAGTATACTACTGAATTTATTAAAAGGATTGTGTAACGGATCTCGTGGCCAATGTTAACCTCCGCGTCTATATTGAGGGAACGTTTTTCTCCCACGGCCTTGTTTACCTGTCAGAATAGATGTATTTGTTCAATATCCGAACCGAAAACAAATAAATTTCGCATATTACAGTGAAAGGGGAAAAGGTTGGAAGCCGGCCCGACTTTCTGACATCGCAAAGTGACAGCTCTGATATCTTTATTTCTGATTTATTAGCAATCATTATTTTCTGGGCGACTGATTTAACTTGAGGGGATGTCAAGCTCTCATTTTTTCCAAGGAAACTTCGCTGCTTTTTATCTTTCTGCCTTTGACCTTTGTTCAATGTCCGTTCGGTAAAGTTCACCGCTCCTGCTAGCATTCCCTTTGAAATACTCGTGTTTAAAAGCAGCTTTTATTTAAGCTCTACATCTCACTTCGAATTTAACGGGTTTAACTGAGCAGGTTATATCAAATAGTAATAATAATATTAATACAGTTTTTTATATTTAATATGGTTTCCAAGCGTAACATTTCACTGTAATAACACGATTTAAGCACAGTTTGCAGAACATTCAACAGATCTATAGTCATATAGATAACTATAACGATAATTTTATTGTCAGAGATCATACAAAGTACAGAAAGATTCGTCATGTGGTGTTCGAGTATAACAATTTATTTAGTTGAATACATTGTTCACAAAATATACATTTCAATCACTGAAATATTCGTCAAGACCATAATAAAAATTGCTAAGAAGGTACAAGTTAAACTCCTTAAAAACATGACTATCAGCTGAATTTAGGAAAGAAGAGGGTACTTTAGTAATTATAAAACAAAAAAGGTTGTCTTAATAAAGATCGATTTTTTTTAAAGTTATCAATATGGATTGCACCTCCCTGACGAATAAAATGACTATGGACCTCACTATTAGATGTAAATAAATACCAATAATTTCTAAAAAAAAAAAAAAAAAAACACATTTTAGTATTATATATACAGGGTGGACCATTTAAGTTGAGGCTGTACAATATCCCCAAAACTAAGCGTTGTAGAAAGAAAAGTCTTTAATAAAAGTTGCTTGATATTATGTGCGAAAGCAAATGCTTTTAGTCGTGTTAAATTTGGAGGACGTTATGATGGTCATTTTATTTTTTAAAATGGGAACCTACATTTTGTGATGAGGAATAAAGAAACAAAATAAAAAAAAATGTTGATTCCCAATTACGAAACGTAACAACCCTCAAATGACCATTCATGGATGGTCCGACCATTCATTGCGCTCTTCGTACACAGCCATTCAGATTTTGGTTGTTATTTACGTTGGTATAAGAACAATTGCAAAGTGCTTTATACCAATGTTGTTTAGTCTTTTATAAGGGATAAAACAACATAAAAAGGTAGGTTCCCATTTAAAAAAAAAAATTTACCCTAAAATGACCACCACAATGTCCTCCAAATAAAACAAGACTAATGGTTTATTTTCCCCCATAACATCAAGCAACTTTTATTCAAGACATTTCTTTCTACAACGCTTAGTTTTGGAGATATTGTAGAGTCTCAACTAAAATAGTTCACCCTGTATATACATGTAACACTCAATATTTTATGTTTAATGACTCGGTAAACAACATGAGAACCTTAAATCTCTAAAGCTACCCGATTTTCAAAGCTATTAACGCGGGGAATATTCAGAATACGAATTTCGGTCAGATAAGGTACCCCTTTCGGATTTCGAAATTATAATAAAATTAGCCTGTAAATTCTACGTAAATACTGTTCGTTCTACATAAAAAAAACTGCCCAAAATTGTCTAAATTGCGTATTTTTATATTTTGCTTTCGACTGTGCAGTTCACAGACAAGAAACACTTCCTCGATGTGCAGCAAAAGTAAAAACATCCGATGATGTTACAATCACACGATTTTCTCTACCCACTAATCATTTATTTTCACATACATTCTGCTCACTATTAATACAAATGCTTCTTTTCCTACTTCCGGTAAATCATTATCCAGAAGTAGTCAGAAACTTTGGCAATAATGGTTTCAACACACATGAGTATACGGCAGTTGACTGTTTTGTACTTGCTGGCTTTCATATTAACACTCTCTGCATTTGAAAGCCTATTGCTTTATACAGGAAAATTTAAACCAAAAGCTTCGGATAGCTGATGCTTGATGCCAACAGTGTATTTTAATAGCTGTGTGTGTTTCTTAAGTAATTATTAATCTATCTCTTATATGATTTCCAAGTTATCCAAAATTATACCAAGTTTGATGAGAATGAATAGGACTTCATAGGCTATTCAGAGAAATTTCAGGCACACTCTATGCATCAGTTCCTGAGAAACAAAGTAACAGCACTTAGAGTGTATTTCCTAATACTGAGAATTAAAAAACAGTGAATGCTACAACAAATGATGATACAAAAAGTATAGTTTACCAAGTTCTAAGTATATTTTTCCTGGAATAAGGCTTTCTCTATCTCTTACCGGTTACAAGCTATACAAAATAATATAAATTTTCTTGAGAATGAAGAGAACTTCACAGAAATTTCAAGGTACCATATACTTCATTTAACATTTATATCTCAAATATGTGATGACATCCTTAAACGGTGTCCGAGTGAAGTATTAAATTATGTATTTATCTGATATGAGTTGAGTTATGCTGTTCACAGACCGACAGGCGCCGGCGCAACGACCAATTTTTAAAAAGGCTTTCATGGATTCAGGGGAACTCAAAACGTGTATTTTGTGAACTCTAAACTTTTCAGATTTTTCGTGGATATCTCGCTTACCAGTGGCAGGGAAGGTAAGTAGCTGCTATGAAAAATACTAATATGACTATTTAGGAGTAAGGTTGGAGAGACTGTACGAGGCATTATAGAATCAAAAAATGCTCTATGCGGTGGAAAGATGGAGGGGGGCAAGGGAATTACCTAAGAAAATTGACCAAATGTATAGAATGTTTTGTAAAGAATTAATTGGACTACCAAGAGCAGCACCAGGAGAGCTTGCATTAGTAGAACTAGGAAGAAGGAGGAAGAAAGGTATAATAGTAGAAAGAATTTTAAAATGTTGGTTTAGATGTATGAAAATGGAGGAAGGTGAAATCTCAAAGATATGCCTGACTCAGCAAAAGGTTCTAAGAAACAAAATCAAGGGCATGGGAGAATTTTTAAGGAAGATAAAAGAAAAATGGTCTAGAAAAGTAAGAGGGGCAAGGGTCGCTCACTGAGCGATAAGGCGTGGGAGCCAAGCAATCTGAGTGGCTCAATAAGAAAACAAGCACCAGACAAATTGTACAAAACATGTAGGAGTACAGTGATATATTAATATACGTTGTATATATTGTAAACCAAATTGTAGAACAAATTGTACAATAAATTCAAATACATGAAAAATACTTGCTACAATAATTTTATTGTCAAGTGAGGTGCTGTTTGTTTCATTGTGACAGAATATGAGTGAATGACCAGGGAACGGAGGGAACACTCGCTTTCCACCCCTAGGAGGAATGAATGAGGTGAAGGGACAGCAGGAGTCCCTAACGTTTCCAAGCTCGATGACCCGGTCACGCTGGCGGGCTGCGGCCGGGAAGAACTCCCCAACGAGCAAGCAACGGCGTCAGCTGTCCGACACTGCACAGCCTCTAAGCCAACATGAGGGAAAAGAAATTTGTGGTAGAAGGCCCCAGGAATCGAACCCAGGCCATCTAGCTCGGTCGTGACAGAGTAACCTTGACACTGTCGATCCAAAGACGTCCTAACGAAATGCACGTCAACGGGCATGGATTGCAATACCAAAATGACTTTCTATGAATGCCGTCACGTTTTCTTGTAATCTATATATGCCACCCCAAAGTAAAAAAGTGTTGTTTCCTCGCATCCGTGAGTAAATGTAAACGCAGCTCGGAGAGGCCTCGCCTTTGGGCCTCTTTGTTTTAAATGAATAATCATTAATCAATTTACATAAACCTGATCAACTCTTCCGTTTGAAGAGGGTGAGGCAAATTTGAATTTCAGAGCAAGCCCTGCGAGTGAAAGGTAGGAGTGCTTGATGACACTGAATTCATTCATGACAGCGCCCTATCCCTACCCTGACATCACCATAGTAATTGGGTCGTCTTCCAGAAAGGAAAGATAGCCTCTAGGTGACAATAAAATGTAAAAAAGCAGTCTGTGTTGAGAGATAACGAGCAATGGGTCTCGCTGGCCTTCCTTCAGAAAATACATATTAGCGATTTAAATGAGTTTTGTGCTGGTATAAAAAAAAAGTAAACAATTCTATGTCCATGGGGAGCTCCACAAAATTCTGTCCATCCCGATAGGAATGATTGATATGTCATAAGCTGGACGCTTGTGGAAAATTCCAATAAATAAAATGTATTGCAGACACTACCCTTGGAGAAAACGTCATTAGCAGAAAGAAGGGAAAAACAGGAGCTCGAGTGTTTCTGGAACTCTGCATTTTGTCATTTATGTTAATTTTTTTCGAGCAACAGAAGCTACAATTCTGATATTTTATTTGAAGTTTCTTATGGTCAGCAAAATGGCAATTTTAGGGCTTTCTTTAGTTATGGGCGAAAAAGATGTACAAACTTTGCCAGTTACCCATTCTACCAGGTTTCTTTTTCTCTGAGATTATCTATAAGAAAAATAAGAGCTTGCTTTCAGTGAAACACGACAGAAAGACAAGATTTTTATTTTATTAATATTTAAAGTTTAACAGAAATTTTGAGTTTTGTGAAGTCCCTAAATGTGATTCTGGAGCGCTCCCTTAGACAGTGTTTTGTAGATATTGATTAGCAAAGGTTACAGATGTTTGCAGCGCTGAGTTGGTCCTTAAAACGAAGATACATAGCAGTTTCTATGTTTCCAGACTGAAACCTGTCAGACAGACACACAAAATATATAAATATATACGTATATATATATATATGAGTTCTACGAGTTCTCTTCACTATATATATATATATACATTTATTTAAGTTACCTAAACTCTCTCTAATGGCCCATTTAAGATGAATGTCCATTTTATTAACAATATAAAGAGAAAAGGAGAAGAAAGGGGCAGAAGAGAGAAGAGGAACGATACAAGACAATACAAGGAGAAGAGACGACAGAAGAGAAGAAACTAGTAAAGAGGCCTGGAGAGGTGAAGAGAGAGGGAGGGGAGAGGAGGATACGATACAAGACAAGACAAGGAAATGGTAGGAGAAGAAAGGAAGAGGCAAGACAATACAGGGAGAGAAGAAGAGAGGATAGAGAAGAGAATAGGTGTTCTACAGGTTTTCTGGTGTCTTGAGCCAGCAATCCACTTTGTACACTACACACAAACAAAATCATCAGCATGGCTGTTCAAGGAAATTGCATTACAGGGCTCATGTCAGCATTTCGCAATCATTTGCTTAAAAGAGGATCACTCATTGAGAGTACACACAGAATTCAGCTCTGGGGTACCACAAAATGTCAGTATTTCAAACTTTGGAATCTTCAAATCTGAGAACTCATCATTTTCCTTACATAGCCTTCGGGCATTTGACGATGATGAAGCGGATAAAAATGAGCATAATGGGAAAAGACTAGAGAGGAAAGCGCTTAGAATGCTCGCAGGAATGCCTGGAGGTAGCGTGCAAAATCATGACACACTTCCACAAACTGCGACCTCAAACATTCTATTCGATAATCTCTAAGCGTTTTCAAACGCATGTCCGACAAACATTTACTTACATCCATTAGCAAGAAAATAAGAAACACTTTAACCACGGCAGGCTCCAAATCTGCAAGCAACATGTGTTTACACAATGCAATTATCACCCCATCTCGGTGTAAGGCGAAATCCGTCTGAAGAACCACTGCCTTCCACAGTTCTTCACAGTGTTTCTATGTTACGACTGAGGCACATGACCAAGGGAATTCAAGTACCGAAAATAAATGAAGATTAAATTTGTGACAGGTGGCATTCACACATTTGAACTAAATAAATCTTCATTTACAAATATTGTCGATGAAGTAAATCTTCTCCTTTGGTGGACAGTATTATTTGTATGCTACTAAAAATTAACTTATGCTTCATTAGAATATGCAATTAAGTTAAAGAATACGCCAATTAACTTTTGTCCTTAGAAAACTAAAAATACGAAAGAATTCATTGTTGTTTTAACAATAAAGTTCATCAAAACTTAATTTCTAAAATGCTTGACCTCGATTTTCTTCAATGTAATACAGCAAAAGAAAAGACCAATTACTTTTCAGGAATCTCATAACAGTATGCAAAGTTTTATACACATAGTTCATGGAAATTTGAAATTCTATCTGTAGGAAAACATAAGTCCCTCCCTCCCCAATTTCTACCCTTTGTGCACTCCTGGGAAGTCACGCCCTAGAAACTAAGGATGACTGTCTTGATAAAATGGAGCACATTCGTTTCTGCTGGATTTTGAGGTGTCGTTTTCAATATTATACTACACGCGCGGTGTTACTGGTTTCTTGCTATGCGGGGAAGTGTGGACAGTGGAGGCAGAAAAGTGACAGCTGCACTTATAGCATCTAATAGTGGCCAGCCATCGGATCACAAGCCGAAATTCGAAGCACGATATTTACAAAGACAGGTGCGGTCTCAAACGCTCCTTCTACCACCAAACCCGGCATATGTTGCACGATGCTAATACCTCTATGAATGCATAGAAACGTAGTCATTAGCATAGTAAAGCCTAGTAATTTTATCACCTTGCTCCCAATTTCACTTCTCGAACAATGAAAAGAGGGCGATCCAAGTCTTTGCACCAACAATTACCTAAGTGGGCGTTACCTTCACTTACGCCTCTTCTCAATACTGTTGGTGCCTGAAGTCTTGATGGCGGGGGATGGATTTTTGAATATGAGTTATGATGAAGAAAATCGCAATAGCTAAGCTGACACTGAAAACCAGCACGAAGTCTCTTCAAAACTGATCCATCTGCAGAAATCTTCCAATATTATACAAAGGCGTTGTCGAGATAAAGGTTGGAAACAATTTGGAAATTACCGATTGCCTATTGATTAGGTTTTGTAAAACATCAAGGAATGTAACGCTTCTTTTAATAGATTTAAGTTATTTTTTCATGAACGAACGTATTCTTTTTCACTCCATTCTGCCTTTGTATCATCCTGCAAGAAAACGTTCAACCGTTGACATCCATACCATCACTTAAAATCTTTCTCATTATTGCTGTTGATTGCATACTGACGAAGGTGCTACGTGCTTGACTGCCTCCTTGGCCTTGGAATTTGGATGAACTTTCTAGATTCAAATCATTTCCCGAAAACGTGAACGACAAATTTTAAGAAAAACTACTTGTTAGAGCAGTAGTTCTCAAATTGTGAGGTATGACCGTCAATATTTCGCACAAATACCATCCTAAATGAATTAAAATTAATTTAAGGGGAGACCAAATTGCGAAAACTGCCCCCCCAAAAGAAAAAAAACCTGTTTAGTTGTGCAGTCGTATTGATTGCAGCTTCACCTTTGATTTGATTTATCTTTTACCATTGTAGGCAAAATATTTATACTTTCAATATATATTTTAAAATGGTACTGCATCTGCCATTCTGTACTTGGATTCTGCACCATCTCACGGAATGGTAACTCCTACACACTTTGGAGTAGAGAGGTAAACTTCAGCTTATCTTTAAGGGGAAGTTTTGCTCTACAAATTTACTACTGTTAAATATAACACAGCAGCTTCTGTGTGCTGAAAATGTGGTTTCTTTCTTTGTAAATATATGCCAGTTTGTTTTCTCCATTTTTCCTTTGAACAGCTTTTTCTGCGAATGACAATTTTGGCATAAATGGTCCGTTTTCTCAGAAACTATTGAAGACAGTTAAATTAAGTCTTAGGTAAACAAATTTACCAGGAAATCCGTAACACATATGCTAAACACATATTTATATATACAGATGGCTCCAAATGGCTGTGCTATAATTACTACTGATGCTAAACTTAAGTACAAGCTTCCAGACTTGTTCTCTGTTTTCTCCTCTGAGCTCTATGTTGTCAAACAAGCTTTGATTTACATTACCTCAGCGCAGTATAAACACAATGCAATTCTGATTCACTAAGCACTCTTCAGAGTATCCGAGACCGCTCTACTGACGTAACATTAATCCAAGATATCCAAAGTCTTTACAACCAAATTACTAAAGATAATCAAGAAGTTCTATTCCTCTGGATAACGTCCCACTTTGGAATATCAGAATACGAGGAAGCAGATAGGGAAGCCAAAAAATCAACTTAGCTACCTCCAGTGGAAGAATTGCCAGTGCACTACAGAGATGCTCGGAGTTATTTTTTTTTAGCAGACCAACTGTCAAATGGAAGCAAGACTGGACCATTAATACATCAAACAAACTCCACATTGTTAGGAAAGGCTCCACAAAACCCTGCACATTGCAGACTCTAAAAAGAAAAGATCAAATGATTATAATACGTTTAGAATAGGCCATTCACGCCTAACCCATTCCTTTTTGCTCGCCAAAGAAAATGCTCCTCACTGCGAGACCTGCATTTGCCGTATCACCATCGAACACCTCATCACTAAATGCAGACGTTATACCATGGAGAGGAGAAGACATAACATCCCTGAAGATATATTTTTAGCTTTAAACAACCCTACTCGTTTCAAAAACATTATTTTTTCCTGAAAGACATAGAACTGTATAACAACATTTAAATATAACACATCAAATAAAAATGTATAATAGGTCATAGGTTATACTGTTCTAGCTGTGTTCAATACTTAATAATCTAAAATATATTTATAACAATGTAAAGTATACAATGTATTATTATTGTACTCGTATGTATGGATGTAAGTCGCGATATGACCTAGTAGTCAAAGCGACTATAAATAAAGCAAAATAATAACAAGTCTTAGGACGACAAAAACCGCTTCTAAATGCTGTTGTGGACCTACTTTGGTGTTGATAATATGGCTATATTTTAAAAAAAGTATTGCGGATAATTTTAATCACAATATGGCAAAATCTTCCTTAATAAACAAACTCATTGAATAAATTTAGATCATGTACTTGGAAGGCATGCAACTACATTCTCAAAAAAGTTCAGTCCGATATCTTAAATAGTTTCTGAGATAATGTTCCGAACTTCAAAATAATTCATTATTCCCTTCGCAGGCATTAATGAAATACACATTATGGTTAAAAGTGCAGCATTTCTAGGGATTGCACTGTGCTTACAAAAAACGGCCTCACCCAACAAAAAGTATATTAAACATTTAGATGTATAAATTTTTAAGAAGAAAAGTAAACACCTTCCAGAATTTCGCTGATTAACATTAATGAATGTTGACAGTGATGTTTATAGAAGCCTAACAATGTGTTACTTTTATGTTTTACTAAACATACTGCTGAATAGCAGGTATGAGTGCTTAAAACGGAATGGATGTCTCCTCAAAACAGAACATGAAAGAAATATTTTCATTGGTAAGCATTGCCAAATAATGGACAATTTGCTACGGGCCGTCCAAGAGATGAATGACGCCTTTCAAAAGCAATTATTTTCGAGCGCAGAACTGATACGGTGTACAACACAAACAGCTGTTCGGTCACCAACAAAAGAAATCGACCGACACAGTTTCACGCAAAACGTGCCGTGTTGATGAAAGGAACTGTTACAACAGTTCCAGATAAACCACAAACAAACAATTGCATGCCAGTTTAACGGCAAAATACGTACGAAAGCATGTTTATAGGTAAACCACTAAATATTTCCTTTTACACGGAGTGTTTGTGAAAACCTTTTGTCGCACCTACCCAAACACGACCAAACGATAATTACATAATATCAAATATATATATATATATATATATATATATATTTCCATAGTGTAAATATAGTCCACACCACCTCACCATAGTATCAACAAAGTCCCTTTGAACCATTTCTTTTTCATTTTAAAAAAGTAGTATAAAAACCTTGTTTCTTTCCTATGGTTCCACCAAGATGAACCATTTTCATCTTCTTTAACTGATTACCCACCTCTTTATAGGATTTACACCCCAAGGACTTACAAGCCTGTCAAGTAGCCTGTCAAGGAGCAAGCAAACTCTGGATCATAGCATATCCAGGATGGATGACCAGCCCTATGTCTTGGGTCAGTAGCCTGTCAAGGAGCAAGCAAACTCTGGATCATAGCATATCCAGGATGGATGACCAGCCCAATGTCTGGGGTCAGTGGCCTGTCGAACAGCAAGCAAACTCTGGATCATAGCATATCCAGGATGGGTGATCAAACCAATGCCTTGGGTCAGTAGCCTGTCAAGGAGCAAGCAAACTCTGGATCATAGCATATCCAGGATGGATGATCAGCCCAATGTCTTGGGTCAGTAGCCTGTCAAGGAGCAAGCAAACTCTGGATCATAGCATATCCAGGATGGATGATCAGCCCAATGTCTTGGGTCAGTAGCCTGTCAAGGAGCAAGCAAACTCTGGATCACAGCATATCCAGGATGGATGACCAGCCCAATGCCTTGAGTCAGTAGCCTGTCAAGGAGCAAGCAAACTCTGGATCATGGCATATCCAGGACGGATGACCAGCCCAATGCCTTCGGTCAGTAGCCTGTCGAACAGCAAGCAAACTTTGGATCAAAGCACATCCAGGATGGGTGATCAAACCAATGCCTTGGGTCAGTAGCTTGTCGAACAGCAAGCAAACTCTGGATCATAGCACATCCAGGATGGGTGATCAGCCCAATGCCTGGTATGGCGGAGGAGACGGAAATGAAACGCACTGATGAAAGGGATGATAGGAAAATTCGCGGATCGAATTATGCAACCCAGCATTCGCCCAGCAACCAAGAAAACCGCGGAAAAACCTTTGGTCAGATTGGTCGGCCATGGGACTTGAACCCGGGACCTCCCGAATACGTGGCACAGACGTAAGGCTTGAATCATCCCGCTAGGTAAACTATTTTCTACAGGCCTAATTCGAAAATGTTAACAGCACTTGAAGTGGATTCAAAATGCTAACTTAAGTTTTTTTTCCCCAGGAATTATTATTGCTGTCTATTTAGCATTGCGTTCTTTCTCATAATTGGACTTGACAAATAAATGAAAAAAAACCTAGCTGGATTAAATGCTGCAAATACGTTAATTAGCAGATTTCCGGAATCACAGCTGTGTTTTATTTGAAAATGACATTTATTTTTGTTTCCAAGACGTTTCGTCAATAGAAGTACGCCAACATTTTTGGGGGGGGGGGTCAACGGACTGTACGACTATGGACATTAGTCAACAGCCTTTTCACTTACATTTATTTTAATCAAGAGAAAACTTCACACACGGACTTTTCGTCAATACAATGATAGCGGATGCGAAATATACCTTGTGCGAGCTTGCAAAATCTACAGTGCCATTTAAACAACCTGAGGCTCCTCACATTTCACTCTAAGCGGAGAAGTGGAAAAGCTGCGTTGTCACGTTGCGTTAGAGCATGTGTCAGCTGTTAAGCAGCGCGCCGAATAGCAAACAGCTCACTGGGACGTAACGCTAGTGAGCAGTAGTAAACCACACCAACCTGGCGACGTGTTACCTCTCGAAGTTCAGCTTGTAGGCAAAGGGAAAGAAGGATGGTGGCACCTTACTGGCTAGACAGCGGAGGGGACGTTGCTATGGAAACTACCACTCCAAGAAGTGTCAGAAGTCTCATGTTATTTATATTCTACCGTAATAGGAGGCGAGCGGAGGTCATAGGCCGCAGTGAACCGTAGCGAAACCACTGGGTCCCGTCGTTTCCAGATTTCATCCGAGGTTAGCCAAGGGGTTAGTCCGTGTATGTGTGATTTCGTATCACTATAATTACATATTACAACACCGCATTTCACCTACTCCTGTCTATCAACATTCCCAAATCTAGCAGCCAATTTTACACATAATTTTCGGCTCCTCCATTACTGAAATGAACAACAAGGCAGATTATTAGGAAGAATGCTTTAGAAAAGTTGATTAGGAAAACACATTATTAGGAAATGCAGTTTAGGAAGCATGGATTAGTTAAAAAATGACCCGTAATAAATACTACAAATCAAATTTACGTCTTACACTTCAGCATTTCCATTCATTATCGTCCAGTTTTCATTTAGTACAGCCATAGCTAATAGTAAAAATATTCCGTTGACGAATTTCTAAGTTGTCAAACGAAGCATGATAACGATTGTCCGCTAATATACATTTCTTTATACTTCAATGTCGAGGTACCGTTATTCTACAACAGCTAAAGTCGTTTCACACTCATAGTAGGTGTTAATGTTCACATCAGGTAATTCAATAGTGTCGTTAGTAACCTCTAAGTTTTATGAACACAATTTAAGAGTGATTACATCAAATGCATGGCCCTAACACCACTTGTTCAAAGTTCCAAATATGCGCGATAAGTGATTCGCTTATATTGTTCCGATATTCAATGTCATGATTTTAAAAGAAATATTTTTGTCTTTGCCATGAATAGTTAGGTAGTTTAAACGGCTTGAGTGCATTGTTTCTAAAAGACCAGCAACCAAGTACGCAGTGACGTTTTAAGCGTAAAGGTCACTCTCACAATAAGCCAGAAGAACATTATTCCTTAAGTTCTGGAGGAACACACTTAAAACTTGTATGGATTAGAGCAGATATTCTAAGCTCTCATTTCCTCTAACATAATTAGCTAACATAATTTATATTAAAAAGCGTTCACGTTTTGTCAAATTCCGTTTAATCCAATCGCAAAAATGTAACTTTTTTGATAAACCATCAGCAATATATAATCACACTGTTTTATGTCCAGTCGTATTATAAATTATGTGAAACATAATAAGCAGCTAAGTCTATGAGCTTAACAAAAACTACGTTTTTCCTCCTTTTAGACATCAAAAAGTGGAAAGGTTTGTTTCATTTAATTGATTCCAATTAGGATGATTTGCTTCTGAAAATTATGTGTGTGCTTACCAAATTATACTTTTATACAGTATACAAGTATGCAAAGTTTCATTTTTCAAGCTGAAATCGTAGTGAAAGGTACACAGATACACAAAAACTAGCTTCAACATTAAGATTAAAGAGCATCATATCACAGAAAAATTTACTTTTGACGATTTCAAAGTACCCTGTCCCTTTTTAGGGTTATAAATTTACCTATGTGTATAAAACGTAGTGTCATTATTTTATAATATATAAACTTGCCGTAAGATTTCTGTAACATTGAAAGGATAGCATTTAAATATTGTAGAAAATTATAAATAAAACATACTTTCATAGATAGAAACAAACATTTGACACCCTTATAAAAAAGGCATATCTTTAGCAAATCGTCGTCTCAAAAAACAAATAAGTTTTAAATGTTAAAAATTAACAAAACAAGGTCACTTAGTTTGGAATTTCAGTAAAATAAAACCATGTATTGTTTGCTTTGTTTACTGAGGAAGTGTGACATCACTAATATTTGGACCTGCAGAATGACATGTCAGCTATAAGAACTAACGGTCAGTTTCATTTTGCAACAGAGGTCAGGGCAGCTGTTGCCCGCCCCCCCCTCCCAGAGGAAGTAGATACTTCATCATTATTAGTATCTAACAACGTCCCGCCCACGTGTTTTATAGAAGGGCAATACGTTCCTACTGGGTTCAAGGGAGGAAAAGCCGATCGACTGTTCTCCAGGCAGGTACACTGCCATTCCACTCCGGTTATAATATTAATATCCCGGCCCACGCCGACGCCCCTCCCCACAACGCGAGCACGACATTTAAAATCAACAGTTTTTCCTTTGCTGAGGGACAAAGTATTTTTTAGAAGCTCTGTTTCATGCGGGGTAAGTCCGAGACCGCACAATTTGTAACAGAGAAATCAATGCTGAGGCGCCCATCGATGAATTCTGAAAATTTTATACGTAGGTATAATAAGTAGGGGAAGTATTGTATTCCACCCAAAAATTCGATAACGAGATTTCACAGGAAATACATGTTTTGAGGCATCTTGAATTCAAATAGAACACTTTTAGAAAAAGGCCAGTCTGTGTGCGTCTGTGAACAGTGTTAACTCAAAAAGGAAAAGCCAGATAAATACCACATTTGGTATTTAGGTTCAGTGTCTTTCAAAGTTGTGACACGAAGATTTTCAAAAATATCCCCTATCCCAAACTACTCTTTACATGCAACATTTTTGGATATTTTGGATTTTTAAAAAATGGCTTTAACAATTTCGATTAAAATACCACACATTAAAGATTTTTACAAGACAAATAAAATGTATATTTTGAATTTTCTGGGAATAGCCTGTGGAGTCCACTTTATTCAGAAGGAATTTTGTATAAACCTGTATAAGCGGTAAACGTTACGCGATACACGAAAAAATCTACATCTCTTTAAAACACACAATTTATTTCAAATAAGTATTTCTGTGGCATTAGCCATTTCCGAGATATCCGTCATTAATGCTTCGAAGTTTTTAATACTTAGCCATTCTTTTTAATTCCTGTCTACATTCAGTTATTTCCCGTGATATTGTGGAAAGAGTAGGAATTTTTAAGGCCAGCGTATAGCTCCAGTTCTTAAACATTTGACTACTGATATTCCCCTTATATCTATAACGAAATGTGTAATGCAGCTATTTCTGCAAAGGTTATCTGGATTAAAATTAACTAGATAGTAAAATAAGCTTAAGTAACAATAGCTTGTATACCCACTTATAAACGATAGAGGGTAGACAAAGTCATGTGAATGTATCACATCAGATTTTTAAACTTGAATTACATATGTTCACAGGGGTACCGGTAAGAAAATAATGTTTTGTTTATTCTTTTTAATGAAGAGGTTTACAAATTATGAATCTTTAAGAGAATCTTCAGGAATTTACCAAAAATCCTCCTTGAGATGCAATTTCTATTTTTTTTGACATGAAATTTATTATTTTAGTCATAATTGCCTGACAAAAAATTTACTGTAAGTAAATGTGGCAAGGGGCACATGTTGCTTTATTTACGTATACGCTTTAAAATATTTCTGCAAGTTCGCTATAATTATCTAAGTTTTCTTACACTGAATGTCCCATGTTGGGCCTTAGACCGACGTCTTCAATACAATCAAAATAAAACAATTCAACAACATATTAAGCCTATTTGCTACCAAATGTTTGTATGATAGTCGTTTAGAAATTCCGAAGAAGCCGTAAGCTCGAAACAAAAGCGAATGCCAGTACTTTTGGGAAGACAAACAGCCGCAGCAGAATGTAGCGAGGTCTGCTACGCATTGCAATGTGTGAAAACAACAATAGTAAAATCCAAGAATGCGGGGAGATTAAGGTTAGCACATTTTGTTGGCCGTGATACGTGAGCAGAGTATTACTTGTTCCATTACTCAAGTGTTGCCAACTCATTCACGTCTTCCACGTGCAAAGGCTACCCAATTAGCGGCTATTCGCGGTGCATAAAATCCCCCTCATCTGCTGCACCTTGCGAACTTATATTACCGTAGCTGCGTATTGCGCATATATGTGCCACAGAGCATTCTGCCACAGTGATTACTAGGGCCCGCATTTTTAGGTGGAATAAACCTTCATTTTAGGTTTCTTCTATGCTTAAAATAGGTTTTTTTTTTAGGTTTTTCCTGATTAAAATAGTTTTTTTTTATGTTTTGCTTCGTCGATCAATACAGGTATCAATAATTTTGCGTTTCTGGTACTTAGTTGTAAGATTTATATTTTGGCATTGCAGTAGATATATACATCCTCAAATTTTCTGGCGTAAACGATTTCCTATTATCACGTAACACATTCTTGTGTGAAGAAAAGTTTCTTTCAACGGAACATGACGCCATTTGGGGCGTAGAACGTAGATGCCAGTGCAGCAGGTTCTAGGGGTATTTCTCCTGTATACTTTTCTCCCTGCAATACTGAATTGATAATTTTCATTTCTTCAAAAGCAGGATTTCGTTGGGGAATCTTCTACAACTTCGAAGAACATGCAACTGCCACTGGTCCAGTGGAAACATTGCCAATGATATCTAGAGCATCTTTCAGTGGCAAAGTTGTACTTTCCAACCGGAGAGTACCTTCTGGTATAAAACAAAAATGTGTCTTAATGTATGCAAGGGAAGCGGCAAGAGTGGGGCACTCGAGTGATTTCTTAGCTTTGGCAATGCGGGAAGCTTCTGTTTCATCCAATTCATTGACGACATTTTTAATGTCTTTAAATGCTCGGCATAGTAAATGACAGCAGACAGCCAAGTCCTGACCTTCTATCAGCTGCATCCAGGTGTCACCACGTCACATGTGCTGCGTTTAACTGCAGTAACTTGAACTACTGGCTATAATTTCACAATGCGTTTCAATCCGAAAATAACATTCTTCATTTCGAAAAAGGAAAAGCAGCTATTTAGGTTTTTTTAGGTGTAATGAAATTCGCATAATCTGCTCCAGGAAGTGCGAAACGAGTATATATCTTGAAATGTGTTAATTAAATAGCGACGAAAAACATAGGTTAAAAAACCTAAAAATCCGGGTCCTAGTGATTACTCTGAAGCAATGACTCGCCAAGAAAAGAGGGATGGCTCTCAAAATGCTTATTTCTATGTGATTATTGTTGTTTTACGTGCTACTTCAACACCAAGCAGTAGTAAAGCTTATCCTAAGGGCGTGCTTCTTATTGAGCATAATGTCTCCGGAATAAAGTGCGAGGCTCGCCTTAGAGGGGTACGAGTTTGATTCCTCTGGTCGGCCACTCCCACCTTGTGTTTTCGTGGGTTTCCCTGGTTAGCAAGGCGAATGATGGGGTTGGCTACCCCTTTCATGCCTCAGGCAGGTTTAGGGGCAGTGCAGGACAATGATAGAAAGCTCTACTCGGTCCTGCTAGATGGCAGCCTTTTCTAAGCCGCCTCAGGTGGATCGAGTTCTCCCCAGTTGCGCCAGAGTGACCGAATCATCAAGCTTGGAACTGTTAGGGACCTCTGCGCGTCTCTGTCGATCAGGTGGGGGTGGTAAGCACTAATGATCCATGTTGCGTCGAGGTGTTCCCTCCATTTCCTGGTCATACTCATACTCAAGAGTTTTGTAATTAAAGCACACATTGGGTTCTACAGTTATCTTTCTACTAACTCTAGCACCTACTTAGAGGAAGAACTGCATTTCACACAATAATTTGATATTAAGGTTTCACGGGAAGTATATTTTTGAGGCTCAAACATGGCTCAGCAATCTTCATTAAAATACCATACATGCTTTATTGCTTACACGACTGATTAATTCTATGTATATATTGAATTTTCTACGAAGTAAGTTTTTTGCGGTTTTTCGTTTGAATTTTTCAAGTGCTTCACCATTCAGTTGCTTCTCGTGATGTCATAGAAAGCCTATGTCATTTCAAAGCCAACATATACCCAGCGACCCGCTTTACTTTATTGCATATAGTAGGGGAAGTACTGTATTCCACCCATTTTGCATTTATAACAAAACGTGTTATGTAGCTATTTCTGTGGTACAATAGACTCCATTAGTGATGACGTCAGCCGTTGCTAGGAGGCTATCTTTCTTTCCAAACAACTGGTTGCTATGCAGTTTGTGCTGTATGTTTGTCTACTGCCTGGGAGAATGTTATTTTGAAAAGTCTACATTAATTATTTATCAATCCTAGATAAATACCATTGTTAGGAATAAAGTTATACTTACACCGTGTAGAGGTTATTATTTGTGTTAATAGCTATTAAATCATTACAATGGTAAATATAGCCGCCTTAGTAAACATTACCCTATAACATGGTTGTGAAACTGAGTGAAATAATAGCATATTTTGAAGACGAATTGAGACTTGTAAAGAAAGGTGAAGATGCTGTTGAGTCTAATCACGTCTTAGCCGTGACATGTGATGGAGAAATTTCCTATTTGCGAGTACAGGTTCAAGCCAGCATGAATAATAAATCTTACAATGCAGCATAACTAAGGAATACTTTTATATATTTTGTCCTACAAATGAAAATGAGTAAATGTTTTAGTACCCATGGACAACATAAAAGCGTAGAGCCCACATCGAACTAACCTCACATTGCATATATTTGGAATAAATGTCCATAGGGTAAAACTTTATTTTATGCCCTGGTGAGGAATTTCGCTTAACGTACTTGAATATATTAAAAACATAACAATTTGAGCTGTTTTTTGTAGAGTAAATACCCAAATTTCGACGAAAACAATAAACATAGCTTTCTTGCGTGCATGTGTATTGTTTGCCCAAGGTGTAATGAACAAAACCAAGGGTGTTAGATGACATAATAAAGTATAAAAGTGTAATGTAATGCAATCAAGGGTGGTACATAATGTAACAAAGTATAAAGAGGGTATCTGTGAAACCAGGTGGTTGTTTACAAGTGATTAGTTTCGTTATATTATTACTAAAGCACCCTTACTTAACCTCAATAACTGAAATGTAAGTTCAGCAATGCACACTTACTTAAAAATGTAATTACTGAATAGAAATAATTGTAGCTGTAAGCAAATGTGGGGTAATTAAATTCTATTGGAGGTATAAAGACTTAAGTCAGGTTGAATTATCAGCTTATTAAAAAAAGGGGGGACTATCTAGGGAGGTTTTAAACCGGAGTTCACTATAGTGTTCGCAGTCAGGAACAAAACACACAACCAATGCGAGAGAAACGCTCTTGGCCCTGCTTCAGCAATTCCAAACACCTTGCCTCTGCCCAAAGTAATTGAAAGTAATATATTACAACGCAATTACACTATATATTATTAGTTATATGCAAGAATTCCAAAACCTCGGTGTAGGAATCAATGTTGTTTAGAAAGCAAGATGGCGATCTCCATGGCAACGGCTAGCTCTGACGTCAAACTAACGGAGTCTATTCTAGCCTATAGTTCCCGAGGTCGCGGGTTCAAACCCGGCGGAGGGCGATGGATTTTTTTGGGGCGTAAAAATCCTTAGCATAGCTTCCTTCGGGAGGGAAGTAAAGCCGCTGGTCTCGTGTCGTAGATTTACCTCAAGCCTGATAAAGAGGCCTCTGAGAAAAATTCCGATCTTTCACGCCCAATATAAAATGGACGCTGAGGACCATAGTAGTTAAAGAGCGTCCATAAAGAAAACTCAATTTAAATTAATTTTACCTATTTCTGCAAACGTTTGTCTTGATTAAAATGAAGTAGAAAAATAAGCTTTCGTAAGCATTGTTTTTTATCCATTAATAAACTATTCACGGTAGGGAAAGTCGCGTGAATGCAAAAGTTTAAGATTTGACTATTGCTATATCCCTTTTGTTCCTATAACGAAATGTGGATTGAAACTATATCTACAAGAGTTATCTGGATTTAAATGAATTGAAAAGAAAAATAAGCTCTGGCACGGTTACTTTGTGGAAGTTTAAAAAAACAAATTTTAGTAGATAGTGAAAGTCGTGAGAATGTAAAATATCAGATATTCTTTCTTTTTTTTTCTTTCGAGAGAGAACGCGTTTAACGTTTCTGGTGTACAGAGACGATTAGTGAAGCATTACTTCGTCACACCTTAGAATTTTTCTTCGGAGCAGTTTTAGGGTTGTTTTATCTAAAGGCAAGTATAAATGTTAACAGCTCAAATTGCCTGTATGAACATTTTGGACAAGTGTTACGTCACAACCTTCATTCCGTACAGTTAACAGTTTACACGATATCTTCACGTTTCAGTGCATTTCAGATCGATCAGAAATATTACAAAAACAAGTGGTTACAGCACTGTACACACAAGTTCTTCGCCTGCTATGCATGCTAAAGGGACTGAAGGACCTATTTCCTGCTGTCCCTAATATGGCCAAACATTTCTGTGTACAGAAAGTGGAAAATCTGATGACACGTTTTGTCCATTATCTACTTCAACTAGAATAAAGTGAAACATAAGGACGCAAGTACAAACCAGGAACCTGATCGAAGACTACGCAGGACAATATATAACTCACAGCTTCCTATCTGTACTCCAAATAGTTTCCGTGGCTGCTTTTGCACCTTACTGAAACAATAAATTCGGCAACCGAAACAAAGCTCAATTCGACAGACTTGAACTGGGAGAAATACACAGAACTAGGGGAGTTCCGAGTCACGGGGGAAAGTTGCCAACTGCCTGCAGGACCTATGCCGCACCTAACCACAATAGGAAGTGGAAGACGGTATTGTCTGGTGCATGACCGTTCCAACGGATTTCCAATGAAATCAAACTGTATGAACCAGGCTTTGCGTGGGTTAACTGGACACTGCACCTAAGGCCCCAAGTGTATCACATTCCAAACAGGTTCTCCAACTTTAGCGACCAGTTTGCATGATGCCTTGGAGATTTTTGACTATCTTCATCTCATCTTCTACTTTATTTATTCTTATACAGTAGCGGCTTTTGTCGCAACCGCGGTTCCCTTTCCTATCAGCGATGTAGTCCCTTTTAGACTATATTCCCCTCTACAGGTACGTAGAGCGTTTTGATAGCTAGATAGTCGCTGTAGATAACAGATATCCTCTCATCTTTACATCGGTTAACATATCATGGAGCGCAACAAATAAAATAAATATTGCATACCTTTGAGGATTATTTCTGAAGTTAGGCACGCCCAAATTCTACCTATCGCCATGATTGCTGCAAATAGTAACATTTTTACACATTCTTTTCCATTCTGCCTATACCTTATTAAAGTTAATTTCAAGCACACAAGCTCTGAAATGCCATCCATTACTAAATTCAATTTCTTCTACGAAAGAAAGGAATAATAATTTATTAAAATTAAGCCACTGCGTTTTAAGGGCTTCATTACACTAAATTAAAGAAATTATAGCAGCTCCACAAATAGATGCTGTGCACAATGGACAATTTTCAGATATTAAGCTGCAAATTTACTGTTAAAAGAAATACTATTCACTATTGATTTATCCATTAAAGAAGAACGTGTGTAAATTTCACCGTTAGTCACAACACGGAATGTGATGTAAAAGAGGAAGGAAGGCGGATAATTACATTTGCCACCGAAACGAACAAAGAATTAGAAGCGTAATGTGAGAAATTGTGTAGAATTAAAAGACATTTAAAGGTATAAAACCGCTGTTGCACATCGTAGTCGACCGTGCTCTGCTGGACTCCTAACAGCCTTCAGTGAGTATCGAGGAAGCTGTTACACAGATGCCGAAGGCCCAACAGTCTGTCTAAGGCGGAACATGTGCAGCGGGTTTCACAGTTGTCACCTTGCCGAGCTTCTTCAAGGTCAACAAAGAATCCTCTTGTCCACACGTTAGTAGACACGTGTCCCCTTATTGGATTTCGCTTTATCTTCTTCTGGCACATGACCCAGGACACTGAGTTGTGTTATAGTTGGTAAATATGTTCTCCATACATTCATAAAACGCTAATAAGACAGTTTTAAGTCGTAAGGATTTCAACCAACAATGTTAACTGCTCTTTACATTCAATTTATAACAAGCATGGCCAGAAGTGTATTGTAATGCAATAGTCCTTTATTTCGTACCCCGCTCTTTAGCAAGAGGCATCTCACTGGAATCTATGACGTCACGAAAGGCGGTTATGTTCATTGGGACATAACTCAATCCCTTTATGGGATATACCTACACGAAATTACGCTGACAGTTCTCAAAATAAATTAGTATGCATCCTAACAATACGTAAACTATTTCCAAAATCTCAGACTCGGCTAGCATATTTTCCAAGGGAGCTGATCTTTGAATAATTCCACCACCCACGTCAAAATCCATCACAACAATCTCCAACAATGCTCCTGCGATTTACTTAAAATCGCAATTTCCCAATCCGGATAATAAGGACCTCAAACAGCGAACTAGAAACTGTAGCATTACCCACAACATGATGCACATGAGCTCTTCGTTGTTTATTACTTTTGTAGATCTTTCTGATATTTACAAACTCCTCCCAGCTATTTTTTTCAATCGCAGCGATGAACTGTATGTACGCTGATGTGAATTAATTATCCATTTTCCATTTAAAATCTTTAGAGAAAGGTGAAATCCCAATTAGCCGTAACACCGTAACGAACTATAATATACAAGAGGAACACTAACTCCCCGACAAAGCTTCAGAGGTATTTATTGAGCATCTTAGCAGGTGGGTTAAGTAATCTGAATTTCATTCGCTTTGTTAACCCAACTACATGGAATGCGTATCGCGTCTGCAAACGAAACGTATCCGTTGCCCCGTGGATTTACGAGACTCCGGTCGACTTTCCCATGGACCTGGTTGGAGTCATATCAACATTCAGCATGGCAAACTTAAACACGAGCAATACCTACCTGCATAGGTAAATGCAAAGAATTTTAGTATAATTAGAGAAATCCAAAATCTTACTGGTACTAAAGTAAAAGCTGTAAACACAGATCATTCAGTGGATAGACATTACGTACCAGAGCACAGAGATGACCTCGCGAAGGGTTAAACTTAATCGTAGACAATGAACAGCGCTTAAACCAGTGTGTGTGTCTTTTGTAGTCAAAGAGTTAAAATCTTTGCTAACTGTGTAGGTTTTTGGAACTGCCTCTGAGCTGAATAATTCATCACAATTACAGCATTTACTCGTCAACACGTCTCTACATATATCTTTAGTCTTTTCACTATTTTGGGTTACCAACTTGTTCAATATTACTGTAAATACGATAAAATTAGGAAGTGTGAGTTGTGAGACCCTGTTTTTCTTAAAAGTGATACTGTAATTATGGACGGAAAAACATAAATAATAGTAACAGAGAAATAATTGCAATAAATTATTTTCGTATATTAAATCAGCGTATAATGTAACAAGTTCGAGTTAAAATGTTTGTCCGGAAACATGACCGTAATTAGTCAGGTTAACGAAAGTCATTAGTGAGTAGAGAAGGAGCGAACACGTTAGCTTAAATATTTCTGGGAAGGCAGTTTAGAGTTAAATTCAGTACGTTGCACAGTCACGTAAGCAAAAGAAATTCTGGAAATTGGAGAGGAGAAGGTATTTCCGAGATTTTACCCTGACAGTCAGAAACGCATCCTTAGGATTTGAAGCATTGGTTGCGCGTGAAAAATATCATTGGTGGAATAATATGTAGGCGGAGCTAAAATTAATTAATAGGCATCTTAATCACAGACACATTCGCTCGTGCGCACCTTCGTGCACACATTAGTTTCTCTCTCTGGTACCGGCAGCGGTACTAACGTGTGTGATTTTAAGCGGCCAGTGTGAGTAGGCTAGCGTGAGGATCTTGCCGTTAAGCATTTTCACGACTTACGGCAAGTTATGCTTCTAGTTTCTTTTACTGTGGAAACAGTTATTTCCAATCGTAACTTTATACTGCAGAAGTTAGCAGGTATCATATGTCATAGCCTCGAGTGCTACAATTCAAAGTCTGTCTATTTTTTTATTTCAAACGGTCGGCAACTCAAGAACTCAAATATTAGTTCACAATAAATTTCTTGGTCAATTTAAACTGGTGCTGTCCTTCACAATACATCCACGCATACTCTACCACTGGAGCAGCCGGCAGCAGATATTGGAGACGAGAAAACGTAGCAACAACATTTGCACCATCGCGGCATCTTGTACTGCTTCAAAAGGAAATGAGGATACAGAATGGCCCCGAATATGCTTAAACCACACTCCACGTGATCAAATTCATGCTTACCTATGTTGGCGTTTACAAAACCGTTAACCAAATCGCTCAATACTACACTTCTACAAGGTTACAGATTGGGGCATGTTCCTAATGGAAACTTAGATGGCCGGAAGCGCAAATGGTGAGCTAAAGGGCAGCGATCACGCCTTCAGCGTCGTGACTGACAGAGGCAATTGAATGCAATAATCATCGCTTCTCATCCCGGGAAAAGCAATTTACCTGGAACAACGGGCACGTCAATTACATCGTTAATATCTTAACGTAGAAAAGAAAAAGTGCCCCGAAAATATGCGGAGGTGTAATTGCAAGAAAATTCTGCCGTGTTCCATTCAGTGAGAAACAATACAGCCATTCAAACATTGTGATCAGTAGAATTTAACACCTGATTATGGCTTCAGTAATGCCATTTACACATACGAGGTATCAGAAGTGATGGTACCACTTGAATCCGTGGAAGTACACCACACCAGAAGCAAAAATGTTTTACTAACGGGGTTATATCACGGTCTACAATAATACAGTCACGAAGCTTGAGGTGTGGCCCCTAGTTGGAGAATGCTGAGCGAAGGCCTACCAGGACAAGAGCCGGAGCCCAAGTCCCCCTTCTATACCCAGGGTCCAGGCCAACCGAGCGGCTCTCCAAACCGTGGGGAGTTTCCCATGAGGCCAATATCTGGTTTCCTAAAAAGGCCCCCACACTTGCGCGGAGATGGAAGTGGATACGCCACTTGCGCGCGTCATCCCGAAAGGGCGACTACCGATAACCTCGGTAGGGCCGACAGCATTCTAGCATGCCGTCTAGCGGCTACCCAGGTCGGTACCGGAGGACATTGAGGCGTCTCACAACCCCGCCGGTATGGAAACCCATACAGACGTACCCAATCTCCCATGGGTATCGGGAACCACTGCCCCGTCGAGACCAACCCAATCCGAACAGCTGCAACTAGAGTAGGAATGGGTTTGAGCAACTAAAATGTCTATTAATTTATCTGAGAAAATAATAATAATAATAACAACAAAATTGTAAGTCGCCATTGGTGTATGTCATCTCAAAATGAATTTGAGACCTCCTTGTTTTACCGCGACAAATGCGAGTCAGTTGGGGAATTGAATGCCGTGCCGGCATGTTGCCATGGTAGCTCAATGGGTTAGAGCAACCGCACGAATAGCGGAAGATCCGAGGTTCAAATCCTGGCTATAGAATTCTTTGGTCTCATCATACCTTTCTAGCCTTGTCCTACACATACATGGCTGATGTGAAAGAATCATTAATCATCGATAATAACATAATAATAAAATGGGACAAGGAGGACACTTTATACTGGTATAAATTGTATTAATATTAAGAAAACGTGGCCAGAATTAGAAAGATCCAGTAAGATGAGCTCATCAGACCTTCTACCTACATTGAAATGTATAAGTATTAATGACCCAGTTGTGGTTGACACAATTTAGGAATGAAAACAACCGTTCATGGTTAAAATAAATGTCTTTATGCCCACACACCTGGAAATAATAATTACTGCTATTATTTCTCATGTTTACGGTGAAATGTATTATACCCCGGTCAAACGGAAGGTTTGTTTCCAAATAACGAAGCTATGTTTCGTCCGCACCAGGAGTGCCGTGTCGTTACTTGCTACACAGACTGTCCTTCAGGTATGCAGGAGGCAGACATGGGAAAGCAAATTGGTAATGTAATGACGGAACGATGAGTATGGTCGTGGCTTGCTCTTTGTCAAGCATTCCTAGGACTCATGCAGCCAACTGCAATTACGAGGTAGAGGTTCCCACAAGGCCGAGCTTGTAATAACTATGATAAATAATTTATGCAATATGGAAGACAAACGAAGTACGCCATCATCTGCAGCAGCGCCAAGTTATCCACATTTGTAAGCAACATCACAACATCCAATATACCACATATGCTCTTACGTTTGTCCTCAGTAACTGTTGCATGTACACACCCATTATCAGAGCTCAAATAGTTTAATGTTGGAAACAAAACTTGAATATTCTAATCCCAACACCAACATGTTTTAAGGAATTCGCTCATAGTGTAAGACTGACTGAATACAAGACATGGTATAACGATATTGGCCATTAATTGGTTTCAAATTGTTTTGAAAGGTTGGTTTCCTACAAACCCATTTTATGTTAATGCATTATTTCAAGGTAATACTGATAATGTACTTTGAAGCGTCCTATTTTATAATTTTATTGCATGTGTTTTAATGCTGTATGGTATCAGTTTTATTTACATGTTAATAGCTGCTTTTGTTGCAGTTTGAAACAACAATAAATATTGAATTGAACTGAACTAAAAATGCCTATTCAGTAGTATATTTAGGTTTTAATGTCCCTTTTAACGACGCGGGTCTGCAAAGACGGTGAATGCTAAATGCGGCGTCTAACCTTCCAGGATTCTCCAAGAAAAACCTTATACAGTTGACTCACCGTGATCTGAAGTTCGCCCTCCGGATTAAGAGTCAGAAACGTTATCATCCCCACACCACAGAAGTAGACTTATCAGCATTTCGATGCTGGGCAATGAAAACACTCTACCGGTCGCTGAAAACCATCCCATCATGCAACGCAAAAAATTAACGCATTCTGTTGAGAACACCAACTTCACGTTGCACTACACCGCCCTCTATTATGGTATATCCAACAAGCACCATTGTTAAGTAACCACGATCCACAATTATAATATTTCGTCTATTTCAACTACGAGGCCGAGTATCCAAATTGTAATCTCGGCAGAGACGATCCATCTGAATAAGCTGCTGTTAAATATTGTCATTTACATTAATTATACAAATGAATAGTTATCTAAAACCTATGAAAACTAAAAATGGTTTGTAATAATCTGCACAACGGCACTGCAACACTGAAGGACGTCCATTAAACTAGAGAAAGAAATAAAATACGTTTAGTTATACAATTCAATAGAATTCTCCAACTGCACTAACGGGACAGTTCGAGTATTTTTATAGCCTATGCCGGAAGTATATTGCGTTACGGTATAGCAGTAGTATGTATTGGAGGAATCGTTCCTGCTTTAGTGCTTCTAAGTTTCAATACAGAACAACACCAACCAGAAATTTTCCAGCGAATCAGATTTAATTATGCATTTGAGCTCTTGCAATACACGTGCGAGATGCCGTTTTGAAACATATAATCATGGCATGAACGGAAACTGGTACACAGAGCTTACTCCGATGATGGGATACGCGAATTAAGCTAAATGTAAGTATAATATGTATTTAAATGCAAAGCATTTGCATTTTGGTTAACAGTACTTACGTAATTGGCTGAATGTAGGGTCGTTCAAAGAAAACATAGGAGGGGAACAGTAGACTAAATGTATCCTCCTTACGGTTATGCGTGAATAGTAAGTAATTGCGGACGTAGTTGACTACTTGAGGAATGGTTATTTGGAACCTACTACTTACTTTATTTATTTATTTATTATCTGTATTAATCGGAACGTTCGGAAAAACTAGCCGTTTTCCCCATCTCTGCATTAAATGATTGAATAACAAGCTTATTATTTAAGGGGTGAAAATTGGCAAAAAAGGATATTTTTAGATTTTTCTGCAGTCTTATACATTTAAATTTCGTTTTTAATTTTAAATGTATTTTTTAAAATGGTACTGCATCTGCCATTTAATACCGTGAATTCTTCACAGAAAAACAAATCACAATTCCTACGCGTTTTGTAGTAGAGAGGTAAAACTTAATCCATTTTAGAGGAAGTTTTTCTCTAGAAACTGGTACTACTGTTAAATATGCCAGCTTCTGTGTTCTCAGGCCATGTTCTTTCTTTGTTCACAAATATATGTGGGATTGTTTTCTCCATTGCTCTGAATAGGGTTTTATAAGAATGACATTTTCTAGTATAAATGATCCGTTTTCTCGTAAACTATTGAAGATAAAAATAGCCTCTAAGTGGTGTAGTGGATCTACTTTGGTGTTAATAAGATGTTTGGTTATTTAAAAAAAGGAATAGCTGATGAATTTTAATCTAAGAATGGTATAATTGAGAAAAAGGCCTATACTCCTTAACAAACAAACTGGATAAAAGTAGATCAGGAATCTTAAAGGGATTGGTCTACAACCTTTAATACCAGGCGTGATGGCTCAAGCGGTAAAGACTGTGGCCCGCTTTGGGGAGGTCCCGGGTTCGATAGACCACTCTGATCCATGGGTTTTTCCTGGTTTCCCCGGATCGAAAGGTGAATGTTGGGGTGGTTTATCTTCTACCACGACTCTACTCCCTCTCAATTCCTGTAGCCACCATCTTCCCTGCCATACCTTTCAGAGCGGTAGGACCAGGCCACGGCGTTCGGTGGGTTGCGACAGGATGGTGGCTAGATACTGATAATGGTAACTGAGGCCATGCACACTAACTCTGGAGCTCATTGTGTCTCATATTTTAGGTATAACTCAAGTTCGATGGACCTGGATATCTGCTCTTCTTATCCCCTCAGGTTTCAAAAAGAAGCACCCTAAGTATACATACCTATGGCAAGCGAAACCTTCGCATTTGCATAGTATATGCTGTGAGGCAGTGTCTTGTGGCCCGTAAGATAACCCGCTGAGCTTAATTCTGGTCAAATTCAGGGGAAACTCGCTCACTTTCCGATCAGGCCTGCTTACTCCAGATCTCAATATGAGCCCCCGCCGTGAGATGGGTTATGTCATACTTGACGTTACTAGCCGACACTCCGTAAAAGGGCTCAAGCTTAATAAAATCCCCTTTGCAAGTGCATGGTGGCTTGCGCAGTGTATAGGTTACCTCCCTGGCGTCGCTGCTGCGGGATCAGCTCAGTTAGCTCAGGAGGTTGGTTGCGGGCAGGCCCGGCGGACGCGTTACATCTGGGAACGTTAGGGACCCCATCTGTGCTTGCCCCGGTCATCTAGATCTGGTCGCCATTCGGGTCTCTCCCCTCACCCCTCCCTCCTGGGTGTCCCTGGTAGAAGCACAAGGGACCGACTGGCCTGCGTGTGGTGCTCTGCCCCGGTGATTCGTACCTTTACCTTTACATCGTCTAAAAAATTCAGTCTAAATCTTGAACAGTTTCTGAGATAATGGGTCATGAATTTAGCAAATTTAACATTGGTGGGTTTTAATCTCCCCTTAAGCAAAATCAATCCGTTCATTATAAATAGACGCCTCTCTCCTGTGTCATTATGCTATCACGTTACTGTGGATTTAAGCTAACCGTGGTTTCCTTTGGCAACGTCGCCTTCTGATGAAGTTATTAATTACAAACCGAACATCTCTTAATCAAATTTTTGAACACCCTGTGTGCTTTCATAAGGTGGATTTCTGTACAATATTGTCTTTTAATTAGCCGCAAACAACACACCTGTTTCTCTAAGCCAAGTGCCCAAAAAGTGTATGGTTAAGATTCTATAAACAATTTAAACAAATGAACTTAGGGCATGCGACAAGCTAAACATAATCACTCCAGTGATGTACCTTAAATTGGACTCTTGTACTGATGGTGAAGCAAGTAACAGTTACGCTAAGCTGGAGTGGATAACTTCCATTCGCAACATTACTAAAACAGATGTTCAAACAAAACACAATATACATACGTCTTTGAAGGTAATCGAATTGTATATAATACTACGGTTTTCCTTGAAACAAAGAACTGGATTGTGAAAGTACCCGAAGTTTGCTCATCTTGTTGAAGGCTGCAGGTCAAAGGTTATTCTGGGCTGGGGCTCTACAACGATTCACGATTCTAATTCTGTAACAGAAAGCCTTAATAAGTTTAAGAACTGAATAGGAACTAGAGGTTTAGTATCCAAACGATAAGGCAGGTAATACGGTTCTGGAACTGTGGAGCGCGAAACTCAGGGGGTTCAAATTCGACTGGAGAACGTAATTAAAACTAAATAAGAGGAAAATCTTTCGATTGGTAAACAACCCAAAACTGAAAATAACTATTAATTATTTTATTACTACCTTATGCAACATATAGACCGTTAACAGATAACTTTCTACTCACAAATTATTGCTTTGTTTAAACGTACAAATTTAATATAAAACCAAGAACTGTATAAAAACATTTACTTCTATCAAGGCTACGAGTTCACGGGTTTAAACCTGGCGGAAGGCGATGGATTTTTCCAGGCGTAAAAATCCTCTGCATGGCTTACTTCGGACGGGAAGTAAAGGCGTATATTTGCGGCACGTTAAAGAACCTCAAGCCTGATAGAGGCCTCTGAGCAAAATTTCCGGTCTTACACGCCCAATATATTATGTAGAATGGGACGCTAAGAACCATAGTAGTGAAAGAGGGGCCCATAAACAAAACCTTTTTTTTCCTATCTAGATAGTATAAACAATTATTATTAATCTTTAAAATTGAGAGCTACTTAGCGAAACTTTTAAAAATGAAGACACTCACGAATCATTGTATAGTTGTCGAATTATTTTGTCACAATTTGAAAACAGTGTTATTATTCCAAATCCTTAAAATTTATTATAGTTCAGTATACGTTTATATTACCCACACATGGATTTCCATTAGTGGCTAATTATAATAATTATTATTATTTCTTTGCTTCGCTTATTCTGTAACTATATTTTATGCTGAAAACCTTATTTTAAAGGATTTTATATCCATATTTTGGACATTAGTCGACAGTATACTTGTAAACTACGCCCGTGAGCTAAGTTTTGACTTGCGTAAACACAAACTAACAGATGGAAGGAAGGAACAAATATTTCCATCGCTGTATTATCTCACGTCTTAACTTCCGATTTATTTCTATTCGATTTAAGATATTGATCACGGAAGTACGTATATGTAATGGCTGACAGCGAGTCCCCAAGCCAGGGTATTGCAGAAATGTGATTTCATGCGTCAACTGTTACATGGGCATCTCTACTCCTTCCCCCATTGATTTGCATGTTTTCATTTAGACACAAGAGACTATGGAATGTTGCATTAATTCATCCAGAGAAACGCAGTCAAGATCTGTCGAGAACTATAGTCCAACAACTGCTTGGGCAAAAACGTGAAGTCTCGACTAGCATAAAGTCAAACGCCACAACCTTCAATAATACAAAACTTAAAAAAGTATCGAAGGTTTATCTCAAAGTATTAGACATAGTCCGTAAGCACCGAGTATCGAGGTTAACGTGTTCTTATTACTTGTTTTGTATACCTGAACATAACCATGTGCGCCCACAAATTCATTCCACAGACCCTAACAGTTTTATGTGGGGTGTGAAGGATGTCAGAGCCTGCATTGCAATAGTTGTTCATTTATTACCTTGATAAATGAACGTTCTCCAAAGCCAAAGGTTGATCAGTCTGTGTTTTTAGGATGCATCTACAGTAGTGTACTCCTGCTGTAAACCGCCAATCACAGGAGCAAACGCGCTCGAACCTCACCGTCGCCTCACCACTATGTAGGCAATTAAAATCGACCTTTCGCGTAACAAAACATGAGCGTGCCTGAGAGGAAAATAAAGAAGGATTTTAACAGTCGTAGCTCGTACTGCGTGCGTAATTTTCGTCTTTATTTGCACACTGCTTTTGCTTACTCACAATTGATTACAGCCGTTTTAAGGCTAATGTTGTGTTATTTTAACTATGGGCCTAAAGGTGTAATCTGCAGAATAGTATAAATCAAACTAAATAAAGGCGAAACTTTCTTCGTATATCCATTAAAATCATGGTGACAGTTCTAGTTATTTTCTTTAGTGGGAATGGAGCATAACGTTTAGAAAGTAATGAACATTCATTATATTTGTGACAACTGCAGTACCACAAGGGTCTGTTCTGGGGCCACTACTATACCTAATATATGTAAATAATTTGCCGGATTATACGACCGATACTGTTATATCTTATGCAGATGACATACCTATGATTTGTTTTGATAAATCCCATAATCAATTAGAAGCAACAATGTCCCACTCCATAAAGCAGTTTTCAAACTACCTAAACAACATGAATCTAAAAATAAACTAAAAGTAAACTGATCGTATTTGAACATCGCCAAGTGAATACAGAAGCTGATTTTGCTGTATTTTTAAATAATGATAACATTGAAAAAGTCGACAACCACAAATTCTTAGGCATTCACATAGATAATAAACTAACTTGGGAAGTTCATGTTGACTACATATGTAATAAAATCAGCTTCAATATGTACGCAATAAGACAACTATCATTATACCTAGACAAAAAAATGCTACAAATTTTATACTTTGGAATCATTTACCCCTATATCTCCCATGGTATAGAATTATGGGGAAGCACCAGTATTTCTAACATGAATAGGGTTTAAGTATTACAGAAAAAATGGTCTAACACAGACTCGCGTAGAAATGTTTTCAGAGAAAATAAACTTCTAACTGTGGTAGGATTATATTTATATAAGGTAATAGTTATTGCAATAGAGAAAGAAAATAATGGGTTATGTAACAGTATGCTTTATAGGCATGATACTAGAGGTAAGGACAAGTTAACCTCAAATCTACGTGTAAGGATCCGTTAATCAAAGGACTGATTTTATACAATAAACTACCAATGACTGTTAAATTACACAAAGGAAAGAGATTTAAAAGCGAACTTAAAACATGCCTAACATACAAATGTTCATATAGGTTAGACGAACTTTAGCTTATTATGTAAATAGACATCTATTATAAAGAAATGTGAAAATGTAAATACTATGTACTATAAAACAGAAAATAGGTGAAAATTGTAAGTGTAGATTCCTTGACAATGTCTGAAACTTGTATGAAGTCTATGGACAATAAAATTTATTATTGTTGTTGTTGTTATTATTATTATTATTATTATTATTATTATTATTATTATTATTATTATTATTATTATTATTATTATTATTATAGGATGAATTGCATCCTTCTTTGCCAATCAACCAACATCGTAACTTAGCAATTTAACTCTATGTTCTCACGGAGATGCCTCGGGGTGATGTTGAAAATCTTGCTGGGAGAAGGAATAGTCCAGTTTTCCTCGGGGGCCGCTAACAGTTCGGTTAAATGCAATAGCACATCCTGAACAACTTTTCTCATCAGAACAACCTTTCGAACATGATCACCTTCAACTAAAAAGTAACGCTTGATTTATGATAACGGATACCACTACGCCTGACATTTGGGATCCCAATTCGAAGGCCGAACAAGGCAATCAATTCAATGTAACACAAATGCCATCATCCACAACCGCCGATGTCTTACACACCGTAGTCTCGCATGACCGCTCAGAGGTCGGGAGGTCTCATCATGTTAACATTGAAAGTTACGAAACTTCTAAGCCGGACAGAACCGAGGCCGTTTCCTTCCTTCTTGCTAACAAGTCCTTGTTACAGTATTTTCATCTTTAGATTAATTATTGGCGGGTTTATACCAGGAGGAAACGCGCAGTTTCCTTCCTCAACAGATATCTCAATAGTTCTGTTATGCCTGGTAGGACCATGCAGGGACCTATATCACTTTTCTACCACGTACATCTTGCATTCCACCCAAAAATCCGATACCGAGATTTCACCGGAAATATATGTTTTGAGGCCTCCTGATATATAAGTAAATAAAACCAATTTTAGAAAAAGATCTGTGTGTGTGTGTTCACGTGCGTGCCTGTGAACAGCATAACTCGTAAACGTAAAGTCGGACAAACACCAAACTTGGTATTTAGGTTCAGTACCTTCCAAAGGTGCGACACGAAGATTTTCAAGAACATCCCCCCCATCCCAAACTACCCTTTTACATGCAACATTTTTCGATATTTGTTATTTTCTAAAAAATGGCTCTAAGGAGTTTGATTAAAACACCATATACTAAGGGTATTTACATGGCAAATAAAACGTATATCTTGAATTTTCTGGGAACAGCCTGTGAAGTCCTCTTCATTTGGAAGAAGTTCTGTATAACTGGTAAAAGAAACTGTACTACACAAAAAATACACATCTCTCTTTAAAACACGCAATTTCTTTCAAATACCTTTTTTGTAGCATCAACCATTTCCGAGATATCCATTATTAATGGTTCGAATTGTTCAATACTTAGCCATTCTTTTAAAGTCCAGTCGATTTTCAGCTCTTTCTCGCGATTTCATGAAATTTTAAGGTCATTGTATCATGTCCAGTTCCGAAACATTTGATTATCGCTGTTCCCTTTGTATATATAAAGAAATGTGTAATGCAGCTATTTCCAGAAAGGTTTATTTGGATTAAAATGGAGTAGGTAGGAGAATAAACTTTCATAAGTTTATATATCCATTAATAAACGATAGATGGTAGAGGAAGTCATGCGAATATAACACATCAATTTTCTTTTCTGTTTTTGTTTGTTTTGTTCTTGTTATTGAGAGAGCTTGTCGTGTACAATAGTGACTACAAACATTTCACTTTCTAAGTCAGAGGAAACATACTTCGATCCATTCCTAGCCCTATGAACCCATTACAACTATTGTAGAAAAACATTCGCCGACGTCTGTTTGTGAAACGCTTCTCTAAAACTAAAGGTTTTATTGAAAACCAAACTAGGTATTTAAAATAGATGTAGGCCGAAAAAGTTCAAGAAATGTCGCCCAAGGTGCTAAAACCTTCTCTTGAGCTGTTACTTCCAAAGTCACCGAGCGGGATGGCTCAGGCGATGCCTGTGGCCCGCATTCGGGAGGTCGTAGGTTCGCTTCCCAGGCCGGCCTTCCTGACCCATCGGCTCTTTCGCGGTCGCTAGGTGAATGCTGGGAGGGTTCATTATATCCCCGAATTTCTCACTTCACTTCACTTCAGCTTTCAACTGTTTAGCCTGTTTCAGGGTTGAAAGTGTCGGCGTGAGTCTCGGTATTGCATGGCAGCGGAAAAGGATGCTCTATGTAGATAACCCTTCGTCCCTCGGAATGGGGGTCTCCGAGTCCCGGGCCCACCAGTGGGAAGTGCAAGCCTGCAGAGGGGGAGTCAGTTGTACCATACATTTTTGGCACCTCTTTAGGAAACTATCCATCACTCGCCGTAGTTCACGTTGAGAAATGTTGGCAATTTCCTGACGGATATATTGTTTGGACAACGACGGTGGCCAGTTTCAGCATCTCCTTTCATAAAGCTGGCAAGTAAAGGCTTTAAAAGTAGTTTTAAAATGTTGTATGGTTTCATCCACAACCTTCTATAATAGCGGCAGATGGCAAGAGCGCCGAGGACGCGGACAGGAAAAATACTGCACAGCCGGTTCGTAGTTTTTTGGTTCACTCTGTATAAAATCAGCTGTATATAGTTTAACGCCAGAAAACACAAAGAAGAACAAAAGTATGGCCTGGAACCAATTTTCAGGATTCTGTACAGAGAGAAATCATTTTAGAGCCCCCATGCATCATAATCTACACTGCAGTGAAACATGGTTGGCACTAAACTAGGTAATTTCTAATAAGTTTTCGTGTGATTATCTAGCCGAGTAGCACTCGTGCTACTAGTTTTACATGACAAGTTAATTTCGGTGTCAAACTCATGCATCTTTTCATAAGATAATTACTTCTCAACCTTCGGTCTCGAAATAATTATCATGAAAAGAAGCCTTCCTTAACCTCGATTAAACTGTCGTAAAACTATCAGCACTGGTGCTACTACGGTTGATAATTGTAAAATTACGAAGAGATGGTAAGGCAGTTTCAGTTACTATAATGTTATGAACTTTCAGCAGGTTACGTTATTACACGTTAATGTTGCATGGCTTACTAAATTCAACAGAACACAATGTTCTACTTCACCTCCGTAGAGTGATGCCTCCATCATAAACGTCCAAAGCCCATGGGTTTAGACTTTAGAGTAATATTGAGATGAAAGGAAAGCTAGAAAGCAGAACGATAAAAGATACGTTGGACTTCCTTTGAGCTTCTTAGTCCTGCTTCAATGCTTTTCAGGCCAGAGTGTGCTCGTATCAGAAAAAAGGAACACTTGACTTGCAGCTCTTTGTGTTATCACGTCGGACACCATACAAATGTATTTTTTAGCCGGCTTATTCAAATGAACTAGTGTCATTTGCAGACTATCTCCATGTTGCTCTTAGCATATAGGATATAAACATGTTGACCTGCTTGCTACTCTATTGCGGATTCTCTCGATACGCTTTCACGGTTCATATCCTAACGGAACATCCTTTTTGCATTATCCCAGGTCTTGGATACGAGTTGATGCACTCAAAATTCCTTACCTCTCTCCAATGGAGGACTTGCTTCAAGATCACGTATAATCTACTAGTTTTCTTCACGCTTTTAAAACATGAAAGAAAATACTGCTTCCTTTTTTAGATATAAAATAAAGTAAAACTAGGCGCTTCGCAGGAGCTTTTGTAACTGCGTCGAGAAACGTAAAGCAATGTCACTTTTAAGCTGTGGTAGGGTTCCATGTCTGTAAGATATGCTACAAAAACGTGAAGGACATAAACAGAATGGGATTTAGTTTCCACAGCTACGTTCTTCCGACATGATCCACTACTTCCTTACATCTCCAGGAGTTTCTTAGGGCAATCGTGAGCCTGGGAGTATCTTGGTCCTTAACAAGTGCACCTATTTTGGGTAGAGAAAGACTTGCTACATTCGACATGGCGATTTCATGGCGATTTCATTGCAAATGTAGATGCTTTAAAAAGTATATATATATATATATATATATATATATATATATATATATATATATATTTTAAAAGTTGAAGGTTCCTGAGTTGTCTGTGAAGAATGATGGGTCTTCGAAATAGCGCTGCCTCTACAGAGCTGAAAGTCACCTCGCATTCCTCATTTCAGGATAACGGATAACCTGTCAACGCCTCCCAGCCCATGTAACAAACTCCGGACCCTCTGACACGATGCAAAGTTGGACTCTTTCTCTCTCCTCTAGCAGCTAGTTCAATAATGAAAATAAAGACCAAATTTTAAAGTTATAGGTAGTTCAACGGAGAGGGACACCAGGTACCGCGACTTGCAGAGATCTATTGTACCTACCCCCCCTAGGAGGATGGGACTAAGTGAAGGAACCACACAGGAGACTACAGGGTGTAGGGCGTAGGCCACATAGACGCGCGTAAGTCCCTAACTTTCCAAGCTGCAGACCCATGTGTAAACGTCGGAGCCGCCGAGGGAGGACGATGAACGACCCGCCAGTCGAGCAGCATGTTTTTGGAGCATTTCTCAATCGCAAATTCCCCTTTAATTTGGAAGCAATTTAGCTACATTGATTTTTATTAAAATGTCAAAGGTTTTGTATAGCGATACAAAAACGACACAATGTCTGTCTTCGATTTGCTGTAGGAATGTGTTAAGCATTTTCCATTCTTGTGAAATTTAACACTACTGAAAAGCATTTCTCAATCGCAAATTCCCCTTTAATTTGGAAGCAATTTAGCTACTTTGATTTTTATTAAAATGTCAAAGGTTTTGTATAGCGATACAAAAACGACACAATGTCTGTCTTCGATTTGCTGTAGGAATGTGTTAAGCATTTTCCATTCTTGTGAAATTTAACACTACTGAAAACCTTTACTACAGTAAGAATCAGATGTCTTTAAAGCGCTATGTACTTTTTAGCAGTAATAATTTTGAAATGTTTGCTGCTGTATTTTAAAAGTTTCCCTAGTTTTTAAGTAGGATACGTTGAAATGCTAAGTAATTATCGTGTATTTTATCCCATTTTGTTTACAGAAGCCTATTACACAGAAACATTAGCAAAAGATGCCTTCGTTCGATTGTGCCAAAGTTTGTTTTTGGCGCTGCGTTTGCCGATCACATGACCTCCATGTCCAATCAAGTTTGTGTGCCATCAGAAACCGTCACTATTATTCTTAAATGTGCAGGAGCCATTGGACTGAAAACTTCCGATGTTTTTATACTGAAGACTGGTTTATCTGCAACACGCAGCTACGTCGTGAACTTGGTGTCCTCACCATTCATCAGTTCATTCGCATTCACGCTCAACAATTCTTTCATAAACTTCCGAATTTCTCCACAGCAGTACTTTTTTTCTGTCGCCCGGCGATTTCTCATCCCCGCCAGGATTCGAATCCGCCTACCTCGATACCATCTATTGTTACCGAATGCATTGTTTGATGAAGATTAATTTATCTCTAATCCTGCAGCTCCGGCTTTGATATTTGTGTTCCCGAGGGACCTGATTGAAATTGACCTCCTTTACTGTTCTTTGTTGTTTTAGCGATTTTATGTTTGTTATTCCCTGCTTGTGTAGTTTTGGTTTATACTTGTATAGTGTTCTCATAAGTCTGAATGGCGTTGTATGCTGAATGACTGTTGCTAAAATAATAAATAAATAAGACTTAGAGCGTTGCGCTACGTTTCGGATGGCGTCCCCAAGGAAAAGCAACTAATTGGATGATTTGGTGGGAAGTGTGATACTGATGAAGATGATTTTCAACACCATCATTCGTAACTTGATTTGTATGATTTCTCAAACCAGTAGCTCGTGGATGACGCGTTTTTGGACAACTGGGAATGTGTCGCAATGAGTATGCGCTATAGTGATTTGGAGTAAGGCGACTGATGCATGGGATGGAGGAAACAATACTTTGTACCTTCAAACTAGCAATAATCTTCATCACTTAAAGCATGGAAACGCACTTAAGTGTACAATGTGAGGAAGTGGTTTCAATGCCAAAAGAGGAACATCATGCAAGGAAGTCACAATCATGAAAACAACTTTGCGATGCATTTCTCACGATGATGGAAGGAAGAAAAGAGCAGCACAGGTTACCGCCCTTGAAACGAAGTCACGCCAATCGCAAGACACGAGTGCACGACCGGCTAACTTGTCTGGGAAAAATCTCAACTGGACTCATCATTCCAAGCTAACGTTCAATCTTGATCGATATAACTGACGCTTAAAGTTCGGGCTCCGCAACATTTCATTGCGGTTCAGTTTCCATTGTCTAAAACCCACACAAAGAGAAGGAGATTCAAAGCTCATGCTCTGTAATTGGTATCAGCGTCCCAGTCTCCTGCAACTCGCCTCCACGATCTTCGCTTCAGGGTTGGCCAACGTGCGCTTTCCAATTTACTGTATTTTAGATGGGTAACTGACTGATATAAAACTGTAACGGTCGCTATAAAGCAATTTATAAAGAGTGAAAATAAAGGTACCGTGGTGCTTGTATGTGAAACTAACTACTCAAAGGGCATTTCTACTACGCTGAGAATGCTCATCTTCACCAGGCTGGTAGCCAATTTGAAGCGAGGGATGTTATTGAAGATCAGCTGTAGGGAGGGGGCAACTCCCCCTCTCTGACCGACTATCCATATTTTTAACGTGCTCCTAGGTGTGTCATACGTGTTGTATATTTGGTGATTTGGTAAACGGAGATCTTCACGCCATTCCTGCTGTCCAAAACAGATTTAATGTTTTAATTTTCCTTTTCCTTCTAGCAACTTTCTAGGAAACCTTAACAAAATGTCATGCGTCCATAATGGATGAATGTAATATGAATACATCTAAATCAGTCTTAATAGAAATGTAGTCTAAATGAGTTTTAGTGCAGATTTATAGTGATCCCACTTCACTTGTTTAACATGCCACATATCACATTTTATACAGCCATTATGAGGATGCAAGAACGAGATATTGGCCTTAAAGAGTTTGTACGGTTTACAGTCGAGACGAATGCTGCAACGGGTGAGGGGCCAGGGGAGTTTACTACAGAGTGTCGTGTTGACGGAATTCCTCTGTGCCAAACGAGATCGAGACGAGTTTACCCGCTTGCTTACTGCAGTGTAAATGCGGATCTCTCTCGTCTCCGGTCTGTATAGTCAAAACGTTTAATTATTGAGACTACTGCATACATTTTATAAGTAAGCATTGTTGGGGAAATTACCGACATGTTGGGATTTTCTCCTTTGTATAGAAGTGACAGCAACTTTGGGCAAAAGGCCACTAGAGCAATTGGATAAACAACCTGACTGAATATTTTACATTTCTCAGGTGCTTTGAACTGTTGTCACGCATCGCATTTAGATATGGACATTATTGATTAGCTATCCGCTTGAGGCAACGATTTACTGATTTTTTTAACACCGAAGAATGTATCATGTTACAAAATGAAAGTTTTTATGCGCTACAAATAGTGGTGTTGAGCAACAAAAAAGGCCACCCACAAGGCAAACCTGAGCAAACACCCAAACCGCCAGATGAACTGGTTCAATCATTCCTGCACCACCATCTTTCGTTACGTGCAAAAGGATGGCGAATGCTAAAGCACCACCTCCAAACTCTGGAAAGGTTAGATTGCTGGCAAATAACAGACAAGAAAGAGCCTTCCGTAATTGAACGTTATTATTTTCAGATCGTGAGGTGTGAGAAAACCATTCCCAACTGTTATGAAGTGGTGGTTTCCCGGCTTAAGAATTTCGCTGATGGAGGGGTAATCCGATTACGCTGCAAGACCCAGGTTAACCCACATTAGCCTTAAGAGCTTAGCGAAAATGGAATCGAACGGGGTTCCGCTGAATGGGATACTGCAATGCTATCTCAGTGGCTGTGGAAAATACCCAGTTAATAAGCTTGGAACTGCACCAGCATTTCTCTGCCCTATTTAGACGTGAGCTAAGCGCAGTGGGTTTTACCCAAATTCGTGCGTGAATTTTTCCAATAGGGTTGAATTTTAAATCAAGAAGAGTTCGTTTAGATCACAGTTCCCCGCAAGTTGCTTTTGTTTGGCCCTTCTACAAACTTCAAAAAATAAAATTAAAAATGTAAATAAAGAGAAACGATGCACCTGTATCAGATTAATTTATTTACGAATTTCAAAGGATTAAATAAAATTAAACGCTCAGATTTTTAATCGATATGCAGTGTACTGCATACTGAAAGACAAATACAAGTTAATTTGGTTGATTTTTACAACTGTCTACCGAATGACAATATTTTGTTCATTTCAAAGACTTTTACACGAGTATTAATATCAGTGTTTTCGCATCGACGTGTATCTGTGAAAATGCATTTCCAAAAATGAAATATGTGAAATCAAAATATAGGTCTGCTGTGACTGATGAATACACAGAGTTCGTTTTGAGGATAGGCAGCACAAAATTAGAACCACAGATGTCTGCAATTATAGCACAGAAAAATCAGTTTTATTCTTCTCATTGAATATGAACTGCTATTAATGTAAAAATACTTCATATAGCAGGTGTTTTTATATATTTTTTTATTTTGCCAATGAGTTACATTGCCATGAAACTATGAATGAAAGACTGATTATTTGTTAACTATTTAATTACATCAGTTATTAATAAGTAAGTGTAGATTTTAGTTCAATAAAAGACTGAAAATTAATTTGATCTGTGCGCCTGTTGCCTGCGAGTTTTTGGTTCATATCTTAAACGTATGTGGCTTCGACCACGATTTATTCTCTGACGGTTAATGTAGCACCCTTTTACAAAAAGTTTGACAACTCCTGGTTTAGATGATTGCTTGTATTAGGTCAGACATGAGAGAAATGCAGCGTTTAACTAATCAATAATCATTCATTACTCTTGAACTGCATTCAGCAAAATGAAACGTTTTATTATTACTCTATTTATTTTACGTCGCTTTAACTCCTTGGTCATATCGCGACGGATCTGATAACTCTTAGAACGATATGTGATGGACAGTTAGTCTTCTAGGTCTCATCCCTGTAGCCACCCGCTCCATCACGTGCCACAGAGACCCTAGCGCATAGCTTTTGCTTCGTGCCCTGCAGATGGCATTAGGGTGCCGTCCAGTCAAACCGCCGCCGCCTTCACACAGAAAGACGGACAGTTAGCCGTCTAGGTCTCATCCTTGCAACCAGCTGCTTCGTGCCCTGCAGACGGCATTATTGTGCCGTCCAGTATAACCGCCGCCTTCACACAGAAAGGCGGACAGTTAGCCGTCTAGGTCTCATCCTTGCAACCAGCTGTTTCGTGCCGTGCAGACGGCATTATTGTGCCGTCCAGTCTAACCGCCGCCTTCACACAGAAAGGCGGACAGTTAGCCGTCTAGGTCTCATCCTTGTGACCAGCTGCTTTGTGCCGTGCAGACGGCATTAGGGTGCCGTCCAGTCTAACCGCCGCCTTCACACAGAAAGGCGGACAGTTAGCCGTCTAGCTCTCAACCCTGGAAATGCCACCTTGATTCGTCACGTGACCACAGAGACCCCAGCGCATGGTAGCCGGATCTTCTGCTTCGTGCCGTGCAGATGGCATTAGGGTGCCGTCCAGTCTAACTACTTACATTGTCTGTGGACAGATGGCATAGCATTCGCTATTACCACTTATTTATTTATTTTCATTTTACTATTGTTTTAGACTTAAGGTGGAACTTTGGGTCTGGTATTAAATATCTAATTAATCTGGTATTTACCTTGGCGATTGAGGGAAACCACGAAAAAACTCAGACAGATTGGTCGGCCCACGGGATTTGAACCCGGGACCTCCCGAATGCGAGCCACAGACGTTACCACCTGAGCCATGCCGCTCGATTGAAACCTTATCCTAAGGCACTCCGGTGCAAATTTACCTATTAAAAATCTTCGCCTCTGGTAACATATTTATCTCCTACTTGCAAAAGCTCAATCGCCATATACATGTGGCCTTCAAGTGACCCAAACGCATATTTAACTACTTTTCACATTATACTTTCAACTGTACTGCTCACCAACGTGTGCGTGTGAGAGACACATGTCTCACATTATGTAACTTTTAAATAAGTACGTTTCCTTGAAAAATTGAAACAGTTTCTTAGTAAAACCGAGTAAAATGGTTTATACGTAGAGTACAAACAATTTTGTATCTAGTACATATTTATTTCTTAAAAATGGTGCAGGATTACAGGAAGATGTTCATGTTTTAATGAAATCTGCAACATGTTGCACATAAATTAATATATAACTTCGCTAGGTAACCCAAATATCACATTAAGATAAAATGTGATTAAAAGTTAATTTCATCCCTCAAATCCTGGTACTTTGTATTTATATTTATTAATTTAGGATATTTCTTTCCGGGACACTGCTGAATGCATCACTTTAAAATAGCAATGTCGATAGATTTATAATGTAGTTCTGCTTTACTTAACTGTTTTTAATTTTGGATTTATTAGCAATAGTTTGTATAAACAATTTCTTTATAGTAAAATTATGCAGGAATCACGTTTTAACACTGAATTTGTAGCCGTAACTGTTAGAATGACATATTCCACTGCGCGACATTCCGATGAATACAACATTCCCCTCCCTCGCTTTTTTTTGTAATCACTAGTTGGAAAGCATGTCGGAGCGGATTACAGATCTGCAAAAAATTCACTCGACTCTTAGCTGGTGTACACTATTAAAAGAAAAAACAAACCTATAGCAGCAATTTCTTTGGCATTAGTATTCCGCTCAACATGCAATGTTGGATACTTATTTATTGATTCTCACGTAAAAAGTTAGTTGATATGCTCCACTGAATGTGTGCATAGCTGTCCCTTCATACCTCGGAAACAAAATCCATCCCAACATAAAGAGTGACCTTTCCCATAATGCTGGTGACCTTTGCGGCTCCAATATTAATGTGGGGCACACATCTGGCTCATCTGATTCTATTCTCTCGCCTTCTGTCTGGCCAGCTTTAGCGCCGGTTGCCATGTTCGAGTCCCGTGCATTCCAAACATTTGCCTCGTAAAGCCTCTAATTTGAGCAGCGTATCCTTTTAAACATGCAACTTTCGTGTCTCGGCAGACAAGCTATGCAAATGGTGTCAGCAACTGTCTGCCAGATGGTCGAAACCGGCCTATAATAGATTCTTCTTTTCTTTTGTTTTTTGGTCTAGCTTCGATCTTTCGGAAGGGACTCGCTTGTGTAAACTTTACTGAAAAACCTCATATGTTACATTCACATCACTTTCTCTCCCTGTTATTAGTGGATATAGGTACAAATTACTCTTACGAAAGTTTATTTTCCTGTCTTTTTCACTTTAATCGAAATAAAACTTTTCGGAAATAGATGCATTACACATTTCGTTATAGATATAAAGGGAATAGTGATAGGCAAATGTTTAAGAACTGGACGCTATTTCCTGGCTTTAAAATTCCAAGCTCTTTGCCTGCAATCACGAGAAACAACTGAACATCGAAAGGACTAACATGGAACCATTCAAACGATTAATAACGGATATCTCGGACATGGCTAATGTCACACAGAAAGTTATTTGAAATAAATTGTGTGCTTTAAAGAGAGCTGCATTTTTTGTATAGTACCTTTTCATCTATTGTTTTAACGTTTACCAGTTATACAAGAGTATACAAAATTTCTTCCGAATGAAGTGGACTTCACAGGCTATTTCCAGAAAATTCAAGATATACATTTTATTTGTAATGTAAATATTTTTAATATATTATTAATATATCGTGTTGTAATCATAATCGTTAGAGCCAGTTTTTAGAAATTAAAAATTTTCGTAAAATCTTCCACGTAAAGGGTAGTTTGGGGCGGGGGGGATTTCTTAAAAATCTTGTGTCACATCTTTGGAAGGTACTGAATCCAAATACCAAGTGTGACATTTATCCTACTTTTCGTTTTTGAGTTATGTTGTTCACAAACTTAGGCACCATTTACACACCATTTTTCAAAAATGCTTTCTTTCTTTTTATTCGGGGGACCTTAAAAGACCTATTTCCGGTAAAATTTCGGTATTAAATTTTTGGGTGGGCTGCAATACCTTCTCTGCATAGTATGTACATGGTAGAAAACAAATTCTTAAAGCCAATGCAATAATAATATTTACTCATACTATAGCAAAGTTTGAGGGATGATGGAGGCTGATTGCAGAAGGGTCTGCTTTCCTGTCTGTTAAGTTATTGTACATAAGTCGTGTGTAGGCTAAGACTGAAGATTTGAAAATTCAATTTCAAGGCCCGGGATTGAAGCACGGAGCATGCTCTAATACTGAGCTAGCGTGAACAGACAACCGAATTTGCCCAGAACCAGCCAGAATGATATTTTTCCCGCCATTATATAACTCCCTAGAACTCACGAACATCAACTTTTACCTTCACCTTATTTTTTTGGGCAAACTCGTCTATACAAACAAATGCCCCGATATATTTACACTGAAAAACACTCAAGGTCTTGGAAGCAGCAGTAGAAATGCTTTGCCTTTTTTCCGGGGAGAAAACGATCGAAACGATCATCTGTTTAAAATTAGGGGTAGAAAGTGCAGAACCGACGTGGGAAAATTTTCTTTTGTTAATAGAACCATTGAGGAATGGAATGAATTGCCTGTAGCAGCCTTTCAGGGCTGTCCTCTGACCTTAAAGCAGTTCAGAAATAATATTAGCAGAATAAATGTTGGTTAATTAACTAGTGTACTCATTTCACAAACTATACTATTAAAGTTGACACTACCAGGTTGAAAATACTGGTAACTAAATATAAGGACCAATTGTAAATAGTTAAGTACCTCGAAAATAGTTACGTACTTTGTAAATTGTTAAGTACTTTGTAGATAGTTAAGTAAATTGAGAATAGTTAAGTAAATTGTGAATAGTGAAGTAAATGGTGAATAGTTAAGTAATTGTGATAGTTAAGTAAATTATAAATGGTTCAGTAATTAGGGATTTTAAAAGCTTTGTTAATATTTAAAATTAATCATTTGTATTGTTAGTCTTGTTTATTATTATTATTATTGTAAGCTAGTCATGGTGATGTAAATTTTGTACGGTTTAATTCTGCCACCGGGAAGTACCCAATTGCAGAATAAATAAATACATACATACAATTCCTAAAATAAACCGTGACAATGCGAAAACCACCAAGTCCAAAATAAAAAAGATCTGATGAGTTACATTCACATAACATTCTCTACCCACTACATTTTATTTTTTATACAGGTTCAATAAACTATTCCTATGAAAGCTTATTTTTATACTTATCTACTTCATGTTAATGCAGAAATAGTTACACCACATGGGCTTGAAATTTTCATTACATTGCGAGAAATGACCGAATAACGACAGCAATTTCAAACAAATGACAAAGTACTGACAAATTCAAACCTATAATAACGGAATGCCGATACGACAAAAAGGTTATTTGAAATAAATTGTGTTTTAAAGAGTTCTACATCGTTTATGCAGTTCGTTTTTGTCTAAGGTTTATCAGTAAAAAAATTACACAAAATTACTCCCGCAAAATTACTCAAGCTTTGTATTTATCCGACATTTTGTTTTAAGTTATGCTCTCTCTCTCTCTCTCCCTCTCTCTCTCTCACACACACACACACATGGATATATATATATATTTTTTCTAAAATGATTTTTTTTTATTCCGGGAGTTTAAAAACGTGTATTTCCGGTGAAATATGACATCGAATTTTTGGGTGGAATACAAGACCTCCTCTACCTACGAGGTACGTACGTGGTAGAGAAAGTACAAACATATTTTGAATCGTTCTTTCTGCCCAGCACACAGAACCAAGCTGAAACATTCAACTATGCACCCTAATGAAAACTGCAACAATGAACGTTTATTATTATTATTCTTCACTACAATAAGCTGCATGTGCGCTCCCCTGAATAGAGATATGATCGGTGTTGCTCTTGGGGACGGATAATTCCAGTTCACGACCCAGCACGTCAAGTAAGGGAAGAATATCGATTCAGCTGCAGACACATGGCCGCTCGCCGATATTGACGGAACCTCTATTAGAAGCATGGACTTGGGTCAGTGGCCTAAGTGTGGGCGGTGTGATCGAACCGGTCGGTCGCTCTCTCGGCGGAATAACGCCACCAAATCCTGTGACACCTGCAAGACAAAACCTCTCCCAAACGCCATTCCGTTCGAAACGGAAACATATCCACTGTAAATTAGTTCCATAAGAACGAAACATGCAAGAAAATGTGTCTCCGAAACACAGGAGTGGCGTCGTCTTCGAGCAATAGCTGGAGGAAGCATCAAACACCATCGGTGCATAGTGGCTCATAAATCGGCCAAAATATTTGTTGCTGGACTCCGCATTTATGTCTCTGTTTCTTCCAACAAACAACATACAAAGTCCTTCAGAATTCAATTCTATACAAATGTTATTACACATTTTAGTAACATAAGCATAGAATGTTTTGCTGTACTATTTGGAAAGCTTATAATTCAGAACATTACTCAATATAAAACATTAGTTATGAGTGCTGCCATTGTTACACGGTGTACATTTAAAACCTATAGAAACAGTACTACAGGGTGATTTATGAAGAAGTGACACATTTATTTCTTTGTTTCAAAACGAGTTATGCAAGCGACAACTTATTATACCTGAAATGCAGAGGAATTTTGGGAGATTATTTACCTCTATAGCAAATGTTGAAAATGTTCTCCATTCTGCATAAGGCACAACTCAACACGTCGTTCCATGTTACTGGCCACTCGTTGGAGGACTCTGTTGTCAATAGCTTGATTCAGATCGTCCAATGTCTGCGGATGTGTGGCATAGACCTGTATTTTAAGTAACCCCATTGAAAGAAGTCCGGCAATGTCAAATCTGGAGATCTCAGGTTCTTGGAAATTATCCGGTCGTCAAAGAAACTTGCATTTAGTGCCATGGATTCATTTGATGTATAGCATGTAGCGCCGTCCTGCTTAAAATATCCTTGACTCAGCCCTACATCGTCTAGTTGCTCAGCAAACTCCATGAAAATCCGTCGGTACTCTGCAGTGTTCACATTGTTTAAAAAAAATGGGTCTCACTATTCTCTGTGCGGATATTGCGTACCAAACTCCGATTTTAACCGGGTGCATAGGTGCTTCATGAATAACATGTTTGCTTTCGCTGGCCCAATAGCCAGATAAATGGAACCATGCTTCATCTGTGAACCATGTGATGGACAATATGGCAGGATTTGCACAATGAACGCCTGAAACCAAACATAATAATTCAGTTCGTCTATTCTTATCTGGCTCCTGTAACTTGTGGACAACCGTAATCCTATACGACTTTACGCCTGCACTTTTCACAGCTCTCTGACGCATTGAGTAGCTATACCCTGTCTCCTGCGACAAACCTCTTAATGATTTTTTGGGTGACTGATCCAGTTGTGCTCTTACGTCAACAACAGTGGGAAGCCTAGATGAACGAGTTTTGCCTTTTTCACTCACCAGAGATCCAGTTGTTTCCAATTTGTTTACCAATCAGGTATTGTGTTTCTTTGGGGGAGATTCCGAACACCAAATTCTCTCTGGTATGCCTTTTGAGTAGCTGTAATTGAATTCGTAATCCAGTATTGCTTTACAAGGAAGTCATTCATTTAATGTGTACTCCATTTTCACGTTGACTAGAACAAAATCTCAAAAACAGCTGCCGACAATAAAACTAACAATTACGAATAAAACATGAACATCTGCGCATCTAGTGACAGGCAATCGAAACTCCAAACATTCATCTTAATTTGGTGCTAAAATTGAAGCATTGAGCGAATTTCAAACAGAATAATTAAAGACAGAAATGTGTCAGTTCTTCATAAATCACCCTGTATCATTTAACAAAGTCGCTTCCTTTTACTCCCCTACCACACATCTGGTAAGTAGAGAAGTGTTGCATTCCACCCAAAAATTCGATATCGAGGTTTCACTGTAAATGCATGTTTTAATGTCCCCTGAATAAAAAAATCTTTTTTACAAGAAGGTCCGTGTGTGTGTCTGTGAAAAGCATAGCCCCAAAACGACATGACTGATAATTACCAAATTTGGCAAGGGCCAGCATCTTCCAAAGATGCGACATGGTTTTCAAGAAAAGCCCCCACACCAAACTACCCTTTACATGAAGATTTATCGAAATTTTCGATTTTCTCAGAAATGACTTAACGATTTCGATTAAAATACCATACGTTTAAAGTATTTACATGACAAATGAAATGTATATCTTGATTTTTCTGGGAATAACCTGTGGAGTCGTCTTCATTCGGAAGGAATTCTGAATAATATTGTACAACTGGTAAACCATTAACACATTGACAGAAACGTACTACACTAAGGGTGTAGATGTATTTAGAACATAAATTATTTCAAATAACCTTTTCTTTTCTTTCGGCATTTCTTTTCCGAGATATTCGTTATTGGTTTGAGTTTTCATAGTTTGTTAAAAGTACTGTCGCTATTCCGTTGTTTCCCGCGATTGTATGGAAAGAATATGGAATTTTAAGACCAGCATACAGCGACCCGGAATTTAAACATCTGGATATTGTGACACAGCGACTATGGCCCAAGGTTATAGGAAGGTCAGAGCCCAGCGTTCCCAGGAAACGGAGATAACGTCGCTTCAGCGTAAACATCGGGCACGCTGAGCTTTCTGGAAGCTTTATTTCCCCTCTCCTCCAGAAAGTGTGTCGAAAAAGTTCTAGAAGGTTCGAGAACCTTCTTTGGAAGATTCCACTGCCTATATAAGCGAGCGCTCTCGCGGGCAGTGGGTCTCAGTGCCAGTCGAGGCAGTCGCGAGTCGAGTGCTGTGTGTCGAGTCGCGAGGTGAGAAGTGGAAGTGAACTGACAGAGAATTGAACTAGTTCACTCGCACTGAAGCTGAGCAGATAAGAGCTTAGAACAGCGATAGTGAGAAATGAGAGAGAACAGTGAAACTTGAAAAAGTCACAATATCGTTTCTGGTTTCCTCTATTCCTCTTGTATCTACAACGAAATGTGTGACGGAACTATTTTTGCAAAGGTTGGTTATGTCGATGAACATGAAGTAGACAGAAAAAAATAGCTTTCGAAAGGACAGTTTGTACAATCTATATAAAAATAAACGATAGTACGTGGAGGAAATCATGTGAATGTAACACATCAGGTTGTTTTACAATACATTGTTATTTACAGCTGTAGTTGTGTTAGATATCTAGTTACACAGTTGGTATTCATTATTTCTATGTGCATAACCTTTAGCATTCAAATTATATAGGGGACATTTTTTCTCGATGTTTCACCGTGCTTAAATTTATTTTAAAACACATTGCTACTAATTTTCCCCCATAATAACAACTTCGAGCTTCCTTGACTTTGAACATAGCTCTAAAGTCCCCTCTTGTGTCAAATGTTCTGTGGATAAAAAGGATAAAATAAAGCATCGTCCAGTCCGTTACGGTTACATGCGACGTTAAAGCCCTAGACAGTGTAGGTAACATTCCCCAATGAAATTCTTCCTTTAGCAGTGGACAGATGCATATCAAAACGCGTCTGGTCCGTTCGCGTGCTGAGACCAGAACGAAATTCACGTTTAGGCGTGAAGAGATAGGTAACGTTTGATGTGCCGACGTTAACGTAATGAGCACGACGAAAATATATACTGCTTCTCCAAAAAACCCAGCGCTGAGGAGAAAAACACGACCATCCATCCAATGGTTACAATAGTTTTTCTGCAGGCCTCCGCCATGTGCTCCAGTTCTAGATGTTTTCAATGCAGTACATTAACACAATAAAACAAATTCTTCCAGTTGCTTGTCCAGAAAACAGCGCATCTGAGGAAACAATCAATGAATAAATTCTCGTTTGCAATGGAAAAAATGGCATTTAACGTTTAATTTATTTGAGTATAACAAGATTTTTTTTATTTTAGTGGCGTTTAAGCTCATTTTTACTACATACGGCACCACAGGCGGTAGTCACTGATGATAAATGAAATGAGCATTGGCAAAGGACGTTCCAAATCTAAGTTTAGGATTCTTCCCCGGCATTTGCCAGTTATGACTGAAGAAAACCTGGAAAAATCCAGTCACGAAGGACGGTGTTAATGGGATTTGAACCGCAGGCATCCCGATCATGTATCCTTGTCATAACGACCACGGCTATCCGTGTCGGTACCGTTTTCAATGGAAACCCATTTTTTCATCAGATTCTAAGCAGACAAACAACACCTTTTAATAAATAGTTAAAAGAGAAAAAAATGTCTACTACATACTACTTCGTTCTATCATGTGCAAATTGTTAAAATCTTAAATGCTTAGTTCAACTCCGGAATTTGGCAGTAAACGACTATCCCAGTGAATTCAGAACAAAGATGGACAAATTGCTGGAAATGGAATAATCAACCTCGATATTAACGTTATCAACCGCAATTCCTTGTACTTCCGTTGGTTACCTCAAAACAATTCCTTCCGGTGATATTTCGATAGCGAATTTTTGGGTGGGTTACACTACTTCCTCTACCTTAGGTAATAGAGATAGTTGTAATTACAAAATTGGCAGGAGAGCACAAGGAATTATGTTGATGTATTTTCCAACAAATAAACATAACCTCCCTCTTAAGGGCCACTCACCATGAAAATTATATGTAAACATAATGTGAGCAAGGAAGTTTGCTTCATGTTATCTTAGTGAACGTTAACGCAGGCATAACCGTGAACTTTAAAAGTAAACACACAAGTTTGCGAACTCCAAACATAAGAAGCGAGTTTCACTTCGGATTTTCCAAACACCTATCACGTGTCCGTTCTCCCATCTCATTTCAGATTTTTCACTGGCTTGTGGCCGTTCTTTGCAGGGTCAAGGCCAGGAATGACTTCATATATCTATCTATACGTAAGCTTATGGATTTGCAGAATACCGAAGTGTCTTGTTTTAATATGAGCACTGCCGTATACAAACAGTGGCCCGTTCCCCTAGATTGACATGTTTCTCTCCGTAAGGTAACCATGTGGCCTGAAAAACAATACAGGGACACACAAACTAACCAATGAACCATGTTTATAATTATGTGGAAGGAAGGGGTGAAGAATTGACGTTTGCATATTATATGAGAGCTTTCAACAGCGACATGGAAACGAAGGTTACATTTGTTGCCGCTACTAAACGGCAATAAAAATACCTGCATTAAGAAAACAGTTCTGACCATGAATATATAACGTTTGAGGCAGTATTTTTAACACTTAAATAATTTCAGTCTAATTATATAATATATATAATTCAATAACAGCCCACCTTAAAGCAATATGTGTATGTAACAATATATAAAAAGTGTATATTACACTCATTGTATACGTTTATATTATTATATACATGTAATAATGTTATCTGAATGTATTACGTAATTTAATAATGTAGGAGCTGTGAGAATAATACGTTAAAAGTTGCTAACAATGAGGTAACCTTGAGGCAATAATGAATTTGAAAGTTTAACAATACTACTTGTAATTCTTGGAAGCAATAATGTAATGTTTGTGACAGTTTATAAAATAGCCAATCAACAACCAGAAAAAATCTTTAGTTAAATGAAGCTATTCTATTGGATTAGGAATAGCCAATCAGAGACTTGAAATACAGAAATTTACAAATTTTAGGCGGTAGAAATCAAGTCAGTTGCTTGTAGACAGTACTCATAACTGGACGCGTTACTTATAGACAGCGTTTCTAACCGGACGCTAGATACATCCTCGAGAAATTTAATACGTATTCGTGTGAGACAAAAATAGTTTTACGTGTTAAAAAGTGCAAATATTTAATAAAAAACAAATCACACAGCTCTCTCTCTCTATATATATAATATATAATATATATAATAAATATATATATATATCAGTGGTGTTATTTAAATCGTGTCAAGCATTAATAAATGGAGTGAAGTAAAATTATAATCTGTGTAAGCCTAAATTCCTCAGTCGCACCACAACCTTGCAAAGAGAAACATGTCTCTAACATTAATACTGACGCAGCCGAGGCAAACATAAGTATAAATATTTAAAGAAACAGTCAAATTACAAAGTTAATATTTTTAAATTTTTTGGGACGAAGGCTACCGGGTACCATACGTGCGGTTGCAACTACTTCAAGTTCGGCTCCCCAATAGTTGAACTACAATACAACTCCTACAACAAAATAATTTCTTCAGGTTTAAGTTTAAATTGTAATGTTACCCTTCAGCATTTCGGCCATACTTTGGTGGAGTTAAAGTATCCTGCCAATCCAATGGCTAGAATTATGTTCGAAAAGCAGAAATGCCCACGCTGGTGGGGGGTGGGGCTACATGTTGTCAGTATCAACATAAACAGCTCCGCTCCATTATGGGACACATTTTATGCAGGCCAGTATACATAACCCCTTTTGGCGGTGGTCACCTCGCAGGCCGCCATGTTCAACTCAGCTGTTTCACGCTCTCTTGCGGTTGGCCAACGTTTATGTTTCTGTTCGTCATTGTGAATGGCATGCTATAGCTAGTTCCCGTCGCGGGTTCGAACCCGGCGGAGGGCGATGGATTTTTTTCGGGCGTAAAGCCGGTGGTTCCGTGTCGTAGATTTACGGCACGTAAAAGAACCTCAAGCCTGATAAAAGGGCCTCTGAGCAAAATTTCCGGTCTTTCACGCCCAATATAGAAAGACGCTAAGGACCACAGCAGTTAAAGAGCGTCCTTAAATAACGCTCTATTTAGTTTTTACTTTCTCTACTACGTATAGTAAGTAGGGGAAGTATTGTATTCCACCCAAAAATTCGATACCGAGATTTCACCGGAAATACATGTTTTGAGACCCCCTGAATCCAAAAAAAGCATTTTTGGAAACATGGCGCGCGCGTGTGTGTCTGTGAACAGCATAACTCAGAAACGAACAGTCGGATAAACACCAAACTTGGTATTTAGGTTCAGTATCTTCCAGAGATGCGACACGAAGGTTTTCAAGAAAATCCCCCCACCCCAGATTACCCTTTACATGGAACATTTTTCGAAAATTTTAATTTTCTCAAAAATGGCTCTAACGATTTTGATTAAAATATCATATGTTTAAGATACTTTCATGACAAATGAAATGTATATCTCGAATTTTCTGGGAATGTCTCCAAAAGTATTTTTCATTGTGAACGACTTTTGCATAACTGGTAAACCATAAGAGATAGACAAAATTTTACTACACAAAAAATGTAGATCGCGTTAAAATACACAATTTATGTCATATACATTCTTTTGTTGGGTGAACCATTTTCAAGTTATTGTTATTCCCTTAAATTTTCCAATACTTATACTTTTTCTCAAATTCGTTATTCATATTTTTTTGTCCTGGTAATGCAAAGAGAATGGAATACTCCACATAGCAACCAGCTCTTAAAATATTTGACTATCGCTTAAAGCCTAGCAATTCCCCTTGCATCTACAAGAAAATAGCAATACGATTAACATCTCAATTAACATGAAGCATATGGAGAATAAGCGTTTGTAAAAATAGTTTTACACGAGTAGAGAAAGTCATGTGAGTGTAACACATCAGTTTTTTTTAATCATATAGCGTTAAGGTTATACTTAAGTTTTCCGTCGTTATATTACAGCCACTGCGCTGAAGTGTAGGTGAGGTTCCTAAATGCCCTACACTGGAGTTTGATGTGATTTTGTTTGTTCGGATAGGTGCATTTGCATTCATCGACACGCCTTTTATGTTTGGTAGTTCCCTGGATCGGCGGTATGCCGTCCAAACCACGCAGAGGCGACTCTGCAATGATTTATCTCACTTGACTAACCCGTTGGAGGGGGGGCTGTCAGTCAGCTTTCTTTCTGTGTCCATACGTGGATGTAACAAAACCTGACTGACACCCCCTACGTATTAATGCAATGAGGTCACTGTTAGGTTGAAGTTAGTATCAGAAAAATCACAGCAATTCTACGACTGGACCGGACCTTCTGTGTTAACTCACAATTTGGTTAAACATTTTCTTAACGGTTCCTTAGGAAGTTCCCGAGAAAAAAAAAATTATGCCTTTTTAATTATCTGCAGGAAAATCTTGCGGTGATGTTTTCAAAATGCTGGAACCGAATTGTGGCCCAAACAAATCTACCAAACTTGTGACATGATTTGAAAATAAAACGTGAATTACTTTAGAAAACAAATGCAGGATATATTTCTCGCTTTTTAAGCCTTGTAATTAATTAAAATTATTTCTCTAAAGGCACTTGCATGTTACTTTTCTGAAAAGATACAGGGATCATTTTAAGGCTAGTAACTAGCAGAGTTTCCACCGCAAGAAACAGTTTGACGAACGCTGAAAAAACTAATAATAAAGGAAATAAGTTACATACTTTTAAGGGTAGAGGTAACGGCATTTTTGTGTTGGCTCGCACTTCAGTGATTTTATTGTCTACGTTATTAGAAATCATCCTTCTTAAAAAAAAAACCACTAAAATGCATTACTGCACATCTGTATCCTCTTATGGGCGCAATTCAATCTTATGAACTATCCAGGGAATATTGCAGTAGGTATATCTAAAGAAAACATCACCTTGAGCACTAATATTATTTACTGCACAGAATGTTCTTCCACAAATAAACTTTATGACTTTGGATAGTAAAACTATTCTTTATTAACCATAAAAATAGTGATATAAATATTATCTGTAGTGATAACCAGACAGTCGTAATTGTGATAATATGAATTAAATTTAATAAATTCGTATGCACCTGAAACGTGCACATCACGTGTCAAAGAAAAACGAAAACCGTTATTGAAATACAGGATGAGCCAAAAGACTCCGAACCGCCTGCGCGGTGTTTTGCCTATCCGCGTTCTCGGCGCTCGTTGCCGTCTGCTGCCATCATAGAAAAGCGCGGATGAAACCATACAACATTTTTAAAGCTACTTTTTAAGGCTTTACTTACCAACTTTATGAAAGGAAATGCTGAAACTGGCCACCGTCGTTGTCCATACATTTTTGGCACCTCTTTAGTAAACTATTCTCATGTAATTTTTGGGGGTAATTTTCCAAACGATGATCGATGTCGTCTAATGTTTCTTCGGTAAGAACCGAATGCCGTCTTTTAGATTTCTTATCCTGAACACTTTCTGTGGCCTGAAATTTACTGTAAAGTTCATGGATTGTTGTACGGCCTGGAACTTTTACACCTGGCAATCTTTCTGCAAATCGACTTTCACTTGGCGAGCTGACCGAGTTAACACATACGAATCATAAATAAATACACGCTGTGCAGTAGAAAACATATACTGAGCCATACTATACTTTGTGACTAAGTACAGGACAAAATAATAAATAACTCGTAATAACTGAACCACATCACATCACCGCCAACTCAAAACTGCACTCCACACTGCAAAGCAAAACCACAACAGCGTGACTTTGTTTATAGCAGCAGTGCGTTATCATATTTTCACACGCCCAGTGAAAAACACCACGCAGCCGGTAATATTGTTCATAAAATACCCCTCCGGGGTAACTTAAGGCATAAAGTGTACAAGACAAACCCACACACCCTGGAAGAATTAAAACAAAATATCCACCAGCAAATTTCTCAACGTGAAGTACGGCGAGTGATGGATACTTTCCTAAAGAGGTGCCAAAAATGTATGGACAACGACAGTGGCCAGTTTCAGCATCTCCTTTCATAAAGTTGGCAAGTAAAGCCTTTAAAAGTAGTTTTAAAAATGTTGTATAGTTCCATCCGCGCCTTTCTACGATAGCGGCAGACGGCGCCGAGGACGCGGACAGGAAAAACACCACGCAGACTGTTCGGAGTCTTTTGGCTCACTCTGTAGATAGCAATTGTGTGCTACATCAAACCCAAACGCTACAGGATCATATTTTGAGCTATTCACAGAGCTTGTAATTCGCCACTTGTTTGTTTACTAAGACAAAATGCCATATCTGCTTGTGGACTGTGGCAAGAGAACCTTATCTTTCCTTTCTCTTCCACCCACTCTTTGGGGGTTCTGCGCTCCTGCTCTAGATGGCAATAGTGAAATACACAAATGCTCAATGGGGTGAAAAGAGTTTTCTAGACTTTCTCATAGATTATCTTAAGTTACGCTGTGCCTCATATCTTGAAGTTTACACACAATAGTAAAACTTTAATCATATATATTTAAAAAGTGTGTCGTCTTTTTAAAATGTGCAGTGCTGGCTTTACTCAATCAGGTGTGAATTCTGTACATGAAAGAACAACGCTGCAACTACTTTTGAGAAATACGGATCAAAATTTAATGTGTAATAAACGACTTCTTCCACCACAATTCACAGGTATTGCTTATTTGATTACGTTGGTTGCCTTGTAACCTTCAGAAACATATCGCAAAAAGGAAGCTCAGGGCTAAGCTCAAACTTGTAATCCGCCTTACGCCTGGGCTTAATTAAGTTATGTATTTAAATTTCTGTATGTATATATTTTGGAACTGCCAACAGATAGCTATCCAACCGCTTCAATGTTGTTTTCATTTCCTTTGTCACAACCGCAATGAAATGTATTGGCACCATAAAGTTTTTAACGAATAAAAACAAACATTTCCCAAAATATTACACAGACGTCCGAAGTTCAACCTCAAAAACTAAGGAAAGAAAAATATTTTGGAAACGGCAAATGTTATGTATACGATTATTTGACGCAAATGCAAAGTACTTATATGTAAATATTTTAACGAATTCTACATTTTTTCAGCTGTATGTTTGTGCCCATTTCGAATGGTTTCCCAGTTGTTTAAAGTGCAATGAAAAAGAACTTCACTGAAAATTCATTCCACATATCTTACTTGTCATGGCAACATTTCAAACATACAATATCTGAATCAAATTCGCTAGAGCCATACAAGAGAGAATACTTGCTCATTGTCAAAACCTGTTTGGAGGAAATGTGAAAAATGTTCAACTTGCATACTTGAAGGTGCTAATAGGAAGGTTAACACCTAACAGACGTTTCATGTTTGGGTTATGTTCTTCACAGACAGCAAACCACAAGCTGAACTTTTTCTTAAATGTTTCGTTTCTTCTCTTCAGGGGACCTTAAAATGCGCATTTTATGTGAAATTTCTACGAGGGTCGTCCAATAAGTAAGTTTCCCTATTTTATAAAAAGCATTACACTAATTGATCATGCTGAATTAATTTTATTTATATTGTGCAATCCTTCTGTTACTTTTCTACATAGTCAACATGTTTTTCCAAGTATTTTTGGGGACGTCACACAAGTTTTTCCAAGCAAGTGTTGTACCAGGTCGGGTCCTGCTTGGAAAAACTTGTGTGACGTCCCCAAAAATGCTTGGAAAAACATGTTGACTATGTAGAAAAGTAACAGAAGGATTCTACAATATAAATAAAATTAATTCAACATGATCAATTGTATGTACCGTTTTTTTATAAAATAGAGAAACTTACTTATTGGACGCCCCTCGTATATTGAATTTCCGGGTCCTAGGTAGTAATTCCTCTACCTCAGATAAGAGACAGTATGACCGAATTCATGGTTTTATTGTTGACTGCTATAAGGCTTACATGGCAGTTATACAATTTGTATTTACAATTCAATTCCATTATTTTAATTTTGCTTTTGTGATTTCTGCATTCCAATATTCGAATGACGAGATGCCTGCTCTAAGATTTTCTATTGACCTTATCTTGGGTTTTGGTGCATGTAGATCCGCCCCTTGTCAAAATATTGTTTTCTTCGGCTTCTTTCTTGATCGATGTAATCCATTTTTCCTTACTTTACTCAATACTTTCCACATTATCTAATAAATAAATGCGTTTCTTCTAAAAAAAGTTCTATTAATTATGCGTCGCCCTTTCCACGACGTCACATCCTGATGACGTATTGCTCATCACCTCGGCTACTCATTGAAGATCTTATGTCTGGGTTCGAATACCTGTTGTAATTATTTTTATGGTAGAAACATGTTTTCGTTGATCTCCGGGGCGTGATACGTAAAGCCTCAGCTAACAAAATATCTGTAGACGATACATGTAAAATTCAACACACATTTTCTTTTTAGTCTTCTGAATTGTAAGAGAAATCCTACAAGCAACCTTTCAAGTAGTATGTTAACAAAGTACATGGTTACACTTCGACTTCCACCAACGCATAACTTAATTACTTGTCTAACAGCGTATAACAAGACTTGTGCATGCTTAGTTACTCTCTCCGCGAATTCCTTGTCACTTTTAGCACATATATTACTCGCGCGGTTATCTTCAAAACGGAGTTACCTTCTTAATGTGATTCCGGCGCGAAAATTTTGTTGCGAGGAGCACAGGCTCCTCCTGCTTTCGAAGTCCAAAACTGCTTAAAATTTTGACAAGCACTTCAAATATATACAGTTCTGAGAGGCGTGAATGTAAAGGTTACAAACTAATTCTATTGGTCCTTGAGTTGGCGCGAATTTACTTTACGTTTAAACACTAATACATTTCTGTTAACCTGATTGGCCAACTCGGGGTCACATGGTAGAATACAGTGAACTATTGTCTGTTCAGAGTCTTTCGAGCCAGTGGAGAGGGAAAGGTAACAACCAGTTCCGCTTCGTGTGCTGTTCCTTGTGCTAGCTAATGTGTCGACCGCGCGAATTCCTTATCTCCTCCTTCTACTGGCTCAAAAGACTCTGAACAGACAATATTTCGGACTTTCCCTAAAGTTAGTTACTTGTGTCCTATTTTCATGCCAAGTAACAGAGACTTTTACGAACATATAACACAGTGCATAACCTTTACTCTTGTTCTTTCCAACGCTTGTTACATTTCTGCTGAAGCATTGCTATGTAATAAATTAACACAAATGAGACAATAAGCATACAAACATAATTAAATCGTAGGAGAGCTGTAAATACTGTCTCAATTCACTATCCAAATAAGCTCATTTATCAATTCCCGACTTTTCCCTCCATAAGTCATATTCTTACTGTGTCCCGTTGCACACACAAAGGACATACTTCTATATTAAGCTCTCTTAATAATACTACTCCCCTTTTTGGCCCACGTGTATCCTTCTCTCCCTGCCTTATTACATAATCCACACTCCGTCTTCAAATATCTGTATATCTGAATTCTATCTTTCCATCAGTTTTATTCATTTACAAATATTGCTAAGAGCACTGCATAAATCAGCCTGAAGGATCTGGCCCTGGCCACTTGTCCCAAAGGCATTCCTGCATACTAGTGATGGTTAATAATAAAACTTTCTTAAGATATCACCTCGCCATTGTCTTCGGTGACTTAAAAGATCAATATGCTAAAGCAGTAATAATAAATCAGTTTACAATATTTAAGAGGTGGACTGGAGCTTATATAAAAGTTTCCACTAGACGTTTCTCAATAATGGTCGCTAACGTCCAAATCTCCAGTTGTGTACTGGCTTCCATTGTGATAACCTCCTTTGCCCTGGGAGTTCGAAGTTCGCGTGGATAAGATAATAAAAGTAACACACTGTTTCCGACAGTGACTACAATCTATAAACATTCTTCAAGGTCACCTTGACCTCCAACATATGTTGCTGAAACTCCTGGGTCTTTGAGAGTTCAGGAAGTCTTGCTATTTTTATTCTCTTCTACACAGCTGCACAACCGGGTGTCAAAACCGTGACGGATTCAAGTAGGGGAAACTTTTAGCACGCATAAAATGTACTTAGGCTCTATTCTTGTCCACTTGGATGTACCAGCTGAATGCTCAGAGAAACAGGCTGAATCCACCCACACACAAACACGCGTGTTTTAGAAAATTACTGGAATCATGACATCCGAGGTACCTTTCGAACCTTCTAATACGTTAGACTCAAAAGCTAAACACTTGCCCTAAGTACTGTTTTAACAATTCAGGTTTACGCAGACGATGAATGAAGCAATGCTGAAATGAACCATGGGTCGTTAAAGAGCTAAGAGTTATTCAACTTTCTGTTGAGAAGATTATTCCCGAGGAAGGCACCGGATTGAACTCGGGCCTTCCGAATGCAGGACGATTAATTAAAATATTCATTACTCAGCCTAAATGATCTGTGCAGGGAAGATGATAAAATTTTTCTTCTGGTGTGCTTTTGTTTTCTAGGAAATTAGCGTCCGTTATATCCGAAAAGCTGAGAGCTCCCAGAGGAAACCGCCAGCGAGTTTCTACACTACGGAGACGCTATCAATGCTTAGCAAATTCGTAAATGAGGACGTCTTTTTTGAGAAGTTAATAACCATTCAAACAAACGTAAAAGGTTTAACCTTACACAAATTTTTGCTTGCTCTACTGATTCTCGTGGTAACCGATTGATGTATACGAATAATAGAAAAGAAAAGAAATTATTACTTTTTAAAATGCTCATGCTTTTGAAATTTTGCAACTAACAAAATTGAAACACTTACAAATTTTTGTTATGTACCATTAAAAAAGTTATTGCCGAGATATTTCCAGTTTTTTATAATGCTCCACATTAGAAGCCCTCCGCTTTGGGCAAAGCCAATAAGATGTGACCACAGCTTACTGTAAGTGGGAACTAAGGTGTGTTATATGCCAACTTTCCTAATCGGTTGGGCCATTCCTTCGTGAGTCGGCAAGAGGTTTCTGACATGTTAGTTTCAAATATTCATCGAAAATTAACAGCAGTAATTTTTGGTTAGTTTTATTATACGTATACAACATATTTAAAAAAGTTTGCTATAGTAAAAGCAATATATATTAGACCTACTTATACTTTTCAAATGCAGTAGCAAAATAAATAAACAAATAAAACAAAGCTATACTTTTGAGAAGTTTTTAATTTCAGCTTGGAAACAGTCCTCATGACCGACATAACACAGCTTCCCCATTATTTAGACTAAATATCCCTAAAATAGACAACGTAAATATTAAGACAATAATGCTTCTGGCTGATAAATAGTGGCGAACCCCGCATTTTCACAAGAGCACCAAGAAATCTTGACTCAGTAGCTCCACATTTTTAAATTCTCTACTGTACCTATAGTAAGTAGAGGAAGTATCTACCTTTTGAACTCCACCCAAAAATTGGATACTGAGACTTCAACGGAAACACGTGTTTTGAGACTCTCCGAATTAAAAAAAATACAAAAAAGTCCTTGTGTGTATGTAACTCTGTGAGCAATGTAACTCAAAAACAAAGTCAGTTAAATACCGAACTTAGCCTTCCAAAGATAAGAGTTTTAACAGAATCCCCCACTCCAGGCTAATCATTACATGAAAAATTGTTCATTTTTTATTTTCTAAAAACTGCATAGATGTAAGATATGGTGGCGCCGTGGCCGAGTGGTTAGACCGCTCGCCTATCACCAAGGCGGCCAGGGTTCAATCTCAGTGACCCGCATGTGGGATTTGTGATGAACAAAGCGGCGTCTGTGCGGGTATTCTCCGGGTTCTCCATCTTTCGTATCATTCATGTACCTCATCCCGGGCGTGTAGCTGATCACCCACTCTCTGCCCCCTGTCAGGTGTCTAGTCGTCCTCCGTGGACTAGTGGTACCGTGCTAGCCTCTAGTTCCCAAGGTCGCGGGTTCAAACCCGGCGGAGGGCGATGGATTTTTTCGGGCGTAAAAATCGTTAGCACGGCTTCCTTCGGAAGGGAAGTAAAGCCGGTGGTCCCGTGTCGTAGATTTACGGCACGTAAAAGAACCTCAAGCCTGATAAAGAGGCCTCTGAGCAAAATTACAGGTGTTTCACGCCCAATATAGAATGGGACGCTAAGAACCATAGTAGTTAAAGAGCGTCCATAAATAAAACTCAATTTTTCAATTTGTCAGGTGTCTACCCCGTAAGTCCTGGGGAGTGAGAGTTCTCGGTTCGGGTGGGCGTTAAGGGGGCAAGGCTCTGGCATGGTTGAACTGTTTCCGCCCTGTAGAATGGCTTTGATTAAAATAAAATATGTTTAAGATATGTACATGGCAAATAAAATGCTTATCTTGCCTTTTCTGGGAATAACTTCTGAAGTTCCCTTCATTCTCAATTACTTTGTATAGCTGGTAAACAGTAAGAGAAAGACAACACAAAAATGTAGTTCTAGTTAAAGCACGCAGTTAATGTCAATTTTGGTGGCGTTAACCACTTCCGAGATATTCCCCGTTATTAGTTTTAATGTTCAAATACTTATATTTTTCAGATGTTAGTCGCCATTTGTTTTTCCTCACAATCTACGAACATAGCGACCGGCTTTTTAAAATCTGACCATCCCTTTAGCCTACAGTACCCTTCTTATAGGTATGCGAAACGAAATATGTAGTGAAAGTTATCTCTGTTAACAAGTAGAAAGAACAAGCTTTAGCAAGAATAGTTTGTAAAAGAATGAGCAGAGAGAGTCATTTGAATGCAACATCAGATTCTTTTTAAGTGATCTGTCAAACATACAAATTTGAACGTTGTTTCCTCGTCAAGCTATAGCCATGCTTCAGGACAGGCTGGGGTTAATGTTGCGTGGTTGAGGTTTAGTGTTAAACAATGAGGCTAACTCGGGCAGGTTTAAGCGCCAATGGACTCATTCATATGCGCCTTATGCTCGACACAGGTGCCACAGTTCACTACTATCGATCGCAGCAGCAAACCAGTTTGTCGATGCCAGTAAAGTCTACATGTGTGAATCTTATCTGGCCTTCAGGATATTTGCTATAAGGATTTAACCCCGTTAAATATGCGCAGTGTTTTTAAGTTTGTGCTAAGATGATTGCCTAGTGCGGGAATTCTGCTCTCGCCTCGGGCATGAATAGATTTTAATGTATTACCATGTTGCCTTTGTGGTATATATATCGTCTCAGCGAGGATCTTGCTGCATTACACTAATTAGAGCAGACATAGCGCAGGCCAACATAAGAGGTTCATACAAAAGTATTCGTATACGGTTTTAAAAAGTCTAGTCACCAAATTAATGGAGATCTCATTTTAATGACAGAAATAACAAATAGTATTACAGTTTACTTGTTTTGGCAGCTGTCAATATCTTGCATATCATTAGTTTGTAACTGTTTGAAAAATAATTTTTTAACTTTTTTGTACGTGGTGTTTACAAAACTATTCTTCATGGATTAAACAGAGCGATACCTGATACCTGATTTTTCAGTGAAAATAAGTTTTCATTTCTAGGAAGAATAAAATGTCAAAGTCAAGAGATTTTCAACGTTTTCCCTTAATGTCCTCAAATTTTACGACTTCAGAAATTTAAATCATAAATCGATGAAAATATCAGGCATACACAAAAAATGCACTAAGAAGTGCATATAAAATCGTTTTGTAAACACCACAGAGAGAAAGGTTGAAAAATCGGTGCTATTTTCAAAACATAAACTAATAAAACGAAAGATTTTGAAAAACGCAACAACACGTAAACTGTAATACCATTTGTTGTTTCTGTGTATTAAAAAAGAGAATTTTATCTCCATTAATTCGGCCTGCTACAAAATTTTAAACACACAACGAATACTTTTGTCGGCCTCTGTATATCTATGACAAGCCTAGTGAAGTCTAGAGAGGCTTTCGCCCGTACTGTTCGCCTCTTTGTGCGTTTCAGTGAGGTGAGCATTGTAAAGCCTTTTCCATTTAAGCCTGTATCTCTTAACGGTCAGGTCGACTAGTCACCTCTCATTGGCTTCTGAAGTGGAATAGGTTGTTGTGCAATACAAACTAGTTTCTTATTTAACATGATTAGATAATTGCCAAATTTACATTTCCATAACGATACGAATTAAATACAGGATTATTCAAAAAGAAGGAACAGATTTTAAATATTCATTTCTAACGAACAACAATAGATAGCGACACATACGACACATCATTGAATAGAGAAGAGTTCAAAGTTTTAAGCCCCACCTATTAGTTCCATTCAGAGCCTACAGCGCATTTACGAGAAAATGGCGACGCCACACGAAAAGTCGTTTTGTGTGCTGCATTGTGCAAAGAGTGAATCCATTGTTTCATTGCAGCGTGCATTTCGTTGTAAGTTCAACAACGAGCCGCCTCGCCATAAAAAATTTACAATTGATACAATAAATTCGTAGAAGATGGTAGCGTATGGAAACGGAAAAGCACTGTCGTCCTCGCGTAACAAATGGTGCTCATTTTGAACATATAAAATTAAATGTTTACATTTTCTCTATTCAGTTATGTATCGCACGTGTCGCCATTTATTATCGTTCATTAGAAATAAATATTTAAAGAATTTCCTTATTTTTCAATAACCCTGTATATTACGTAACAGAGTTATGGCATCTATGGATGTAAATTCTTATCAGCAAATAGGTAGGAGGATCCTTCCGTTTAAACCCACCTTTCAGGATGACAAAGCACGTTCATAACAGCGTTTTATCAGTTGTATTGCCGTATCTTGCATTACACAGAGCTTGCTTGTCATTATATTGCCATTCAAAGGTGTCCATTAGCCAGTCAGGAGAAGGAAAGGGAGCGCGGAAGAACACATGTCAGCCGGACAAGGTTATAAGCAGGCATAGGAATTCTTAAGCAGTTGGCTTCAAATTACCTACACTCAAACCATGTGTCAATATAAAGAACATAAACAGCGACCAAGGGCCACTGGCGACAGGTAAACACGGTCCGGTGAGTGCTGTCTGCAAACGCCAACAGGTTTTCAGGCCCAAACCTATTTTGTTTTTCCCACCTATTCTACGTGGATGTCTCACAGGTGGCATACTACACAATATGCAATCAGTGCACGGTCAATTTTTGCTACTTCTTTGTAGCGATGGTCTGGAATTTATGAACACCACTATCCAGATAAATATACTGGTCAATTTTCAGCTAACATGTGCGCATTCTATACAGCAAATCGAGCTCAGATTTATGGCTCCTCCTAAAATATTGTGAGTTTACACACATGAGTTTTTATAAAGTTTCTGTGGGTAAAACAAGAGATTCGTTGTTTGTTATTTACTGATAATTGCTTAGCTTACAAAGAGTCCAAATCTTCTTGACCGTATCGACGTCTGTAGGCACGGGTAGCCGAGGTCGCTTAGGCACGCCAGAACCATTCTCCCTGAGGTTTTTTTCCAGTGTTTCCTCCGTCTTTATAACTGGCAAATGCCGAGGAGTTTCTCTAAAACTTTGATCTGGAACGTTCCCTTGGCAAATTGCCTTTCCCAATTATCATTTCATATACCATGAGTACACGTGGTGCCGTATGCAGTAAGAACGAGCATTAGACAAAAATAAATACACGACTTTCTCTACCTTCTACCACTTATTCTTACGAAAGTTTATTTTCCTATCGGCTTCATTTTAATCGAGATAAGCCTTACCGAAAATAGCTGCATTACAATTTCGTTATGGATACAAAGGGAATAGCCATACTCAAATGATTTAGAAGTGGACGCTATACGCTGGCCTTAAAACTCCATACACTTTCCATGACATCGCGAGAAACAATTGAAAATCGACAGGACTTCAAAAGAATGGCTGTGTGTTGAGCAACTCGAAAAATTAATAATGGATATCTTGGAAATTGCTTATGGAGCAAAAAGAGTTGTTTGGAATGAATTGTATGTTTTAAAGAGATCTATAGTTTGTGTAGTACATTTACCAGTTATACAACATTCCTTCGGAACGAAGAGGACTTCACAGGCAATTCCCAAAAAATTCAAGATATACATTTTGTCGTGCAAATATCTTTAGTATATGATATTTTAATCAAAATCGTTAGCAATTTTTTAGAAAATTTAGTTGGGTAGTTGGGGTGGGGGATTTTCTTGAGAATCTTCGTGTTGCGTCTTTGCAAGATACTGAATACCAAGTTTGGTATTTATCCGACTTTTCGTTTTTGAGTTGTGCTGTTCACACACACACACACACACACACACACACACACACACACACACACACACACACACACACAGGGATCTCTTTCTAAAACTGCTTTTCGTTTTGGATTCAGGGGTCTCAAAACATATTTACGGTGAAATCTGGATATCGAATTTTTGGGTGGAACGCAATATCTTCTCTACTACTATGTACGTGGTAGAGAAAGTAATAAGACGAAATTAAGTCGGCTATGTTTGCTCAAATAATTTTTGCAGGTGTTCTGTTTATAGAAGACATAGTTATGGGAACGCTAAATATATACTGCAACGTGAGGCAGTATTTTTAATACTTAAATGATACCAGTCTAATTATAAAACATGATAACAGTCCGCCTTAAAGAAATATGCATATAAAATATATATAAAGTGTATGTAACAGTCATTGTATAATGGTTATATTATGTACATGTATAATAATGTTATGTGAATATATTACGTAATTTAACAATGTAGGAGCTGTGAGAATAGAAGTCGAAAGTTGCTAACAATGAGGTAACCTTGAGACAACAATAAATTATAAAGTTTAATAAAGGCTACTAATAATTCTTGGAACAATAATGTAATATTTAAAACAGTTTATAAATCCCCAATCAACGATTAGAAAAAGCTAGTTAAATAAAAGTATTATATTGGAGTAGGATTAGCCAATCAGAGACTTATAGAGTAAATGTACGATTTACACGGTAGACACTAGAAGGCAGCGTTCCCGAGCAGTTCGCTCGGTACGTATTCAGTGTGAGACATAAAAAATTCATTACGGCGTGAATAATATACCGTTTACGTGTTAAAAAGTACAAGTAACAATAATCTCACAGCTCTACAGTAGGATATGTCAGTAAAGTGTTATTTAATCGTGTGAAAGATTAATAAAACGAAGTTAAATACCATTATAATTTGTGTAAGCCTTCATTGTTTAGCCGTACTACCCCTGCTAAGAGATGCGTGTTTCTGCAGCCGAGGCATACATATATAATATTAAATAGACATTAAAATACAAAGTTAATTTTTTAAACGTGGGGGCGAAGGTCACCGAAAAGTTTGTATCGTACGTGGGGTGAACACTCCAAGAAACGTATCTCCCGCAATACGTGGTGCAACCACTACAACAATTAATCTATTTCAAATTGGCTCCTAAACGTGGGGCAAGAATAAGTGAAAAGAAGAAAAGAATCGACGAAACAACGTCATCCAAGGACAGCAAAAATTATTTCATGAGTACGGGGCACGCAGTCTACAATTCAACTACAATCTACAGGGAACACCAGAATATAAAGGTTCAGTAACACAGCCAGAGAAAAGGTCAGAAAATTCCAATACTATATATTTACATAATTGTCAAGATAGTTAAGAAAATATATGTTGTTATTAAAATAATTTCATGTTGTTAAGAAGTGGAAAATTAAAATTCAGCTAAATATCCCACCTGCAACGCCCTGTAAACTTTTAGAGATCCATTAAACAAAGACGTAACAGTAGTTTATAGAACAGTGTTCTTCTAACTCAGGAGTAGGAGATACCGTTAGATATCAGACGTATGCGGGTGCAACCTCGTCTGACATTTCATTTCTTGTCCTTGGAAGAAACATACAGGGAATTAACCAATCACGATACGGAAAATACTCAGCAGTATTTGTTTATTTAATGAACCTGGTCTCACGCTTTCAGATCCTGCAAGAACATAGACCAATGAAGTAACATTCATCAAATATATTGGTGATCTTATCTAAGTGGCGATCTGAAGTGAAAAGAAAATCGGCAGAGTTACCTGAGTGCATAAACCTACGCACTTGGCTCCCATTTTGTTCTTAGACTCCTCCCTCGCTAGCCCGTAAAATAAAAACAAATTGCCGGCCCCATTTTCAACTTTAATATAACATTTTTCATCATATTTTCCGGCAGGCCTGGGATAGAGATTTTTAATATTCAACAACGTGGAGGATACCTCTCAGATGCACCCGTGTAACGTATTTCCTGCCTCTACCATATACTGCACGTGGAACGTTATGTGATGTTTGTCTCAACTCATTATATAAATTCTCTCAATAAAATTCGACCGAGCGAAGGACAAGTTGCTACAAATTATGTTTTGGTCAGCTGCTTTGCACATTCATGAGCCAAATGCTGTGTTTAGGTGTTTTAAATTGACTCTCTGAGGCTAACATGTTAATATAGTGCTATTTGACATTGCTTTATGTGCCTCCTACCTCACTTCTTTGCCTAAACAGCTGTTTAATGTAATGCCATATCCATAAAGTTTTTGGTTTCAGTCACGAAGTACGCTCCAATGACGCCATATTTCACAGCCAGAGCTTTCCTAAGGCACAAATAATACCTCGACCTCGTCTCATATTTTCAAACTGCAACTCATTCACTTACCGCACTTGTACGAGGGCTGTCCCAGAAGTACTTCTGACGTATATAGCGGTTGTTGTTTCAAACAAATGACTATGGTAGAAAGTACCACCCTTATAAAGCTTAAGTTTGAAGTTTGACGATGTTAGTTGTTTGGCAGCCATCAATAGTGAACGCTCTCAGCGAATTTGTAAACATGGATAAAACTGGCCATCGTTATGTGGTACAATACTTCCAACTAATATTAAAGCTGAGCTAGATTCTACTCTGGGGTAGTCTGCTCTTACGTTTACAACAGTAAAATATTGGGTGGCAGAGTTTAAGCGAGGCGTACGAGCTGCCAAGACGAACATCGCAGTGGTCCACCAAATGAGGTGACCACGACAGAAATTGTGAAGAAAATCCACAAAATGGTACTGGATGACTGTCGACTGAAAGTGCGCGAGCTAGCAGACTTCGTAGGCATTTCAAAAAGTGTTGTACATCCAATACTAACTGAAAATTTAGACACGAGAAAGCTGTGAGCAAGATGAATGCCGCGTTTACTCACAATGGAACAAAAGCAGCGTCGTGAGGATGTTTCAGTCGAGTGTTTAGCGATGTTTCGCTGCAATAAAGCCGAGTTTTTGCGTCGATTCATAACTATGGATGAAACATGGGCCCATCACTTCACACCTGAGACAAAGGAACAGTCAAAACAGTGGATTGAAAGGGAAGAATCGGCTCCAAAGAAGGCGAAATCAGTTCCATCTGCAGGCAAGGTCATGGTGTCAGTTTTTAGGGATGGGCGTGGGATAATTTTCATTGATTATCTTCAAAAAGGAAAGGCAATCAATGACGAGTATTGTGCAAACTTATTGCAGCGTTTGAATTATTTAATCGAGCAAAACGGCCGCATTTAGCTAAAAAGAAAAGTTCTGTTTCATCAAGACAAAGAGCCAGTTCACACATCCATTATCGCCATGGTCAAAATCAATGAGAAAGTTCGAATTGCTTCCTAATGGACCCTATTCGCCAGACTTAGCTCCCTCTGATTATTTTCTGTTTCCAAAGTTGAAGAAATGCTTTGTGGTAAAAGATTTGCCAACAATGAAGGTGGAGTTTGCAGTTGATGGCTATTTTGCAGAACTCGACGGTTCTCACTATAAACAGGATATCGAAGCTATTGAACATCGCTAGGAAAAGTGTATCGAGCTGAAAGGAGACTGTACTTCTGGGAAAGCCCTCGTATCACAATATAGTATTCCTTAGCTGCAGTATAACCAATAAATATGCTTCTAAACTTACTTGACCAAACGTCGCAGTATGTAATCTGGGTACTGATCGTTAATAGTTAAAAGACCGATGTTCGAGGTTTAAGTTTACCGGACGCTATACCGAAACTGTAAGTAAAGGACACACATTTTACGTTTGGGTGCAATAAGAAACTAATTATTTTGAATGAAGCAGGTGCAAAGATCAGTTTTACGTTATAGGCACCTGAGAAGAAAGCATCTGTACTACTTAACAATTCAATTCCTGTATTAAAAATTCGTTTATAAATTATACAGAATCAAAGAAACTTTGAAAAGCGCGTTTTCATACTGGTGTTCCAACAGCAAACTTGAGGACCCGCTATTTGACGTTCCTTCCACGCGACGACTCCGGATCGATCAAAACTTCCATGCTGGTCGTTAATGAAAAATAGGAAAGGATGATAATGATGAACAGGAATATTGCTCTTTCTTACAGTGTCGACGCAACTAAAACCCCTTAAGCGTAAGCGTTCATGCCTGAAAGCTCACCACCCCTCTTCTTCTTCTTCCTCTTCTTCCCCTCAGGCCGTCTATCATAAATATTTCTTCTTGCAATTTTAATGATGCCCTTCCTGCTTCATTAAACCTCCTTAACAATACTTATAGCACTGTCAACGTCTTCCACAACTCTTGGAGGTTTAATTGGGAGGTTTATAGCATTAGATACCTGTTTGTTTCTTTCTATTCAGGCATTTATTCAGCCTTTGGCACAATAACAAAGCCTCACCAAATTTCTTCGGCATTAAAACCTGATTTCACTGATTGGCACACGAATCACAACAAATGTCTAGTTATTTCATGTTGGCAATCCATTGCGTTGTGCCTTGGAGAGAATAGCGATTAACAAGGCAAGGCGGTCACATTTAGGATTTGTTTTCAGTGAAAGAATGTCGTAAATATCGACTCTAACGTTTATCCACCAACAGCTGTCTACTTGCTTGAAACAGGTATTCCGCTATGTGTAGCACTGGAATCGTTTCCAGAACAGGAAATATTGGTTTTTAGGGTGTACGAATTGCTGCCCATCCCCAGTTTAAGAGGAACAAACTCTGAAAGTTTCAAATGCTGTGTTTCTTAAGCAAATAACTTCTTTTTTACCACATATCACCTACTTGTACTATTACAAGTAACTACCAAATTTTTAGACAAAGGCATGAAATAGTTTTTGAGAAACAAATATCTGTTTTCTTTCAACTGCGCTTGAGGTAGTGTTTTCAAAATGTTGTAACAAAACTTCAGATTTACATCCCAGGAATACCGCTTTTAAATGATTTTAAATATAATAATTAATACTGTAAAAATGTTAAAATAATATATACAAGAGAGTCAGTACTACTTCTTAAAACATTCCACCGAAAACCTCTATTTCTTATGATGTGAAGGATCTCTGGCGTAAAAATCTGATTAGTTGAAATTTACACCGCAAGAGAATCTTGAACATTCACATGGGTTGGAATAATGCATTATGTGCAAAAACCCTACAATGTATATTTTCAAGAATTTTCGACAGTTTTTCACACGTTGGTCACTTTAAAGACATAAAAAAGTTTTCACGAGTAGGAAAGTAACGCATGATTAAGAAGTAGGTCAAGTATATTAAGAAAACAATACAGAGAAAGACCGTGTGAGGAAGAGGGTTAAACTTTACACTCAAGAGCGTCTTTAACTACCGCAACTCCAAGCCAAGAGGCTAAATGTTTTACTTCCGGTTCGTATTATCCTCCCCTTATGATACAAGGTGTGCGTCGAGCCTCGGCTTCCGCTGCGATTGCATCTTTGCCAAAATGAACTTGACGGTCAGGCCTAAACTGCTTTACATCTCATCAAATACTCCAGCAGAAACAAACAAACGAGTCACGGTTCTTTAACGATACTTTCAAATAAACAGTTACATGATCGTGGACTTCGTTTCTCGCTATGTCCAACCGTGAGTTTAGATTATCAACTAAAACAGTGGACTGCGAGAAACAATGACCACATTAGGGGCCGGTTTCACCAACAGATGCTAAATTTTAACAATGTGATAAAGTCGGTGTTAATTTAACGTCGCCGTACCCCTCTGTTAAGGCGTTTAACAAATGTTAGAAGTTGGAAAATGGCTGCCGCAAACCAAGCTGTTGATGCGAGTTTGCTACAATTGGCATTTTTAATGCCATTTCTAAAAGAAGAGTAGTCGCACGTCATAATAAAGTTTAAACCCTGCAAAAGCAGGAATTTTTAAAGCAATATAAACTATCCAAGGGAACATGAGCATGGTTTTATGGGAAATACGAGAGGCTGAAGAACATTATTTTGTTGTATTATTATTTCAACTGTTGGGGAGCCGAACTTGAAGTAGTAGCAACCGCACGTATGGTAAAAAGTTTCCGGTAGCCTTTGCTCCAAATGTACTTTCCGGTGGCCTTTGCCCCAAATGTTTAAAAAATATTAACCTTGTAAGTTTTGACTGTTTCTTTAAACAGTCGACTGCGTCAGTACTTATATTTTTTTAGAGACATGAATGCCTTAGCTGGGAGTAATGCGACTGAAGAACACAGATTATAATTTTACTTCACCACTTTTATTAATGCTTGACACGATTTAAATAGCACTTCACTGATATAGAGAGAGCTGCGAGATTTTTTTAATTAATTACTTGCACTTTTAAACACGTAAACTATTTTTTTTGTCTCTCACAAAATACGTATTAAATTTCTCGAGGACGCATCTTGCGTCCGATTAGGAACACTGTCTACAACCAACTAGTCCAGTTATGAGCGCTGTCTACAAGCAACTGACTTGATTTCTACCGTCTAAATTTGTAAATATCTGTATTTCAAGTCTCTGCTTGTCTATTCCTAATCCAATAATTTAACTTAAGTTTTTTCTGGTTGTTGATTGGCTATATTATAAACTGTCTCAAAATTTACATTATTGTTGCTCCAATAATGACTAGTAGCATTATTAAACTTTCTTACTCATTATTGTCTCAAAGTTACCTCATTGTTAGCAACTTTTAACCTATTATTCTCACAGCTCCTACATTATTAAATTACGTAATACATTCACATAACACTATTGAACATGTATACAATAATATAAACATATACAATGACTGTAACATACACTTTTTATATCTTGTTACATGCACATATTGCTTTAAGGCGGGCTGTTATTGAATTTATATATTATATAATTAGACTGAAATCATTTAAGTGTTAAAAATACTGCCTCAAGATTAAAATACTACCAATAGCAGCATGTCTCTTTCTCCGATGCTACAAGTGTTAATTAGGTACTTGGATGTTATACTACTAACGTTTTTCATTTACTTGTGATAATGTTGGCATTTTCAAAGCTACCGTTTGTGAGTTTATCCGGAAGGTTTCCAAAGCAATTACTTCAAGAAGCAAACAGGATTTTTTCGGGTTACTTGATTAATTAGCGATAACACACTTTCGTCCACTTTAGTTTCAATGCAGTGTCCACCACCAGTTTTAAACCGTCTTAAACGCTCTTCGCTTTTAACGTTTCTGGTGCTGCACATTATGTTAGCATAAAATTGCCGCAGTTGCTTACTCAATTTAAGAGAAACGCGTTCATTCCAATTAAATTACTGGTGGATTTTGTCCCAGGCTGCAATTTTATCCTTTATGTAAGGCCGACAGCTTTTTCACACTTGGTAATACGTCTATACTTAACCATATGTTAATTAACGCGTTTCAAACGGTGAAACGTTTATTTCGGTTGACATCGCGACCCTAACCTCAAACAATCGGGAACATCACATGGCAATTGCCACGAATGTAAATAGTTGTCTACTACTGACACAGAGAGTGCAGCGATACGTAGACAAAAGTGAATCGCAGCACGTTCAGAAGCAGTGTAGTTCGGCCACTGCCTTCTCGAAAGCTAGCATTCGCAGTTGTCTTCGACGTTAACAAAATGTTAGCTAACAATTAGCTGTAAAAGCTTGATGAAACGCAAAAGTTTTAACCTTATGTTAAACTTTGAACACCTTGTTAACAAACAAGAAGTTAGAGTATTTTTAACATCGGTTGGTGAAACCGGCCCTAGGAGTACTTAAACATAACAATCTAATGCGTTACATTCACAACACTTTCTCTACCCACAATAATTTAAATCTATTACAAACCGTTTTTCCATCCACTCCGTGCTAATTGAGATAAACGATTGCAGAAATGGTTTCATTACACCTTTCATAGGTGCAAAGCAGATAGCGAGTCATATGTTTAAAAACAGGTAGCTATATGCTGGGTTTGAAATTCCATACTCTATGATATCGCGAGAAACTATGGAATAGCGACAGCACTTCAACAGTATTGAAACATCAAAACAATAACATTGAATAACTTGGAAATACCTGTCATAAAAAGGAGATTTTAAATAAATTGTGTTTACTACACTTCTTGTGTAGTAAGCTTTTGTTACCTACATAAAAATTATGCAAAATTCTTTCGAAATCAAGAGAACTTAACAAATTGTCATGGAATTGAAGACATACCTTTTGTCATGTACATAATGCATGTATGATATTTTAATCAACATCGTTAGGTTCAGTTTTGAGAAAAGCAAAAAATAACGAAGGGTAGCTTGAGGAGGAATCTTCATTGAAAATCTTCGTGTCGCGTCTTCTGGTACATAATTGGTATCTATCCGACATTTCGTTTTTGAGTTATGCTGATATTTCTTTCTTTCTCTCTCTGTCTCGCACACGTTTTATTCAGGGGCTGAAAACACATTTCGGCGAAATCTCGATATGATTTTTTTGATGGAGTGCAATACTTCCTCTACTTATTAGGTACGTGGTAGAGAAAGTAATAACAATGCCTTGGAGAACTCCTGTAAAAGCCTCAATTCCCATCCCGTGTAGCGTGTCTGTCCATTAAGTGAGATGGCACAAGTTCGAATCACGTTTGGGGTGAGTTAACGGAGTTTTCCCTTACCCTCATATGAACAAATATTGGGCAATTCCCAACTCAATAGACCTCGACTCATTTGGACATCGATCCGTCCATTTCATTCGCCGTCTCTGTAGACACAAATTGTTAAAAGGTGGTGTTTATACGGGATGGACCATTTAAGTTGAAAGTGTACAATATCTGCAAAACTAAGCGTTGTAGAAAGAAATGTCTTGAATAAAAGCTGCCCGATATTATTTAAATTGACCCATAAAATGATCATCATAACGTCCTCCAAATAAAACACGGCTAATGGCATTTACTTTCCCCCATAATATCAAGCAACTTATATCAAAGACATTTCTTTCTACAACGTTTACCTTTGGAGATGTTGTATAGTCTCAATTTAAATGGTCCACCCTGTATATACTTAATGACGTAAGCCATGCCACAATTTCAAGTTTTACGTAAACTACCGCATACTTGCTTCTTTGGAATAACAATTTACAACTTTACGGGAGCAGTGACGTGGATTTTAAACTTGTAGTGCTTTCAGAACTTTCATGAAATATACATTTTCAATTCTGACGTATTATGACTTTTATTCTGTCTTACTTCTCTATCAGGCATTATGTTTAGGATTTTCGTTTCAACTCACTTTACCCATGTTATGTTGAGATTTTTTCAACCCATAGCTTACACTAGCAGAAATAAATAAATAAATAAATAATAACTAATTCTGTTATTCGACTATAAAACTTTAGTTTCTGTGTTGTTAACCTTTGAAGTTACATACTCAAGGACTGCCTTTCGACTCTCGTAGGGTAAATTTTCTTATAGTTGTTAAAAGACTATGCTGGGATCAAAGTTATCTTAAAGTTGGGACATAACTGAAATGGTGCATAATCCTATGAAGACACCATCTTTTAGAGCATCTGCCATGTGAACGCTGAAGGTATTCATTCAGTTTTCACGATAAAATTCCAGAAATAATTCAGTCGGACAGCTGACCTAAAAGGTTTCCAAACCCAACTTGAAAGTCCCTGCTACTGTTAAAAGTAGGTTACATTTATTGGGAAACAGCATCTTAATCAACCTCTAATATCGTCCCACACATTTTAGATTCATCCCAAGAGCTCATGGCTATACTGTAAATTTATGGCCCTTAACATTTCAAAGAAGCATTAATTAGAAACACTAATTCTAAGAACAAGTTCTACTCTGTACGGAAATCAGCGTTTCACCTCTAATTTATGTAAATGGGTTGCAATTTGTCCCCCGTTAATAGCGCATAAAACTTGTCCACATAATAAAACTCTATAGTATGACATTTCGATAGGTACGTTTAAAAGGTCAAAGGTTTTTCGTTACTCGTATTAAAAATGCTATTATGGAATAATGTGTATAAATCCTATGTAAATCGGTTAAAACAGCACGAATGTAGTTTTAAATATGTATGAAGGGACACACAAAAGCTTTTTGGTGTATTCTGCACTTTTAAAGCGTTCCAGATGTGGTTTCACTGCCTTGTTTCAGAATTAACTGCATTAATGCGCGCATTAAAATTGTAACCAGAGCTAAAAACATGTATTGCTTATGTGCCGGGCATTTAGGCTTTCAAAAGAAAGGCAGTTTTTGACAATGGTAATCGACTGTCTGTGAGCACAACAGATATCAATGTTGGATATGTAACACCCGAAATCGATATGCCTTTCACCCTTTCCTAATCACAAGGCTTTCTCTGCATCGAGTACAAAGAAAGAGAAAGTTTAGATTAATTTCTGAAGGTAGCAATACTTCAAAGCCGCACTAGTTTCAATCTTCGCTTACCAACACACATGTAACAGCGCTGTTTGAAACTTGAAATGTTTCAAGACGAGATCAAAACGTTATTTAATAAGAAAGTTCCTTCTTAGGGCAGAGATACCGCGAAGATAACAAGCATTGCACTGGAACAGGTAACTGGCATTAGACCACATTCATAATAGAAAAACAAAAACTGTGCTACATTCGCATGACTTTCTCTACGCACTCATTGCAGAAATAGCTTCATTACTAATTCCCTTGTGAGGGATAGATGAATCCGAATCCATAGTCAGATGGTTAAAGCAGGTTCCCTCTAAGTTGGACCAGAAATTCCATACTGTTTCCATAACATCAGGAGAAATACCTGAATAGCGCCAGCATGACAAAATTATTGAAATAAATAGCAACGGATATCTAGGAAATGGCTGTTGTCACAAAAAAATTATTTCAAATAAATCGTGTGTTTTAAAGAGATCTGCATTTTTTGTGCACTACAGTTTAGTGTATCTCTTAAAGTGTACCCGTTATACAAAATTATATAAAATTCCTTCGGCTTAAAACGTATTTTCAGAAAATTCAAGATATACATCTTATTTGTCATGTAGGTATATATCTTAAACATGTGATGGTTTGTTTTCTTTGTTTAAACGTCCTTTAATGGGGGAGTTCATTTCGATACATGTACATAAACTCGTTTGTCGTGCGTACTGTCGGTGGTCGCCTCGCAGACCGCCACATTCGCTCAACTGATTCACGCTCTCTTGCGATTGGCTGCTGTTTATGTTTCCGTTTGTTATTGCGAAATGATAACATATGCTAATGTTTTGCGTCGTTATGTTAATGCTTAATTTTCACTGTGAGTTCCAAATCTCCGTTTTCTGTCGTTTCTTTTATTAGATTTTTCTCTAAGTTTGCTGTTTTTCCAAGCAATATCAACACACTTCTCGTATCTTAAGTGTAAATTTGAACCACAAAACCTAACCAAGTCGAAAATAAAGAATTTTCAAATCTGATTTCTAAACTTTGCTCAATACTGACGAGCGATAACCAGTTTAGTGATTAAATTCTCCCTTATTAAGCTAAAGACATTTCAATTTCTCTTAGGTTTGATTTCTTACGACGTATGGACGCGGTTTTTCAAGCTAGAGCTAAATAATTTACTTCTACCGCGGACTGGTCTTAGTTTGGAAATTCCTTTCAATTTGCAGAGAGTTGTAGTTTGAATTTTCCTTTTTTCAAAATCAAGGGCGAATACAATCTGGAAGGCATTACACACCAATTGAAATAAAGTTAAAGATGATGCAAGATGTCTAAGAAAATGTTTAAATATCTCGAGGGCCTGGCAAGAAAATTGGATATTTAAATCACAGCTCATGAAGGCCGCGATTTCATCTTAGATAGCGATCTCTAGACTCTTCAAACTTGTACAGGATCGGATAAGAACGTTTCTTAGTACGTAGGAACGGCGGATTAAAGCTATGAAGCCCAAGTCCATTGTTCCAATTCTGGCTGTTATCTGAAGTTTTACAGTATGATTTAAATGTCTAAAATTTGTCCTAAACACCATTAGTATGAAAGAAAAAGTTCACTAAAAATATCAATAACTAGCCAAAGCACAGTCGCTTCCATTTATGTCTTCGTGAGGCATTCTACTGGCCTTCACAGACGAGTATGCATAGCAAGAAGGTGCGTGTATCTGTTTACCTTTTCGCGGACGCATTGGCGTCTGTTTTACGTGCACAGTTCTAGATTATACGCATATGAATATATAACTCTTTACTCTTCATCACTTATAATAAATATGTTAAAATAATATATAACTAAAGAAACACATGTTTTGCACAATATCTCCACGAAAAAAAATATCTTCAATGACGACATAAGGTAAAACTGAAACAGTTTATATTTTTTACTCTCAAAGAGGACATTTTTACTAAACATTATTGAATCTGTCCGGTCTAAATATACAACTAAATAAAACACAATTTCTCCACCAAAAAATATTTTTGTTGAATATAATGTAAAATTGAAGTAAATTATACTTTTTATTCTCAAAGAGGACACATTTACTAGACATTATTTTAATAATCTGTCCAATCTCCATTCTTGTCCAATACCTGACTTAGCTCCTAGGCACCATCACTTAGGTGCTGGAAATACTCTGGCTCTAAACGCATATGTTCCCACATTTCATAACGGTTTCTCAGAGGGCGACGAGTGATTCAGTGCCTAGGCGGTTAAATGAAGTATTGGACAAGAATGGAGAATGGACGGATTATTAAAATAATGTCTAGTAAATGTGTCTTCTTTGAGAGTAAAAAGTATAATGCATTTTAGTTTTACATTATGTTGCCATTAAAATATTTTTTCATTGAGAAATTGTACAAAACAGAGCTTAAATATATAAATAAATAAAACATGATTATTAGATGTAAGTGATGATGAGTAAAGCTATTGCTCAAAGTTGTATATTCATATGTGAATAATCTAGAATTGTGCACGTAAAACAGGACGCCACTGTTGCGCGAAAAGGTAAACAGATACAAGCACCTCCACTTTGCTATGCATACCTGTGAAGGCCAGTAGAATGCCTCCCAAAGCTGCGGGGACGGCATAAATGGAAGCGACTGTACAACTATATACAATTCGATGTAAGTAGATGTCTGCTGTTCTCAACTGGAACCTCTATCGACTGGTCGGCAAAAATATACTGTCAAGTCTGTTAATATCAGCGTTTCTTCGGAGCGGGGTCTACTGCCCGTTTCCAACAGCAAAGCGTTGCAGAACGCTGGGAGAAGGCCACCTCTCCCCTAGGTCTGTGCTACAAAGCTAAGAATGCTCAGAAGCGGGACCCACCACCTCCGTACGCTTGGTACTGGCTGACCAGGCCGACTGTGCGACAGCCTTAAGGTATAGCCTGCCCTTATTAGGGCAGGTTCTGCCTATAGAGCCTAGTCGATCAGAAAGCCACCAGCCACGCCGCCGATGCTGCTGCTGCTGTTACGTACATAACTCCACAACTTGCGCTGCACCCCCCAGGTGCCACTACTGTGGTGCACCAAGCCTAACTGCACAGTGCACCAGCCACGACCTCCGCCGCCGACGTCGATACTGCGCCTCCTGTAAAGGCCGGCCACTTTACCGGGCAGGTGCAGTGTCCCCTATATCCAAGAAACCGCCGACCGACTCCGCCTGCTACTGTGCACACACCTCTAACTCCAACGACACCTCCAGCTCCAACCACTACAGACACCACCCGGCGAGATGCCCGCATCTCTCCACAGGACGAACGCACTCCATCACTCACCAGCGCCGCAAACTCCACCATCTCCGACCACCACCTACGCCGACTCGCCGCCATTGAAATAGGACTCCAGGATCTACACATCACCACCACCAGCTGTCCACAGCGAACAGACTCCGCAGACTCAACAACCAGTGGCCTGGGCCATGTCATCACCTGCCCGCCACAGACTTCACCACCGCCTGCCCCAACAGTTCAACTGGAAGAGCTTATGGGCTCCATTGCAGGTCTCACCAACCTGGTAAGCTTCTGATCACTAAGACGGCCGATTGGACTCCGGTACTTTAGAACCTGAAGAGTGGTCAGGAAACGCTGCGGAACTTCCTTCTCACACAACCACGATATTGGAAACATTGTAGCAGATACCATCGGCAAACTTGAGATCACCAACATAAATAAAATCCCATTCAATCCCGTTCATTCCTCAGGGGGGCAGTCAGGGCCTGCACGGTCATGGCTGTTTCGCTGACATCTACACATCCGTTGCCAGCACAATAAGCTGGCACTATTTCCCTCACTTCCGGGGGTGCTATATGCGGAACCCCAATACCTTTTCCTTACTCCTCTCTACCCCACGTACAATCCATCCTAATCCCGATACTCAAAAAAAAAAAAAAAAAAAAAAAAAGTCGCTTAAACTGCTTGAACAGGATATCCCTCCCCTTTTTAGTTTAACTCAAATGTTAAAGCGAGTTTACATTTTCGACTCCTTTCCGAGGCGCAAATAACTCCCGCTTGTATGTGACAATAAAATTTACCAACTTCGATTAAAAAGGTGCAAAGATTGTAAAGATAAAACCATTTCTTTTAGATTTACTCCCGTTGTACAGAACTGAGAGAACGTTTGACGATAGCTTCCTCATGAACCTGTACAAGGTTTATTCGCTTCTTCAGACATTCCCGAGCTTACGTCCACGCGCGTGTAGACAAATCAACGGCAGGGTCGGCATACTAATGCTGTCAGCGGGAGATCTTTAAAGGAAGGGAAGCCTAATGCGCATGCCCAGTCCTCGGACGAATAACTTCCACACCGCAACTCTTCGGGCACATATTACATTATTGTTGTACCGGAGAACGTAATCTAGATGTGTTATGCAGCCTTCCTTCTTCGGCCTTGCGGAGAACGGAGTGGCACCATCATTTGTTTTTGTTCTTGCAACATATGTGTCTGCTAGGCGCATTGCCGCGGGCTATCCGCTGAATAAGGTACCGGTTACTTCAGGAAGAGAAAGGCAACAGCACAAACGAGGAAAAAATTACAGAACTGCACGGAAGACGAGGATGTTTCGGAGCTGGATTCACCGTGTGTACAATTTGCGTGTACTTTGTGAGGCCTAATTCCATAAAAGGCTGAGTATCTTTTGTATAGAATCCCACGTCTAGGCAAGAAAGCGGTCGACCTTGCCACACCCAGCTGCAATCATTGCACGCGGTAACACCCCAAGCATGCCTGTCACGAACACGTCGTCGCCCGCTCTACGTCGTCGTGTCAATCGATACTTCATAGTGGCAGCTCCTGTATACACATTTCATATCAGTAGCGTTTTCTTAATATTTTCCCTTAGAATTTAAATCAAGACTTTGACGTTTGGTGATACATGGCCAAAATATGTAATGTCAGCTTTTGTTGAAAGATCTTCGGCATCCTCCGTCCCAAATTACACGAAAGTGAAGGAGAAGAGCATAACAAAGAGAAAAGCAGTAAATGTTTACACAAACCGGTTGTTAACATTTACCCAGCTGCTTCACAAATGTGAACCAAAGCGAGAAATCACTCTATATTATCCCACTTCTGCCTAAAATTGTCAACATTTGCTGGTAAATTCAGCTTTGCTTCCGAATTCTATTGCTGAGTAGGTACTTATAAGTAAGGTCACCTCTAGTGTAGTCAAGGAGTGGTTGAAATAAACATTTTATAAAAGGAACAACGCAAACACCTCCAAAGACACCTCTATTGCTATTCGTTCGCAGTTCTTGTGCTGAGAGCCCGTGGTTCGATTTCCGCAACTGGAGTAGCCATTTTAACTTGACCCTATCCAAGCCTACACCTATGAAGTATCACCAACGCCCAACGTGGTTCGGAATTCACGGTAACAGCTGTAGAAGCCCTCGTTCCATCGCAATCCTCATTATCGTCCATCGCTTGGTGGAACGAGGTTTCCCCGAAGGTCATAGACGATATGAGGAGCGTTGGAATACTTTTTGCCGCTTTAAGTACCCAAACTGTTCAAAACTCATACATACTTTCAGCAAATATGTAATTTTAGCAAAATTAACTTAAGTTTTAAAAATACATTAAAAGTACTAAAACTATTTTAAAAATACAGTTTTTAAAGTACATTTATGTATTAATGTCAAAATTACTACATGTAAAGGGAATTCCCAATGTTTATGTTTTCGTAATTCTGATCTACCTTTTCTTTAGTGAAGATAAATAAATTGATTGTTTAAAACAGAAGTGGTTTAAACACATTTCCGGTCGAATAGTAGTCGTGAACTTTTGTACTCTCTGTATTTACATTTACTAGTCGGCCACAATATGAGTGTGCTTGGAGGAGGGTGGCAGTGTTTTTGTTGACAATGCCTAACATCATCAAGGCTTGGGATCAGAGGGGAGTGAGGGACAAGGTGATAGAGGAACGTAGAGTTGCACAACGAAAACAGTACTACATTTTGCAGGCCTCAGCCTCAATAGTAAATGCACTCGCAGAACTGCAGATGTTTTCTTTACCTGAGTGTCCTTCCGATGCCCCGCCCACTTGTTCCGTAACTGTTTAATTCCTCTTCCCATCGCACGCACTCACATCGTGGCCGGCTAGTACCCGCACATGTGTTTATACTTTGGCAGCAGCATATATTCGTATACCTGTTCCAATTTCCTATAATGCTATGCTTTTGCTTGTTTTTGTTGCAATAATGACTTGGTCTAGCTATGTTCCGCGTTTTCTAATTTCTACTAAGACGGCTAACAAGAGAAGCTTCCCATTAATTTAAACCTGTGATGATGTAGCAGTACCTGCAGACCCGAATCCGAATCCCGTAGCTCTCTGCCTGAAGTTGTTATTCAGGGTTTTCCTTCACTGTTTCAAATTCAATTATCTGGTAGAGTTAGAGAGTTAGTTACTTGGCCTAATATCACTGTTCACCTTAAAACCAGTAGAATCGCACTGCTAATTGTTAGTTAATGCCAAATCATAGCTTCTGGCAGGTTAAGTGATTATACAGTGGACCATCATGCACTTGTTTCGCTTTTCTCATGAACTGATTATACGTTTTGCAATATTACTGCATTGAAATTGGGTGACAAGGCGGAATAGAGCTTACCATAATCTCTATTACGCATGCGCTGAGCCAAGAGAAACATTTCTTGGGTCCCTAGTGTCAATGGTTGCATTCGTTTTTACATTCCTCTCGCCGTCTACAATGTCATGTTAACAACCTGGGAAGCGGAGAAGTGGGAGAGCTGCATTGCTGCGTTGCCACGTTGTGTTAGAGCACGTGTCAGCTGTTTAGCAGCGCGCCGAATAGCAAACAGCTCGCTGGAACGTAACGCTAGTGAGCAGTAGTAAACCACACCAACCTGGCGACGTGTTACCCCTCGAAGTTGTGCTTGTAGGCGAAGGGAAAGGAGGGTGGTGGCAACTCACTGGCTAGTGCAACAGCGGGGACGACGACGTTGCCATGGAAACTACCCCTCCAAGAAGTGTCAGAAGTCTCATGTTATTTAAATTCTACCGTATAAACTGTAGATAGGCGGTAATACGGGAGCAAAGGTGCCAACTCCCTGTGCTGAAAAGTCAGAAAGGCCCAGAAATAGTTAAGTATGTGGCAGCTTATAGTCATTACATGACCGTAAGGCAGGTTCCAGATGAAAGCAAGGGATGATGTGGATTTCCCAAATTGTAAAATAATTTTCCTGCCCTGTCTAAGGATTTTGTTTCATTCAGTAGTAACACCGTTACGCTAGGAAAAGAAATACCCCGATTCAGCACTCTCCGGCATACAAATGTCATGTGACATGCCACATATAAACATTGACCCACACAACTTCTAACATGTAGCTTGTATATGCCTGTAGGCTGCAACTCAATAAAAACTATTTGCTTCGAAACATCTGTGTCCCCATTCCTCTACGTGGACAGCGAAGTGGAAATTTGGAAGTGTCTCACCTGATCGATCTATGTTTCATTAGAGTTTACCCAATTAGCTTCCTGTTGATATTTTAGTGATATTCATTTAACAATTAGACAGTGAAAACTGAAATGGTTCAATATCTCAAAATAAAAAAAAAATGGTTCAATTATTATAGCTGGAAATGTCTTTAGTGGATAACCGTCTCCTCAAAAGGCAAGGTTAAAGGGCTAAGTTGACATTCGCTGACTGAGAGTGTAGGTCAGCTATGTTCTGTACAGAAAACAAATAGCTTCTGGTTATAAACGTCACTACCTTAAGATAATCTTAACGCTACAATATGCTCACAAGAAAAGCGTGGTGGTTCATCGCCTCATTGCTCCTTACAAACGACAATCATTGTTTCACCTCAAAGAGAGAGAGAGTGAGACACGTTAATTAATTTCATTTCTATCATATTGTGTTACATCTAATGCCTGTCGGGAGTTAATTTTCCCATCACAACTCGAGAAGGCAACTACATTGATGGAAATCTCGCCTCTGAAAGTCTATATCCTCTAGCTAAACACGACAAAACTACCTTTCATCTCGCCAAAACTCTGATCTCTTTATAATGTCTAAAATATATCTACAAAAAGCACTTCTTATAGCTTTATTTCATCAAGTGCGTATTTAAAAACAACAACAAGTGCCTGTTGGTTTGAACGCGCCAGTTTCCACATTAGCCGATGCGGCAATTTGGCTGGCAAGTCAGCACAAAACCTAATATGTGAATGTCAAAACAAAGCCAGTTTACATTTCCAAACTTAAAAGAAATGTTGTAACAGATTCGCATATGGAAAAACAGCGTTCTGAAAACGTAGATGGCGCGAAAGTTAGAAACGAGAGCATAGTGGAAATTTCACACCTGTATTGAACTGTGTTTTTATAAACTGCATTTTCAAAAGCAGGCCAAACCACTTATGGATTCTGTGAATTCAATATTTGACTTTTATACAGACCCCCCCCTAAAAAAATCGTATACGATTAATTTAAAGCTTTGCTAGTTAAAAAAGTGTAGTGCACAAAAGTTCATACTGTGAGGCTAAAGTTGTCCTAAGTGCAGAGACAAACAAATCAGCAGTATGTGTTACATACACATGAATTTCTCTACCCACTATCGTTTATTTTATATACCTTCTACAAGTTTGCAGAAATAGTTTCATTAGTTTCATTTTTGATAAAGGTACGGAGGAAAGGAGGTGGCCGCCGAAACCGAGGCAGAGCACCGCACACAGGCCAGCCGGCTCCTTGTGCTCCTACCGTGACCCGAGGGAGGGAGGGAGGGAGGGAATGACGACGGAAGCAAACAGTCGGGGAGTCCACCGTTTTCAGATTGAACGCCCCCAACGCCACCCGAGACCGCTCTATTGGGCACCGAGCCTCCAGGTGTCCCCCGAAGGAGCCTTCGCCCGAAAGCACCCAGAGGCGGGTTCCACGGACGACCTCAGGATGAAACTTCCACAGAGCGCACTGCCACCGTCCAGCCGCAACTCGCCGAACGCCGTCGTCTGGTCCTATAACCCTGAAACAGATGAACCACTCCAGCATTCGCCTGTCGACCCGAGGAAACCACGATAAACCCACGGGTCAGAGTGGGCGGTCGGCGGGGATCGAACCTGGGACCGCCCAAATGCCACCTCGCTCGGTTTTCGTTTTAGGTACAAGGGGTATAGAGGAAAACAAATCAATAGTCAGGTGTTTAAAAGCGAGTGGCTATATGCTGGTCTTGAAATTCCATACTCTCTCCATAACATCCCGAGAAACAACCCAAGAACGATAGCACTTTAAAGTTGCAAAGTATTGAACAATTGAAACCAACTATAACGGATTTCTGGCCCCGTAGCACACTCGGTAGAGCAACTACCTGCTATGCCAGGGATCCTGGGTTCGATACCCGGCTGGGGATGCGAATTTTTCTCTAGTCAGATTCTCTATCTGGAAGTATGAATAAGTTCCAATATACTTAAATGGAACTTAAAAAAAACGGATTTCTCGGAAATGCCGATTTGTGTTTCAAACATATGTAGCAATTTCTATCTCTTGACGTTTACCAGTTATAAAAAGTTACAAAAAAATTCCTTCCCAACGAAAAGGACTTTATGGGCTATTACCAGAAAATTCAAGATGTGCATTTTAATGAAAATCGTTAGCTGCTTTTGAAAAAATCAACCATTTCGAAAAATGTTCCATGTAAAGGGTAGTTGGGGTGGGGGATATTCTTGAAAATTTTGTGTCCTATCTTTGGAAGATAACATAAACACCAAGCTTGGAGTTTATCCGATTTTTCGTTTACGAGTTATGCTAATCTGCCTTTCACTCTCTCTCACTCTCACATACATAAGTCGGGCGCGAGCCGCCTTTTTGGATTCAAGAGACCTCAGAGAAAATAAAAATCTGATGCTACACTCACATGGCTTTCTCTACTCTTGCACATACTATTTATACAAACGCTTATTCTCCACCTACTTCATGTCAATCGAGATAAACGTTTGCAGAAATCCTATTGCTAATCTTCTTGTAGATGCAAGGGGATTTGGTAGGCTTTAAGCGTTAGTCAAATCTTTTAAGAGCTGGTTGCTATGTGGAGCATTTCATTCTCTATGCATGTCCAGGACATAATAATAATAATAATAATAATAATAATAATAATAATAATAATAATAATAATAATAATAATAATAAACGAATAGCGAATTCCCATTTGAGAAAAATGCTCTGACGAGTGTGTTTTAACACACTTTTTGTGTGGAAAACTTTTGTCTTCTCTTACGGTTTACCAGTTATGCAAAAGCCATTCAGAATGAAGAGGACTTTTGGGAACATACCCAGAAAATTCAAGATATACATTTTATTTGTCGTTAAAACCTTAAATATGATATTTTAATAAAAATCGTTAGAGCCATTTTTGAGAAAATGAAAGTTTTCGAAAAAAGTTCCATATAAAGTGTAGTCTGGGGAAGGGGGATTTTCTTGAAAATGTTCGTGTCGCATTATTGAAAGATACTGAATCTAAATATCAAGTTTGGCATTTATCCAACTTTCAGTTTTCGGGTTATGCTGTTCACAGACAAGACACACACACGAACGTTTTTCTAAAAATGCTTCTTTTTTTGGATTCAGGGCGCCTCAAAACATGTATTACCGGTGAAATCTCGATATCGAATTTTTTGGTGGAATGCAATACTTCCCCTACTTACTATACGTAGTAGAGGAAGTAAAAACGAATAATGAATTCCCATTTGGGAAAAAGTAAAGTGTTGGAAAATTCAAATAACAACGAATCTCTCGGAAATGGTTCTCTCTATAAAAAAAATGTATACGACATAAATTGCGTTTTAACGGGATCTACATTTTTTGAGTAGTACAATTTTGTCTATCTCTTACGGTTTACCAGTTATGCAAAATTCATTCAGAATGAAGACGACTTTTGGGGACATTCCCAGAAAATTCAAGATATACATTTCATTTGCCACAAAAGTATCTTAAACACATGATATTTTAATCAAAATCGTTAGAGCCATTTTTGAGAAAATCAAAATTTTCGAAAAATCTTCCATGTAAAGGGTAGTATGGGGTGGGGGGATTTCTTGAAAATCTTCGTGTCGCATCTTTAAAATATACTGAACCTAAATACCAAGTTTGATATATATCTTATTTTCGTTTTTGAGTTATGCTGTTCACAGACACACACACGGACCTTTTTCAAAAAATGCTTTTTTTGGATTCAGGGGGTCTCAAAACATATATTTCCGGTGAAATATAGATATTTTTGGGTGGAATGCAATACTTCCCCTACTTACTATATGTAGTAGTGAAAGTAAAAACGAATAACGAATTCCCATTTGAGAAAAAATAAAAGTATTGGAAAATTCAAACAAATAACAACGGATATCTCGGAAATGGTTCACTCCATAAAACAATGTATACGACATAAATTGCGTTTTAACGAGATCTACATTTTTTGTGAATTAAAACGTTGTCTATCTCTTACGCTTTACCAGTTATGCAAAATTCATTTAGGATGAAGACGACTTTTGGGGACTTTCCCAGAAAACTTAAGATACGCATTTCATTTGCCATGAAAGTATCTGAAACATATGAGATTTTAATCAAAATCGTTAGCCATTTTTGAGAAAATAAAACATTTCGAAAAATGTTCCCTGTAAAGGGTAGTGTGGGGTAGGGGGATTTTCTTGAAAATCTTCGTGTCGCATCTTTAAAAGATACTGAACCTAAATACCAAGTTTGCTATTTATTTGACTTTTCGTTTTTGAGTTATGCTGTTCACAGACCTTTTTCTAAAATTTTTTTTTTATTCAGGGGGCCTCAAAACATGTATTTCCGGTTAAATCTCGATATCGAATTTTTTGGTGGAATACAATACTTCCCCTACCTATACGCAGCAGAGAAAGTAAAAATGTGAAACATGACGTTAAACATTTCGTTATGGAATAAAGTACCTACATCCAAATAAGGTACAAAGTTTTGTTTGTGTAGACCTTCACTGAAAGTTATGTACCATTCCAAACATGGTCCAGAGATCCGGAATATGCTTGAATCCGGTCCCATTAACTGGCACTAAACTTTAAAAACTGTAGCTTGAGCGTAGAACTGCTTTGTCCCAGTTTTATTTTACTTCCATTTTCATATACCCTTTAAGCATAAAGCATAATACAATTCCACGAAGAGTTGAAGAGGGTATTATGACTAATTTGAAATAATGTGTGCCAACAAAGTCTCTCACACCATTAACATCATTAATCGATGTTTAAGCTCAAAATAATGATTAGCACAACCCCAACTAAAGAATTTCCTGTCTGTTTTCTCGGAATTAAATTTGAAGATCACAATTTGTTTATTATTCTCTCTCACATTTTCAGCAATACACGAAGCAGAGGAAGCGAATGCCATTAATTATTAGCGTGATTCAATGCTATAAATGGAATAACATTTTTTCAATATAAATTTTATGCTGACGTTTATATAACTGATAGTAAAAAAGAAATGGGAGAAGTAACCTGCTTTGCAATTCTTGTTATGTAACTCCAAGCATCTGGGCCTTTTTTAAATCACTGAACTTACACAAGATCACGAGATGAGATACTCATTTTCTATATAAAAAAATATAGAGCAAAATACATCCAGACTTCTCTTTAATCACATTTATAAAACTCTCTAATTAAAATACGATACCTAAATTGCCGCAAATTTGTTTTAATATCTAAATTCTATCAAGTGGAAGGAAATAAGTTGCCTGGATTTTCATTCAACAATCAGCGTTTGGGAAATGATACTCAACCAGTTTCTCGACAAATTAAATCCACGTGTTTGTCCTGTTTCATTGATGCTTTCGCTAATTGGTTATTAGTTCTGTTTACTCTAAAACTTAACTCAATAAAGGGATTTTAAGCAAGGATAGCGTGGGAAAATAAGTTATTTTATTCCTTCAAAGATGTTTAACCGTTAAATTATTTATGTAGGTAACATATACAGATTATGAATGTTTACGTTGTTACAACACGGTAGAAAAATTAAGCTGAAATGTGCAAACAATTAAAGCAATGTTTTGCTTTCGAAATAAAATGAATTAACATTTTGTAAGCATGATATAATCTCACTTTCAGGTTGCATTTTAAATCCTTTCAGACAGAGGACGCCAAAACTACAAGGTAAGCTTTAAATAAACACTGAATTAAGTGTTGATTAAATCTTGAAAATATAGCAATGAAATAAACCTAAAATAAAAAGGTACACATTCTGTTACGTTTCAGCTGCTTATATTTTAGTGAGATAATAGTAAGTCAATAATAATAATAATAATAATAATAATAATAATAATAATAATAATAATAATAACCTATTGGTTTTAAAGCTCCTGCGCGTTTTATTGGTACCTGTCATAAAATATACTTCAAAACCTAGTTACTGAAGTGAATTAACTTCTGTTTGTATACTTCTCGCAAAACTTAGAAAAGGTACAAACGGTATGCCACTACTTTGTTAGAAGCGGGCGTGTTTGTTGCATGGGATGGGATCTGCGGTCAAAATGATAATCATAAACCAGGAAACAATGGCACTTAGTCGCTTCTTTCAAGCAGCATGTGGTTTTAACGCTTTCTAAATTTTACAACCACTATAGCAGGGTTGAACTTATTTCCTCTTTAACAAGTAATTTCTCATGGCTTACGAAATACTACATATTTTCTGATGAAAATTGCAGCAATTATCAATATTTCGCGGGAATATGAAATAATCAGAAACTGGTGACATTTTCTTCCCTGTGTCCCACAAGTACCTCTCCTAAAAGCTCGATTAAGCCTTGCTTTTTACCTGCAATGGAAAACAACAAAAGAACAGCATATAGCTCGTCCAAAACAGCAAACTGGCCACGCACCAATAAGCAAGCATCAACTAGGACCATTATGTCCTCCGCGGATTCACCACAACTTGATGACCAGAACCCAAATGACTCATCACATTCAGGTAAAAGGCAAACAACTCCCATTTGCTCTTCACTTGGCTAGAATTTTAAACGCCAACGACCTCAACGCTTGCCATACTTCGCGTCCTTGCACTAACCACGAGGTCGACTTCGCTTGCATTTCTGCAAAGCCATGGGAGCGATCAACTCGATGATGCTTGGAAAAGACATATTTCGCTGAGCTATACCTACCTGTAATAATCACAGTTATAGCTTTTTCAACAACAGGCAAATAAAATAATGACAGTAACCTAAGGAAAAGTACAGTTTTCTCTAGATTAGACAAGTCCTACGGCGTTTTTAAAGGTTTACAATACACGCAAGGGAAAAGGGAAAGCAATACGCTTTTAAAAAGTTACAGCTGATATATAGTTCTGGACTCCTTATACCCTTTAAAATTGTAATTATACAATGATGCATTTGTAACAAAACGGAAGAAGAAAATGCTACCATAAGTTTTAATACCCTCGTTTCAGAATCTTTAAATAGCGTAGGATTAACTACCTGAAGAAAAAAGTTAATGAAATTGCAAATGCAGAATCAGACTGAAAAATGCTTACCGTTTAGCTGCTCTAACCATCTGAGCTACCATGGTAGCATCCCGGCTTCAACTGAATCACATTTTTTCCCGGTAAGCCACACAAGCCGTTCCCAATTTCCACTTTGAGATTACATGCCCCGAATATCCGTGGTTCAAATCCCGGCTATGGTACTGAATTTTTCAGTCTGATTCTACCTTTCCAATTTCAGCCAAGACACAGCATGCGGGAAAGAATAGTTAATTAACATCGATTGACTTATGACTTCAGATTGTGAGTTGCCTTTCTGGAATCATTCGACACAAGTCTTAGGCATAGAATTTGAACCTCTGACCTATGATGGGTCATGCAAATCTTTTTTTCCCGGAAGAGCTATTTTATCAGCAGTAATTAGAGATTTACGCTCGCTTTTGGGCGAGGCATATTGTCGGCCGCTTTCTTCCCACTTGCATAATACAACCCGTTCTTTCTCAACGGTTTGGTGCACGAATGCTCTCCGGTTGCACAAGGTTAGGGATCCCTCTGGCAGCTGCTATTCAATATGGGAAGTCGAGTTACAGATTACTGAGCAGAAAAAATTGCCCAGTTAGCATGTTGGTTCCGAGGGTACGCTATGGTCAATGACCTTCCCGGAGCTCCTGCGAGCTTCAACTCTGTGTGTCGATTTCTCATTTGGGTGAGCACCTCCCTCTTTGTTTCCTAAATTTAAACCCTCCACGTCACTTAACAATATGCAACACTCAAACTGTGGGATTTTATTGGCAAATTTAGATAGAGATAGATTAGACATAGATATAGGTAGATTGATAAATAGGCAGAGATTAAATAGATAGATGGGCATTGCTAAAACATTTATAGATGTGCAGAACACATATGTTTACACACAGTTTACAACACAACGGGGCTTTCCAAGGTTGGCATTGACGCCTTACAACTTGCAAAAGCACCTGTTCACAGAAAATGCACTGTTCAAAGATGCCTTTTTATAAGTTTACAGGTAACAAAACTGTGTAATGAACACTATTTCTCGGATTAAGGGTTTAGACAGAAATACAATTAAACTTTGTATGCCTTTTATTTGAGCAGAATACTATAAGATCAAAACATTTGCGTATTCTTTTTGTAAATTAATTTAATAATGCTGATTAAAGTTTTGCAGTTGAAAAGGAAATAAAATGAGGTTCAAACATTACACTTCAGGTTTTAATGAATGGTTACTAGTGAAGAGCATGAAGTGGGTATCTCCGCTGAACAACTTGGCATGAAATGTGTCACGTTTATGAGTTTCCTAGTGAGGTCACTTGGTCGAGATCGGTCGAAAACCTGAGTGAAAGTGCATCGAGAATTTGCAACGCTTCGCCGTTCACTCCCAAAAACCTTAGTTCCGCAGAAAAAGGATCATTTCTATACTACTTTATTGCACTGTTGTATTTTCTTCACTACGAACAATAATTTGCTAGTTCATTCTATTTTAATGGGCTACATTGATTATACCTTGGGACCATGGTATCATACATTATATTTTTAGCTATTCTCATGTAACTTGATAAGTTTCAAGATAATCAACGAAACATTAGCAATTTCCTAAAATATTAAAAAAACAACAGTAGTGTTTTGGATTTTATTAAGAAATGCAGTGTGTTTTCCATAAGATATTCTTTTGGCAACACCAATCTGGTTTATTTTCAACATTATGGTTTTATACAAATTCTACAGAGTGAGCCAAAAGACTACGAACCGCCTGCGCGGTGTTTTTCCTGTCCGCTTCCTCGCGCTCGTTGCCGTCTGCCGCTATCATAGAAAGGCGCGGATGAAACCATACAATATTTTTAAAACTATTTTTAAAGGTTTTACTTACAAACTCCACGAAAGGAGATGCTGAAACTCGCACCGCCGTTGTCCATACATTTTTGGCACCTCTTTAGGAAACTATCCATCACTCGCCGTAGTTCACGTTGAGAAATTTTCTGGCGGATATTTTGTTTTAATTCTTCCAGGGTGTGTGGGTTTGTCTTGTACACTTTATGTTTTAAGTTACCCCGGAGGGATATTTTATGAACAATATTACCGGCTGCGCGGTGTTTTTCCACTGGGCGTGTGGAAATATGATAAAAACATGATAACGCACTGCTGCTATAAACAAAGTCACGCTGTTGTGGTTTTGCTGTGCACTGTGAAGTGCAGTTTTGAGTTGACGGTGATGTGATGTAGTTCAGTTATTACGAGTTATTTATTATTTTGTCCTGTACTTAGTCACAAAGTATATTATGGCTCAGTATATGTTTTCTACTGCACTGCGTGTATTTATTTATGATTCGTATGTGTTAACTCGGTCAGCTCGCCAAGTGAAAGTACGATTTGCAGAAAGATTTCCAGGTGTAAAAGTTCCAGGCCTTACAACAATCCATGAACTTTACAGTAAATTTCAGGCCACAGAAAGTGTTCAGGCTAAGAAATCTAAAAGGCGACGTTCGGTTCTTACCGAAGAAACATTAGACGACATCGGTCATCGTTTGGAAAACTCCCCCCAAAAATACCACGATGGATAGTTTCATATAGAGGTGCCAAAAATGTATGGACAATGACAGTGGCCAGTTTCAGCATTTCCTTTCATAAAGTTGGTAAGTAAAGCTTTAAAAGCAGTTTTAAAAATGTTTTATGGTTTCATCCTCGCCTTTTTATGATAGCAGCAGACGGTAACGAGCGCCGAGGATGTGGACAGGCTAAACACCGCGCAGGCGGTTCGGAGTCTTTTGGCTCACTTTGTATATTCTAAATTGCAATATACAGCCTTCCATAAGTAAGGAGTAAGATCTCTCTCTTCAGTTGATGATTACTTTTTAAGGGAATATTTGAAATGTATAGTCTTTGTTACGAGGCCTGTTAATCTGGAAGAGTTAAAAATGAGGCGCAGGTAAGAATGCAGAGATCCGTAGTTGCATAAATTGCGCAAAATTTAAACAAGTCAACGATTAAACTGTTCCCATAACCAAACCTTTTGTATGAAATTGTTCATGCAACTAAATAAGATGAGCACCTTTCAGAAAGAAGGAAAAAAGTTTTGCCATTTAAAATTTTTGTCGATGATGTCGCACCATATACATAATTGCTGTAAATGTTTCATTTTTAGTAAAATATTCCTTTGAAAATATTAAATTTGACGTGTCCGAGCATTATTTTAAAAATGAGTTCATTTTAGTTATAGAAGACCCTGTACGTCCTTAAATATTATTTTACGTATTTGCAATTTACAACACAAGCAGTCAGCTATATAAAACATACTCGTTACGTAAGTAAAGTTGGGGATTTTACCGTTATTTAACTATGATTTTTACGATTAGAAGACATCGTGTGATTTGTGACGTTTTGAAATTAGCTCCACATACAGTATATAACATTCTTATTCGTAAACTTCAATTTTCTGAGAAAATACTTTAATGTTTGTCAGAAGACACAGTTTAGTTAATACTTTTCCATACGTGTTGAACAATATAACAAATGCTGTATTAGGAATTAACTAAATACTAACTTATGAACCTACAAAATAAATTAAGGAAAGTTGTAAAAGAAACATGGCCATGTTTGTACAACTTTTCTATTCGTACATTAGAAGTAATAGTTTAATAACAAAGACACCACAGATAATGTAATACTTTGTTGGGTAAAACTGCCTCACACCTTCTCTTCATAGAAGTAAGCAGGTTTCCTCTCTTCTGGTCTGATTTTATTCTATTCCTCTTCTTCAATGCGTTTAAGCTCTTGTTTCTATTTGATTCTGCTTTTAGGGACTCTTTTCTTCAGAACTGTTCACAGATGCTCGATTGGATTCAAGTCTGGACTGAGGAGGTGTTTGTAGTAGTTTGGGTACCTTCCATATCAACCAATCCATGTTCAGTCTTGCCTCGCGTTTATCATCATTATACTGTTGAAACCTATGATCAGCTGCTATGCCCATTTTCTGGGCACTCTGCTGTACACTGTTCTGTAAAATGTCAAAATACATGTTTGTCCATAGTACATCAATAAATTGTACATTACCAACACCGTTGGACGACATGCATGGCCGGAGCATAATGGAACCATCACCATGCTTAACTGGGGTCATTGCCAGAATTTGCTTTTCTCCAGACTTGTTTATCCCATCTGACCCAAAGAGTTCATCTTAGTCTCGTCTGACCATATCACGCTGTCCCAAAAGTTCCGATCCTTATGAACGTGATCTTTAGCAAATGTAACTCGTTTCTTCCTGTTAGCTGCACTTTTCTTCCTTGGTGTTCGGCCACGGTATCCGTACTTCCATAAGACACGACGAACAGTTTGGTCAGACATCTTCTGTCCAGACACATTTTCTACTAATGGTTGTAATTGAGGAACACTTAAATTTGGATTTTCTCGGATTCGGCTTCCAATGAAACGTTCCTCTCGTGCATTCCGCCTGCTTACTTTAGGTTTTCTTGGCCAGTTCTTTGTAGAACCTTGCTCCCTGAATTTTTTTGACTAGTCTGAATGGTAGAATGCGGTTTATTTACTGTTTGTCCTATTTTTCCGAGAAAATGCCCTCTAAGTGCCAAGTTTATAATTACTTGCATCAGATCAGAACTAAGCTGCTTTTGCTTACCCATTTCGATCGCTACTGACAGAACGTAGGTATACAATTGCGGCCGCAGTAGCTTAAACGACGTTTGAAACACGTGCATGTTGAAGCTGTTTACGACGCAGTGGTCATTCTTAACAACTGTACGAATAGGAAAGTTGTATAAAATTGGGGGCTGCTGCTTTAACGTTGCTTCTTCATGCAATGGTGTAGGTTTTAAAATGCATTGTTTCATTGGAATTTGTTTAAATTAGATTCATCAAGCACGTATAAATGACTCACAGAAAAACACAAGTTTTTAAGCAAGTAGAGTATGACCTTTTATTGAATACCTGATGTGTACGAATAAGAATGTTACATACTGTATATACCTACTCCCATTCTGCACCATTTTCTTCTTCATCGCTTTGAACGGACAGAAGCCAACGAGTTTATGAGTAGCAAGGTTCACAAAATAAGCGAGACGCAGGTACCAGAACAAAATTACAATTGCACGTCACGCAACAGTACATGAAGCTATAGGCAGTCACATTATGGCGACCATGTTTTTCTACGGCACTTCTTGAAACCATCATTACAAGCCATTTGACGTCTGCGATTCCGAGATAGTGCAGTATACCTGTTTTATTTTCACGGAAAAGGGCAATTCATCGCGTTCCTAGAGGTACACTCTTCAACAAAAGGCAAGAAGAGGTTTCGTTCAAGGAGAACGGGTTTATGAGGGGTGCATTTCAAACATCTGAGTCTGTACATGCATTGTCTTAAGATAATTACCGTTACTAGTGTACTAGGTACACGTGGTTGTCGTGTTATCGCTCTCTAGTTCTTTAATACTTGCCAAGGATGACATTGTCCTCCGTTCCTCCCGGGTAAATGCCAAATTATCTGATGTAACACTCCCCGCCTTCCTCATCAAGCATTTTAGCATCTCGTTATTGCGTACTATCGTTTGTTTTTATATAGTTTCTAATAGGGATGGGGCCTCCATACTCCAAATACTTTGAAATAAACCTTCCATACTTTTAAATGTTTTACATTATTGAAAGATGATGCTAGATAAGTAGGACCCGGATTTTTAGGTGGAATAAACGTTCATTTTAGGTTTCTTATATGCTTAAAATATGGGTTTTTGTAGGTTTTTCTTGATTAAAGTAGTTTTTTTTTCTTTCTTTGCTTCGTGGATCAATACAGGTATAAATAATTTTGCTTTTCTGGTACTTAGTTGTAAGATTTATTTTTTGGTATTGCAGTAGGTATATATATATATATATATATATATATATATATACTCAAGATTTCCTGTTATCAGTAACACATTCTTGTACGAAGAAAAGGTTCTTTCAACGGAACATGACGTCATTGGAACGCAGAACATAGATGCCAGTGCAGCAGGTTCTAGGGGTAGTTCTCCTGCATACTTTTCTCGCTGCAATACTGAATTTATGATTGACATATCTTCAAAAGCAGGATTTCGTTGAAGAATCTTGTGCAACTCCCACTGGTCCAGGTATTTCTTTACTGGAAACATTGCGAATGATATCTAGAGCATCTTTCAGTGGCAAAGTTATAGCTTCTGGCATAAAACAAAAATGTTATTTCGAATAAATTGTTTTAAAGAGAAGTACAATTTTTGTGGAGTACGTTTTCGCCTCTCTCTTACAATTTGCCAGTTATAAGAGGACTTCACCGGCAATGCCCACAAAATTCAACATATACATTTTATTTGTTATGCAAATATTTTAAACATACGGTAAGTTAATCAAAATCATCAGAGCTATTCCTGAGGAGATAAAAAAAATAACCAAATGTTTTCCATGTAAAGAATGGTTTGGGGTGGGGAGATTTTCTCGAAAACCTTCGGGTTGCATCTTTGGAGGATACTGAACCTCCTTATCGGGCCCTTCGGTTTTAGGTCGTGCTGTTCATAAGCACACCCGCCCACATACACACGCATGGGCGTTTTTATAATTTTTTTCAGGGGTCCTCAAGACGTTTCCGGTGAAAGCTCGGAATTTGTGAGTGGAATAGAACATTCCTCTTACCTCCCTTAGGTAGGCGATAAAGGAAAAAATGGTAAAGGTACGAACGCACGGAGGGAGAGCACTTTTGTGTTTCTACTAGGGACTTCCGAGAGGGAGGAAGGATCCGGATGACGACGTGCGCAAGCACAGACAGGTTCCCTAACGTTTCCAGATTGAACGCATCCGAAGTGACTGATCCTACCTACAAGCCACTGAACTTCCGGCAGTCCCCTCGGGGCGGAGCTCACTCGGAGAAGCGACGTCAAGGAAGAAACCTCTATAGAACGCACAGCCACCGCCCAGCCGTAAACCACCGAACACCGTCGCCTGGTCCTATTCCCCTGAAACAAATGACAAGTTGATGGGTACAGGAAATGTGGGAGGAGAGTCGTGGTACAAGATGAACCACCCTAGCATTCGCCTATCGACCAGAGTGGGCGGCCGCCTGAGCCATCCTGCTCGGTAGATAATAAAGAAACTATAAAACCTCAAAATCTTCAGTGCGCATTAAGATGTAATGGGAGCGACTAGACATACCTATGAACAGGTTTCTTGCAATACTCTTGTAAATAGCCGCTGTGGTGGCGAGCAACAGAAATTGGTCAGTGTGCGTTTTCATTCAAGTATTAGTTTGCTTCAACTGTGGAACATTGCTAAGATTCCATTTTCATACGAAAATAAATGTTTTGAATAAAAAAACTTTCTGGTGATAGTATTTCTATTTATGTAATACTGAAGGGGAAAAAAACATATGTACAGCACTCGCAGAAAAACCTAGTGTCGCGTTTTCATTTTAAATATTTGTTTTTATACTTATGAATTAAGAAGGAAGCGAGGAAGAGAATCTGCGATGATTGTGGTTCAAAAAGAAGTGAATCTGGAATCTTCCTAGGTTTCACTCGAATATTTTCACAGAATTTCTCGCACCCCAACAGCCATTAATTTGACAAGCAAAAACCGTTACTTATTTATTTTCTAAAAAAAATCTTTAACGACTAATTGAAGTATACATCTGTATTAAATGGCACAAAGCATGTATTTTTGGGTAATATCCCCAAATCAAATTTTTGGGTGGGATACATACTTCCTCTACCTACTAGGTACTGGTAAGAGAAAGTAAAAAGGATATATTGAGTACAGAAAATCGTGTTACATTTCCCCCCTCCTCCGCGGAGCATCGGATGGCCTCGAAACATGCATTTCTCACGAGACGCGAGGATCAGGCAAAAGAATTAGCTTTATTTCGATTAGTATTGCAGCCCATAGCTACAGGTCGATGCCATTATTCACCTCCACACTGTACCGGTGGTAAAAGTTAACGCCGGGTTTCGCGTATACCAGAGACCGCAAATGCCCTAGTGGACATTCTCTGCAATTATGAAACTCCAGCTTGGCAGCACGTATTTGGTGGCTCTGAGGTAGCCGTGCTGTAACGTTCAAATGTCAGAAGAAAGGAAGGGAATAAAGTTCCTAATGTTTACCATCTTCAGTAATACCACGAGTGCTGATAGTTTTTTGGTATTTCAATCGAGTTTAAAGAATGCTCACTCGTTGCCATAATTATTTAGACCGAAAATAGTGAACATGAAAATCTTCAGAATAGCTTTCGTAGATCCCTAGTCGAATAGAAGCAGAGATTATAGGAATAAAAAATTGTGTTACATTCAATGACTTTCTCTACCCACTATCGTTTATTAGTGGTTTTGCAAATTATTCTTACGGAAGTTTTCTTTCCTTTCTACCTCATTCTAATCGATTACATTAAATTGAGTTTTAAGGAAGCTCTTTAACTACTGTTGTCCTTAGCGTCCCATTCTATATTGGGCGTCAAAGACCGGACATTTTGCACAGAGGTCTCTTTATAAGACTTGAGGTTCTTTTACGTACCGTAAATCTACGACATAGGACCACCGGCTTTGCTTTACTTCCCTTCCGAAGGGAGCCATGCTAAGGATTATTACAACCGAAAAAAAAAACATCCATCGTCCTCCGGCGGGATTGAACCCGCGACCTGTTCTAATCGAGATAAACCTTTCCTGAAATAGCTGCATTACACATTCCATTACAGATACAAAGGGAATAACGATAGTCAAATTTTTAGAGCTGGACGATATTCCCTGGTCTTGAAGTTCCATATTCCATGACATCGCAAGAAACAATTGAAAAACGACAGGACTTTAAAAGAATGGCCGTGTTGATCAATTCGAAACAATAATATCTGGGAAATTGCTGATGCCACAAAAAAGTTATTTGAAATAAATTGTGTGTTTTAAACAGATCTACAATTTTAATGTAGTACGTTTTGTTCTACCGCTTAACGTTTACCAGTTATACAAGATTATATAAAATTCCTCCCGAATGAAAAGGACTTCACAGGATCTTCCCAGAAAATTCAAGATATACATTTTATTTGTCATGTAAATATCTTTAATACATTGCGTTTTATCAAAATCGTTAGCAATTTTTAAAAGAAATCAAAATTTTCGAAAAAAGATGTCCATGTAAAGGGTAGTTGGGGTAGGGGATTTTTTCTTTTAAATATTCGTATCGCATCTTTGGAAGGTACTGACTTTTCGTTTTTGAACTATGCTGTTCACAGACACACACGCACATTTTCTAAAAATGTTTTTTGGGGAGGGGGTTCAGGTGATGTTGATTTCGTTTTACATTATTAGCACCACGCTTTGGGGTTATTGCTGCCCCACGTATGGCAGATAAACTTGAAGTTGTTTATTGCTGCTGTTTGCACCACGTACGATACAACTTTCCGGTGGCCTTCGCCCCAACGTTCACTTTTCCGGTGGCCTTCGCTCCACGTTGACGAATCAATTTTTTTTTATTTTAAATACTTATTTAAATATTATAATGTATGCCTGGGCTGCGTCAGTAGTAATTTGCAGAAACACGTATCTCTTAGCAGGGTTAGTACAGCTAAAGAATGAAGGCTTACACAAATTACAATTGTATTTAACTTCGTTTTATTAATCTTTCATCACACGATTAAATAACACTTCACTGATGTATCCTACTGTAGAGCTGTGAGATTATTATTATTATTTGCACTTTTTAACACGTAAACTTTATATTATTCTCGCCGTAATGAAATTTTATGTCTCACACTGAATACGTATAAAATCGAACTGCTCGGGAACGCTGCCTTGTAGCGTCTGGCGTCTACCGCCTAAATTCGTATATTTTATCTATTTCAAGTCTCTGTTTGGCTAATCTTACTCCAATAGAGCACTTTTATTTAACTTAAGCTTTTTCTAGTTGTTGATTGGCTATTTTTAAACTGTTTTAAATATTATTGTTCCAAGAATTATTAGTAGCATTATTAAACTTTCTGATTTATTGTTGTCTCAAGGTTACCTCATTGTTAGCAACTTTCGGCTTCTATTCTCACAGCTCCTACATTGTTAAATGACATAACACATTCACATAACATTATTATACATGTACATAATAATATAAACATAATACAATGACTGTAATATACTTTTTATATATTATTGCATACACATATCGCTTTAAGGCGGGCTGTTATTATATTTTATATTTAATAATTAGATTGATATTATTTAAGTGATAAAAATACTGCCTCACAGGGAACCTCAAAATATATATTTAACGGCGAAATATCGACATCGAATTTTTGGGTGGAGTACTTCCCGTTCTTACTATACGTGGTAAAGAAAATATACAAGTTATCTTACTGCTGCTTATATTCGAGACATTTATAAATCCTTGAAAAATATGCGCCATAAGGACGAGGTATAAGGCCCCTAGAGTGGGCCCCAGTACGTTGTAGTTGCGATAACTTCACTTGCCAATTATTAGTTACATACTATGTCCACGTTATGCCTTACCTTAACGTTAATTCGTTAAACTGAAGGGCCCTTTCGTATTAAAAGCAAAATCAGAATGTAAAAGTGTCACAAGGTATGTACAATTGCGTTATTGTCCTTTGTTGGCAGTAATATTGTAATACTTTTTAACAAAATAAATTTAATCATTCAGGTACTAATTAGTCCCTTTGTTACACCCATAATATATGAATTATGAGAAGTTGCATAGAATGTTAGTCGAATTGGTTTTAAGCTTTCATTCATCGCTACTGTCGCCGCAAACTTCAAGGATGCTGCTATGTTTTGTTTTCAATGAATTGCCCGCAGAAGAATACCTGTCGAATTTCGGTAGGTAGAAAAAATAAAATCAACTTCGACAGTTCTTGTGCAAGGCAAAGTTAGGGTTATATTCCAAGGATGAGTGTTGGGGTTTTTCCTTCCCAAGATCTTCCAGATCTGCGCACGTTCACAGACATATTTGTCTGAAAAACAGCGGCACCAGCTGGATACGAATGGCCAAGTCCCACTCAGATTAGTTCCCTTACGAACAGAAGCCATTAGTCTTGTCGTTTGGATGGATGTTGATGTGAGATTGATTTCAACATCCTTCTTAACGAAAACAAATAGTGCCACGTGTGAGATACAAAGTGAAATACGTGCTCATTTATCAAAATGACCGATAGAGCTCTTCAACTGGTGCTGGGCCACTAAAACTCAACCCTTTATTCTTCCACGGCAATGCACAAGGAAATTGAAACAAAGGGGAATGCATTATGCCCCACGCTCCCCTAAAAACGCTAACCTGAATGCAAAACTTCCGCCACACCTCATCCGAAAAGCTCTCGGTTACATCTGTATCACATCATGAGCGGATGTTGTGCTGAGAGGAAAACACAAAACTTGTTGCTATTTATATCGTACATTTAATGCAGGTTCCTATGGGGAAAGTGATGTCCTCCATCAACTATTGTCAATCAGGAAAATCTCTTCAGGGAATCTTCACTTACAGACCTTTAGTTCTCAACATAAATGTTTCCCCTTTCTTTACTGTTTTAACCTTATTACACGCTGATGTTAGTTTTGCATACATACATTAAAGTTATTAGGGATCTCTCGTAGGTAATACGTCACTACTTAAAACCGAATTGCTGTCATGAAGCTGGAAAAAAGTACCTCTTGGCTTGGATAACTAACACTAAACAAACACTTAGATTGAATTTGTAAAAACAAAACAAGTCTACATATTCTAATCGCGTAACAATTTGCTGTAGGATTTATAACACAGTTTCAAATATAACAGGAAATCAGTTGTTGAATAACCCATCGTTACTATAAAATACATTAACATAACACCTCTGCTGATTTATGAGCGTATACCTAACCTTAAAGTGAATCAGAAAATACATAAACTCAAAAGTAAAAGCAAAGCCTTAACAACAAGAGAATAAACATACAAAACATTTTGTTAATTCACACCGAGCTCCAAACCTAACTCCAATTTCCTTTTATGTTTCCGTTGATTCATCTTGACCAAATGGTATAGCAGGCATGATTGCTTAGAATTCCCCACAGTAAAAAAACATGGCGTATTAATGATTGCATAGTGTAGTCGTCACCAAAATGCTTCTCCTGTGCGTCGCCGTTCGGAAGAGAGGTAGGTAAGTAATTTTGATGAATGAACTAGATGTGTCTTGCTGACATTAAGGAACGTAGTTTATTCCTATGTCAGCATTTGTAGCTTTCAGAAACGCGGACAAAGCGCTTCCAAAACTCAATGCCTCCTGCAATATAACTTCGTTATGCTTGCCAACAACGTGAAGAATATGTTTGGGTCAAATATGGAATGTCGAACATTCAAATGAACTCAATTTACCTGCGACTATTCAGAAAAGTTGTGGCCTCTGCCAAAGAAAGAAGCGCCGATATCGCACAACAAAACTACAGCAGCGGATAAACGTTTCTCATTGCAGATTCGGTTAAACATGCATTTCCCAGGACATCTGTTGACACTTGGCGGTTAGGAGTGGGTGGGAGCTACATGTATTATTCATACACCACGCGCATAATTTTGGTTAATGCTTGTTCATAGATTGGATTAAGCTACATGGGCAGGACTGCTGTTTGCATTCTGTTACCTTAACATCTGCACATGAGCCTGCGTCTCACTTGACAAATTTGTGATCGGGGACCGTTACGTTCCGTTGCGCATCCAAATTTCCTCCCGAATTGTATATGCAAATTCCAATTGGCTTCCGTTTCGATGTTTACGATTCCGTTTCGGGGTGTCTTCTTCCCTTCGCCTGATGTCTCCCTGTTCGGACATCGGGATCAGCATTTTCATATCGACAGAGAGCGGAAAAATCGTCAGCAAAGAGAGATCTGCAAATGTTACAAACCTGCCTTCCCTTACGTATTTACATACTGGAGTGGAGTGTCCAGCACAGAAGCTGCGGTCAAAATGAGGACACCTCTACTTCATGTACCTTTTAAATATTTCTACATACATCTGTGAAAAATGAAAGGCCTGAAGTTATAAATATATAGTACGTGCATATCGTGTAATTGAAAATATATGTACCTACAAAATCATATCAAAAAATGAAACGTATCTTTCTTAAACACTTGGCGAAATTTCACAGATTTAATTAATAATGCTTGTCATGCATTTATCCTAACATGCTATCTCGGTGAAAAATACACTCCCGCAGAGTTGCTTCCTTTTTAAAACTTTGAACTCTCGGTGGAATCACATGGATGTGTATCCAAATACATTTTGAAATTTCCAGACTAAGTGTTTGAGAGCATGATGAAAACCTTTAAAATTAATTGTATAGAAACAAATGATGCAAGTGCGTGTGCATTCTACAGTACTTTTCGAACGCATATTTCATATCTGGCCTCAGTTACCTGTGTTGAAGAGTTCTCCGAGGTCATGAAACAGAGCACGAAGAGCGGGAAAAAATCTAAACGCATGTTGAATGTATTCCCACCCCTCAATTACTTTTATGCAACCTCGAAACCAGAATGATTTTTTGAAGAGTAGGCTGAGAGAACTTGACCAGAGGAGAGAAAAATCTTTCCTGTATCTGATTGGTATTGAACTCGAATCTTCCAGTTTTTAACCGCGAACTACCCAGAGAATTAATAAACTGCGTCGGATTAATATACATGAAGAACCACCACCTTTTTAAATAATCATGTATATAGACATTTCTGGTCAACATTTGCGAATATTTGTAAAAAATAGTGCACAAAACTCAGATGAACGCATCCGAAGAATTCCAAATGTCAGTGTTTTACAAATAAGTTCTTTACAAACAAAGTTATTTGAACTTTTTAACCTCTGACCACAGAGATAAGTAGTAATAAAACACTGATAGGATAGAGGCAACAGTTTAATATTAGTTTCTCACATTTTTACTGCCACAAGAGCTAATGAATCACATCTATTTGTTGGCGAAAGCACCGTCAATTTCGCTTCCCTAAAGACACAAATTCTTTTATCAATAATTGTTAATGGATCACTTTGTATGCAAAGCACGCCTCTGACCACAAATATAACTATATTCTACCTTTCGTGGGCGAACTCGCTACATCACATTTACTTTTCCTTTGTTTTCTTTTCTCTTTTAGAACTTATTTGGATCGGTCACGACCATGGGAAATATTTTCTCCCGAGTCACTTAACGGGGACAATTTTCCGTCGTGTTTGTCTTGCAATCATAAAACACGACGTCGACAACGCAATACTTTTATTTGTAAAAAAGTTGTAACTGAAACAGAAAATCTGGAATGTGAATTAGCAATATGTAAATGAGGGCGTTTTTTCATCACTGAAGTCGTAGCGCTTTTAGGAAGGCAATCTCTCAGGGCAACAATGTAATTAAAACGACTCTGCAGGTATAATAATTAGCTCGTAGTTTTATTTTGCATTTGGTTAAAGTAGAACAGAAACATTAGTAATTAATTCCACGTATAACACACGAATTTACAGAAGAAGTATATTCGGCATAATGCACTGTAAATAAAATTAAAAAAATCGGATGCATTACAAACACACACTTTTATTACCCACTATAATTTATTTTCATATTTATTCTACAAATTATTCATACAAAGCCTTGTTTTACTATGTACTTCCTGTGTCGGCAGAAATGGTTTTAAGACACAAGGGCTCACCGGAGGCTAATACGACAGTCAACCCTTTTATATTTTTCTGCCTTAAACTGACACCTTTTGTATCACTTCAGGAGAAACAAAAGAACGGCACTGGATAAAGTACAAATCTAAACCACCACAAATACTTCGGAAATGGCTAATGCTATCAAAAAACGTACTTCACGCAAATCTCTGCACTTTTCCTGCAGCAACTTTTTGTCTATATCTTATTATTTCAAATTTCAAAGTTTAAAAAATTATACGCATATAATGTAACGGAAATGGAAAGCATTTCACAAGCTACTCGCAGAAAATTCAAGACAGATATACATTTTAATTTTCGTGTTAATATCTCAAACAACAGAATTTGTAAACCTTTGGAACCATTTCGGAGCAAATAAGTTACGGTAGCCTTAGCCGTCGAGGTTAATTTGGGTGGCAAGAATTTCTTGAAAATCTTCGTCTGGTATCCTGAAACGCTGTCTGAAACGAGTGTGAAATTGGTATCTCATAACGCGAATTTCCGGCGACATCACTGTATCGAATTTCTGAGTGGAAAGTAGTAGGAAAAATAAAAAAGATTAATGGTTACTGCACCTTGGGAATTTTTTTCCTCTGCAAGGTTTCTCTAAATTTTTTCTGCTCCTTAAGTTTAAGATGATGTAAGGGTAGAATATTAAAGAGGGCTCGTGCGTAAAATTTGTTATTTTTTCAACAAATAGAAGAATACCTAGTAGCCTTATATCTATACATTGGCCAAGTTTTAAGCCCTATGACGCTTGTAATTAGTTGGTCTGATTTACATAGCTTTGCATGTCTGCACACGTTAAATGGCTCTTAAGTCATCCTTCTGGACTTGAACTTAAGCTATGCTTAGTCTACCTATGCAGATTCTATTTTTATAATATAAATATTTTCACAATTAAAAAAATAAAACGTGTCATCTAGATGCGAAAAATCAATACTGTTTTCAAGTCCATTCTACTAATACTTTTTTCTTCTTCAGAACTTTCATACATTCAAAATTAATGGTTCTGTTGTTAAATTATATGGATGTCAAAGATGTTAATACATTTTTATCCTAGACCACTGGCTTGTACTTGTGGGATTTTCTTTTCAAACAACTTTTATCACTAAAAAACTATGCAATTAAAACTTGGAGAATGTTAATACCAGTAATAAGAGGTTACTGCACACACAAAGCCTCTAGCCTAAAAAAAATGTGTCAAATAGCAATTTCATTCATCGACCGATGCCGCCCCATCCCCCGGTTTAAGCCTGATAAACCTTTGAAATTTCTGCTTTAAGCTGTTTTGTTTGCTTAAATAATCTGTTGATTTTTATTTTAACATTAGTTTGTATATAGCTGTACTTAACGCATTTACGTCGCTTTTCTTGTCACTGAAAAGGACAGCACTGCTCCAATCTGAAGTAACAGGGAAGCTAAACATCCTGTAGATGTAACAAGAGATAAACGCCTACATGTCAAACATATCAATAAATGGAGATAACGAGGTAAAGGCGACGGCTGGAGACGCGAGAGCGACGACTTTTCCAGGAAGGAAAACATAGAAAAGCAAAACTGTTTACCTTGAATTGACAAACACAGTCTGCTTCAGTTATTATCATAGCAGGAGTTCTGGAGCAGATGCTCATATAAAAAGATGAAACAGCAGAAAGTGAAAAATAAGGCTAAATGACTAATTCACTTGAAAGCTACATTTTAACCCAAACAAGCTCTATCTAAGCCAACGAAACGTCACGCAAAGTAAAAGCGATGAAAATTTAAAGAACCTGGAACAGAAATTGCATGTTGAGAAAACAAAAGCATAACTACCCTCTCGATGTGGGGTCAGCTTTTGATATCTCGCCGAGTCTAATCGTTCTTACTCATTTACTTTCCTCATTTCAGCATGTTTTATTGATCGTTCCATGCATGTATGATCTAAATTCATTTATTATAGCTGCTTCTGATAGAGGTTTCTGGCAGCAATAATGATTGAGGCAATGCACTTGTAAAATTTGTTAAAAAATCACATGTTTTGCTGTTTATTATGTTTTCACTCCATACTTTCGTTTGGCGTCACTGCATTACTAATATCGGCAATAATAAACACAGTATTGTAATGCACATTGCAATTTTAAGCGTAGTATTTCTCAGCATTTTTCATTACTGAAAATGCTTCAAGTTTGAAAATTGTTGACCGATTAACTTCTAGCTTTCAGCAAAACTTCATGAATAATTACTTAAGAAACTCGCGTAGCAGTTTTTAAAATTCTATTACAACGTTATATTTTATTACTTTCATATTCATAAAATAGAAACAAATGCATAAATGCAAAGCGATTGTCTTTTTTTCTGGCATAGGTTCATTTGTATTTTCAAAAAGTTCAATGTGGGGTTGTTTATGATGGTCTGTTAAAGCCATAGTAAAATTCTGAATAGAATATAACAAACCGCTTCACACGTGGGGCAGTTTTAATTAACACAAATTAATTCAATCCAGAACAAAAACATAATATCTCTGAAACAAATGCACAACTTTATTTAAATTTTCTTTGTGGTCTTTATATTAGTTCCCATACTGTAATAAAAATTTCAGATTACTCAAAATATAATTGTGAATTTTTAGGTTTTCCAAAGGTGCATTGCCCTTAAACTTGCCTGTGGAACATAACAATCGTCTGAATTTAAGCCTTTAATTTGGAAAATAAATTTAAAAGAGGCATTTTAAACTGTGTTTTGTTTCAATTGTCCAATTCTAAGATATATTAGGACCATTTGAAGGCATTTAACACTGTAGAGGACATCTGCGAGGTCATCAACGTAGATGCGCTAAGCCATGGAGATGGTTTAAGATTAACATGAACGCAGTTTACTCATTAATCACATTAACTGTGATGTGACGCTTAAGATTTTCGGTAGAAAAACAAACTCTTGGTGAAGATATTCATCAATGAATGCATCTGTATAGAACAGTGCGCTCATGTCTGTGCACGGTGTATTTTAGTGGTCTCATTCTCGCGTAGGGGTCGACATTTCTCCCTCTCACTGTCTTGGATGTAAACATATCGAGGTCATTCTTACAGCCCCAGGACGAGTCCCCAGCCCTGTTCTAGTCCACATTAATGTTAGAATTCTTCATGCTGGATATGGACGTAAATACGCATAAAGACACAGTGGCTTTCGATAATAACGGATGCGCCAACATATTATTATTATTATTATTATTATTATTATTATTATTATGTAATTTTTTAATGCGATGATCAAATAGAACAAATTACTTTTTCTCTCACGCTGCCAACTCCTATTGCAATCTTGGATGGGTCAAACTACTTGGCTTCCATTATTTTCTTTCCCAAGTCTGGATATGAGGCAGCTCTGGCGCATCTGCGATATTTGAAAAATCTAAAGCATGCACACTTTTACCAATTGCTCAACGGAGTAATGGCATAATTTTTGCAGAGTTGCAAATTACTCGTTTTTTAGTAATTCTAGCATTAATTTATTATTGCTTATATTTATTGCACTAGTCAAAGAACTCGTGATGATATATATTTAAAAATATTGACAAAATACTTTTTGTGTGTTAGATCAACCTATATGTATCCAATTAGAGTTTTGATTTGCATTCTAACATCTAAAATGGAAGCAAAATCTTCTCTGCTTGATTTATTCCCGTTAAATCTGTTCACTATATAAAAAAAACTTTCCTATTCTTGGAAACCTTGAATAATATTTGGAGAACTGAACAGCACCATTGTGAGGGAATCAAAATGTTCGAAAACCAGTTAAGGATATGTATTAATACAGAGAGGGCTAAAAAACTAGGAACCGGCTGCGCGGTGTTTTTCCTGTCCGCGTCCTCGGCGCTCGTTGCCGTCTGCCGCTATCATAGAAAGGTGCGGATGAAACCATACAACATTTTGAAAACTACTTTTAAAGGCTTTATTTACCAACTTTATGAAAGAAGATGCTGAAACTGGCCACCGTCATTGTCCATACATTTTTGGCACCTCTTTAGGAAACTATCCATCACTTGCCTTGAAAAAAGGCAAATCACGCTCCCTGTCTGTTAATTCTCTAAAAACAAGGAGCAAAATAGTATTCACGTCTGCACGGGCTTTAACTATTGACTCGAAAAGAATAGGTCATATTTCAACAAGACTCTGCAACAGCTCATACGGCCAATATTTCGATGAGAACAATTGAAAGTGTGTCTGAGGACAGAATTATTAGTAGAGATTTGTGGGCCCCTCGGTCCCCCGACCTAACACCCTGCGATTTCTATCCCTGGGGTAACTTAAAACAAAGTGTACAAGACAAACCCACACACCCTGCAAGACTTAAAACAAAATATCCGCCAGGAAATTGCCAGCATTTCTCAACGTGAACTACGGCGAGTGATGGATAGTTTCCTAAAGAGGTGCCAAAAATGTATGGACAACGACGGTGGCCAGTTTCAGCATCTCCTTTCATAAAGTTGGTAAGTAAAGCCTTTAAAAGTAGTTTTAAAAATGTTGTATGGTTTCATCTGCGCCTTTCTATGATAGCGGCAGACGGCAACGAGCGCCGAGGACGCACACAGGAAAAACACCGCGCAGCCGGTTCGTAGTTTTTTGGCTCTCTCTGTATCATTGAGCCTGTCCACTGAAAGGAGCAGCAATGGCGCTAATGCAAAGTGCTATGTACTTTCTTAAAGTTTAACATTCAGGATGTTATAGCCCAAAAATTGAATTATAATTTTTCATCATTTTGGGTCAAATTTCACCTTAAGCACTTTGCGTTCACAAATTCATTTACAGTTTCACTTATACCTTTACTCATAGTTTCTTTAGTAGTGTTTAACTACTACATAAGGTACCATAGGCGGAGACACTGGTGATACCTGAAATGAAATTATATTTGGGAAAGGAATTTTGTGAAGAAAATGTTCCAGGTCTAAGTTTAGGGTGCCTCCTCGACATTTGTCAGTTATGAGGACTGAGGAAAACCTGGAAAAAACCTCAGTGATAGAGAACGGTCCCGGCGGGATTTGAACCGCGGACCTCCCGTTTACTAATCCAGATTACAGATTCGGTCAGCGTCGACTATGTCTAACTAGTTAAACAACATTGCCGATTAGCACAAAGAGAAGGAAGCGATCTTTTTGGAGAGTGGTGGTGTATAAACAGTGCGAGTACAGGCACACAAACATAGTGGCTGTTACTACATTATCTGCTACATACTCTTGTACTGTGTTTGACTCAGGAGTTTAGCTATGACCTTGTGGTTGACGTAAGCGAACTTGAGCCAGCGCTGCATTGTTCTTCCCTCTCGCTCTATTGTTTTACACCATGTTCCAAAGGTACTTATCCTTTATTTCCCAGAACAATAAATATTACGCAAAGTAGCATCAGTAATACATTATATTACCGCATCAAACAAAACAACTATGATTATGCTTTCAATAAGTAAACATGCAAACCCTGCATACATGTAAAAAAACATAATTATGACCATAGGCATGTGAAACTGCACTTGACAATACTTTTGCACTGCTGGTGGTGCACTGTTTGCATCGTAGGCAAGAAGCTCCCTAGTCCACTGCACGCTTGTAGCTCAAGAACATAGCCATTCTCCTGAGTCAACCACAGTACGCCTTCTAGAGACTAGGCGCTTTCAGGTTAGCCGGAGTTATTCTCTCTGCCTAAGAGACATCAGTGTTACGTATCACTAACTGAACTAATGCTAGAATCCATCATTTCAGAGTTACTGTCACATTAGTGCAGTAATTCCCATATGTCGTATGTTTACCTACTCCTGACAGAATATATAGAGTAATATTTAAACGCATCCAGGTCAGAACCAAATCAAGGCAGCTACAATCCAAGTTGCTATACTCTCAGAAGTAATTAACTATTCTTCATAAACACTATGCTGTCTGGCAAGCTAGCTCCCACTTTAACAGGAATGTAATATTCATAGCCTGTTAAAAAGTAAGAGAAAAAGAACGGAGTTGCTCTTGTTTTATACCCTCTTTAACAAGAAAATAAAACATTCCAGAATGCTGTGATGAAGCTTCTGAGGAGGTACATAGTTCCTTGCACTTGGGTCGAGGGGAAGGGTTTTAATAAACCTGGTGCTGAACCAGACTTTGTTCAACTTTGAACTCTAATTCGCTAGTTCAGAAAAAGCTGGTGCTAACATTTGGACAGCGAAATCCGCAACTGAAAACAAAAAGTCAACTTTCAATGATGAATTAAATGCATTATTCCTCAGCCCACGATGGACAGGTTTCTGCTATGCTTTTAGACTGAAGTGGTCCATTTTAATTGTTTTGAATACATGCGATAGGAAGACAGGCGTGGTCTCCACAAGAAGAAGGATGAGTTTCCTTGGACCACTAGGTGTGTGGGAGGCCGAGGCCTCGCCTTCAATCCCACACTACATGCGGCTTACGCGCGAATCGCCATTATATAACGTAGACGCCAGCCTTGCATTTCTAGACATGCTTGGCCGGCTTTCTTCGGCTTTCAAGGACGGGGGGAAGGTGCTTAATCCCTTGTAATCCAGCATCCATTGCCAACATAATTAAGCTCTCAAAGAAGCCACTCAGTGAACAGCTGATTCAATGAGGTTGCGCTTTCCCTTGCTCTGCGACACTAAGATGTTCATTATGACGACGTCGCAATCTTCAGACAAATGAAACGCTGTTGCCACTACAACATTCAGTTGTTCGTCTCCAGCGACTGTGTAGACGAACAGCGCCCTACAGCACATATCTGAGAAACCTGTTTTCAACACTTGCGAATTCAATATAGTTAAGGGCTAGAGGAGAGGAATAAAATATGTAGCTAAATATTAAAATTGTTGGAACTTCTTGGCTGTTTATAAATGGTGTATACTGTGCTTTTATTTTAAAAACTTGACGCTTAATTTTGTCGTGCGTGTTGGTGAAAATTGTACACAGTGCGTGCTACATAGGACTAACTAATGGTACGTGTTGTGGTATTCGGTATTTACTTAAGTCATTACAAATTGAATTAATACTAGTATCACAAAAACTCAGCAAGTATTACTGTGAATATTATGTTAAGTATCTTTACCAAAATTAATAACTGTTTCGAGAGGAAAATCTGATTTGTTTTGCTGTAAGCTTTTTACATCTTCTTTACACGGGATTGGGTATTTTTGGAACAGAAGTTAAGTGTTCACATTCCGATGCTTACTAGATATATGATGATAGCTATAGCATATAATTATGTAATGAATGTGTTTACCCCATGTATTGTTAGTTATCCCCGCCTATGAATCAAAAGTCCTTCCACATATAGGGGTCCACTCACCAGTTCTCCAGAACCCTATTCGAAAGATAAATTAGAGACAAAAGGTCTCAATCAAAATGCAAAAGGCGCGATACAGCATTGCAGTTTAGCGCTACATACTTGCCAGCTGGCCCGGCTACCTGGCTAAAGGTTAACAATCCCACACTGTCCTCAAATGCAGCGCAGCCAGAGCAGGACGCCTGCTGGCAAGTACGCAACGCTAAAATGCCATGCAATCACAACCTATTCTGTAACATCTGGTTAAAGTTTAACAACTTGTTAAAGTCGTTAACAGTTGCTACGCGCTATTTGGCATTTTGTAACATCGTAACAACATCTTGTTGAAGAAGAAAATTGTGGTTAACGATACCAGACCGTGCTCCTGCTACTGACTGAAAATGGGCGCACTTTTAGTGTTTCTTAACGGTAACAATCTTCTTAAGCAGAAAGTTACAGCATAGCCTTGTTATCGCGCCCTTTCATTGGTTAACCTTTTACGGCTATAACTATTTAGAACATAGGTGCCATAAAATCTTTGTTTCCAATTTTCCGTGGGATGGAAGAGTTAAAGCGCGAATTCGTGGACACACACTATATTCCAATTTCTCGCCCTTTGAACACGACTTTTTAGCCAATGCCCTTCGTTCTGTGTGCTCATTACAATACTCAATATTTCAATCACTTAACACTAGTCTACATTCATAAAGAAGAGCAACAACGCTGCCTTCAAACAGAAATGCATGTTTAACAACGCGGCTACAGCTGTTTCCAATGCCCGAGCTCCAGCGGATGAGAAGGCACTGTTATTTTTAAAACGTTTTAAGGTATAGCCGTATAGAATTCCGGAATAGGTGCTTCTTTCTAATCAAAACCATTCCTTTAAGTATACCCTGGACCGAAGATCCCAAAACTACTTACAGCTTAATAAATCCTGCAATAATCACATGCTTAATAATGCCATCTCAGAATTACGTTTGTAAAGGTTGCAAACTACCATTATTACTGCGCGTGTACCACCTTAACGTAGAAATGCAAGCAAGCCCACTAATGTTAGAATTGGCAGCAAAAACATGACCACATAAGAAACCTGTAATATATAGGAAACTATATTTTAGACACTTACATTTCTACAACACACAGATACACACTAAGTACTTATTTGAGTAATGATATCTATTGTTTGAGCTTAAAAATCAGAAACTTTCATTCTGTTTCTGATCCTACAGGTACGTTCTAAACTAGGAGTGACTGAGCAAATTAACACATTTAAAGAGTGTTAATTCTAATATTGCAAGCTGGTACCTAGCTGATTCCTGCTTTGTCCATTTTATTTAATTTACAAATGTTAGACTTGTAAAATTAGCACATTCTGTATTCATAAATGAAAAACATTTTTACTTTCTCTACCCCGCGCTTACTACTCAGAAATGTTGCATTCCACCCAAGGATTCGATATCGATATTTCACTGCATATACATATTTTGAGGTCCCTCTGAATAAAAAAAAATTAGAAAAAAAGCCCGTATGTATATGTGAATAGCATAACCCAAAAACGAAATGTCCGATAAATACCTACCAAACTTGGTATTCACGTTCAGCATCTGCTTATGACATGACAAGGATTTTCAAAGAAATCCCAAACCCAAACTATACTGTACGTGGAAAAAGTATCCGCATCTTTAATTTTCTCAAAAATGGCTCAAATGAGTTTGATTAAAATACCACATATTTAAGATGTCTACATTACAAATAAAATGTATATCTTGAAGTGAAGTGCTCTTCATACAGAAGGAATTTTGTATAATTTTATATAACTAGTAAACCATAAAAGATAGACAAAAACGTACTACACACAAAATTTCGGGCTCTTTAAAACACAATTATTTCAAATACCTTTTTTGTAGCATCAGCCATTTTCCGAGATACCCGCTGTTATTGGTTTGAAGGTTTCAATACCTTGTCATTCTTAATGGGCTGTAGCTATTCAGCTGTTTCTCGCGATGCCATGGAAACAGTATATAGCGACTCGCTTTTAAGCATGCTATCGATTCAATTTCTTATATCCCCATCCACCATGTACCTACAACGTAAAGTGTAATGAAACTATTTCTGCAAAGGCTTATCTCGATTAACATGAAGTAGAGAGAAAAATAAGCTTTCATAAGAATAATTTGACAATGTCATGTAAACGCAACGCGAGGTCGCGGGTTCAAATCCGGCGGAGGGCGATGGATTTTTTTCGGGTGTAAACATCCGTAGCATGGCTACCTTCGGAAGGGAAGTAAAGCCGGTGGCCCCGTGTCCTAGATTTACGGCACGTAAAAGAACCTCAAGCCTGATAAACAGGCCTCTGAGCAAAATTATCGGTCTTTAACGCCCAATATAGAAATTAGCAGCAGTTAATGAGCGTCCATAAATAAAACTCTTTTTTTTTCAAACGTAAAACACCAATGTTTTTCCGCCTGATTTCTATTAAAAATTTAGGTGCAAAGTGACAATATCACACAACATTTCTGGAACAAAATCATACATTTCTGAGAAAAGACTACTTGAATAACACAATGGCAGCCATATCCACTATAATTTTCAGGATTACCAAATACCTTTATATCGATTATGATAATTTTAGCTGTGAAAATGAGCGGAAAATTATTTCTTTGGGCAGTCAGAATTGCCTTCCGACTTAATCTATTATGTACATACCAAAGAGAATATCCATCAATAGGAGTTTGAATAAAATCGCCCATTTTCACAGAAACAACCACCAACAGCCGAGAAGCTTCCTTGTTCACAACACACACCCTGAGGATGTTAGACACCTAGTGGTTTAACAGCAGCTTGTGGGCATTGGTGCATGAGAATGCTAAGGACAACTAGTATCCTCAATGGTATGCCTGCCTGCTGCAGGCCAGGTCCTTTCTAGTCCGAACCTCTCACGCAAAAGATGTACGATGTTCATTGCTATAACTCATCTATTGTTCTTATAGTAACCTTTTAAGAGTTGGGGATAGGGTACAGGGTATACAATGGAGAGGGACACATCGCGCACTGCGACCTATGGGAGATCTATTGCAGTTACCACCCCCAAGAGGAAGGGATGAAGTGAAGGAACCACGTGAGGCTACAGACCACAGAGACGCGCGGAAGTCCTTAGCAGTATCTGGCACGAAGACCCGTTCCACTACTGGGGCTGCCCCCAGAGACGGCGATGAACGACCCGTGCAACCGGGCAGCCTACTGGTGTTCACGGAAAATACTCTCTCCCCTAAGCAAGTATCTGCGCCATCTCTCCGGCGTCGCCTAACGGCACGAAACCTAAAGGTATACCTGACTCTTGAGAAGGAAGCATAATGGAAAGGAAAGATGAGAAACCACCACAACATTCGCCTATCCACTAGGGAAAACCACGAAAAACCCAAGGTCAGAGCGGGCGGTCGACGAGAATTGAACACGGTGCCTTCCGAATGCGTTACCGCGAAACATCTTGCTCGGTAAGAGTTGAGGGTACTCTTAAATTCGTCAAAATCATTAAGAATTTTAGTTCGATCTGTTCCAGGGGATACTTCTGCTGACAGAAAGCACAACCTGTTTGAACAGACATGGTCACCGATGGTAACTTGATGTAAACCAAACAAGCGGTTGACTTATCCTTTTCAATGCCAGAGTTGAAGTGTCTTTCGTTGTCGCTCCAAGTGCATTGGTGGACAGAAATGGTTATCGTATACATAGGATTTAAATTAGAAAACGACTTTCTTTAATAAGTGTTGTAGGTTTAGCAGCTGAATTTTACAATAAAATGTTGCATAAACCTATCATGATTTAAGAACCTCGATCATTCAAATGAATAGTATATTATGCAACGAGACTATAATTGTAGTAACTAAAACACGAGTATTATTATTAACCGAGCGAGCTTCGCCGGATCTTACTGTGTGTGACTTTTATCTGGGGGGAACTCTCTAAAATAGAGTCGATAGGAGTACCTAATCCTCGCACCATAGACGATCTTAAAAACAATATAAGAACAGAAATTAGGGAAATTACGCAACAAGGACTTACGCGTGTGAATGGTAATTTCATCAGAAGGTGCCAAGAATGTTTATCTGCCGAAGGACACCACTTTCAACACTGACTGTGAAAAAGGTTAGTACTGATAAAATAAAAACTAATTATGTTTGTTCAATAGGTAATCAATATATCGTAATAATAATCATAAAATCAGTAATAATATGGTATCAGTATCAATAATGAGAATAATAAACAGATACACTGAATAAAGCGCGCGGAACACGCATCGCGACTACCGGCCAGATGGCTGAGGGACCGCTCTGTATATGAAATAAAATGTACGTTAGGATGATCTTTAATCTGGACTTTCAGTTTCGTAATGTTAAATTTTCTCTTTGGATGGGAAAGTTAACTTGACTGGAGTTATTTTAGAAAAAATGAAGCATTTTGTTGTTTAAAAAGGAATTAAATTTGCTTATGGAGTTACAGCGCCTTCAGAATTGTGTCTGTTAGAATTTATTGAATTTATGCAAAGAAACGAACTTTCATTAACAGTAAAATTATGAAAATGAATTCATAAAAACTTCCCGTTTTTAAGCACAAGAGTTCAGAAATGACCGACAGGAACATTCTGTATACTTGGTGCATAGTACACAAAGCATTTTGGAAAGCATACAGCTACATAAATTTGAAAATCAAATTGTTTTTGTTCTGAAACTATTGCGTACTATGAAAACAAAGTTCCTGGCTGTCAATAATAAGAAGAATCAACACCCGCACCACTTGGCAGCTGCACGCGCATGCGTACTGCATTCAGCAAATTAATGTTGTCAGTCAATAATTCCATCGAGTACATATGTTTAGGCTATGATGAATATTCATGTTTCGGCAACTGATAAATGGAAAATGCCCAACAGTTTCAAAGCGATGCACCAATGCCGGTTTCCACGAGTCACTGTTACGGCAAGGAAAAGAACCATACAGTACATTCAAGTGGCCGAAGAAATGACAAATCACAACGTAAAGCTGTGAAGTTAGGATGTCGTAGCCATATCACTGCCCTCTCGCTCTCGCTCTCGCTCTCGCTCTCGCTCTCGCTCTCTCTCTTTCAGAACGTTTATATAAACCATTTGGCATTGATGCAGTAGCTTTTTTTTTTCTTTTCAGTTTGAGTGGCGATTCAAGTCAGTACATCAATACAATAAAAACAAAACAAGTACAAGTTAAGCAACTGAGATTACAGAAGCAGCTCTGGTTATATAGATAATCACATTCTGGTACCAAACCAATACAGTCAGAGCATTCACAGAGAGAAACACCAGGATTACAAAAATAGAAATAGTAAATCAACAAATACAAAAATTAAGCAATAGAAATCTCACAGAATATGGTAAATAAGAACTAACCCTGAGCAAATGTAAACGTACAAAGCAATTCTACACAGTTATAAAAACAATAACACACGAGAAACTTCCTTCCTTAATAATCCAATGAATTCCAATCACAAACTGTCCATGTAAGGCACCAACCTCGTACCTAGTTCATGTAACACTTGCCTCCTCGCCACTCCAGCACCAAAATCACCCAAGAACATCAACGTATCCATAAACTCCTTCACCACACTCTCCTTCCAAACTCTCACGAAAACTCTTCCCTGTCAACTCGCCCTTTCCTCCACAGATGCGTACACAGAAAGTATAGTCACATTTCGAAATTGGACCTTAAGTCTATTTTACACATCCTTCATTAACTGGGTTTAACTCTATTAGGCTCTTCTTTACTCCCTTTGCGATAATAAATCCTACCTTGTGTAGTACAGGCTCAGTAGATCCACAATACAAGAATGTGTAATCCTGTTTATCTATTCTGGCTTTTCCACTCCAACTTTTTTCTTGCAACACTACTGTCAGAGTTATTTGCCACTTCTTTCATTTTTCCGGGTCATAACATACTTTGAACATTCCAAGTTGCCAACAACAAACCATCCTTCTTAACAAGGTTTTTACAAGTGGGGCTGAGAGCCCCATGCTTAACACCCAACCTGGAGGACCAGGTCTCTCTATTTCTGACCCCAGGAGACAGGATGGACTGGTTATACCCCCAGACACTGGGTAGCTCAGGTACCTCGGGGTCGCCACTCCCGTACTCACCAAGGTGAGCCCCCGAGGGCGATCCAGTAGCATGAGATTTCTTCGTAAACCCTGGATCACTGGCACTCAATGTCCTCAGTATGAGATCAATTTCTGAAAGAGCAGGATCGTCCATAAGCGTACTGCACATTTGAAATTGCGTTTCCAACCATAAATATGCATTTTCCTATAAGTAATTAAAAGTCTTTTAATAATGATATATTTTCAATTCCCAAATTGTAGAAGTGTTTTCGTTTGTATATTAAGAGACACGCCTTTTTCTGCAATCTATTTCAGTGAAATTTCGTGCATTCGTGTTATTCCAGCATGCTTTTCAATGTAAAACAGCTATTGTTTGTATTAAAACTATATATATATATATATATATAGTCTGTGCGTGTGCGCGCGTGTGTGTGGGCGCGCGCGCGTTAAACTTTTCACTTCTCTAACTTATTAGTATACGGAGTTATTGTCATGCTTTTAACTTGATGAAAGTTATTTCATTTTCTTGAGCAGAGGTCTTATCTTCGTGAAACAAGTTAAAGGTTGCCTTTAATCTCAGATTTAGTTTTGACGAAACAAAGGTCAAAATTAGAGGTTATATCAAAGTGTAGCCAATTATGCAATAGGTCATGCGAGTTAACTGATATTCGCAAACAACTCTGTCATTTTGCATTCACATGTTTATATCTGTTCTTCAGTGACGGTTTAATAAAAACGCTGAATTCCACATTTTGTCTATTTTCGTATTCAAAATAACTACTATTACATACGTTTTCCTGATTTGCCTTGTGTATGCTGTTAGTTTTGTGTGAAAGCCTGTAACCGGAGATTATATTTAATGCGATCCGCGGGGACATACATTTACGAAGTTGTCATTTCTATGACGTATTTGCAAGGACAATGATAAACATGCAACCATTTTTGGAAGCAGTTTCATTCATTGGTCTTCACAACAATGCATACAACGGTTTTTTGCGTTCACTAAAGCCATAAAAACCGGTTGCAAAATGATTCAGTTTCTGCTTGCGGTTGAGCGATTCGTTGTTCCTTTGGTGTTGTGGTCTTTATTGATCACTTTGTGGGTCTACTCAACGGCGTGACAAAGCGTAATGCCACGCTCATTAATCGAAAAGACACAAAATCCACGAGGAAAAGCTTTACACAGCTGACCAAATGCGCAAACATTTCGAACGACACAGAGAGAGCCACGGATGTCTAGCTAGTAATACAGGACTGGGTTCAAGTTGCTACCACTTGGGGATGGTATTAGTGTTGGGCTTCAACGGGCAACTACTCCGACCGAGTTTGTATTAAGGAAAATGTTAATTGCACATATTGATTGCACACGGAACATTTGTTCGCTAATTTTTCAGAGTAAAATGTATGGCATACGCACAGATCGTAAATAAATATATGTTATAAAGACCTGTGGTACGTAGACGAGTACTAATACACCCATACCGAGCGAGGTGGCGCCGCGGTAACGCGTGTGACTCGCATTCGGGAGGTCCCGGGTTCGATCCCGGCGACCGCCTACTCTGATTTGGGGTTTCTCATGGGTTTTCCTTGTCGCCAGGCGAATGGTGGGGTGGTTTTACTAATACTAGAAGTTTTCTGGTCCCTCATTCCGCATCACTTCATTTCGTATCACCTTTCGGGGCTTGACTGGGTAGTTTGGTGGTGTGTGGTACGGGGTGGATATGTGCTGTGTGACTGTTTCTTCCTCCCCTGGTACGGAACCAGGACAGTTCGGACCTGTTGTCAGGAGGAGCGCTGGGGGAGGGGCCTGCGGGAATGTTTCCATCTGTGAACTTCAGGGACCCCGCAATATCCGCACCTGCCACTACTTGGTCCGGGCAACCACCCTTCGGAACTTCCATCTCATCCCTTCCTCTCGGAGGTTGCATACGGCACGCGAGAGAGAGAGAAAAAAAAGATGTGCAGAAATGCTTTGTTTGCGTGCTAGTGTGTCTGATATATGGAGTACGTGGGCAGTACGAATCACAAAATATAGGAAAGAAGCAAACATTCTACTATAAGTAAGCAGATAACATTTTCATCAGATCAAAATGGCTGCCGCTAACTACATACATTCATGCATATCCTGAGTTGTGATGTCGCTCTCTCGGAAAGACTTCAAACTCTGGTGCACAGCGTGTCCACGACGTCCACAATGGGCTTTGTTAGGACTAAGCTTGGAGACATGGTATGGGCTGGGTGACGCGTGTTGTAACGTTGTTGATAGAGTCGGCAAGTCTCTTGCATTCCTTCGGGCTTCTCTGTACATGAAAAGCATATCGGTGTGGCTTGCACTGTGTGCAATGCTGCCATTATTCATTTCCACTTGACGAAGGACACACAAATGAATAGTGTAAAGCAAAAAACTACTGAACAGCATAATACTAAGCACACTACCGTTGGATATAGGTTTGGTGAAGGACTGCTCTACATCACGTAACAACCAATGTACCATTGGTAAACAATTCTTAACTGTGAATGCAACGTCTATTGCTTGTAGCGGAGTCTACGGTTTCAAAGGTTCCTGATTCGAAGCTAAATCGTCAACAGTTTTTCTGTGCGCAAGGTACTCATCTACTATTGGACCTTGTAACAGATATAATTTCTACATCCTGTATATAAATACTGCGTACAATTTCTTGAAAACAATTACTGAAATAATGTACAATTTCAGATAAAAGTAGTACACTAAATACCTCCAAACGTGGCCCACTATCTTGAGAACAAATTGACGCATCCAGAAGTAGATGGGGGGGGGGGAGATATGGACGGGTTCTAGCTAAAATGCCACTCTCTTCATGTCCTTTTCACTTTACCACCGAGAAGCTGAGTTGCTGTTCATCCCTTCTATGCCCTAACTCATTCCGTTGGTCCCGTAAAGCCCTCTTCCTCTCTGCGCAGACGTTTTCAGGTGAATTCGCTATCATAGCTCCAAAGATGAGGAATATCTGCTCTCTGCTGCTCATGTATAACGAGCGAGTCGCTAGGTTTGCCCTTTCCAACAAACCCTTTCGCCTATTAGGTGAGGGAAACAATGACTACAACGACGTCTCTTCTAGAAATAAAATAGTGTAAAAGTTTTATAATGTTCGGTACTCCGCTTCAGACGGTTCCTTTCAGGAATAAGGAATTAAATTCTTGGTGTTTACAAAGTTTCAAAAACCTTAATTATACACGACTGAAACTGTATTTAAGAATAATTTGCAAACACGCATGGAAAAGAAAAGCATACGTTTTGATAATATGTAGGAGAAGAGGAAGTGGTGATGGTGGAGGCGCCGGTTGTTTGAGGCAATGCTGCTAATTTCAGTTTTAAAAAGGGAACGTCCGATATCGAAAGCCGGCTGGAAATCAAATCACGGGTAGAGCACACAGTAAACTAAATTCAGGCGCCGTTTGGAGATCTCCAACATCCGATTTCCGCACCCAGGTTACGCATCCCCGGCTGTCTCAGCCGCAACGCAATAATTGCATTACGCGACCTATAGCCAGCTGGCGAGCAAGAGTTAATCTTGATATCACACGAGTGTAAAGCGCGGCTACTTCTAACTGCAGGCCTACCTTAAGCAAACGCTGTTTGACAGCCAAACTTCTGACGATAGTGCTGCAAAAACAACCAGATATATTTGGCGTGTTACAGTAACGAAACATACTTTGCGGCATGAGGGAGGCGTGTCTGCCTAATAATCCAGCGGGTAACCTGGTTTACCCTTAAAATTTGAAAGCAAATTCGCGGAACCTAAGTTCAAGGGATTCTGGGCACATATTCGCACTCATTCATGTTATATGAACGTTAATATAAATAATCAACAAATATAGGGGAAAGGTCCCTATATTGAACCATTTAAGCCTCAATAGCAAATAATAATTATAATTTCAAATCGACATTTTCAGAAACATAAGCGTTAAAGTGACAAATCCTTGCGCTATAAATATCCTCAACACAATTTAAAATTAATACAATTATCAATTAAATAACATTTAAAAAGTGAGATGGTGTAAATCGGTCAAAATTAGCAACGTGGTTCTTAAATTGAACACCCGTGTCTTATAATGAACCACATACTTTTAAGTTTAAAAGCATTTTTATTAATACAAAATACACGAATTTTATTGTACATTCAAAACAAATATGCTATAAGCAACAAAAGTAGAGTCCAAAATTGTGATAAGAATAGCAATCTCCTTGAACATTTTGAATTTTTACACATTGACAATCACTTCGTTTTTGGAACAGGTATTATTTTAAAAAATATAGAGTTTTTACTAACTTTTACTCTCATACAAAGGAGTCCAACTATACACAATCTTCACAATAAAACACTTTCTTCTTGGCACTAACTTTTACACACTTTGGTGAAGCCACATCTTACAACTCATACACTGGATCATGTCTATCATTTCAGACAATTCACATATACATGTCACCATGGATATTTATTCACACGATATACTATTTGCAGTTGAGCAATCCTAGAACTTCAATAGGTTTCTTAAATTGGACCAGTTCAATATAGGGTTCAAACAGTGGTTCAATTTACGAGCCACGCCATTTTGGAAGCTTTAGCATCTATGTGACAAGGAGAGATGCTGCTTGAATAAATATTTCATAACATATAATATATATAGATCATCTCAAACTTACCTAATTGGTCGTATAAGCTTAGCTAGATGAGTCAAATATTACTTCAGAAGCACCAAAAACACACAACACTTCATAAAACTGAAACCACAGCTCAGAATGCAAAGTCAACAACTCCAAGCATTCTTAGCTGTACACGCTACCTTCTGCTAGGATTATAGTGCCATCTGTCGAACAGTTTGGAAAATATCGGAGCGGTTCAATTTAAGAGGCGGTTCAAATTAGGGCCTTTCCCCTACGTACTTTTCAAACTATACCTATAAATAATCATTTGAGAATTATGAATAATGTCCTGAACAACGATTTAAGATGGCCTCTCTTCGTTACGAAGATTCAGAGGGATGTATCAAAACAGCTAATTTTACATACTGCAAAATGGTACACTAAACGGTCCAGGACTCTGCTTAATTTTTATTTTAATCCTACTGGCTGACTTTTAGTGAAGTCTTAAACTCTTTAATTTACAATCTATTAGATGAGAAAACGTTTTGTGAAGTCCAAGTTGCGGACGTAATTCCATCGACTACGGGCGGTCTCATTTACGGCAGCACTCCCTTTTTGCGCACGATGGACACCTTTTACTTAAAATTGGGACACAAACCCATAAAGGGCACTCCACTTGGCAAAAACACGTGTTGCCATTATTAACAATCTGTAGCTTTGTTCAGTTGTTTTGGGAGGCTACTGTTCAAATACAAAACAGTTACTTTTATTACGATCCACTTTCAGCACCGTCTTTGAGTCTGACGGCGAAAACAGTAATTAAAAAAGTATAAGCTTCTTACATCAGAAGACCTATGGACATACAACAGGATAAAGCTGTTACTGGAAATTTAATATTACATCTCCCCCACCCAACTCATCAAAGAAAAAAGGTTCCTCGCTGACAGATTTCCATTATACAAATTAGTTCAATATAAGGTTTACAAAGAAAACTACTGGCTTAAGTTTTTTACAGGGAGACCAATCCCACAGCATCATCTCGAAACTGTGCTCTTTAATATACCTCTTATAGAACTGGAATAAGGATTTTAGTTTTTGAGTTATTACGATGTAAACAAGATCATATTAAATGTTTCTACACTATAAAATTGCTCGTGTTCACACCAGTGACGTGACCTTGTTTCCCGCGTACCAGCCCACTTCCTCTTTAAGACACCTCATTGGACAACTCAGTAGCTAAAGGCAAAAGACAAGCAGAGTGGGGGCGATTTATCCCTCTTGAATACTCGCGCAGTCCGTAGGCCGCGGGATTTTACTAAGTTGTTAGGCTATAATTTAGTATTTGAAGATTCCTGAGGAGATTCGAGTGGTTTGTTCAGGAAACTTGTTGTTTACTATATTTTTATAGGAAGCTAAGCTTACAGGCAGACATTTTTTTCCCCAAATGGGTGTCCCTAAAGAAGAAAGTAATGGGTCGCTTGAAATTTACAAGCAGGGTTACAGCATGATGGGCATGCTCAAATGTCGAGTGTCTGCTAAAGATGATACCTCTGAAAGTCCCTTAGTAAAGGTGCTTTCGTAAAGTATCGTAAACGAGCTGACATCTCTGTATGAGAATTAAATACCTTCTTCTTATGAACATGTCTACACTGGATTGCAATTTGTTTACGGAGTGCTAATAGAAAATGACAGATCAGTTGGTCCTAGGTGGTGTAGTGGTTAGCATGACCAACTGGCGGGGAACCGGGCAGGTGCATCTTTTATCCACCTCAAATATGTTGAACTTGCAACTTGGCTGATGATGATGATGATGTGCCCTTTTATTTTATGTTTAATACCACGATAGAGACACCTTTTTTTAACATCCCACAGCGCCCTCTTACGGCATTTTCTCAGATTAAAGAGAGGGAGAGGGAGAGAGGAGCACTCAACTAGGTGCCTTACGAATGACAGGCAAACGCTTTAATGCCAATCTTACTAGCTTTACTGAACGGGATGACTCCGGCGGTTTGTGGTAGCGTCTGAGCTTTGCATTCGGGAGATCTGGGATTCGATTCCGTTATGTCGGCCACTCTTGACCTTGGGATTTTTCGTGGTTTTACAAGATCGGTAGGCGACTGCTGGGGTGGATATTCTACCACGAATTTTCCTGTCCCCAATTTCCTCCCATTTCAATTTCCTTTCATCCTGTCCGTCTTTCACCCGGGGGAATTGGAGGGATGTCCGGGTATGATAAAACCTGGAAAGGATACTGCCGCCCTTCGTGCTCTCTCGCCTCTCCCCTACCTCACGATTTAGTAACCGCTATGGGCCTAGGCTTGGCCGCAACCCTCCCCAACTTCTTAGCCCTAAGCCTACTAAGATTAATACTAAAAGCGCACATGTACCCATATGGACACACTGTTCTGAGTGGAAATATGGAGGATGCGTATAGAGTGCTCTGAAAGCAGCTTCAACAGTGGGCTCATTACTTTATTCAATTAGTGTACATGCAAGCCAAAAAAAGATAGATTTGGTCTATCTATGAAAATAAAAACCCTGGTGATATGTAGGTATTTAACACAAAACCAAGCACCAATATTCTGTGTTGATTTCATGATGCCAAATATTTTTATAGTTTACTGTTATTGTATAAAAAGTTCAAGGAAAGGCAAATTCACACCTTCTATCCAGGTGAGAACTGACAAACGAGCGTTTCAGATACATTTTAAGGTTTAATGTTAGCTGTAACCCGCATAACATGACATACTTCAACATGATGGGATTGTGCAAATGCCTGTCCATCCATTCAGCTGTCCTTCGAGCTCAACAGAAACCTGATGAATTGTTCTCGACTTATCACGCTAATTTCTTAAAACCATACACTCATCGAGAGGATGTCATTACCGCATGGTGTTCGTCTCCTCAACTTGATTAACAAGGCTCACATGTTACAGCATGGACGACATGGTATTACAAACATAGCTTCACTCACAAGCCCGTCCTAACTAGCTTTGTATATCCGCTCTTCAGATTTATTCGGCCTTTGCCGCCAGTCAGTTGTCTGCGCATGACGTCCGTACCTTGAAGTGAGTTTATCATCACCAGTGTCCCTAGCAGAGGATTAGCGAAAGATGTGTTGAAGGGGTGGATGTCAACTGTCACGAGGCCACCTTAGTGAAATGTGACCAGTATCGTACCTTTCCAGTATTTACATTTGGAACTTCTTTCGCCTGCGTCTAGTAAATTCGTAATTTTATATTATGCTGATAGGTAATTCAAAAAATAATTGTAGGGTTTTTGTAGCGTAGAGTGTCTAGGATTTAATAGCACAACCTTTGAATTTTTTTAATGAAAATAATTACTGAAGTTAACCTTTATAAATATTTTAAAATATATTTAATTATTATAATTGTTTCTCCTTTTTGTTAAATGAAAAACAACCTTTTTTTTATCATGTTTTGTCTCCGGACTTGATGAAATTCTGGGCAAAAACTGTGAAAATCATTCACACAGAGGCCAATATCGTAAGGACAGACTCCCCCTCATATCCTTCCAGTTCGGAAGTAGAACTCAACCATGCAAATTGTGATCGGTGGTCAGTTCCATCTTGCGTGCAAAGAACGCACAAAATGTAGCGAAAACCAGTAGTGCACCGTCGCTTTACATCAACCTGTTTACGAAGTAGGAAACGCATACAGTCCAAGGTTCAATTCCGCACCTCCCGTTTGAGTCACGGGACTCGCTGAACGTCATTCATTTAAACCGACTGGCGGTAAGGGCCGAATAAACGGGAAGACTTTTTTTATATATAGTGTAGTGTTTAACGCCCGTTCTTAATGCATACGGTACCACCATCGGTGGACACAATAATACATTAAATTAAATGTCAATTAGGAAAGGGTATTTCCCGGCATTCTCCGGTATGACTGAGGGAATCTCAAAATATCAATCGACCTGGCGGGATTTTAAGCGTGGACCTCCCGTTCACGAGTCCATGCTTCAACGACCTCTGCTACCAGTATCGGTAACCGGTTACTATGAAATTATAAACATTTTGTGTATAGTAATGTACCCACTGAGGTTGCATAAATGGAGAATTTAAGTTCTTGATAAATGCTGCCCAGTGAATCATTATTTAAACTCAGCATGCATTCATTCAAAGCATCTACCAACGACAGTAATTGCGGAGGGAAATCTTGATTATCATACTATATATTCGATCGCGATTTCAGTATTTATTCCTGTCATAATCTCCAAGATTACAACTGGCAAGCAAACATTCAGGAGGGGCAGATAGTAATCTCACCTTTCTGTTATGAAATAGGTTGATAACGCCAAAAGAAATATTTACATTCCTTGCCTTCCACTCGAGGACGGCACTCAGTGCGATTTTGACAGATAATTTGGATACAATCATCTACAGGAAAAACCAGAGAACATCGTGTTCACTTTGGATGAAGAATGCTACAGTAACTTTACACCGAAATGTATGATTAATAGTTGTTTGTGGCGTTTAGGAGCACCAAGAAGTAACCCAACAATTAACTACCTTGACCGAATTGATAGTCGCATGTTTAAAAGCGAGTCGCTATAAGTCTTCCATATCATTTCCATGACATTCAGAGAAACAGCTGAATAGTAACAGCACTTTTAAAAAATGACAAAAAATGTTCAAAAATACAAGCCAACAACAGATATTTCGGTAATGGTTGATGCCACAAAAATTATTGAAGTAAGTTGCGTGTTGTAAAGAGATCTACATTTTTGTAGTATGCTTTGTCTATCGATTATGGTTTACTAGTAATATCTTCCGAATGAATATAGCTTCACAGGGTATTCCTAGAAAAATACTCTTTTTGGATTTAAGGAGCCTCAAAACTGTATTTTCGGTGAAATTTAGATATCGATTTTCTTGATGGAATTCAGTACCTTCTCTACCTACTATAGGGTAGTTAAATTATATTCGAACCCACTCGCGGCCTCTCTGTACTAAGCGCGATACAGCCGGCAGTCGCCGGGAAAATTACGCCGGCAGGTGCGGCTAAAATCCTTCCGTTATAATAGATGCTGGAAATGTTGACCTTCTGCTCTCAAACAGGCAGCATAACCCATGTAAATATTCTCGCTCACTCTCCGAAGCTCAGCAGTAGGAATTCTTGTGATTTCTTGCACAATGTTTTCTCTAAGTTCGTGGAATGTGCGAGTGTCTTTTAAATAACCCAATAAATAAAAATCACAACTGGTTAGGTCAGGAGAACGAGGGGCCACAAATCAACACTAATTATTCTGTCATCAAACACCTCTCTTATTGCATGTAATGATTCGGCAGCCGTATGTGCTGTTGCAGAATCTTGCTGGTACCAAACATACGATTTCTCTTCTTCCGTGAAGCGACTGCAAAATGGCCTCAGAATTAACCTCTGATACCGCTCTGCATTTGTTTCATCAAAGAATATGGGCCCTATTATTCTTCTAGTACTTAACACACACTACACTACACTTTTCTGATCATAACGAGGCGTTTCATTACAAGAATTCCTGCTGCTTGTTTCAGAGCAGGTCAGCATTTCCAGCATCCAGCATTATAAGGTAAGGATTTTAGTCCGCCTCTGCCGACGTAATTTCCCCGGCGACTACCGGCTGTCTCGCGCAGTAGAGAGAGGCCGCGAGTGGGTTCGTATATAATTTAACTACCCTATAGTTATGTGGTACAGAAAGTAAGAACTTATTTAATCGAAGGAAATAGTAAGACATACCTCTATTTTATATAAAATTAGTTATATATACTCATGACGTTAATAACAAATGACTACTTGAGCTCTATTAACTGTTGCTGCAAGGCGTGTATTGGTTTCCTGACTGTTAATTCTCTGTAGTCCCCATGATCCCACAAGATGAGAAAACCCCATGCCGGTAGCGGGGACTGAATCTAGGTGACATCCAGGCTAATTCTCATGTAGTGTTCCTGTCGAAGATATGAAAGCACAGAAAGACACCTTAACGAACGAGTTAGTACCAGCCAATTATATCTGCTTCCTGGAAACTCTTGTGCTCTTTTAGCTGACGCAACCAGGAGCTAACTTATGTGCAATGAAGTGAGACGTTTCCGGAACTTTCGGTCTTGGCACTCTTTGAAGAAATGCTTCATTAGTGCTACTAGCATTTGTTTCTTTTTCAAGGCGTCTTTAATTCATCACTTTTGTTTTTCAAACATAAGACTTCTCATGGACGCTGTCGCCATCAACGCACTGGAGACTCGAAAGCAACGGCTCACATTAAGCTAGAGGAGTGCAATTCTTTTATAATTAGCTCCAAACTTGGGAAAGTTACATCACTTTTTGCATCTGGATCGTGTAAACCGCCAACCATTTGACCATTTAAACAGATGCATATGGAGCTCAGCCTCAAACACTAATGGTGCTCATGGTAGGTCCGCATTGCCACACTTCCTGATATACTCGGCTTCACAGATCCTTCAGCAACTATCCTAACAGTCTTCTAAACCAGATTAAAATTGCTGTGGTCCTTAGCGTCTCGTTCTACACTGGGCGTGAAAGACTGTAATTTTGCTCAGAGGCCTCTTTATCAGGCTTGAGGTTCTTTTACGTGCCGTAAATCTACGAACACGGGACCACCGGCTTCACTTCCCTTCCGAAGGAAGCCATGTATTTTTACACAACCTCGGGTAACCACTACACCACGGAGGACGACACTAAATCAGATTCCTCTCCACTTAACACCACAGCAACTACATGGAGGACAGAGGGAAAAGAGAAAAAAAAGAAAAAAAACCGCCATACCAGCTTTGGCGGAGATGCTGAATAAAATACACCCGAGGCAATTAATAAACTGTAACCTGTCTTCTGTATACACAAAGTATACAATATGCAAGTGTAAACCAACTGCAATACACAAAAGTAAAGAATAAATTAAACAAAATAAAAAAGAAACGGCCAGTAGCAGCCACGCCTGAGTTGCACCTTGTTTTCTTCAGCACTTTGCCATATTGAGAATATCCCACAATATGCAAATTTGTATTTATTTGATTCAAAATATAGTTTCTGAAAAAAATGTTAAAACAGAAAGGGAATATCTATGTTTATAAAGAGTATTTAATTTTCAGGTGAGTACATTAACACTTGAAAATCTGAAGTCTATAGTTTTTGGAGGGTCATAAGAAAATCAAACCTGAACAGAAAAACAATTACTGGTCTTTCTATACACTTAAAAGCATCATTACAATGCATAATCTGGGCCATTTTAATCAGTAGAATATATTTACAGATCAGAAACATGATGTTATATTAACTACACCAACTATAATGTTGGAATTTGGCAAAAACATTACACTTATTAATTTCAGGCAGTTAGCTAGTATATTTTATATTTTACCAATTTCACAGATACTTATATTTAATGGGTTGCGTATCTTCCAGAAACTCACTGAATGCTGTTTTTACATAAAAATGGGGAGCAAAAAGTTCGGAGAAACGCGGCCTATTTCAAAATGCTACATTTAGTATATTCTTAGTGCAATAACCTCGAAAAGAATTAACAACCCTTATTAAAAATGATAGTGATTTGTTTTAAAACGACACGAATTAGACTAATACGATGTTTGATTTGATTGAATAAGGATTTTATTGGTGGAATATCTCTGACAAATGCTTCACATTATAATGATAACACTAGTCTGCCAGATATCGAATGACTGAAAACTAATAAGTGATTCTGACTCACTTGTTTATGCTTATTTCAGAACTGCTTTTATTTTTTTCTGTCACGTAGAGCTTTTTCACAATTTCACTTCAAAAATATAGAGATATAGAAATATTGCTTCCTTCACTACACATAAAATTGGGCTTGATGAAGCAATTTGTAAGGGCTCTACCACAGAATGGACCCTGCTTCAAGTACCTTTCCAAGAAATTTCCCTTCATTACACAAGACAAATTAAAGGCTGGAATTTTTGTTGGTCCTCAAATAAAGAAATTGATGAAGGATGAAGATTTTGAGAAGACTATGAATGAGAGAGAAATAGAAGCATGGACCGCCTTCCGATCAGTTATTGAAAACTTCTTAGGCAATAACAAAGATCCTAATTACAAGGCCATTGTCGAAACAATGTTGGAAAATTTCAAGAAGATGGGTTGTAACATGAGTGTAAAGGTGCATTTTCTGCATTCACATATCGACTACTTTCCAGAAAATCTGGGACATTATAGTGAAGAGCTGGGTGAACGTTTTCACCAAGATATTAAGGAAATGGAGAAGAGGTACCAGGGGAGATGGAATGAAACTATGATGGCCGACTACTGTTGAATGTTGAGGAGGGACAGTCATCTTCAAGGATCTGCAAGGAAGTCAAAGAAGAGAAAGTTTGAAAAAAAATTAAATGAAACACTTTGGTTTCTTGTTTTGTTAAAATGTAGTCATGAAATAAATTAGGGGAGTTCTTGAGAGTATTCTTAAAATGTTTCTTGAATAAAAACTTACCCTGTGTGAAATGGTATTTGAATACTTTTCTACGCTCATTAGTAAAATTGTCAAAACATTACTTATTTTGTGTAAAAATCTGACGTGATAGAAAAAAAACGGAAGACGTTTCTGGAATCAGCAAAAAACTTCATTCAAGAACACCTACTTTTAAGAAATCATCTGACAAAAAGTTTGAAAATGCAGACTAGTGTAATGTACAGAACGCGTGCATAATTTGCCCGCGACGAATCAATGCTTCAATTGACGTTTTCATTTATCTGAGAATCTAACCGTGACACACCAACCTGTTTTTCAGATTCAGATAATTAGAAGCATAACAGCTTCTCCCCCCCCCATTTCTTATGATTTTCTTAATACTTTTTACTTTCTCTACCGCGTACCTGGTAGAGAAGGTATTGCAAGGACGCGACATTTACACGACAAATAAAATGCATATATGGAAGCTTTAGGAATAAAATGTGAAGTCCTCTACATTTGGAAGGAAATTTGCACGACTAGTACACCATAAGAGATAGATAAAAACGCAATACACAACAAATGTAGAACATACAGCTTTTTAATAACCTATTTCCGTGTTATCCCTTACAATACTTTGTTATGGAAAGACTATGGAATTCCAAGACAGCGGCCCGCTTTTAAACATTTGACTCTCGCTATTCCCTTGTAGCTGTAACGAATTGTGTAACGATATTAAGCAAACGTTCATGTCAAATAGATACGAGCATAAGCTTTTGCGGGAATGCCGTACAAATTACGATAGTGAGTAGAGAAAGTGGCGTGAATGCCACACAAGGCCAGCCATGACTGAACACGTGGCATGTCGCCTTACATAACCCTGGCTCCACGGATATCGACCGTCTGCTAGGTGTGACTGCACTTCCTGCCGCACTAGGCCCGGAATTCGTGTGCCCCGCTTCGAGCTCACCACAGCGGACATTCAAATTCCTTCCGACAAATCGCACCTTTATCTACAGCAATGGGTCGCTTAATCAATGTTTTATTTATATGACGTATTCTGTTACTGGGCCTAAAATTAGACCACCGCAGCTGAAGACCAAACAATAAGAGCAAGCCTTTATTTGGATCGATTAAGTGCTGACGTAACGACTTGTAAGAATCAGCATTTTCAAATATGGTTCTAACAACGCTGAGGTTTTCAAAACACTGAGGCTAAGCTATTCTTGCTTCTATTTAAGGCATTTAAACAGAGGTACACTTGTTGAACTACTGAAGCTAGAGGTGTCGTTTTTGCAATCCTGTTATCATGTCTGTATCTCTGATGGTTTAACATATAAAAACGTTTTATCCTTATTTTATCGCTTAATTTAAAAAAAGTTTCAGCCCCTTCAATTCTAAAAAATCAATTTCTATTGTGTATTCAAAGACAGAAAAAAAAGATTGCTGAATAAATTAATATCAATTACTATTTTTTAAATTCACGGTAATTTTTTTCCAGACACTCTTCAGTTTAACTACGTTTATTTTTGTAAAAAATCATTACTCATGCTTTTATAAACCTGCACCAGAAACAATGCATGTAACCTAATATTTCTTGAAGCTGAAACCGTTAGTATGATGCAAAATTTAAAATAAAATTATATCCAAAAGAGCTCTATATTTGGAACTAACCTGTTAGGATACTAATAAACTGCATTAAAATGGTTATTTGAGGAAGTGCTAAGAGGTAGAGCACCTTTAAATCAACTGTACCATGTTTCTAATACAGCAAGAAGCAATTTAAAGTAAAAAAATGTAAAATTGTTATTTTATTTTTATTTTGTGTGTAATCTATAGATAAACCATTATTAACTCCCGTAAAATTCTGTTGCGGTTCTACAGAAAACTTAAACCATAAACAATTTTATACAAGACATCCTTTTCAAAACCTATCAATCCTACACCATGTTTCTAAGTAGTGTTAGTTACAAATCTTTCAGCTGCAGCTACTCTTAATATGCTCAGGCTGGGAAGTTTTGAAATGAAACAAGAAGGTAAACAAAGTGTCTGTAGTAAAACAAATGATTTACACACAAACATTGTTGCTTCTAATATTCATACAAAATAACGCTCATAAATTCTTCACTCAGGACAGTTGTGTAGCTTACTTTGGCTTATAGTCGTGCCACTTGAACGTCAGTATGCTACTATCCATTCCAAACCAGATTTCCCTCTGATGTAAACAGAAGCACGTGCTTCTACTTGTCGCGAACCCAAGAACACACTCTTACGCCAACGTAAATAATTCCCTAATACACGTATTGTATTATGAGATATTAGAGCAGGAAAGGTATAGAACTGCACATTTTATTGCGGTTATCATAAGAACTCATCGTTAAGATATTACAAAATATGATTTTCGTCTGCTATTGCGCTAACGCCGAGAGCATCTTGCTTGTTAATACCAACCGTATGCATGACTGCCACTCTCTTACATACACAAGAAATGCAGCAATGAATTCCCAGAGATGCTATCTAGTATCGAATAAATATTTTGCGTAACACAGGAAATATGATAAGGGAACAGTCATTCATAGTACGCGTATGCTCAGCTCAGGTCAAATCTTGTGATTTAGTCGGTATTTGAGTTTTCATGGCAGAGCAAGGTGCGTGTAGTGCGAATAAACTGTTCAAACACAAAAGTGGGAAACAGTTAAAAAGTGGCTAAAAACAAACAATGCTTCATATATTCAACTCACTATTAGAAAAATACCCAACACTTGCATTAGTGCATATTGCGAAATTCATATCCGATTTTACAGGCGTTTCAGTGAGAAGTGTAACCAAAGCGAGCACAGAGTATAAACAGACATAATAGAACATACAAGAGGATAAAATGTGGGAACTTGTTTTAAGTGCGACAGTGCTATGGAATTGTGGATAAGCTTGTCATTATTTTGGAGAGTAGTTCTGATTCCGATATGGCAGCTGAGTCATCTTCGGATGATTCGGATTTGGGTGTTGCACTTCAGCCCGAGGATTGTGATTAAGGTAAGTAAAATGTTCATTGCCGCATTCTTATAAAATCGATTGTTACCTCAGGTTGCATTTTGAACTATGATTCTCACGCAGGGCGCGTTTTTATAGATTTAAATAGTGTTCAACAAGCACGTGAGAGGGGAAAAGCAGCCATTAGAGGCGGGGATTGCCAACTACTTTCGCGCGGATAATACAAAGAGTTTGTTTTCGGTGAAAGGCACTCTGCTTTGGAATGGACAGTAGGTGAACTGGCATTAAGAATTACTTGGGGATAAGCTTCCGCCGAGTGTGTAGCTGTTTCTGGCATAAACATTTCCCAGACTGAAGCTACGCTACAATAGTGAATCATGTACAGTAAAACGCTCGATAAACATTACGGCATTCGTTTTAACACATTTCCAGTTCTCCGTCTCCATAACCAAACGACAACAATAATTCATTTTACTATCTTACATTACATCTTCGTAGAGAAAAAATGTTATACCTACATGTTTGTGAAATGGAGTGGCGGTAGATTTCTTTGAGGGAAAAAAAGAAAGAGAAACAAAAGAACCATACGAAGCTAAGGAGAGGGTTTAAACGAAAGTGAAAATTGTGGATAAGTAGCTTGAAATATGCAGAATGGGAATAAATTACCCCAAAATGCTTATTCTTTGGGGTGTGTAACCAGCTTACGTCCGACAGATGAGGCATCTGAACATCAATCGGTTAGTGCATAAGTATTGTCGGTTGCCTAAATTCGAAAGTGGTTCCCCTATAAACACGAGTGAAGGCTGGAGGAAAGTTACTAGTGTCGCTCATTGTACAGTGCATTTTCTTAGACATTCACTTGACAGAATTAATGCAAAAGAATTTAGTGATTAAATAATAATAATAATAACAAAACTATAACGCGGGCATTTATTCCCAAACCAAGCAACATATACAGAAAGAGCCAAAAAACTACGAACCGCCTGCACGGTATTTTTTTCTATTTTTTTCGAGTCAATAGTTGAAGACCGTGCATACATGAATACAATTTTGCCCCGTTTTTAGAGAATTAACAGCCAGGGAGCGTGATTTTGCCTTTTTTCAACAAGACTCTGCAACAGCTCATACGGCCAATATTTCGATGAGAACAGAATTATTAGTAGAGATTTGTGGCCCCCTCGGTCCCCCGATCTAACCCCCTGCGATTCTATCTCTGGGGTAACTTAAAACATAAAGTGTACAAGACAAACCCACAAACCCTGAAAGAATTAAAACAAAATATCCGCCAGGAAATTGCCAGCATTTCTCAACGTGAACTACGCGAGTGATGGATAGTTTCCTAAAGAGGTGCCAAAAATGTATGGACAACGACGGTGGCCAGTTTCAGCATCTCCTTTCATAAAGTTGGTAAGTAAAGTCTTTAAAAGTAGTTTCAAAATGTTGTATGGTTTCATCCGCGCCTTTCTACGATAGCGCCAGATGGAAACGTGCGCCGAGGACGCGGACAGGAAAAACACCGCGCAGCCGGTTCGTAGTTTTTTGGTTCTCTCTGTAGATTATTTTTACTGTGCAAAAATATGAAACGTGAAAAATTAAATATATGGCTGTATAACCTTCCCCTTGGAATTAAAGTACAGCTTCGACCAAAAGTTTATTACACATTTGTATTCATTTCTTTCCAAAAACGAAGTAGTCTATTGGGTCTCCTTTCGCTTTTAGACACGCTTTTATCGTTTTAGAGCACGCTGTTCACAGGTTTCCTATACTCTTACATTATAAGTCCCAAGATATAGATGCCTCACGCTCCCAAGTAATGCTACTATGTATAATACACAGAGTGTTGTGGAAACTGCAGAATCTGTCAGCCGGTCACACTTTGTTGTCCGCGTGACATAACAGGTTTGCATGCAGCCTATAGAGCATGGCATCTAGCAGTTCAGCTCTTGTAACACCATTGGAGTTTGTTTATGGTCGCTTAACTTTAAGGCAGGCATTTCCAACCCTATGGACTCGCGGAGGCCCTCTTAGAATCAATTCCTATGGCGGGGCCTCTTAGTCCTTACCAGGGAGAGGGGTAAAAGTGGAGTATTTGCGCTATGTCCATGCAATGAATTATATTCACAAAAGGTTTGAAATTTTCTATAAGATCTCAATTTATTCTCAATGTTACAATACGCGTGATATTGTCAAAACTTGGTCAAAGGTACATAAAAGTTCATCAAGAACCCCACATATCAAACCATTTGTTTCAAAATAAATGTTACGTGATCGGCTAGAGCAACAATTAGAGCTACACAATAAACTCAGTCCAATTTAATCATTACATCCAGTTCAAGCGAAATACTTATTCGTAATGTTTATTAATCAGGTGCGCTCCACGCTCCGCCACATCGTCTGTCTCACGCTACGATAATTAGGAGCTAAAGATATGACGCACTATCTTGAGAGCATATTGACGCACCCGGAAGTATATGGATGGGGAAACATGCGGATTCTAACGAAAATGCTGCTTCCTTCTTTATGTCTTTCACTTCGCCATCAATAAACAGAAACTACTGTTTACTACTACCCCTTCCACTCCCTTACTTTCATTTGTCATGTAAACCCTTCAACTAGCTGCGTAGAAGACGTTTGAGCTACTTCCGCTATCAAGACTCCGGAACTGAGCTATAGTTGAATTGCCAAGCGTCCTCTGTTAGAGGAGGCAGGAAATTTAACGGCAGATTTCTAAATGTAATTTATAATTTTCTTACTTTCTGATTCTAATTTTTGTTTCGTAATGTTTCATTTCATTTATTGTTTTATTTTCCTGGAGCGGCCACGTAGCCACTGGTGTTCTAAAGTCAAATCGCGACATCCTAGTCGTTTGTGGGAAGTAGCTTAAGGCAGATAAATAGCCTTAAAATTGCCAAGTATTAAGAAAAACCTTTTTCTAGATAGCATCCAGCCTTAGAGAGTTTACTATTCCCTTTTCATTTCATTACCTGCTCTGTTACCGTATGGGTTTGAGGGGTACAGGAATTGCATTCTAACCAGCTTTCACCCGAGCTAGTATGAGAAATCAACGAGAAGCCCTATTTAGGCGGTCGGAAAAAGGGCTAACCTATGTGTTACCACCGAGCCATTGTACCCTTTAAAAATGGTTAAATGAATTTGAAACAGAATGTTTGGGTGAGCAACAGGTCTGGAATGACATCCGTTCACTGTGTTACACGGGTCACTTGCAATAACCGGTTTCTCCTGCTGACCAGTCGCTAATATCTACCTTCTTTATTGAACAGCCGGTAAATTACCTCCGCCACAAGAGTTATTTAAACAGGAGAGGAATCCAATTTTGAAAGCAATAGATAGAATTCCAAGGAAACCACTCGAGAAGCACGTAACCTATTACGCCTCTATTTTGTATGAGTCCTGGAAACCCCCGCCTACTGACAGTTTTATTCTTACACGAAACGAGGGTTAACTTTTGAATGCTGTACAAATACCTTCGATAATGTCTCAGAGAGCAATCTGTAAAAACTCTCTGAGGTATTAATAACTTAACTTATACACATCGCATTAGAAGACAGTTCTGTGTTACCAGGACAATTTTATAGCTGACATACCCGGCATTGCACAGATATTCTGTAAGTTTAAAGTTCTGAAAATATGGATAGGATAAGGGTGGTTTTTGAAAGCCGCACTAAAAGCGAAAGTAACCAAAGTTTTGCCTAAATTGGTCAAATGGTGCAAATTCCAAGATAACCTATACTTTTTGCTAAGTTCTATAGCTCCAGTGCAAATGTGTGCCCTCACAGGGCCAGCGGTATAGCTTTTTTTTCTATAGGGAATTGAAATTAATAGGTAAGGGTACTTTAAAAAAGGGTTGGGTAGTTTTTGGAAGTTGTAAGATAAGCGATTATTTTTGCCAGGTTCTATTGTATGATCATAAAATATTTTTACCTGATAGTTTAAACAGTGCAGGCTTCTATATTTTATATGGAGGAGAGAGTTGTAAGGTAGGCGGCGCCGTGGACGAGTGGTTAGACCGCTCGCCTCTCACCAAGGCGGCTCGCATGTGAGATTTGTGGTGGATAAAGCGGCGTCTGGACAGGTTTTTTCCGGTTTCCCCCGTTATTTCATATAATCTCCTTCCTCGCGTTCAAATCCGGCTTCGGGCTGATCACCCATCCTGGCAGTTCTCTCTGATCCATAGTCTTTGCTCCCCGACGGGCGTCTGACCCAAGACACCCGCTTGTAAGTCCTGGGGGGTGTAGGCCCTAACAACGGGGAGGGTAAATAAAGAAAGAAGAAGAGTTGTAAAGTAAGTGCTATAGTATAAGTGTACACATTTTGTCTGAATAGACCAAAGAGTGTTTATTGGTTAGTGAGGGGCTGAAAATAGGGACAGAGAATAATGGTAGCGGACGTTTTTGAAAGTTGTAGAGTAGCTTATAAATTTTGTCAGATTTTAAAACACAGCTACACAAAATTTGGTCAGAATCATACCAAAAATACTCCATGATGAGAAACCAAAGGGAAACTTGGCAACTCCACCTCTAAGCCTCCCCTTTGGGCCGCAAGTCGTTAAAGTACCAAAAATATCCTCTGACATATCTACATATTCATTGAAATGGTATTGCAATTGGGTGATATGAATACACCCACAACTCCACCAGTTTCAACAATTTTGCAAATATTTGACAGCTTATGTACGACGGAATTATCAAAATTGGTTGAGCAGCTTCCAAAATCCCACCCCCACAAACATATAATTTTGTCTTTTTAATACAAATAATTATAGATACAGATTTAACGTTTTATTCGAAATGTGTCCCATGATGCAGTTAAATAATAATAGAATGAACAAATTAAAATTGAAGTCTATACGACAGTTTTTGGTCGAGCACACTATAATTTAAAAACTTTGAGGTTTTACAAAAGATCTTACTTTGTTAAATTATGTTCTATTTAAGTTACGTCACATGCCATCAGCGTATTATAGGGAGGTCGACCAAAAAGTAACATATACGCGCGCGCAAGGTCCAGTTAACACAATTTTGAAAACAACCTAGTGATATTAATCTGCTTAGAGATTCTAAATTCAACAAATACAGTGCCAGGCCAAACATTTAAGAATGGACATTTCAATAATTTACACGAAGACAGTTTCCTTTCAATACGAAGTTTCTCGTAATGAGAAACATTTCATACCAAGGTTGAAATTAACGAAGGGGAAAGCACAGATCTCCCCTTCTTGTCAAGGCTTATTATGACGGGGATTTCTTCCTCCTTACACGTAATATAAAATTCACAAGAAAAACAGTAGCATTTCAACGCAAAAATTTCCAGTGTGGACGAATCTGTGCTAATAGACGTAAATATACCAAGTAAAATTCAAATTTCTTTTGAGAAAACTTCACTTCATTTATTTAATAGATTTTATAATACATAAGTTCATTCTTCTGAATCTTTTAAGAGGTCAATAAAGCGCACTTTGCAATCAAATCATTTTGTCTCAATCTTATACTAATACCATTTTTAATACCTTTCTTGAATTTGACGTTGCTATATAATGTACTTGTTTTGGGAAATAAACTATCTATCCATATATGTACCAAGTACCCCCTTCACTATCCTCCCCAACATATCCTGCAGCTATAAATAAGGGGGAAAAAAGAATAAAGTAGGCGGGATGAAATTTAAAACTATGACTTGTTCTATGATTAAAACGTAGAAGTGTGTTCTCGAGTGTTTCACTAGCAGTGGTGGGGACGAAAGTTTGAAACTCACTGTTTAAAAGAATTCGATACTGAACTTTCGAGAAAAAAAATTAATGTGTATAGAAAAATCCTCAAATATTGTAGAATAATGATCCGATTGCTACTGTTTCAGCCATTTAAATGACCAAACGCATGGTATAAATTGACCTTCGCTAGTGGGTGCAAAAAGCACGCGAATTTTTTAATCCCGATTTTCTCGTAATCTTACATTTTTGCCACTTCCCTTTCACTTTTTCTAAAATTAGCTATTATAATATTCGGTAAATAGAAGCACGAAAATTACATTTATTTTACTTTATTTATTTAATGTTGCTTTTTAACTGCTGAGGTCATCGGCGACAATAATTTATAGGCACACCAATAGTGAAAAATTTACAAAAGGAGATTTAGATAATTATAGTGATACCTATACTTAATTAGGAAGTTTTATAGGAGTACAAACCATTAAATATACAACATTCCAGTGAATTTGATATCTATTAATAAACAATGACAAATTGTTATATTCTTGTTATAATTAGGTTCATAAACTGGGGAAAGAACTACAGAAAAGAGCAGTTCATCAGCAAATACTCTTAGAGCCATGTCCGATGGAGAACAGAGCAGCGGTTAAAGAAACCTTATGACTGGTCTCAATCGTTCACTACAACCCCTTTACGACGGAAGAAATAAGGAAGCATTTGAAACAATATATACCAACTTACCCTCTGCAGCTTAAGCACAAAGGTTATAGTGCATGTTCTTCAACTTTTACTTTCTGCCGGGAGGTCGATAGCAGGGCAAATGCTGCCTTCATCACTTGTCCGTCTTGTTTTTGTGACCTACTTCCTCGGAAGCGGACGTATAATTGCCTTTGGCAACTGTAGAATAAAAACATCCATAACCCACATTAACAATTAAGCCCATATACAAAGCTCCAACTAGATAGCAATAAAGAAGGCGGAAAAACAATTCGGATATAATTAATGTCATCATTCGTGGTGGAATACATTCCAATAATGTTTTCATTTCCACGATAACAGGAAATTAACGAGCCGCTTGCATGCATTGGAAACCATCTTGATGCAATTGTCTTAATTAAATGAGCAGAATATCTGACAAAGTTTCGTGTGTATCCGACTTTGCCATCTTACAATATACCAAGAGAGAACGTTTGTGTGTGTGTGTGTGTGTGTGTGTGTGTGTGTGTGTGTGTGTGTGTGTGTGTGTGGGTTTGGGGGAGGGGGTCTCAAAAACCACTCCACCGATTTTCAGAATTCTTTCACCACTGAAAATCCCTATTCTTCCAGACGGACATATATTAACCACTGAAAATCCCTATTCTTCCAGACGGACATATATTAAATTAAGTTTTATTTATGGACGCTCTTTATCAACTATGGTCCTTAGCGTCTCATTCTATATTGGGCGTGAAAGACCGGTAATTTTGCTGAGGCCTCTTTATGAGGCTTGAGGCTCTTTTACCTGCTCTAAATCTACGACACGGGACCACCGGCTTTACTTCCCTTCTCTTCCGAACGAAGCCATACCCCAAGAAAATCTATCGCCATCCGCCGGGTTTGAACCCGCGACCTTGGAAAATAGAGGCTAGCGTGGTACTACTAGACCACAAAAAGGGACGAGGGACATAAACAAAATTAAATTGAGTTTTATTTATGGACGCTCTTTAACTGCTATGGTCTTTAGCGTCCTACGACACGGGTCCACCGGCTTTACACCAAAGGAAGCCATGTTAAGGATTTTTACGCCCGAAAAAAACTCCATCGCCCTCTGCTCGGTTTGACCCGCGACCTCGGGAACTAGAGGCTAGCATGGAAACTTTTTTAAGTATTCCAAGTAAAGCCACAACTGGGTCGGTGATGTTGCCTGGAAGATTCCTTTGCGAACATTGAGAATCTCAGACATACGCACCGCTATTTTATTTACCTCTCTCTTTTTTCTTTCTTTCTTTTAGAATTCAGAGAAACATGGATAACATGTACCACCTAACACTTTTATTTGGTCTCGTAGGTTCTCAAAATTTTATTTCCAGTGAAATGTCACATTCGAATGCAGTACGATCTCTTGGTTATGTTATGTGAACAGACACCCAGTCAAAAATTAACGGCAAGAATTTCCTGTTCACCCTGTTTGCTTTTCCATCAGTTCGTGACATTTCGTTAAGCAAATACATTTCCCTTTTCTGCTTTGAAATGCTGTACATCAATAAATGGCACTTCAACTACCGTGCAAATAATGGCAAGTTAGTTTCTTGGAAAAGTAATAAAGGAGAAAAGCATTTATTTTTCAGCTACCGTTTCCAGCTGTATTGCAGGTTTTGATCCTTCAACTCAAACCTCTTTCCTAGATCAACAAGGAAATGCGACATTAAATTGATTCTCTCAATGTATGGCTTCCATTCAATTGCCACAGATTCGACGATAGGTAAGGTCTGCATCTCAAAAAAGTTAAAACGCTATGACAAGAGATCGCATAGAAATTAGATGGGAAATATAGATATTATTTCTTACAGACAGGACCCGCAGTTCTGGTCGCGTTATTGTGTTAAGTGTGAATATTTTTTCTCTTTCCCCGTTTCGCACCATCTTTCCGCCCCGACTCTTCCTTCACAGCCTTGCTTGACTTAAGATGGCATGTGATGTTTTCAAAATTACAATCGGAACCACACTTTCCCATATTAAACGCTTTGCGTACACGAGTAGTAACGAAAAATTGTTTTAACTTCTTAAATATTGATCCTATCCACAAGTTCAAACAACAAAACATAACGCTAACCTTTACTGTGTAGGTACCATTTTTCAAAATAATACTTGTATTTGGCGAAATATTTTTATTTGCTTTGATTTGGGTCTCTATAGCCTATTCTCTAAGAGCGACCTAAGCTATTTTATACTCTTAAGTTCCATAACAATTAGTTTACTAAAGCACACACCCACAAAACAAACATATTAACAATGTAATTTCTGGCTTAAGAGGCGCCCGTTTTATACGTTAGCATCAAATATTCAACCGAAATAGAAAATTACAACAAGCATTTGGTTACTTTTAACTTGATACGTATAAATAATATTGAACTGGTGTGCAGTGCTTGTGTACTTGATCTTCCCTTGCCTTTAGGCAATACGTCACCGAAAATGCTACTTTCTGAAGTTTTTTCAGTCAATTTAACTGAACATTTAATCTTAACGTTGCAATGCCTAAACATCGAGTATTTTTAAATTTAATCTTTATAAGTTTTAGTTCTCTATAGTTCAGCAACCTAAAAAAAATAAATAAAAAAAAAAAACTTGGGAGTGGTAACTCTCCTGGTCATGTATTCCCCCTCTCGAACTTCCTTGGGACGCATACCTCTGAGTCGCTGCTTGCGCACGCCGTAGTTTCGCCTAGCCCGTGTTTTGTTTTATTTTATTCTCACAGAATCGCTTATCACTTAATCACACTATTGTTGCAACTTCCAACTGTAGAGGTAGGTCTAAAGACACAAGAGCATCGCAATAAACATGCTGTATTTGTAGATTGCTGTGACAGGCCACGCAAAAAGCAGGATGCAACGGGTGCGAAAGCAAGTGTTTGCATATAACTAGCGATAGCATTTCACATACATGCAGTATTATCATGGGATATCTTCCAAAAGTTAATTCACAATTTTAAGGTATTTCATAGCCCTCACTCCCCATCTATGTCTTCAAGGAATAAAGTTCCTCGCTGATTGATTTTCATAATACAAATTATTTCAATTGAAGTTTTACAAAGGAAACTAGCGGCTTTAATTTTTTTACAAGGAGACCAATCACTCATCGTCTCGAAACTGTGCTCTTTAACATACCTCTTACAGAACTGCAATAAGGATTTTAGTTTTTGAGCTATGATATTGTAAACAAGATCATATTAAATGTTTCTACACTATAAAATTGCTGTTTTCACAACAGTGACGTGACACTTGTTTCCCGCATAAGTTAGTGAGTTTCAAATATTATTTATTGTCCTATATCAATGTTTCCCGTGATGAAATATTACTTTAAAATGGATCTTTCCTTTAACACGAAAAAAATTGTCATACACATTTTTCTACTAATTATAATTCGAGAGAGAATAAATTTTAAACATTATAATTGCACTTTTCTATTTTTAACACTTTCGTTTCTTTTTAAGAATCGACCATTCAGAGAATGATTGTCAACACAGTATATTTATAGTACAGTTTCAAACGTTTGACTTTTCGAATGTACCGACACATTTCAGAGGAATTGGATGAAAACTTCGTGTGGAACACTTTGAATGAGAGAAAATACTGAGAAAAAATGCTTTCAAATTGTCAGTGTTCAAACTAAAATATTGATTTTCAACTTTATTCCGTTCCATAAATAAAGGTAAGCATCCACAACATCAAAAATGAAAATTAATTCTAAAATTACATAGTACTTCCCCATTTTCCCGAGATTTTCATATTTAACAGAAAGACCAGACACAAAGGCAGAATTCAAAGGAAAGATTTCCTGCTAAAGAAACATCAAGTTGGAGTAAAAGAATGAAAACAAAAGCGCGCTTATGTAATACGTTATACCTAAAATATACCAAATTATTTGACGGTACATTGATGACCATCATTTCATTCATATGTGATGTGGGTAGTTTGTTGACTCCTCATGAAAAAGTAAAAGTGGACATTAAGGATTTCACGACTAACGTCGGTATAACCGTTGTAGCCCTTTCTTAGTCGTCATCTGAGATTCAGTTTGCTGCCTATTTGTGATTCTGGCCTCTTCTGTGGGAATGCGACTTTGGATTTCGTTATTTATGCAGCGAAGTATCAGGGGAAAGGTCCCTAATTTGAACCGCTTCAATATTTTCCAAACTGTTCGACAGTTTGTTTTGAATGCACAATAAAATATGGATATTTTGTATTAATAAAAATACTTTTAAACTTAAAAGTATGTGGTTCATTTTAAGACACGGGTGGTTCAATTTAAGGACCACGTTCCTAATTTGAACCGATTTACACCATCTCACTTTTTAAACGTTATTTAATTGATAATTGTATTAATTTTAAATCGTGTTGAGGATATTTATAGCGCAAGGATTTGTCACTTTAACACTTGTGTTTCGGAAAATTTTGATTTGAAATTATAATTATTATTTACTATTTAGGCTCAAGTGGTTCAATATAGGGACCTTTCCCCTACTTGTCCCAGTTACGTCTGTCGATATGCCTGCTAACTCTGCTGAATATTGACATGGTTCCGTTAGCACAGAGCTCAACAAACCGAATGTGCACATCGACAAACACAAAATCGCGGGAGAAACACTCGCCACTGGTTGATTTAGTCGAGTTGTGCGAAAGATATTTATACTACCCAGTTAATCTTACTGGTGCTCTGGAACAAAATCTAATTTTTACTTTGGCATTTATTGTCAAGCCCTTACCGTGTGAACCAAGAGGGGCAGCATTCCAAACTCTGGAATCACTATAATGAAGCGGAACATAATGTTCAGGAACCTTCAGCTCATTTCCCGTCTCATTTTTTCCCCTGTGATTGAGACGCCGCACCTAATTACGTTTACAGCAGAAGATAAACAGCAGGAGGTCTATATGGAACGCAGGTTGCTTCCAACGTTTTGTTTCTCGCAGGTGGTAGGTACCTCCTGGAGAACAAACAGCAGTGGGTACTGTTTTCGTATTCAAAGAAGGACAAAAATTTGTAACATTTCCCCAGCATTAGCCAAAATGTATGTTTCTATTCATGCTAACCAGGATAGTTAAATAAATACAAATATTACATATATTGCAGTTTCTGCACTCTGGCGTTTTTCTAGATTATAGTTTTCTGCCTTTTTTAAACTGCACTGATTTTTCAACATTTATCAGGTGTGGTGTTTACCTGTGCTAGGTAGAGGGATTATTATATTCCACCCAAAAAACTCGTAGACAAGATTTCGACCGAAATACATGTTTTCGGAAGTCCCCCCCCCCTAATGAGATACTTTTAAAGAAGGATGTGCCCGCGCGGGTGTCAAACCTCACCATCTTCCAGGGATGCGAAAGGAAGACTTTCAAGAAACCCCACCCTAAACTACCCCTTACACATAAAATGTTTTGATATTTTTTATTTTCTGAAAAATTCCTCTAATGGTTTTTATTAAAATACCATATGTTTAAGGTATTTGTATGACTAAAAACATGAATATATTGAATTTCTATGAAGTCATCATTCCAAATGAATTTTTGTGCAATTTTTTACTGCTGTTAAATCATAAGTGTTAGCCTGAAAGTTAGTGCACAAAAAATCTCATTAGGACAGATACTTTGTCAAACATCTTTTGGCATTTAAAAGTTTTTATTATCCAATACGTTATCGTACATGTTGCTGTCATGCAAGGAATACTTCTAGAATTTCAAAGATGGCCTATAACGACCTGCTTTTTAAAGATTTGACTATCCTTCTGTCTCCTATATCCCCCTTTTAGCTACAACGAAACGTGTGATGAAACTATTTCTGCAAACATGAAGTAGATACAGGATTTTCTGAATGAATTCTATACTTCCTCTGCCCTATTTGCTGGTAAGTAATGCGCCACACGGACGAGTTTGTAGCCTATTTAATTCCGGCTCAGATTACGACCCCCTCACTTAAATGAAAATAACGCTAAATACAGCACTACCGGCAGTAATTTTACTCTAACTGTTCCTCCAGCTAAATTATAATGCCGGGCCACTAAGGTTCTAAATATGAAATTACTTTTTATTACTGAAAGAGGATATAAAATATAATTTGCAGCATAATTATGTTGTTTTCAGTAATATTACGTTACCACGTCCCACACTGGGATTCTAGATCACCCACAGAGAAATTTCTGTATAACTGCTGTAATGTAAATTTCAATACAATGTTATATCCGAGAAGCACGACAGCAAAACAAACACCCTGGAGTATATTATTACGTTCGCTACGCGTGCCACAGAGAAAATCGTTATCACCGCATTTCTTAGCCTATCTTGAGTGACGTAGTGCAATGAGGCTCATTTTCTCATTCTGTGTGGAGAAGTTGCGGCGCCCTACGTTGGCATGGCAGCCAAGTGTTCTCAACAGCTCTCTACATCACGTGCTGCAAAGAGGAAAAACAATCTCTCTTTCCTCCCAATATTTTAACATGTTACATATACAACGTATCACCTTAGTTACTGTCTTTGAGGGAGAAATACGGAGCCCAGGTAACCATATTAAGCAGTATAAAAATACTGCTACATTAGTATATGTACATTTAATTAATGTGTGTTACTTTTCGTCGGAAAAATCCTTAAGATTCTAAATAAATGTGCGTTTTAGAGGGATTCTTTCTGTCTGTTTCTTTCTCTCTAGAAACTTTGTCTTTTATGCTTTATTAACGACATAAAATCGGCAATAATAAAGAGGCATTTCCTTTGTCGTCATGCAAATGAAAGTATTGAACCTCGAGGTTACAATATATTTTAATGAAATTGCTAGGTTAAAAAAGAAAAAAGATGAAAACTAACGGCTTTTACAAACAAACTTTTAGTTGGGGGTAGGAGGAAATTTCTATAAAATATTCTCCTTACATCATTTAGGGAGATGCCTGACCTAAATAGATGGTTTCACTTTTTGAGTTCTCCTGTTCGAGGACACAATGGTATCCTCAAGCATGTAGTATATTGTTTAATAAAAATGTATTTTGGCAGAACTCTGGAACACATTAACAAAACATTTTCTGCAAAATTGCTTCGAATTCCCTCCAAATTAAGACATTCTGTTTCCTACCCCTGTACACTCGGCTTCATTAATAGAGTTCTTTCTTAAAAGCCGTAGCCTTCACAGTGATTATTTGCGTGATTCTTTTGTATTCTACTTTTGCTGGTGCTCTGGCATGTGTAACACGTATACAAGTTATCACCAAATTCTGTCAATTGGTACAACGAGGTAAAACTACGTGATTAACATATCTGTTTCTAATGTTTCCCTGTAAGACGAAGAACTTTAGGTATATGGCAAGTTTAAACAAATAGTAACTTACAATATTCAACTAGAATTATAGTTCACTGCATTAACAAACTGTAGCCATTTGTAGCAACTGGGAAGAGAAGGCACATTTATAGAAAAATGGCTAACGCCAGTAATCTATAGTTCTTGTATGGATCTTTGAGATCAGATAAAACCTATAATTCACCTCGGAGAGGTAGCTCCCCAGTTACATGAGAAGAACTCAAAGACGTGCAGCTACTTGAAAAATTTCAAAAAGCATGTATAGGTCTCGCCAGGAATATTGGTGTATGATCTTCAGGGCTGGTCCAGTCAGCCAGCCGTCTCAACTTGCACCATTCTTCGAGCTCCAGGGCCGTATGCGTCATACATCTATACGGTAAATGACTCGCATCGTAGCTTTCCATTGAAATTTTCACACGCTAAAGTCCGTGGCGCGACCTATACTTTATGAATGAGAAGTAATCGCAGAATGTTTTGATTAAGGTCAGCAAATATCATATTTAACCATGCTTATAACCACTGGTTCTCAGGTTTCCCTGTTCTAAATCAGGGGTAATAGCCCCGTTATTTTTTGACACTTAAATGTAATTGCTCTGAATTCTTCCAGAGTTGCACAACTATATACTGTTATCATAAGAAAGAGTTTGCATGCATTTTCTGTCTGTCGATAGTTGTCAGCGCAGTTCGACAGCGAATCCGCAAGCCTCAAGCTATAAACTTTGTAAACCCCTGTCACATGATCAAGTTTCGACCTGTTCGCCGTTCGGTAAACAACCCGAAGGCAAAGGACAAGAGGAATATTCTCATTTCGTATAACCTCAGGTACGTTATGCACATAACCAGATCACTTCCTGATTTGTCTCAGCATGGAAGTTTCAAGAGTAAAAGTATCTGAAATGTCACTTTCTCCACTACCTATTGCATTCCACCCAAAAGTTCTATACTGGGATTTCACCAGAAATAAATGTTATGAGGGCCCCGAAATAAAAGAAAAGCATTTTTAGAAAAAGGTCTGAAGCAGCATAAAGCAAAAATAATATGTAGGATAAATACCAAACTTTGTATTTAAGTTCGTTATCTCCCAAAGATGCAACACAAGACTTTCAAGAAATTCTCCACCACAAAACCCTTTACGCGGTAAATGTAACGCTTTTTATTAAACACGATAAATTAAATCTAAGTCTTGAATTTTCTGTGAAAAGCTTTCGCGTCTTTTCATTCGGAATGAATTGTGTATAAACTTGTGTAATCGGTAGATAAAAAGTTGCCACCGACAAGCTACCTACTCTTTAAAATATAAACTTTATTTCAACTAACTTTTTCAACAGACGTTGTTATTGATTTTAATTTGTCAATATCTTGTCATTTTTTAAGTATTGTCACCATTCAGTTGTTTCCCCGCGATGACACGGAAGGAGTCGAGAATTTCAAAGCCACTATCGCTTTAGCGTCCTGTATTCCCTTTTTGAGGCTGCCACTTTTGAAATAATCCAGTTTTTTAAAGAGTTACACATCTTATGTGTACTAAATTTCATTCCGTGTGTAGAAGAGGACTGCACAAGCTGTTACGTCAACATTCAAGATATTCATTTTATTGATATGTAAATACTCATTTTAACCAAAATCCTTAATAGCCATTTTTTAGAAAATAAAAAATAAGGATACATTTTGCATGTAATGCGTAGTTTTTGGTGGGAAATTTTCTATATCTTTGTGACGAACCTTTGGAAATACTGAACTTAAATTCTAAGTTTTGTATTTATTCGACATTTTGTTTTTGAGTTACGTTGTTCAACAACACACAGAATTTCTGCCTACAGCTACAGAGGATACAGATACATTTCGGCTATTTTCAACCCATCCCTAAGGATGCCCTTTAAGTAGGCGACAATACCGAGCAATGCCTCATAATCGTTTGTCGTCATTTCACAGAAATTGCAGTACGAGATTACCAACTAGCATACGTCGGGACTTTCTCGCTAAAACAGGAATTTGCGGTCTAGCAAAGATGTAGGAATGCAGACGGAAACACAGACCAGACAGGATATACGGTCTTTAGGCTTTCCCGAGGAGCGCTTAAGCGAACCACACTTTAATGTTGCAAGAGACGTTTTAATTTATCTTCAATATGCATTCCATTTGCCTTCGATTTCATTATCTCTATGATCACAGACTTTGCAGAATTATATAGATGCAAAGGATTGTACAGGTGAGCGAGGACACTTCATAAGTCCTTTAGGTTTCGTATGGGAAAAGTCAGCAGTGGGTAAGCCAGTGGTAAAGGTTAGTACAGAGAGAGCCAAAAAACTACGAACCGGCTGTGCGGTGTTTTTCCTTCACGTTCTCGGCGCTCGTTGCCCTCTACCGTTATCATAGAAAGGCGCGGATGAAACCATACAACATTTTTAAAACTACTTTTAATGGCTTTATTTACCAACTTTATGAAAGGAAATGCTGAAACTGGACACCGTCGTTGCCCATACATTTTTAGCACCTCTTTAGGAAACTATCCATCACTCGCCGTAGTTCACGTTGAGAAATTTCCTGGCGGATATTTTGTTTTAATTCTTCCAGGATGTGTGGATTTGTCTTGTACACTTTGTTTTAAGTTACCCCAGAGACAGAAATCGTAGAGGGTTAGGTCGGGGGACCGAGGGGGCCACAAATCTCTACTAATAATTCTGTCCTCAAACACAGTTTCATAAAGTTATTAAGTAAAGCCTTTAAAAGTAGTTTTTAAAATGTTGTATGGTTTCATCCGCGTCATTCTATGATAGCGGCAGATGGCAACAAGCGCCGAGGACGCGGATAGGAAAAACACCGCGCAGCCGGTTCGTAGTTTTTTGGCTCTCTCTGTACTTGTCAATCGTAAGGCACCTGCACCGCGCAACACATCCTGCAATAACAAAGTCAGTACGAGTCACGTCAGCATTCAGCAAAGCTAGCAGGCTTATCCACAAACGAGGCAAGTAATGGCTGTGTGAAGAAGGAATGCATTTATGTCATTTAAGGGGGGTGATGAGTGAAATTTAGATTTTGCACAATTTTGATGCTAGAGACTTCATTTTTTGTACACACAGTAGAGAGAAAATATGTTGTTCTGCCAAATTTAATTTCTTAATTCAAACACTATTATTAAACACTAGTTAAAAAAACGTGCGTTTTTCAAAATCTTCTGGAAATGTTTTTGAGAAAAGTGACAAATTCTTTGACAATGCCATAAAAGCATATAGAAAAACTTCAAGCATCGGATTTTCAATATTTTCATTTACAAAGGAAGAAAAAAATTATACCCACTGTAAAAACAAAATTTCTAAAAGTTTTACTGTTTCTGCACACATTTTATTTTTTGTTTAAAAACGTAATGCTCTAATAAAGAATTCCATATTTAGTTTTGTTAATAACAGTTTTGGGAAGATGCAATAACATTTTCAGCTTGCTAGCATATATTTTGTGGATTGCATTAAGTTTTGAATGTGCAGAAATGTTATAAAAATTAGTCTGGAAAAATGACATACAGTTTTCATGCAGTTTGTTTTTAAATAGTGGAGACCTTTAAATTTGGTGTAATTAAAGCAACTTGCAAATGTCATAGGAATTTGAAACTTTGCGTACATGTACTTTAATTTGTCTAGTATATTTTCATGCAAAAATGCAAAAATCATATTTTGACCGAAAAAGGCTGAAATTTCACCATCACCCCCTTAACACGAAGTAGATAAAAAATGAACTTTCCTAATATCAGTATGTAAAAGCTATATGAAAAAAGCCATAGTGGGTAGAGAAAGTCATGTGAGTGTAACGCGTCAGAATTTTATAACGGAACCTGCCGTTACTGACCCAATTAGAGGTTTAAATTTTGTGTAAACATTAACAACTCGCTTACTTTTCTGAGACAGCGGTGGATGAGAGAAGTTTCCCTATTTTCTCAGCTCCCTGCCTTGGCTTTAAAGAAAAAGGAAAACTATAAGGAGCTCATCCTTTAAAGATTTAAACACGTCTAAGTAACATTGACGTTGTCACGTAATGTGAATTAAAAGCGTTGCACAAAGGTGTATGCACGCCAGTGACAGTAGCTCAACATCCTAGAGGGAAGGCCGTTAAATAATTAAGCAAGAAAGGTCTTTCGTAGCATTACGTCAACGGTAAAACTAAGCGAAGTTCGAAATGGACAGTCAGCCCGGAGAAATGACGCCCTTTGCCTTTCGGTACTAAGAAAAGCCATTACCTTTACATTCGCGTGACAAACCATCACCTGGAGATATTTTATTCCTTTGCGGTGAAAGTAGGAAGGGGATGGCTTAAATTTTATATCACAGTCTGAAGAAACAAGCTGCATACAAGAAAACCAACGAAGATTGTACGCGTAAATATGTCCAAGTTACTGACAGCGAAACGTACAAAAACACAGCTATGTTACATATTACACGACATTTTAAAAATATAATTTTTAAGCCAGTCAACTTTGTGGGTTTTCACAGTTTGTAAAAATACAAAATATTATACAACATTTCATATAGTAAACGAAAGTCATGACTAGGCTTGATAGATTCGAGGCAGTGCTTTCAGGTTAATCTATCTCTTGACGGATTGTGCGTGCATGGGCCAGTAAGCATTTCTGATCAGTTTATATATGCACTTTACCAGTAACTTTTGTTATTGGGCCCCAAGATCATAAGCCTAGTCATGGCAATAGTAATGTACCAAGTATTTCACAGATTACAATCTGAGGAATGAGGGAAGCTGTGACATTAAAATAACTTTAATGTGCAACTTGGTTACAACAAACCTGGCTTTCTATATCTCATCTTACTCACGAATGATGTTGCAAAAGGCCTTGTAGATTTCCTCAAGAAACTAGAAATTTCAACTTCAAAACTAGCAATGAACAACCTGATGTTCAAGTTTTCCACGTAATACACCTCATGTCAAACAAGAGGAGACCTTGATTCAAGAAATGAGTTGACAACTTTTATTCTAGTTACAAATTAAAAGGTTTTCGGCAAGTGAAAAACGCTTGGATGCTATAGGAAATTAAGTTTATAGCAGAACCTACGGCTCTCCTCTGTCTCTCCCTCCATCTTTTACTCAGTCACACTCTACATCTTCTACACTACGTGATCAAAAGTATCCGGACACCAGGCTGAAAATGAAATACAAAGTTCGTGGCGCCCTCCATCGTAATGCTGGACGTCAATATGGTGTTGGCCCACCCTTAGCCTTGATGACAGCGTTCACTCTCGCAGGCATACCGTGATTCGTCATTCCACACAACGTTTTGCCACTGTTCAATCGTGTAATGTTGACGCTCCTTACACCAAGCGTGGTGTCGTTTGGCATTTTCCTGCGTGATGTGTGGCTTATGAGCAGCCGCTCGACCATGGAATACAAGGTTTCTCACCTCACGCCTAACTGCCATAGTACTTGGAATGGATCCTGATGCAGTTTGGAATTCCTGAGTGATGGTCCGGATAGATGTCTGCCTATTACTCTTTACGACCCTCTTCAAATGTCGGCGGTCTCTGTCAGTCAACAGACGAGGTCGGCCTGTACGTTTTTGTGCTGTACATGTCCCTTCACGTTTCCACTTCACTATCACATCAGAAACTGTGGACCTAGGGATGTTTAGGAGTGTGGAAACCTCGTGTACAGGCTTCTGACACAAGTGACACCCAATCACCTGACCACGTTCGAAGTCCGTGAGTTCCACGGAGCGTCCCATTCTGCTGTTTCACGATGTCTAATGACTACTGAGGTCGCGGATAATGAGTACCAGGCAGTAGATGGCAGCACAATGAACTTAAGATGAAAAACGCATGTTTGTGGGGGTGTCCGGATACTTTTGATCACATAGTGTATATCCCTCACCCTCCTACGTGACTTTTTTGAAAACAGATAAAACTGTCTTGTGTTCTAAATTTAATAATCATTAAAATCAAATTAAAAAGTTTAGCAATACATGAAATTCTTCCCCTACCTTAAGCTTGCGATCGGAACTATGCTGTTACTCGTAGTAACGGTTTTACGTACAGGGATAACGGTAACGAAAAACCACTTATAACTTCTTAAATATTCATTCTATCGATCTTTAGTAAATAACTTAATTTGTCAAAAACATCATTAACTTTTTTTATACTGTATAATATGCGGAGTATTTGCACAGCCTACTCTGAAAAAACCACGTGAGTGACGTTCTGCGCATGTCACTGTACGGTAACGAAAACACTAATAACGTAACGCGATATTCCGAATAATTAACCTGAAGGTTTACGATAAATTTCGCGCAAGAGAGCCAAGAAAGACTACTTCATTTTAGCATAAACATTTAATTCTTCATTTGGGAGGTTATTGCTGTAAAAGCATGTACGGGATACAAGCTTATGGAAGCAAATTCATAGAAGTGCAGTCAAGACCATAACTTCAAAAGCAACAGAATACAGTCGGAAGTCTATCTTACTTATATAAAGGAGAATCATATCATTTTAACTGTTTTTTGAATTCCTTAAAGTGCGGCGATCTGAAAACTCTAGCCAGGTAAAGCATTTATTGTGTTTACGGTGGTGGGTAACGTCACGAAATACTACACCGTAAAAGAAAACGTTAACGTTACGTTACTTCAAAAATGATAGGGGAACGAGATAGCTGAGAAAGAAACTTGAGTGTGAATAGTTGATAATAGAATATAGTAGTAAAAGAGTGCGCCGCTCGTGTTCAGGAAGCAGAGAGTGTGATACATCGACCGAAGAATATGTAAACGACGAGGATGTATTCTTCTAGTTGACCTCTGTCAAGATGCAGCAACATATGAGTCACGTTCCAGTACAGACATGTGCAGTGGCCTGTACTGACCATCTGGGTCATCACCGACAAAAAATGTGCAGTGCTGATGGCAAATTTCTCACGTAGAGCTCTCCCTGCACATAGAGACCTCAAATGCGACAAAGTGACGTAACGTCAGTACGTTTTCCATGTATACTAAATACACCTTTCCCAATTTTACGTCATTCTTAAGATGGTGTTAATCTTTTATCTCCGTAAACCCACTTTGTTTCGATATTCAGACGGTCGAGGTATAATCGAGTTGTTTTCATGGTTGATTTTCGCGCTACGTCGATTGTCTCCTAAGTTTTCACACAATGGGAGGGATATTACGCCGCATTTGTTAGCCATCGTCTAGAGACTATTGAGGAATAGGAGGGATATCATGCTTGATTTGTTACCACTCAGTGAAACGTGGGTCATCCTCCGTGGTGTGGTGGTTATCATGCTAGCCTCTAGTTCCCGAGGTTGCGGGTTCAAACCCGCCGGAGAGCGATGGCTTTTTTCGGGGGTAAAAATCCTTAGCATGGCTTTCTTCGGAAGGGAAGTAAAGCCGGTGGTCCCGTGACGTAGATTTACGGCACGTAAAAGAACCTCAACCCTGATAAAGAGGCCTCTGAGCAAAATTTGGTCTTTCACGCCCATTATAGAGTGAGACGCTAAGGACCACAGCAGTTAAAGAACGTCCATAAATAAAACTCAACTTAATTTAATTTAGTGAAACGGGGAAACATAGGTAGTCACAGCTTCAGAAATCCATGTGCTACTGGCGGCAATTTCGCCATGTTTATGTTAGTAACATAAGAAAATACACCGTTTTTGCTGCGAGATACAGCATAAACAATTCAACAAGAATACTTAACTTTTCATGCACGTGTTAAACGAACTGCTTTATTGCAAATGGATTATTCGGTAGACATGGCGTGGATTTGTAATTGTATTGACACTTTCATTTGTTTACGAGTGGGGTCACATTTATGCAGTAGGCCTAAGTAGTTACCCTGCGAGGTTTTTTCCTTTGTTTTACGAATACTGCCCTCAATTTATTCACAACTAGAAGAACCCACCGCTCTGCTAGTATTAATGGGTTAAATACACAGCTCTCCTTCCACTCTCTCTCGCTTTCCCTACATCTCTCTCCTTTTTCCCCTCACTATCCCCTCCTTTTTTCCCCTCACTATCCCATCCTCTTGCTTTCTACTCTCACCCATCTACTCTCTGGCATGCGATGTTTTGAAAACCGGACCATAAAACTGGTCGATTAACAGACACAAACTTGTGTTTCTTTACGTTCACAAATTACAGAAAGGAAAATTGTTATTACGTCTTAAACATTAATTCTATTGAAATTTTGTTTATAACCAAGCTCGTTAGAAATGTTATGCTTCAAAATCATTTCTATTTCTGTTGGGCCTTAAAAATTTGCCAGGGCTGGATTTGTACACTTCCAAATGTTAAATGTCAATTCCTTTGGTTTCAAAAAGCTCGAGAGTGACTTGCCTGTATGGTCTGATGGTTAGCATGTTAACTAGAGGTGTCATATGGTACATGATGGGACTCGCCCTTTTCTCCCAGCCCAACTCGTTCGAAAAACACCAACTATGGTCGAGCTTCCGGTTCACATGTCCGCTTGTGGCAAATGGGTTCCATTGGGTATTTACCCGCTCGGGTATTCGCTCGTTCGAGAGTTCACGTCAGAGCGGTGTTGTCATTCAGTGCGTTAAGGCAAAGGAATGCCAATATCCTATGCCATTTTACTGCGTTTTCGACTGTTTCCAACTACTGTTATGGTCAACATTGGTTTTACTACATTATGCTACGCAAATTCCATTTTCATGTTTTGTATTATCATTACTCCTAAGCAAAATATATATGAAAATATGTTCCAGTTTCATTTTGAATTTTCGTGAGAGGAAAAGGCAACTCAGTCATCTCTATAAATAAACATTACAAATTGTATTACAATGCAACAAATGATTATAGTATGTTTCTACCAACCTTTAACGCAAATTCAGGTTAATTATTCAAAAGTTGTTGCTTTCCATTAATGATGTATACAGTTAGGGCCACTACTAACAACGAAGTTTACTGCATTTAAAATGTTTTCTTTTAATGACATATAGATTAACAAATCTGTGAAAAACTTGTAATGACAAATGACGATATTTGAGATCAATTTAATGTTGTACAATATGAAATCTGATAAAAATAATACCTAAGACAGCTTTCTTAAGAGAAAATTTAAAACAAAACTTCACAGAATGTATATTCAGGCTGAATATGTATGACCTGGTTCTGGGCTAATTTCATGTGTACATTATGGAGTTCATTTTCAAAAACTAAATCAGAAATTCAGGTGAAAATACCATACATCATCGTGCTCTATCTCGTATGCTTCGAGCTAAGGTCTCAATAACTTAAAATAACAACTTATTTTTCTTTTAGCAATTTACGCATCCGGTAAATGAATGTTGCTGTGAATGAACACAAAGTCATCAACATTTACAGGTGAAATAAAATATAACATAGCAAGAACTTAGTTTTGTTTTAGCAATTCACTCTTTCAGCAAATGAATGTTGTAAATGAATACAGTGATCAACTTTTTCAGTTGAAGGAGAATATTACATAATAACAACTTATAATAAAAACAGTAACTTATTTTTGGTTTAGCATTTTACGCTTCCAGATATGAATGTTGCTGTGAATGAATTCCATTGGGTAAAGGATCATAATATCTAATAATCTGCCATGCCACATAGGCCAAATATGGCTTCATAGAAGGGGCAGATTTAGTGTTTTAGTCAAAAACTGGTGGTGATTATTATAAAGAGATGAGTAAAGTTGGAAGAAAGGTGTGTGATGGTAACGGTCAATGCTTAAAGAAAAACTCCCCAATACAAATTCTAGGAACGCTGAAATTTTGTCATATACCTCATAATCTACATACAATAACCGAACAATAAACTAGTTGTAAAACAGCCGATGCCGATAATAAAAACAGCATACTATTGTTAGTGATTCATTGCTAGTGCATACATTCACATATCAGTTGAAGTTGACAGCGCTCGTATTTCACTTGTATCATAACTCGATTATCACCGAACTTGGGTTACGTGCAAGGAAGGCAACAACGCTAGTGAAGTAAACGGACTCAGCCTTCCCCTTGGGTTTGGTCACTCTGGGCGACATATACCCGTTCGGTATACCAAACGGAATGGTCCGAGAGAGGGACGTCGCTCGGAATTCAATACACCCAATTCGCCCGTATGTAGCAGCTCATTTGTTTACGAAGGCATGAATGGTGCCCAAAACTCTTTCGATGGACAACTCTAATGCTAACCTCCAAATCCGGAGATCCCGGATTGGATTCTCGGCTGGAAGGTGGGAATTTTTCTTTAGCCAGGATTATTCTCCATCCTCCGTACAGTCTGACGGTATGGATGAGAACGTGTATGAATTTAATGTAATAACCAAACGAATACCAACCAAAGAATTAATACCACTCCTGATGAGCAATTGTTTCAAAGGTAAAAAGCCGTCGTATGATCTTAGATGTAAAAGGCGGCATATAAATGGAACATCCCTCAAAGATGCCAGAGAAAGGATGTTTAAAAAACCGTTCCCACATCAAACTAACTCTTACATGAAAAATTCTCCGTTGTGCTATCTTCTCAAAAACAAAATGTATATCTTGCATTCCCTATGAATAGTGTGAAGTCCTATTCTTAATAAATTCTAGATACTTTTATATAACTGCGAACTGTAGGAGAAAGATATTTTACTGCAGAAAAATTGTAGAACCGTTAAAATGTGCAATTTGTGTTATGACTTTATGCAATGTTTTTCTTTCTTCCTCTACCTAGAGTGTGAATACAAAAACAAGCCATGCAAGCCTATGTTGTTCCGATTATTCTAGATGTTTATGCAACTGGCTTGCAAATCAAGCGGAAGGTGTTTGGAAAATGTGTGGTTCGAAACTCGAAGTCCCATAGCTTTAACGGTTCGTGATTCAGTCACCCACATGACGATCGGAGTTCGACTGAGAGGGAACAAACAACGATGGAGAAGGCTACTCCAACAAAAGCGGCCTCTGTCAGGAATTCCTTGACGTCTTTTTGCTCCGAGTCCCAGAGTGACCGCGTATTTACTCACAGAAATGTAGCGTTTATAAAGGTTGCCTTCAGCGTACAAAAGCGTGCTTTGGATTAAAGTAACGGTTATGTAAAACTCGGCTTTTCTTCGTGCTCGTAAAGGTCACCGTCCAACTCAAAAGATCAACGACTTCCAAAAGCCTGGTATAAATGGAAGCCTGTTCCTCTACGAAACACGATTATTTCCATCATTACTAACATACTTCATTGTTAAGTAGCATGGCGCCAAGAAAAGGAGTCATTAAAGTATACTGTACAGACATAACATCTGGAAATTGCATTTAACAGTTACTAGATCAATCATTTTCGAAAAATGATGGCAAAAATACCTAATATACTTCGGAACTTTAAGATTACTTTTTTGCAAGAAAAGCTTATTACATATTTAGCTTACATTTTACAGCAAAGCAAACTTCATTTTGCACTGTTAAGAGATTTATGAACCGAGCTGGATGGCTAAGGCGGTAACGTCTGTGACCCGCACTTGAAAGGTTCCGGGTTCAAACCCCAAGGGCCGACCAATCTGACCGAAAGTTTGTTGGGCTTTTCCTTGGTCGCTAGGCGAATACTGGATTGGATAAATTGATCTGCGAATTTTCCTATCATCCCTTTCAACACATTTCATTTCCAACTTCTTCCCGCCATACCGGCATAGGCTAATCACCCATTCTGGATATGTTATGATCCAGAATTTGCTTGCTCCTTGACAGGCTACTGACACAAGACATTGGGCTGATCACCCATCCTGGATATCCTACGATCCAGAATTTGCTTGCTGCTCGACAGGCTACTGACACAAGACATTGGGCTGATCACCCATCCTGGATATCCTATGATCCAGAATTTGCTTGCTGCTCGACCGGCTACTGACACAAGATATTGGGCTGATCACCCATCCTGGATATCCTATGATCCAGAATTTGCTTGCTCCTCGACAGGCTACTGACACAAGACATTGGGCTGATCACCCATCCTGGATATCCTATGATCCAGAGTTTGCTTGCTGCTCGACAGGCTACTGGCACAAGACATTGGGCTGATCATCCAACCTGGATATCCTATGATCCAGAGTTTGCTTGCTGCTCGACAGGCTACTGGCACAAGACATTGGGCTGATTATCCAACCTGGATATCCTATGATCCAGAGTTTGCTTGCTGCTCGACAGGCTACTGGCACAAGACATTGGGCTGATTATCCAACCTGGATATCCTATGATCCAGAGTTTGCTTGCTGCTCGACAGGCTACTGGCACAAGACATTGGGCTGATTATCCAACCTGGATATCCTATGATCCAGAGTTTGCTTGCTCCTCGACAGGCTACACAAGACATTGGGCTGATCACCCATCCTGGATATCCTATGATCCAGAGTTTGCTTGCTGCTCGACAGGCTACTGGCACAAGACATTGGGCTGATCATCCAACCTGGATATCCCATGATCCAGAGTTTGCTTGCTTCTCGACAGGCTACTGGCACAAGACATTGGGCTGATCATCCAACCTGGATATCCTATGATCCAGAGTTTGCTTGCTCCTTGACAGGCTACTGACACAAGACATTGGGCTGATCACCCATCCTGGATATCCTATGATCCAGAGTTTGCTTGCTCCTCGACAGGCTACTGACACAAGGCATTGGGCTGATCATCCAACTTGGATATCCTATGATCCAGAGTTTGCTTTGCTCCTCGACAGGCTACTGGCACAAGACATTGGGCTGATCATCCAACCTGGATATCCTATGATCTAGAGTTTGCTTGCTGCTCGACAGGCTACTGGCACAAGACATTGGGCTGATCATCCAACCTGGATATCCTATGATCCAGAGTTTGCTTGCTGCTCGACAGGCTACTGGCACAAGGTATTGGGTGCAAGTTCTACAAAGAGGAGCGTAATCCGTTAAAGAAGAAGAGATTTATGACATAATTACAAGTTTCACGATATGTGATGTTTGTTTAGGTACTGTAAACTTTAGGATTTTAGTACTTAAAGTGTCTCTACCTGAGTATGAAATACGATGGTCACTACATGGTGTATTTGGTAACATATCTAACTAGCAGTCCAGGGGGGACCAAGTTCGAAACAAGGTTTTGGTGAATTGCCCGGAAAAGTTTTTCTATGCAAATGCTGTGTGCTTCTCAGCTCTTTGGACTCCGGGCTCACTGATCTCTCATTAACCAACAGCAGTTTGCTTGTTGACTCTGGAGACGTGATGTATTATAAACGACGCTTTAGTCTTGAAATGCATGAAAAACAAAGAAAAGAGATGGTACGTAAAAATTCTCTATTATGTACTTACAACGTTCTGCTATTTACTAAATTCTAAAGTAAATTCCGAGCCACTACGAAATAAAGTAAACAAGTTAATATGGATGACACCAACACGTTTTCAAGTTTTGTACGATAAAAAGAAAATCATTCATTTTAAGGCGTCTAACACCACCACTAAGTTTATAAGAATTTACAAATGAATTTTGATTAAAAGAGTGAGCAAATTAGCCCAAAGCTTCTGAAGATATCTAGCGTTCCTTTTCGGGGATAAATAAACACTCCGGGAATAAAAAATATACTTATGAGATCCAGATTATAGCGCAAATGGTTCGCTCCAGTCAAATAAGCGAACTATAATGCTAGTTCCATTGTTTGCATATATAGCTCGCAATCCATGCACAAGGTTTATATACATGTTATGAAAAAAAATGAAATAAAACGAGCTTAATATATTTTGTGCAACAAATTTTAAATGAGTTCACTTTTTTTCCCAACACAAAGCATTGAAAAATGTTAGGAGTATCTTCAACTAAATTATCCCTAATTTTTTAAACTATTTCAACCAAATTTGATAGGTGTCAACAAATGTTTTTGAAACTCCTATTTGGTGTACTTGCAACGGACGGACACACGTACGAAGCGACGCTAATAGGTGCAAAGCAGAAACGAAAGCACTAAAAATTGGATCGGAATGTACGCTTTTCATCACATGCTTTTGAATTGACGCAGGACTACCAAACAAACAGTCACAATGCCTCAGTGCGATAAAACAAGGCTTTAGTTACGTGTTACAGGTCGCATACTCAACTCTGGGCAAACAATCTTCGTAATCACGAAATTACAAATCATTGTACATTTTTGTTTTCTCTGACACATACCGAGAAGGTAGAAAAGGTCCTACATTCCGCCAAAAAATTCGATATCGATACTTCACCGGAAATACATGCCTTGAAGCACCCTGAATCCAAAACAGAAACATAGTCCGAAATTTTCTATTTTCTCAAAAATGGCTCTAACGATTCTGATTAAAATACCGTGTATGTGCAGACAAATGAAATGTATCTCTAATTTTCTGCGAATAGCCTGTGAAGTGCGCTTCATTATGAGGGATATTTGTATAAGTAAACCGTATGGGATATATAGATAAAATATTTCTATACAAAACATTTAGATGCCGTTAAACGACACGATATTTTGTGGCGTTAAGCCTTTCCGAAATTCTTTGTTATTCCAATACTTTGTCGTTTTTAAAGTGCGCCTATTCAGCAGTTTTTCGCGGTGTGATGGAAAAACTATGGAATTCCAAGGCCAAACATAGCTATCTGGTTTTAAAGATCTGATTATCGATTCAGTTTCCACTGCTATCTTGTATTTTCAACGAATTGTGTAGTGGAACTATTTCTGCAAAGGTTTTTCTCGATTAACATGAAATAATCAGTTTTCGTAGCAATAGTTTACAGAAGCTATATAAAAGTAAACCGTAGTAGGTGGAGAAAGTCATGTGAATAAGATTAGAATTAGCCTAGTCTTATTACGCAACCCGCTTGTAGCTTCCAACCCAAACACCCCAATAGCCAAAAACAACCGAGTAGCTCATTTAAAGCTATAAATCACAATTAATGTCCCCAGCAAGAGGATATTTGTGCCGCGGCGAATTCTTCGCAGTCTTGGGTTTTCCCTTGCCTTATATAAGCCGAAATGTTTACATGTGGCACCTTGCATGACTCATCACGCCGCCTACATGACCTTGGCATGCCACGCGTCACACTTATTCATATACCAGCTCTCAGAAAGCCTTTGGCTTGTAATCTGCAACATTGCAACCTCAAAACTCCGCAGAGGAAAGACCTGTTTGTCCCCAATGTGGCAAATCGAAGTGGGGATTCTCAGTTCCAAATTTATACTAAAACAATTCGTTTTTCTGCTACCTAGCTCTCAAGATTTGACTATCGCTTAAGCGTATTGAATTCCCCTAATCCCCTTGTACCTACAAGGAAATATGCAATACAACATTTTCTGCAAACGTTAATCTCGATTAACATGAAGTAGATAGAAGTATAAGATTTTGTAATAGTGATTTGAGTGTGTAGAGAAAGTCATGTGAATGCAACACACCAGATGTTTTTGCACTCGGTTCAAAGAAAGGAATTTTACTAAATGTAACTCTCGAACACAATATTACATCGGAAAGACGTTATCACTATTAGTTTTACAAATTTCGTCATTCATTTTGAAATGGTGACAAACCGCCGTGTCATACCCAAGCATCCAATCCTGCATACCTGGATGTTTTTGATAATTCTAAAATTCTTGTTAGCTGAACAAATAAGGGCACCAACCCATGGAAATTACAAACTCCGTGCTTCTTAAGCCAATAACTTCAACTTATTACCAATACCACTACCATTATATGTAACTAATTCCAAATGTTTAGACAAATGCATGAAATAGTTTTTGAGAGTTTTTTTTTAACGCAGCTACTTGCGGGGGGCAGTTTTCAAAATTTTGTACCAAAACTTCAGATCTACACACGGAATACCACCTTTAAAAAGTGAACGAATAATTTTTAAATGCATTAGTTATTACTGCAGAAAAAATGATAAATTAATTATTCGTAATTTTTTTATTTTAGATGTAGAAGGGATTTTGTTAATATTTACTTAGACTTACTGAATTTTACTTGCTTAAAAAAATCCACCGATAAATTTTATTTATTATGATATTAAGGATCTCTGGTGCCAAAATCTGACTGGTTGAAATTTGCACCACAAGGAGAATTTTGAAGATTCACAACCGTTGGAAAAATGTATTATGAGAAAAACGACGTTTTACCTTTAAAACTGTCACTTAAATGGTCACGTGACAAGCGTTTAAAGCGCAACTAGCCCATAACTTCAGCACGTTAATCTACAAGAACCAAAGTTTAGTAATGTGGCAATATTCTAAAATGGATATTTTCAAGACAATATGTCCCCTTAAATATCCAATATACTTAGCGACGTTCAAAAGCAATGACTATTCTTCACCAATATCTTCGTAAAGCAATACACCTTTTGATAAATAATTTGCTTTTCCCTTTGGCTTTAGGGACATTCTCGACCTTTCTCTTTCCCTTACATAGCTTACGTGATTTTGCCAGTGCAACTTTTGTTACATCAATTAACATAACTTATACACTCTTAGCACTTTAACCATCCGTTTCAAAGCAATAAGTTTGCGGTCCTAAAACTGAAATGGATTTTCTCTCTCTAAACTTCAGCACAAAATAATACTACCTATATTACCAGTAATTTTCTGCTAAAATCTACTATTATTTACTTAATTGTTCTGCCTTAATGATTTCATTGCAATTTCTCTGTCAATTTTAAACCATTTATCTCTAATGTATGTCTTCCTTAGTACTTTCATATTCAAATAATACGTATTCTAGATTTTCCTCCACACGATGGACAATGACCCTGCATAACGCATTCCGTTGTCCTTTCAACCTCTATATGACTGTTCTCATGCAGGCCAAATCTTCCTTTTCATCTTTGTTCATCTTTGTTCTATATATTCTTCCACTTCCGATCAGTATTTGTATGCACGAAACTCAATAAAAGTTAAATTTGATGGATGTCAAATGCAAGCGTTCTTGAGGGATAATCGAGAGGTATACTGGGCGCAAAAAAACAACGTGAACAAAATTGTAGATGGAATGGCAGTACGAAAATAAGCATTTTGACGATAGGAACAGCTTTTTTACTGTTCTACATGTCAACATAAATCCGTCACTGTCACTAGGTGTGTCTGATGTGAAGTCTACTGGATGGTACGGTAATACTGAACACTCGTCTTGTTCAGTACAGTACTAGTCACTGTCACTAGGTGTGTCTGATGTGCAGTCTACTGCATGGTACGGTAATACTGAACACTCGTCTTGTTCAGTACAGTACTAGTCACTGTCACTAGGTGTGTCTGATGTGCAGTCTACTGCATAGTACGGTAATACTGAACACTCGTTTTGTTCAGTAAAGTACTAGTCACTGTCACTAGATGTGGCTGATGTGAAGTCTACTGCATGGTACGGTAATACTGAACACTCGTCTTGTTCAGTACAGTACTAGTCACTGTCACTAGGTGTGTCTGATGTGAAGTCTACTGCATGGTACGGTAATACTGAACACTCGTCTTGTTCAGTACAGTACTAGTCACTGTCACTAGGTGTGTCTGATGTGAAGTCTACTGCATGGTACGGTAATACTGAACACTCGTCTTGTTCAGTACAGTACTAGCCACTGTCACTAGGTGTGTCTGATGTGAAGTCTACTGCATGGTACGGTAATACTGAACACTCGTCTTGTTCAGTACAGTACTAGTCACTGTCACTAGGTGTGTCTGATGTGAAGTCTACTGCATGGTACGGTAATACTGAACACTCGTCTTGTTCAGTACAGTACTAGTCACTGTCACTAGGTGTGTCTGATGTGCAGTCTACTGCATGGTACGGTAATACCGAACACTCGTCTTGTTCAGTACAGTACTAGTCACTGTCACTAGGTGTGTCTGATGTGAAGTCTACTGCATGGTACGGTAATACTGAACACTCGTCTTGTTCAGTACAGTACTAGTCACTGTCACTAGGTGTGTCTGATGTGCAGTCTACTGCATGGTACGGTAATACTGAACACTCGTCTTGTTCAGTACAGTACTAGTCACTGTCACTAGGTGTGTCTGATGTGCAGTCTACTGCATGGTACAGTAATACCTAACACTCGTCTTGTTCAGTACAGTACTAGTCACTGTCACTAGGTGTGTCTGATGTGCAGTCTACTGCATGGTACGGTAATACCGAACGCTCGTCTTGTTCAGTACAGTACTAGTCACTGTCACTAGGTGTGTCTGATGTGCAGTCTACTACATGGTACAGTAATACCTAACACTCGTCTTGTTCAGTACAGTACTAGTCACTGTCACTAGGTGTGTCTGATGTGCAGTCTACTGCATGGTACAGTAATACCTAACACTCGTCTTGTTCAGTACAGTACTAGTCACTGTCACTAGGTGTGTCTGATGTGCAGTCTACTGCATGGTACAGTAATACCTAACACTCGTCTTGTTCAGTACAGTACTAGTCACTGTCACTAGGTGTGTCTGATGTGCAGGTCTACTGCATGGTACGGTAATACTGAACACTCGTCTTGTTCAGTACAGTACTAGTCACTGTCACTAGGTGTGTTTGATGTGAAGTCTACTGCATGGTACAGTAATACCTAACACTCGTCTTGTTCAGTACAGTACTAGTCACTGTCACTAGGTGTGTTTGATGTGAAGTCTACTGCATGGTACAGTAATACCTACCACTCGTCTTGTTCAGTACAGTACGTGCATGTAATAGTTTCTCGTTGTGTACCAGTAGGTACTCATTAGTTGAGACAGTACGTACACATTTGTCGTGTGAGTTACACTTCATTTTGACTGGCAAATGAAGATGTTTTATAAAGTTAGATTTCAGTTGTATTCATGCAGCGCTCCTGTTGTTATACTGCATCTGCAACACCGTACTCCTAACCTCACAATGCTTATTTTGGTACTGCCTATATACTCTACAATTTCCTGTACATTGTTTTCCGTGCCCCTCCCCCATATATTAGCAACATGGACTGCACCGTGACTAGGTAAACCAATCGCGGAGTTAGGTAAACAATTCCTTACGATAATACATTAGTGAATAATTTCTCGCATTCTGATGCAATGAAACACATGTTTGCAAATGTTGGTCAGTTATACCCATATACCTCAGGAGATTCAGCTAAAACAGTTGTAGTTGTTAAAACAACAACCAGATATATGAATTTTTTAACGTGAGAAGATTAAAAAGTTCATACCAACAGATGTCAATAAAAATTCAACAGTCGTAACTGTAATAACTACAATTCATTCATTCTCTGTTTAACCTCCTATTATGTAGGACTTACACCCCCAGGACTTACAGGCGGGTGCCTAGGGTCAGAGCCCCGTCGAGGAGCAGACTCTCATGGATCAGACAGAATATCCAGGATGGGTGATCAGCCCGATGCCTGGTATGGGAGGAAGGAAGTAGATGAAACGAAATGGTGGTGAAATGGATGAAAGGAAAGGTGATGATGGAGGAATTGGTGGAACGAATGGCGGGGGAAACCGGAGAACCCGGAGAAAACCCGCCCAGACGCCGCTTTGTCCACCACAAATCCCACATGCGGGTCCCTGGGATTGAACCCGGGCCGACTCGGTGAGAGGCGAGCGGTCTAACCACCCGGCCACGGCGCCGCCTCATTACTACAATTTAAATTATAAATCATTTAAGATGGTATAAAGATCAACGGCATCATCTGCGTATGAATATATATCTCTGGTGGTCTACATTTAAGCAAGTAATTTTACTCCAGTTCGTCACACAGAAGTGCTAATTTAATCAAATATTTATCCTATATTAGAGCAACAACCACCAAGTCGAACGTGACAGCACCTTTAGAAAGTGGTGTAGGTCACACATCAAGGATGTGCTTTCTCGTTTTGTTTACACTTGTAGGTTACTGCTTTCAAATGCGAAAAAATGACAAAAGTAGTCGAGGAAGCTCGTCAGCAACAGGGAATTTGTATCTGCTGATCTTTCTGGCTTTAAAGGTCGCAGGGGAACCTAATTCAGAGAGAAAAATACAGACGGGGAGTAAAGGACCTCAAAGTTTTTATTGGAGCATTTATTTCTTCTTGGGAACCCAGGTATGATAATCCCATTATCTTCTATAATGTATCTGTATTACTTTAATGCATTCCAAGGCGCTGGTATCCAGCTGTCACTGGTTCTATACCGGTTGAGACAAGTTGCTAGAATGAAGCAGTTCAACCTGTTAAAGGCGAAGGCCAATCCAGGCCGAAAACAGCTCCGTGAATCAAGAAACATTCCGGAGTTGCATCTTTTCAGATGGCTGGCGTTAACAAGAGAGATGGACGAGAACTAATAGCGTCAATCTGCAGGCATAAAACAACTCACGCACCGCTGTGTATACGATACTTACATACTATATACATAATAAAGCACTTCAGTGATCGTTTAAAATGGTAACTGAAACTTGCAAGTCAAAAACCACTGAAGGGACGAATGAAATTGAACTATTCTGGGTAAATATTACTCTGAACTAGAGTTTTATACCCTATTACATAAGGAGAAGCTATCATATGTAATATGCATGGGCACATACTTTATGCAAATGAAAATAATAAAATGCGATACACAGGCAGTATTAAAGGTTACCAAACGCGACAATTCTTTCATAAACGCACTAAAAGTAATTTCGAAACCAATAAATAACATTGTTGCCAATGGGTTTCGTATATTTTAAACTTAAGTGTACTTCGGTAATATGACCCATTTGAAATTGACATTTAGGACGAACTTCTAAAACCAGATAAAACCGCGGTTTCAAGTTTCGAGTTTCAGTGTCTTTATCGCCTATAGTCTTAAACAGTGGAGTGAAACGAAGATGACAATTTCGTGTCCTGCTTGCCCAGATGACACCAAATTTTGTTTTCAAAATAATAAATGGAAATCTAATATATCATACAACAAATACCAAAAATGAGGAACAAGTCATGAACAGATATCATTCTGTGTACATAAATGTCATGAGGGAAGAAGCAGACAAACGGATTCCCCTCCTCTTTGTAGGGTTTTAAACCCCCAAGGACTTACAAGCCAATGCCTTGGGTCAGTAGCCTCTGGATCATGGCATATCCAGGATGGGTGACCAGTCCAATGTCTGGTATGGCGGTGCAGAAGAAGGAAATGAAATATAGTGATGAAAGGAGTGATATAAAAATTATCCAACGCAGCATTCGCCTAGCGACCGGGGAAAACCGTGAAAAAAGCCTTCGGTCAGATTGGTTGGCTCCGGGGGTATGAAGTCGGGACAGACGTAGCTCCAAAAATTGCACTACTAGCTTCTGTGTACTCAAGCCATTCTCCAGTTTTGCTTTGAACAGCATTTTCTGGAAGATACCTAAATTGGTGCTGTTGTGAATCCACTTTGATGTTAGTAACTTGGTCGGTGAACTTAGAAAAAATTGAGTTTTATTTATGGACGCTCTTTAACTACTATGGTTCTTAGCGTCCCATTCTATATTGGGCGTGAAAGACCGGTAATTTTGCTCAGAGGCCTCTTTATCAGGCTTGAGGTTCTTTTATGTGCCGTAAATCTATGACACGGGACCACCGACTTTACTTCTCTTCCGAAGGAAGCCATGCTAAGGATTTTTACGCCCGAAAAAATCCATCGCCCTCCGCCGGGTTTAAGCTAGAGGCTAGCACGGTACCACTAGTCCACGGAGGGCATACACCTACATCCTATAACAACTTCAGTCCAGGAGGTTAGGGCTGTTTCAGTGCTCACAGTCATCCACTACATATGAGTCAAAGAGTTCTAGGCAATGCTGTGACGGATATGTACACTCCACTGCGACCGTCATCTTCCTAATAAGCCCAACCACAACATATAATCAGAGCACCTAATCCATGTAGGCAAAGCACCTGGCTACGATAAGAGTTGTGTTATTTTCTTATTAACGAAAACGCAAAAAATGTTATACAACTTCGACTAGAAGTATCTATGTGTTTCACAATAAATATAGACTGTAACCGGTTTCACAGATTTTCTGACATATCTATCCAAGCCTTACAACTACCATCAAATGCGGACAGTGAAAGATTCTTTTCGCACTAAAACATACTAGTTACTGACAAGATCTTCATGGTCTGAAAACATTGTAACTTTGGTGTCATGGAATTATCAGGTGGGCTAAATAACTTTTAATTTCATATTTCCTATCAAACATTTAACATGCACATCTGTTAAACCTCGCATAAACTACTGGTGTTATTAATAATTAAATTTTACGGATAATACAATATTTTTATTCTGTAAGATAAGTTAATATTTTCTGTACAAATGAATTTCAAAGTCGGTTATTAGGTATACGAACTACGGATATATTTTATTTTAATTTTCTTTTCGCAAATTTTGTTGTATTATTCACACGAAAATGGAAATTTTCTAAATGAAATATATTTCTCCCATTTTACACGTAAATACAAAATAATTTTGGTGGTGCTACTCTTTACAGCCATATCCAGGGGCGCCAACTGAGAAATAATTAGGCTACTAATTATTATTGCTCTACCTAAAGAAAAAATACAACTGTACCTTTAATACAAATACTTCACATTTAAGAAGATATAGATGATTTTCTTTTAGACTAAATGTGTCGTTATACGCAAGGCTATTCAGAAAGTAAGAGCACATTCCCCACGTGGTGTAAAGTAGGGCTGGTTGTTTATAGAACGGTGAGCACATGAAGTATAATTTTGTGTACCGGAGTTCGCTGTAAATCCAATGTTGAAGTGCAACAAGTCACTTCTGCAGTAGATTCAACAAACAGCCGCCTCGTCATAAGCAAATTTACATGTGGCAAAAAAGTTTGATCGCTACGAACCAATTGATTTGCTTGTGGCAAGCAATGGGCAAACGTTTCGTGCAAGCAATGGTGATCTTGTTAAATGCATATTGCCTCAACGACCATCAAGCTGAAGCTTTAAACTTGCCTCTATCAAACGACATGCACAATGTGTTTCTGCTTGATGCAAAACGATGAAATCTGCTCCATCTTTTTGAATAGCTTTATTCAAAATCAAGCATCAGAGAGCTTATCCTATATATAAAAAGGGTATTTAGCATGCATATACATCAGGTTGTGAAATGATATTCCTTTATTTATTACTGGAAAGTAAGTTTAAAAGAATTAAATGAAATATTACAACAGTACTGATTAGTTTGACATCAGTTTTTGCAATAGTATAGTCTTTCGTCACGTTACCCAATACCGTGAATATAATGACGTGTTTTACCAGATAAGAGTTTTTGAATATGGCCCTCGTCAGCATAATGCATAAAATGGAAGATTTACTCCAGATCCCATGTTTGAAGGCAATGAAAATGATATGTTAAAGAATGATTATCGTTCGTATTAATACACGATTGATTCGGGAACTAGGTTAGGGAATTCTAGATTGGGTATAAATAATTTAAGTGATTGGGACTGCCGACTATATTTCCGTTTCGAAAAGAGAGACATACACCTGTCTGGTGCTTTGGAGGTTATGGCTGCAAGAACTTTATGTACACGGCTTGCACTGTGGCAGAATTACATCATCCTTTACGTGTAAACAAAGTATCTCTTTATTCTCGCGATCAACCTTCACGCTAAATCATTCAGAATGTCGTTTGCGTTATTGATTTCGTTACCGTTAAGTGAAGCATGTGCAAAACATCGGTAACGTGCATTTAGCGTTTGCGTTAACTCAGGGTAGGCTATGCAAATTCTATTCCCTTACAGATGTGTAGGTAACGAACCTAAGACGCTTTTTCAAGGGAAATAAGAGCCATTCACAAATTGCTATAATTTACATTGAAAAACCAAGCTACAGTATTGCTTTTAAGCGTTAACCATGAGCTTTTTGTACTGCACCGGTGTGGTGAGGGGTTTAAATCTAATTGGCAGCCAATTAAGAGATAGAGCATTGAGGGAAGGGTAACTGTCAACAGGCACAATAAACTAACGTTTGGAATACAAATAGAAGCTCTAGGTTTACTGTGTAATAAAATAAACGGAAAAGGAAACATTGCCATTTCGTGGACTAAATGTTCCAGTCTTTTGGTTGACAATATACAGATTGAATTTGAATGGACTATTCACAAGTAAAACCTTAGTTGCTTTCATCCATAATAATTTAAAACCTTCTTGGAAAATTTCTTTCAAAGCAATGTACCTATCTTTGAAAATCCAGTTTTTTTTTTGCCATATACTCAGAAAATACAACTTATAGTGCACACCCAATTTTTAATGAGCTATGTCAAATCGCTAACACCTTTTCTTTTTTCCATAGTAACTCTTTGTTAAGGTAATTTGAAGTACTCCTTAGACCCTACGGTTTATCGTATCGTTCGCGAAGTTTTAATTTGAGCTCAGTAAACTAAGAAATTGTTGTGAAGGCATTTAATAATTTTAACCACTTTAAAAGAAAAAGTTATTTTATATCCATTGAATTTTTCAACTCTCTCAATGTGAGTTATGGAAAATAATTAATTTCAACTTAACTGTTTAATGTTTTCTAGTGCACAACAGTTTTTAAATAGGTAATTCTTGAAAATTTCAAGCTAACAAATTATAAAATGTAGTACAAAGAGCAGTTTGAATAGAAACAAAAATGCTGAAAAAAAAAAAAAAAAAGGAATTCAGAAATATGGAGTTAGTTCAACGCGGTGCTTTACGTAAATGGTAAAGGGCTAATTAAATATCGCTTGTGGCTTTAAAATTGTTGGTATAAAAAACCAATATTGTAGCATGAAACGAAAAAAAAATCCAAAATGTTCCAATTTCAAAGATACAATGTCTTACAACATTACACGTATCTGACGTCCATCTCGGTATAAGGGGATTTTTTTTAAAGATAACTTCCAAAACAAGACGACCGGTGAGCTGAGACCAAGGATCGCCTGGAGCTGGGGAAAGGACAAGAGTACACAAGTGTTGGGCTTAGCACATGCTAATACCTTTATAATTGGTCGCTGCTTTCCGGCGCTTCAAGGCTTAATCCCAGAGTTTCGGGTCAGCAATTCGAATGTTTTGTCGCAGCCCACCTTGGCGAGATAAGCTGGACCACAGCAACTTCTTGGTTTCCTATCCTATCGACGCCTTCTGCGTGTAAACAATGCGTTGCGGGCTTTGTCCTTAATTACCACAAGGTCGGTCACGTGTAATTGTTAACTAAGAAACTCTATGGAGACACACAACAGCTTGTGACGTTATTAAATTTCTAGCAAAATAGCTTCATAAAGGTAAAGTTAACATGAGTTTAACATTTTTTCTTTAGAATAAGGGATGCATAGCATGAGTAAAAATGCTGAACAAGCCCCAGGTTATTTACCTTTGCAGGACGAGCAACTACTTTCAGCAATACCACGAGAGCCGAGGTTTTTTCGGTAATTCAATTGAGGTTAGCTTTTGCTTGTTGTCATAATTATTTCGAAAGTTAGCTAACGACAAGCATAAGTTTGAACGCTCAATCAAATTACCTAAGAAAAATTATAAGCAAGAAGGGGATTCGGTGAGGTAATTACAACGCGAGATCGATGCCCTTTTTTATTCTTTTCGTATAACCTATTTACCATGCGAGAACTATCTCGTAATTTCGTTTGGCGCAAAACTCAGAAAATTGAGTCCATGCTACCCTTTTGTATTATACCTTGTATCGCTTCTTTTATATTTTGAATTTGTAGGTCACCAAATCTCGCCATTTCTACAATCGAAGACCTCCTGGAATAAGGGTGTAACCATCAAAATCATAACTTTTCAGGAAACAGAAAACTTGATTGATTATAACTATGATTTATTTGAAAAGAACATTGTGAATATACAAGTACTTTGAATTTCTAAAACTAAAATCTTATTGGTACATATTAATATTTCAGAATTACTGTGTGACATTTAATTATAACATGAAATAAGGATGTATCATCATAATTAAGTAGTACAGTTCCTTATTTTAAATCTTACATATTTGGTAAAAAAACTGAAGGAAATATTTAGAACTTTCTGTAAAACATTTTAGTATAGACGATGATGGTAAATATGTCCCAGTTTAGAACATAACTAGAAACCGTGTTTTGTAGTAAAATAAATCTTCTGCAGTGGTAAAATACTTCACTGTGGTCATTACTTCACACGTCACAACGCATCCTATCCCAATTTTAATTCCAAATGCTGCATCTTAACCTCAAACACAAAATCGATTTATTTAAATATTTCAACTCAGGATTAATTCATGTTTATCATTTGACTGATACAAATTGTTTTAAAAATGAATCCCTATACATATCCCCCTTGTTATTTTTTGGTTACGTCACTGTATCTGACATTCCGTTATAAAGGAGAATATTTAGGCTCTTGCACCCTTATTCCACTTACCTCAGCACAAGGCTGTTTCCCTGCATTTACAATGCCTTTTCTTGTTGTATATTCCCTCCCACTCTGCTTTAGATGTTTCCTTTTTATATCTTTCCACTCATTTACATTTAGTTTACATCTACGGCCTTTACTTAACATCTTAAAGATGTCTGGTGACTATACAACACAAGCACTGTGAGTGAGGTTACATCCTTTCTCCACAAAGCATCATTTCTAGGTGGTTCTAGTGTTCCAGCTAGGTCAGCAATGTCATAAGATGTTACACCCTATTTCCACCAACATCTCGCTTTCTACAAATGTGTTAGTTACACCCTTATTCAAGGGAGATCTTCAATTTGCACCAACCGCCAATAGCCAACAAGGAAATGCATGACAATAGGCCTTATAGATCCCTAGTCGAATCGAAGCAGAGATTATCGGAGTAAAAATGAATGTAGGCAACAAGTTTTTGAGCGCCATGCTTAATACTATCGATTAAGTTCGATTCTGATTAGTGAATAAGGCATCATTGAGACCGCGCACTGGCTAAAAGGCGCTCGCGTGTAATTTGCTCAGAAAATTCAACCCGGACATGCTGGTATTAGAACAGCTACAGAGTGAGCAGAAAGACTCCGAACCGCCTGCGCGGTGTTATTCCTGTCCGCGTCCTCGCGCTCGTTGCCGTCTGCCGCTATGATAGAAAGGCGCGGATGAAACCATACAACACTTTTAAAACTACTTTTAAAGGCTTTACTTACCAACTTTATGAAAGGAGATGCTGAAACTGGCCACCGTCGTTGTCCATACATTTTTGGCACCTATTTAGGAAACTATCCATCACTCGCCGTAGTTCACGCTGAGAAATTTCCTGGGCGATATTTTGTTTTAATTCTTCCAGGGTGTGTGGGTTTGTCTTGTACACTTTATGTTTTAAGTTACCCCGGAGGGATATTTTATGAACAATATTACCGGCTTTTTCCACTGGGCGTGTGAAAATATGATAACGCACTGCTGCTATAAACAAAGTCACGCTGTTGTGGTTTTGCTGTGCAGTGTGGAGTGCAGTTTTGAGTTGACGGTGATGTGATGTGGTTCAGTTATTACGAGTTATTTATTATTTTGTCCTGTATTTAGTCACAAAGTATATTATGGCTCAGTATATGTTTTCTACTGCACAGCGTGTATTTATTTATGATTCGTATGTGTTAACTCGGTCAGCTCGCCAAGTGAAAGTACGATTTGCAGAAAGATTTCCAGGTGTAAAAATTCCAGGCCGTACAACAATCCATGAACTTTACAGTAAATTTCAGGCCACCGGAAGTGTTCAGGCTGAGAAATCTAAAAGACGGCGTTCGGTTCTTACCGAAGAAACATTAGACGACATCGGTCATCGTTTGGAAAATCCCCCCCAAAAATTGCATGATGGATAGTTTCCTAAAGAGGTGCCAAACATGTATGGACAACGACAGTGGTCAGTTTCAGCATTTCCTTTCATAAGCTTGATAAGTAAAGCTTTTAAAAGTAGTTTTCAAAATGTTGTATGGTTTCATCCGCGCCTTTCTGTGACAGCGGCAGACGGCAACGAGTGCTGAAGACGCGGACAGGAAAAACATCGCGCAGGCGGTTCGTAGTCTTTTGGCTCAGCCTGTATTACTCGGTACATTTAGAAATAGCGCTGGATTGGTGGCGCTGCTATCGTGTTTACATTCATGTAGCCTGTACTCGCTATACACAACACGGATAGTTGCAGCATTGGCCGCACGTAAACAATGCTAAACATAATATACCCTGAGTAGTATCTACGACTGTTCGATGGGTAATAAACGCGGCAGCTAAAACATGGTTTTGAGATGCAGCAATGAAATTTTTGTTGAAAATGATAGGAACATTGACCTGAATTGTGTCCAAAATACACAAATATAATCTGAAAATTCATTTTAGCGTTTGATATCGTGGTTGCTTACCTACGATAGAAGGTAACAATTTGGAAACTACTACTTTTCAATTTTAAAGGCGTGACTGATATTTTTTAATAAGTAGGCACAAAAAAGTATGCTAATTTTTACGCTAGTATCAGCTAAATGGCATGGACATTCATAAGAGCATTTTGTTTCATGGTGTAGAACAGTGGTGGCGAAAACTGGACTCGCGAGGCAGTGTGACTCGCAGGCGCCACTCCTTTTCTAGCTGTCTGTTAATTTGTTTTCCATATGCTGCTGAGTGGTGTAGTGCGTGTTGCATATTTGAGGAAGAAAGGCCTTTTCGCCACCCTTAGTGTAGAACATTTGGTATAGGTATTACAACAGAGGGGGACACCTCACTGCATCTATTGTCCCTACCACCTCCCTAGGAGGAAGGGCTGAGGGGAAGGAACCACACAAGAGGCTACACGCCACAGAGACGGGCAGGAGTCCCTAACATTTCCAAGCTCGCAGACCGTCTCACTGCTAAAGCCGCCGAGAGAGGGCGATGAACTACCAACTGAGCAGCCTCTGGTGTACAAAGGGAATACTCTTCTATTGAGCGTGCATCTGTCCGGCACCGTCATACACCATGAAACCTAGAAGCATACCTGAAAGATGAGAAGGAAACAGAACTAAGGAAAATTATGGAAAGGAAACCACCCCAGCATTCGCTTGCCGGTCTTGGGGAAAACACGAAAAACCCATGGGTCAGTGTGGGCGGGCTGCGGGGATCGAACCCGGGACCTCCCGAATGCGAGTCGCACACGTTACCTCAGCGCCATCTCCATCGGCTTTGGTACAGGATAATAAAATAGGGTTTTTAAAGCAATGCCTTCTATATATAGAAGTCAGCATACAGAGACGCTTTTTTAAAGATTTGACTATTACGGTTTCCTGTATCCACGCCGTAAATGTGTAATGGAACTATTTCTGCAAACGTTTATCTCGATTAACATGAAGTAAACATAAAAACTGACTTTTGTAATTGTTTTTGGAAGCTTATAACTACAAACGATAGCGGGTAGAGAATTTCATGAAAACACAAAACATTTAGTTTTGTTATTTGAAGTTAAAAAGCGTTAATAACCATTTGAGAGTAAAGCTTTAGGAAGTACAAGTATTATTAACCAATAAACTGTGATGATACATTTTGGCTGGTCCATAAAATGTAACACAAGAAACCTCTGTGTACCAAATACGAGTTAAAAGCCTGTCCCTCTTTCACTCATGTTAGGGCCAGTTTACATTTGTGAAGTAAACGGTAGAGTAGAGAAGGCGAGTGAGGAAAGCATGTCTAACTCCCTAGTGAAAACAGTCGAGATTGAGTGGATAGGATAGTAACTCGCCTACTCGCCCTCCGTATGAACCGTGTTACTGATGAGCAGGCATGGGAATTCCTAAGTAGTGCCTCAAACCTTTCACTACAAAGAATACAAAACAAGAGAGGCCAAGGGTCAGTGACGAGCAGGTCAATCCGGTCCGAGTGCTGTCTGCTAAAGCAAAAAGTATGTACCAGGGATAGGGAGTGGTTTGCTATTTATGTCTGGGACGAGTGATGACTTTACTTGCTTTCAAATTTTTGGAATTGAACTTCTTAAACCATTAACGTTTGAATGTTTTGAAATGTTTTCCTTTGTGTAAATTACTAGGCTACATTTTTACAAATCTTAAAGAGATGTAAGGAATAAAATTCAAATTAAATTTAATATTACGTAAAACCACCACATTTAAACTCAGTTCCGAGAACTCCTACCGTGAGGGAAGGACTGCGACTAGATAAGGTGGGAATTCACTGGTCACGTGACCCATGATTGCTTTGCGTACGAGCTATCATCAGTGTTGTCAAGTTTGAAGACTACCCGATGGCACATGTTATTCGGAAGTATCATATTTGTAAATAAAATATAAAGATAAAATAATAAAAAGATGTTTATGTATAAAACGTACAGCTAAACATGCAAATATGCAGCACAATTTGCAAACTGATGAAATATTATGCTTATTAAAAACATTATGATGTGGCGTGTATGTGGCGTATTGTCACGCCAGACACATTATCACATCGTTGGTGACAGTATTGTTGGGGTAATTCTTTCGGCTTTGGGTTTGAAGTTCATCTGGTGTGGCGACTCGCCACCTTGGCTGGCGATCCTACCCAGAGGTGGAGAGAGTGGGGGAAGTGAGCGTTACTTCTTTGTGTGTTGAGCGTCACTTTTGGTCGAGTATTGAGTCTGAAAGGTTGTATGTGAAGTTGTGTGAACTTCCCTCAATTTCTTCCCTTTTTGTGTGTGTGATGTAGGGGCACCGTGCTTAAGGCTGGTTCATAACCGCCCGAGAACGGTAACAGAACGGAAACGAGAACGGGAATGCATATCGATCACAAAATGAAAGTCGATTTTGCGCATTGGGATTTAATTTGTTTTTTACTGACCAATGATTTTGTTCACCTACTTCCAATTTAGCCAAGCCAACGTCAAAATTCCATAGAGTAAACATTATCTAAATGAATATCCATTACATTTCCGATCCCTCTACTTATGCCAAGCTTTCATTCCTTTATTTAATGGTATACATTAAAATGGTTTATTGTTCTTTTTTCATTTCCACCGGTTTTAGCTGTTCTTTGTAGCTTTTGCCATTGTTTTTTAGGTAATAGCCAGTTTTGAGTTGCATATAAACAAACTACAAATGACCCCTTCGCCAGTGGAACTAACGCTTAGATTTGCGGGTGTCGGGACGAGGTTAGGAAGCACATTTACTACTAATTCCTTCCAGTTTCATGTTTCCAGCTTGCGACTATAGAGAGCACTAGTGGCTGTATCATGTCACGGCCGCCTAGAATAACCTCTAGAGTGAAGAGTCTAATATGCACAATATGGATCTAATATGCCGTGCCCGGGAACGAGAACGAGAAATTTAAAGTTGGGCAACTGTTCTTTCCCATTTCCGGGGCCCGGGAAGGCTTCCCGTCGATTGTGAACAATCCCATTTTAATACACGTACTTCAACATTCTCGTTCTCGTTCTGGTTACTGTTCTCTTGGTTGTGAACCAGCCTTTATACTGAATAAACCACAGGTAATGTTATTAATGTGAAATTCTGTGTATTTTGTTATAACAATCTCACGCCTACTCTGGAATACATAGTTTAAGATTCTGGTCCTCTTGCTACCTCTGCAGCTATGCCTCCCAATGTGCACGCTGGGGTAACTAAAATTTAATATCTAGCTGCAAACCTTTAAGTCTCACACCAGTATATAACAATATCCAACGTAAAATATTGTTTAAATATTTGGAAATGTAATTAACTCACATACGAAGTGAGCATACATTCTGACACAAGAGAAGAAATATGTATTTGTATTACAATCTTACCCCCAGTTACACTTAACTATCATTGCGTGAGGGCAAGTCTAGTACTGGACTCAAGTTGACAGGACCGAGTTACCTATTCAAGGAGCCTTTAGTGTCTCGATCATTTCATGCCTGAAGGATGAACTGTGAAGTGTCCTAAAACGACAAGCATAGGGTAAATCTGAGCCTTTAGATCCCTGGTTCATTATAGTGCTCATTAACTATCATCACTCCATTCGTCTGTGTAGAAGTCACTCAGTATGATTTTAGGGTTGCTCCCCTGTCAATGTTATTCGAAGAAATTACAAACCTAATCATTAGGGATACTGTCCTACTGCCTTCCGTGGTTACTGGCGTCAACGTGGAGTTAAATGCTAGGTTCTGGTATCATTTTCGTTACACCACTCCTTATGGCATCGGGGGGTCCACCCAGAAAATCATCACACGACTGCAGAACAATATACGGGAAGAAGCTCCAAGCTTTACGTTAAAATATACACTCAACAGAATGCTAGTGTTAGTATTTCTTTTAAAAAAATCTGATGTTACACTCACATTTTTATATACCTTCTACCAACTATTCTTACTTCATATTAATCGAGATAAATCTTCGTAGAAATATTTCACTACACATTCATTTGCAGGCACAGGAAACTGAATCGATAGTCAGATGTTTAAGAGCGAGTCGCTAATCATTAGACTTGAAATTCCACATTCATTCCAATCACGTCACGAGAAACAACTGAATAACGACAGCACTTAAAAAAGAACAAAAGTATTGACAAATTCAAACCAATAATAATGGATGTCTCGGAAATGGCACATACCACAAAAACGTAATTTGAAATATATCCTGTGTTTTAAAGAGAACTGAATTTTTTTGTGTAGTACGTTTTTGTCTATCTCTTTCGAGTTTTACAACATTTTTTCCGAATGAAGAGGAGGTTATTTTCAGAAACTTCGAGATATATATTTGTCACGCAAATATCTTAAATATGTGGTATTTTAATTAAAACTATTAGAGCCTTTTTGAGAAAATCAAATATTTAAAAAAACTTGCCATTTAAGGGGTAGTTTGGGGCGGGGAATTTTCTTGAAAGCTTCTGTCTAGGATCTTTGGAAGCTCATAAACTTAAACACCAAGTGTGGTATTTGAGTTATGCTGTTCACAGACACCTAAACATAGGGGCTCTCAAAACATAGATACAAAGAGCGCCAAAGAAAATCTCACTGCACCTCGCGTCTACGTCACATTATTTATCGTTGTACGTGGCCTTGCGAAGCCATGGCCATTTCATTGGTTGCTTTAGGCCACGGTGCTAGGGTGCGCCAGTCCTGCTAAATATTTTACACCAATAACCACAACAAAGGTTACAAAATGGCGTAGAAACGAAATATATGTTTACGCTCTCGATCGTATTGGCTAAAAGAGAAAGAGGTAGAGTGAGTGCATTCAGTTTGTCATACAGACCTCTTATCGTGATTGGTAGCCCATACCTTATCGGCTAGTGCAGGACTCGCCTTTGAAAGGGTTAAAAGCTAAGGGGAAAACTTGATGAGCGCCCAGGTTAGCGAAATGTAGAATGTGTAGTGTGAGAAGATTTTCAAATTAAAGCTTGAATGGTATTCATTAAATACATAGCAATATTTTATAACAAAAAATAAACAGAACTGTATTTTCACAGCGATACCAATGCTTGCTGCTGCATAGAAGAAAACACAACTAAATAATAAGTAAATAAAGCAGCATGTTTTGCCTCTAACTCAAACTATAATTGGTTAATACACCTTTACTAACATATTGCTGATCATAGGAATAAAACAGGATTATATACAAAAATATAACCCAATTTTATTGCCATAATATGTATGTCAGATTCGGTAAACATACACATTTATCTCTAGTTTCTAAACATGATCAGTCAATTATAACAAAAGAGTAATTTGCACTTAGTAAACGAATATTATCATCTGCGGATGTTTTACGGGGAGTGCCCACTTTCTGACGAGTATGTAGACCGTCTTCTCCACTTTCTAGGAGCATTTTTATCCAGTAATTTACTATAAAACACTTTTATGCACTGTCATTGCAATTCCTCTAACAGTGTGACCAGCCTCCCACATACGTCCACGAGTAATTTCGCTAGTATACGGCATGACTGGTTCTGAGACAATAAACATGTTTTGGTTTCAATAACACCAGAAAAAGCGAAGGCATCAGCCTCCCCTCTTTCCCCCTTATTAATGTGTTATCAAGCCACCACGCTCTGTGATAGATAAGGTGAAGGACACGCCTCAAAACTATATAAAATCCGCTGAACATTTTCTTTGGTGCTGTTGGTACCTGTATTTCCGGTCATAATTTTGATATCGAATTTTTCGGTGGAATGCAATATCTGGGTAGGTGGTAGAGAAACTACATATGTGTAGAATTATAGAAATCCGTTTAAAAAGAGGTGAAATGTTGGCAAGCACTAGATGGAAGGAAACTATAGCGAAAATCTCACTCCGTCATCTAGTAGAGCTGTAAATCACGAAACAAGCGGCTCCATAAACACCGCCCCATGAAATTTAACTATTACAGCTCTTAAACCAAAAAATAAAGCACAAACGCTCTTTAATACATATGTATTGTGATATATACACCCCGTCACAGGCCCGATTTAACGCTCGCTCCCTTGACGACAAGGTGAAATTCTAAATATAATCCAACTGCTTGCCCCGGCTTCTCCCTTTGATATAAATCTTTTATTAAACAATCTCGTGTTCATTTTTATGGAAAAGAAAAGAAGTTGCAACAACTGGTGACTAGGGCCAGATGCGGCAGTAACCTTCAACATCATGTGGCACACTGATTTATGTGCAGGGTTCCTCTTCCAAACAAGAAAACACTAGCGCAGTGAGAAATTCCCGTACCTCACCCACCCAAATCAACAAAAAACGTGTTCCCTGTCAGCTTCCTCCAACCCGGGCTAAAAAAAGCGTGAACGAGGGTTTCATTTCTTAAGGGATCCAGACTCATAACTCCCATTCCACTTCGCTAAAATTGTACCTAGTACGAAACAGTTACAAACGGCTTTAGGGGTTGGTAAAAAAATCTCTCTCGAAAGAAGATCCACTCCTTTCACCTGCACAAATAAACTACGTATGCTGGAAAATGTATGTTCATAAGGACAGATGTTTTATTTCCTCATATCAATACTATTGTATACTATCTACTACAAAGCAATCCACACTAGGCTTATCTTATCTCCTTTCTAAAGATTCTTTCTTCTTATCGGTCCCAATACACGCAACTCCGGTTATTACTGGATTTTTCTTCTTCTTCTTCTTATTATTATTATTATTACTACTGTGCTTTTTCTGTTTACATTAACGCAATTAATACATAAACACCCTTCCCATCGCGACCCTCAGCTTGGCGGAGCGGCGAAGCTTTACGTTCGAGCGTCCACGGCTACAAGGACCGGCAGTGGATTGGCGACCATAATAATTTTACTGTCCTTTACTATTCTGACTTACACTTGTCTAGGCCTATTACTTTTCTATGATTGCCTCACCATCACTCCTATCCATTTCTCTCTAATTTTGCCCAAATAGTTCCCTGCAATTTTTTATATTTTCCTAATATTTAATGCTTCTAATTAATATTTCCCCGTCTAAATTTTCAATTTGTGTTGCTATGCCTGTTATCGCCAACTATATTAGTTGCTTTAGCTCTTCAACTAAAAGGGTGTCGTTCATAATCGGATGGTACGTCTACTGCGCAAAAATACAGCTTGAATTTTACAAACTTTTTCAACCAAAGGTTACATAAGATATTAAAATACTCTTGAATATATTCGCTCCGATTTAAACCTTAATTTAGTGGAGGATTCCTGCCACTGAACGGTTTTCTTATAGGGCCCGGATTTTTAGGTTTTACCCTATATTTTTCCTCGCTATTTAATTAACATATTTCAAGATATATACTCATTCCACACTTCCTGGAGCAGAATATGCGAATTTCATTACACCTAAAAAAAACTAAATGAGGGGTTGACACCTAAAATAACCTTAATATCTCTCTTTCCTTTATCGAAATGAAGAATGTTATTTTCGGATTGAAACTCATTGTAAAATTATTTCCACCACTTATAGCCAGTAGATAGTTCAAGTTACTCCAGTTAAACGCGGCACATGTGACGTGGTGACACCTGGATGCAGCTGATAGGTCAAGAGGAGTTTAAAAATGTCGTACCTGATTTGTTTCTTTCTTTTGAACTATGTTTTTACTGTTTTTCATTGCCGCTTATTATCTCAATTATATATATATACACACACACACACCAACACCCATAGCGGGACTCGAACCCGCAACCCTCAGCTTGGCGGAGCGCCGAAGCTACACACTCCAGTGGGCCGGCAAATATCAGCATACTATCAGGTGTTTTTTTTCCTCTCTTTATTCTTAAGTTCCCTTGTTTACCCAGTTTATGATTACTGTGTTTTACTGTTTACTTTGCCGCCCATTACCGCAATTACACATACAACACACACACAAACACCCATGCCCATGGCGGGGCTCGAACCCGTAACCCTCAGCTTGGCGGTGCGCCGAAGCTACATGCTCCAGCGAGCACGGCTACGATGGCCCGCACGAATTGGATGAAACAGAAGCTTCCTGCATTGCCAAGGCTAAGAAATCACTCGAGTGCCCCACTCTTGCCGCTTCCCTTGCATACATTAAGACACATTTTTGTTTTATGCCGGAAGCTACTCTCCGGTTGGAAGGTACAACTTTGCCACTGAAAGATGCTCTAGATATCATTGACAATGTTTCCAGTAAAGAAATACCTGGACCAGTGGGAGTTGCACGTTCTTCGAAGTTGCAGAAAATGCTGCTTTTGAAGATATGAAAATCATCAATTTAGTATTGCAGGGAGAAAAGTATACAGGTGCTGCACTGGTATCTATGTTCTACGCTCCAATGACGGTATGGACCGTTGAAAGAAGCTTTTCTTCGTAGAAGAACGTGTTACTGATAACAGGAAATCGTTTACATTTGAGAATGTATGTATCTACTGCAATGCCAAAAAATTTACAACTAAGTACCAGAAAAGCAAAATTATTAATACCTGTATTGATCCACAAAGCAAAACATTTAAAAAAACTATTTTAATCGTATAAGAAACCTAAAATGAAGGTTTACTCCACCTAAAAATCCGGGCCCTAGTCATATCTTTCTAGGTCAAGCTTTTCCTTGTTTGCTCAACACATCATTTGATCTAGCGTCATACAGTTTTTAGTTAGCATCAGGTATTCATACCAGTGTTCACTTTTAAAGTGCCGTTGGTGTGCTAAACAAGTCCAACTGATTTAAAATGAAACGGGATTTGTCTAAATGATGTCGAACAACACACGTCCAATACTTTTGCTACATTCCTCGAGCGAATTTCAGTATAAATTTCACAAATGAGTTTTCCTGGTGTAGGCCATATATTAACAAACAAAACAAAGACGAAAATCTTGTTTTTTACCTAAACGATCTTGATGCATTCTGAGGCGCTTTGATGAATTATGTAACACGATATTTTCATCAGTTTTATAATTTTCCCTAGAACCATTACCCCATGACAAAATGGGTTTTAAACACCTAGCAATGTAAGAAACTACGGTATATCACCTCCAAAGCAAACGGTGATGCAAGTCTTCAAATTAATTCGTTCACGTTTATGAGGTTTTATTTGTACGCGGACATGGTGAAAAGTGGTCCGGTTAGAAGCAGTGTGACGCCATCAACGCTACAGCTTCCCTAAGGCTTGCTAACCGTTACAGCGATAATAATCAGCATTCTGCAATTCCTTCCGGTGGGCTTGCCCCCACGTGCTAGACAAAGGGCATATCAGCCATTTACATAATAGTGCCAACCCTGTCTGTCACTGGGCCGACAGATGACGCTTCATATAACGGGATCCTTACAAACACCACCAATCATTTATCAGGCGCAAGTGCCCATTAGCTACCTTCACTAGCCTAAACAGCAAATTCTTCTCTTTTTGTTCAAAAGAGGTGTTACAACTCCCATAAACGTTTTACACGCGTCTCTGCGATCTCTCTGGATGTTTCAGACACTTCTATCTACAATCTCAAAGCAAAGAAAGCTTCAACATCTATATATGCAAGAATATAATGAAAAGAATGTGGCCCACTCCTACGCTAACGACACTCAGAGGACAGATGAATAACTACGAATCAAAACATTAAAAGAAAGCTTGGTAATAACTGGACTAGGACACTTTTTAACATATGATAATATTTTGATGGCATGAAGCACTCTTTCGTACTCTTTTTTTCAACCTATACACCATCAAGCTGCCCAAATTGGTATTAATACATGTTAAATCCTAAAACAGACCATCGGGACACAAAACATTACTTAAAATCTGTTCCCAGCTGGTGAGCGATGAATTTAAAGGGAAAAAAATTCAATTTGCGGAATAACAGCACAGCGAAATTGGGCACAACTTTTCAAAAATATGTACTACAAATGTACTAAACATTTTATCACGCTTCATTGGAAAAATTATACAATTTTTGGATGAAGTTGGAGTCTCAATAACTAATGACATAAAAGAGTCAAAGTTAAGTATTTTCAGACGTAAAACATAGATCAAAGAAGTTACTGCGTATTACAAACACACGACTTTCTCCACCCACTATCTTTAATTTACAATATATTAATCAAACTATTCCTATAAAATCCTGTTCATCTCGATTATGCAGCGTAACTTGGTACCCGATAAGAGAGATTAGCTGTACGTGGCTCTAGGTATGGTTAGAGAGGAGAGGGAGACATAAGTAAACACTCCATCCCTCTGGTTTAACCATGAGGCTATGACGTACTCGTCCACTGCAACACAAAAGTAGACAACTGTGCCACAGTATAGATTGGTCTCTCTCCCTAAGGATACCAAGTTTTGCTACCTAGTCAAGATAAATGTCGGCAGAAACTGTTTCAACGCAATTTTGTAACACACACACAAGAACAAGGATTCTTATAGGACATTGCATACGTTTGTCTTGATACCGGATATCCCCTGCACGACCTCAGGAGAAACAAACGAACGGCACTACTACAAAGCTTAACTAATTAAAATGCCGCAAAATTCAAACGAGCAGTGAATATTTCAGAAATTCCTAATACTGTGGAAAACTACAAAACTGTATATTTTTATAATCTCTAGATTTTTACTGAAATAAAAATGCCTAATTCTTATCGTCTACCAGTTATATAAAATTAATATTATTATTTAAATACCAATGAAGAGGACCTCGCAGGATATTCACAGAAAACTGAAGACGTGTACTCCATTTCTCAATTTAATACCCCCAACTTACATGCTAATTAAAATCTTATGAGCCATTTTTACAGAAAAATTCACATAAAAGGTATTATGGGACAAGGGAATTTTCTTGATAATCTTCGCCTGGTATCCTTAAGCGGTTACTGACTCAAATTTGCAATATAGTACTTATCCGACTTTTGATTTCTGAGTTAAGATGTTCGCAGGCACACACAATCACATAAGGACCTTTTGCTAAACATGGTCCTTTTATTTAAGGGACGTCTAAACGTGTATTTCTGATGAAATCTCGATATTGAATTGTTTGGTGCAGTGCAATACTTTGTCTACCTAAGAAATAAAGAAAGACCAGAGAGTTCTTCAATTAATATCGTGTTTTTTCAGGCACACTGCACTATGTGTCCACATAAAAATAAGGGATTGACCACTGTGTAACAGCATAGAAAACTGGCACGGCTGAGTATCACATCGGTTCACATTTAGTCTACAGGTGAGATTTTGGTGGCCTTTTTTCTAACCTAATGGGATGCCGTAGAACGGAAGGAAACGCGTGAGGTGGGTGGGGTTCCGCATGAGCACCCCTGTTATTGGTGCACCGAAGCAGCGAGTGGGATGCTGCTCAGCGAGCAGGAGAGGAGTGAGGTAGGATGCCGGGTAACCTGCTATGACCGAACCCCTGGTAGCTGCAAATGGATTTTGGTGGCAAGAATGGGTTCAAAACACTTACGTATATTGGACATAAGTTAAATCCACATAAAATGTTTGAGTCTTAATAGATTTGAAACATACATTCTTAAACTTATAATTGTTGTTATAATCTTATATTCTTATGCACTCGCAACAAATCATTTGTATGTTAGGAAAACCGCATCAAAGCTAGAAGGATAGAGAAAACACGCTATACTAACTGATATGCTTCAGTGCTGACAACTGTCAAAGTAAAATGAATGTTCAGTTTAAACTGAGAGAAATCATAATACAAAGCACTGTTTCTCTCCGACCCGGTCCAATGGAAATGACAACGAGAAGCATCTAGAAAAGGCCAGGTACGTTTATACTGTTAACCTTTGTCACGACAATAAGCATGACTATATATTAACTAAAGCAAAGCGGCAAGAAAAGCAGCCTCGGGCACTGATACTTTAAAAACGTGCCGCGCATTACATAGTCTGCTTACCTGTGACCTGTGTGACGTCACCACCGGTAGTGACGTGCATATCAACTAAGCTAACATTAAAAAGTAGTGGAGTTTTCAAGTAACTATGTGTGTCATATACAAACTATGTTCACCGAGGAGTAAAACTAAATTAATTTAAGCTGCTGCACTGAACACACAGGAATTACCTCAAGTTATTTAAAGAACCGGAGACTGTATTCATTTTTCAGTTGGAATAACTACCTTTCGGAGAAGATTCAAGACGTAAACGTTTCTGTGAATACAAGAGTATATTCAAATACCTTAGCTTAAAAACTACTCCTAAAACCAAACATTTGTTTCATCTGAAGCTGATAACTAACATTTTTTACATTCTTGAGGGAGGATGCAGCTTAGCGTTTTAGAACACACTTGATTTTGTTTTATTTTTAATTATATAATTTCAATTGCGCACATGGGTTTTATTCGGTAAAATAAATGTTAAAAAATCATTTATGCGCTACGTTGTATATTTTTTGTATACGATTCTCGGCTAAATCCCTACACATCTCATTAATACCGGCTTTTCTTACCCAGAATTTTTACTTTGTCCTCCTGCACATGTTTATTTACTTCGTCAAAGGTGTAACAAATTTTTAATTCTTTAATAACTGGAAATCTCACGGATCCTTTTTCCACAATCGTAGCAGAGAAGCTTAAGCCGCTTGTTACGAGTCGAACAGTTCTCTGACGACAGGATAATATTGTAGCGCGCCCCGCTGGACACCCGGGTGCGTACAAACAGGAGAGGGGATTACGGCAGGGCGAGGAGCTAGGCATTAATAACAACTCAGAGGGTTATAAAAATATCCCATGCTGCAGGGCGTTTATTCTACGTTTCTAATAATTCTTAAGTACTTCAAATATCAGATACATGTAGATGCAGTACAACGGAATTGTTATACATTCCCTCATTCTCGTTTAGCATTTCTGGAAAGGTGAAACGCTTCGACCGTTAAAGCTCACAAATGTATTCAAACATAATGGAGAGGAATAAAGAAACAACCACTCCATGGAAATTTATAGCGATGCTAAAATTTCAGAGATTGGCATGGAATATTTTTCCCAAAACTGGTACCTCCGTGTTGCAATGCATCTTAAAAAAACAAGGTTATAGAATGGGCACCAGCGATTAAAAAGTACTTAAAATTTCGTGAATCAATACAGAATTATTACAGGTTGCATACATTTTCTTAAGTATATATGTCATTTGGGAAATATGAGCGACCTACATCCGTGAAATAAATAAAACTAACAAAAGCAACGAAATATCACACTTCTTGCACAGAAAAACATTAAGTTTATTTACTATGAAAGTTTCCTTTTTTTTGGTCCTTTTTTAGGAATTATCAAACTAGTACATAAAACAATTTAACAAAGTGAGCACTTTTAAACCGTGGGAGGAGCCCCGTATCATAAGGTAAGTTCTTCTGAACATTGAGAAAATCGGTCGAAAATTGAAAGTGTAACCTTATAAACCCTAACATTTACGACGTGCACTCCAAAAGTAACGCATAAAAAATATTGAGCAAAACTTTTGAAAAACCAAATTTCGCCACCTAAAACTTACAATGAAACATTAAAATCACTAGGATACTTTAAACATGATGCGTTCTATAAACATGCCGAGTAGTTAAGATGTTCTATGACGTTTTACTTCGCACCAGTGAACTCGAATTCCTCGCGGAATCATTTAGTGAGGCTTTGGAATTTCTTATCATAGTTTGAAGTAATATATTAATTTTTGCGTTGCAGATTTGGAAGTACTTTAGGCAAAAATCAACGTTGTGTTTAAATGTTGCTTTAAAACAACTATGTGTGTCAAGTCACTTCCAGAAATACATTTCAGGGGAGAATTTGTCTGCAACATTTCCTCTACCTATATCAAGCCTCGTCATCTTGTTCCGCAGAATATTGACCGTAATAACACTTCCTTTATTATAGCAGTGCGACTATACAGAGTACTGGAAAAGCAATTTATTTTTGGGATAGGAATAGGGGTCTTACAAGCTTTTTTATTGTGCTACGCGCGTCAACATTAAATGTCACGTTACAGTCTCTGATTGTGAAACCTGTTTGTGGGTGTCAAATGTAAGCCACAAATGTATTATTGTAAATTTCCGCACTCTTGTACCGTACTAGTCACCGTCAATAGGTGTGTCTGCTGAAGCCTACTGGAAGGTATGGTAATACCGAACGTTCGTCTTGTTCAGTGCAGTACACGCATGTAGGTAATAGTTTCTGATTGGGTACCACTTGAGAGAGGTGAGCTACATTTTATTATTACTCTATTTATTTTACGTCGCTTTAACTCCTTGGTCATATCGCGACGGATCTGTTAGTGGATAACTCTTAGAACGATGTGTGATGGACAGCTAGCCTTCTAGGTCTCATCCCAGTAACCATCCGCTCCGTCACGTGTAACAGAGACCCTAACGCATAGCTACCGGATCTTCTGCTTCGTGCCGTGCAAACGGCATTAGGGTGCCGTCCAGTCCAACTGCCGCTCTCATATAGAAAGGCGGACAGTTAGCCTTCTAGGTCTCATCCTTGGAAACGCCATCTTGCGTCGTCACGTGCCCACAGAGACCCTAGCGAATAGCTACCGGATCTTCTGCTTCGTGCCCTGCAAACGGCATTAGGGTGCCGTCCAGTCCAACTGCCGCTCTCATATAGAAAGGCGGACAGTTAGCCTTCTAGGTCTCATCCTTGGAAATGCCATCTTACTTCGTCACGTGCCCACAGAGACCCTAGCGCATAGCTACCGGATCTTCTGCTTCGTGCCTTCCAGTCCAACTGCCGCTCTCATATAGAAAGGCGGACAGTTAGCCTTCTAGGTGTCATCCCTGTAACCATCTGCTTCGTGTGCCGTCCAGTCTAACCGCCGCCTTCACACAGAAAGTCAGACAGCCTTCTAGGTCTCATCCCTGGAAATGCCATCTTACTTCGTCACGTGCCCACAGAGACCCTAGCGCATAGCTACCGGATCTTCTGCTTCGTGCCTTCCAGTCCAACTGCCGCTCTCATATAGAAAGGCGGACAGTTAGCCTTCTAGGTGTCATCCCTGTAACCACCTGCTTCGTGTGCCGTCCAGTCTAACCGCCGCCTTCACACAGAAAGTCAGACAGCCTTCTAGGTCTCATCCCTGGAAATGCCATCTTACTTCGTCACGTGCCCACAGAGATCCTAGCGCATAGCAGCCGGGTCTTCTGCTTCGTGCCGTGCAGATGGCATTAGGGTGCCGTCCAGTCTGCTTACACTGTCTGTGGATAGATGGCACAACATCCGTTATTACCATTTATTTCTCATTTTACTGTTATTTTAGACTTAAGGTGGAACTTTGAGTTGTGGTATTAAATATCCAATCAGGTATTTGCCTTAGCGACTGAGGGAAACCACGAAAAAACCTCAGACAGTTTGGTCGGTCCACGGGATTTGAACCCGGGACCTCCCGAATGCGGGACACAGACGTTACCGCCTGAGCCATCCCGCTCGGTGCTACATTTTACTTTGACAGGCAAATGAAGATGTTTCATAAAGTGTGATTTATAAATTATGTTCACGAGAGCTCCTGTTGTTACACTTACTGCACCTGCGACCCCATGCTCCTAACCTCAAAATGCTTAGTTTGGTCCTGCCTTTCTGTTTTATACACAACAGCATTATTGTTCAAGTGTCTGCTTCAGTGGTGGCGCAGATTGAGAGCTGGCTCTCTGTGTCCAAAGTTGTGGGTCAGGACAGTCTCATGTGCAGCATTTACTAGCGTGCAGAACAGATTTCCGGCACACCAGCAACTTAATATGACCCTAAGCGTCGCTTGCATTATTAAATACTGCAATTATCAACTTCCGCACTTTAAAACACCATTGAAATGAACAACGCGAGAATATTTCGCATTTGTTGTTAAAGTAACACACATACCAAGGAACTGTACAGCTTTATCTTTACATTCTGTTCAGAAGCTTCAAGCTCTAAATGCTTTTAGGGAATTTAAGTTTGGTTTAAAAGAAGCATAGATGGATTTTGGACAATTGTGTGCCATGAAATCTTAAAAGAATAGAAATACTTGGAAGCTGGAACATTATTTTTGCTTTTATGTTAGTTAAATCACTTTCATTTTGTACATATTAATGTAAACTTCATTTTGTCTTCTTTAAGGACTTTGTGTACAAACACTTTTGCGTTATTAAAGCTTAGTTTTACTTGACCGTCGCTTCAAGGTGCCAATACCCTGCGAACCAGGTCAATCCGGTTGTTTACGCAAATACTTTCCCGACTACCGCAAGAATTGGAGTTGGCTTTTTAGCATCTGCTGAAAGTAAAATGCGCAGTTCTTCATAAGATACAGGCTGGCTTTGTCATCGTGGAATGCCCGCCATCGCCAAGTAATCAGATACACATGCAAACCACGTTCTTATGCAATCTGATGGCAGCTCGCCTTATTTTGCACACACCTTATGCATAAATATTTCGCCTCAACATTCCAAAACAAGGCATCTTTGCATGCAGCGGCTTGTGGCGTCCTTTTAATATGAGTTCGTTTGGGTGCTGTGTTTTTAAGTTAAAAATATTTACTTAGCGCGGTCATTAGAGATTTTTTGCTATTGAGTATTTTCGTCACGTTACACAATATCGCCATTTACCACGATAGAAATTCTGCCCCATCACTGAATTACGGTATAGTAGCATGGGGACTTAGATCGCAGCATTGAAAACAATTTGTTACGTAAATGATATCCTTCATGGAGAGTAGTTCTGAAATTAGACCTAGAGAATTCCATATTGGATTTAAAAAATTTAAGCGACTAGGATTCCGACTGTATTCGATCTACAGAGATCTGATATTTTTCTAGGTTATGGTTGCACGACCTCTGACTTGCATGTACTGAACTTCCACGAATTTCTTTCCGTAAACTTATATCTACGCATGCGTTTGCGGCAGTAACTTCTCGGAGCAGAATTAGAACATTTTTTTTATACTGAAATGAGATCTTTGATTCCCTTGCACCGTGACGCTTACCGTAAACCTTTACACTAAATCAATCGTTGGTATTTTCGTTACCGTTAAGTGACGGATGCGCTAAACGTCCTGTACGCTAAATCAGTGAAAATAACGCGATACGTTACTGCAGTTTTCGTTACGGTAAAAAAAGACGCAAGCGCAAAACACGGATCACGTGGTTTTAGCGTTTACGTAACTCAGAGAAAGATGTGCAAAACCTCTTTATCGTACTGCGTTTATACCGACGTTAACATACGAATTAGCACATGACCTGTGTTTATTTTATATCGGCGACTCTCTTGGAGCATGAATGGAAAAGGCTGTGCTTCGGCTGTCTCCCTCTTTGGCTAATTCCTTCATGTTTTATGCTTTCTTAAGAAGTAATTCACAGGAGTTTCTCCATTATTATAACCACATTCCCATTATGTCTTACTTAGTAATAATATAATCCTGGGGCATGGAAAGCAATATATGTTATCGATGTGACAAAGATTTTCGATCCAGGTATGGAAAGCAGTAAGACCAACGCTGAGTTTATATTTTAATTCTTTCACCGATGTTTTATTTTGTGGTCGTCATCCGAGACTCGTTTGGTTTCCTCTTCCCTCCTGAGAACATTTGTGTGCTCTGGATGATGCGTATTTAGGGCTTGATGGCAGTTTTTTTACTTTTATTTTGGATTTCATTATTCACTCTTTTCAATGTTGACACGACCTCTGTTTGTTCCTCTCTGTAGTCACAGAATTTCAGTGGGAGTCATCTCAACAATCAGCACAGACAGGAGATAAGTAATTCGCGCATGTTGTTTCAAATCGCACCGAAGGTATTCAGCATTGAGAGCGCAATTTCGACGCAGTTGCTTTTATTGTAACATGGACAGCTCCATATTTGTGCAGTATACGGCAAGCTATACAAATGTTTTAGTCTTGAATACCTGTGTACCCTATGTACTGACAAAATTTGAAGATAACCAGTTCAGAAAATCCTTCCACGTTTCAATTAGGTCTATTCGGCGCAGTGTACAAGTCTACGAATCCACAAAATCTGTTACTGAAGCCATGGAGAAACGGTTAGAAAAAGGCTTCTTTAAAGTCATCGCTTTTTTCACGCTGAATGGAGAGTGGCTAGTGCTGGGAGCAGTTCTGACTCAACGGTCGATGGTGAAACCGATGTCGGCTGGAAAGCAGCAGTTTGGGAAATGGCTTTACGCAGAAGAAATCTTAGAAGTGTGCAATAATGGAACCAACTCAACTCCCTAACTTTTTCCATTTGCATCGTTAAAAGAGTTTGTTAATGTTCGCGTTTCATCTCCTGAAACAGCGTCCAGGATTAAAAGCGAGCAGGATTGCCGCATATTATCACGGCACAGATTCATGAAACGTGTGACCGATGCCCGTTGTTACGTGCTTACAGAAAATGAAGCAATAAAATCTTAATTTGAATACTCCTAGAGGAAAAATTAAATGGTACGAACGAGGTAGAGCCCTCGGCGCTAATGGCTATATCTGTATCTTGGGATAAGAATAAGCAAGGCGACAGATGCTTGGCACAAAATTAATTCATCTTGGTCATTTAAGTTTTAGTAATACCTTTCAGACAAAACGACTATAGTAGGTACCACGATTACTGACTTGCAAAACGACTCCCGGGATTTGCCTATTCATCACAGGCAGTAAGTATGGACTCACTGAATAGCAGAACGCACAAGTGACTGTTTTCTTGCAGGAAGTTCCGTTTAATTCACTTCTTTTATCTCATATTGGATCTTATTTTCAAGTCTATTCAAAGCAGAGGCGGTTCCAAGATTCCTTTAGGGAGCAGTTAACTCATTTTGAAACATACCTTGCCAATGATGAGAATGCAGTCACGTTTCTAGATGTTCAAACATCATATAAGTGTTGGACCATTCTTTGGGTGCAAACCTTAATTTAAATACTGAGAAAACTTACAAACATATTTACTAAATAAACACGTCTTTTAAACGTAATATTTAGGACGCTGGATTACTCAGTTCTACTATACATTTTCGCTCTTGATTGTTTGCCAGCCTAATTCTTATTCATAAGTGATTTACTAGTAAAATAAAGCATATTTGATTCGGCCTATCTATTTTCTTTTTCTCCTCGAGTTGGTGGAACATCTTTTGAGATATAGGCCACCGTTACGATAAATTCACCCACCGACCCTTAACGAACAAATGCTCATATGGTTTAAACAAACAGGATAGAAATAAAAGTGTTGATTTTGATTTTACCACCGTAAAGTAGCACTATAACCTTAAGTATAACAATTACCATATTTTAGCCCGGGTCCGCCTATGATTCAAAGCAACTACTACGCGAAACTTCGAACATTTGCCACAGGTCCGTAGAAACGGTACACGAAAATGTTTAAAATCGTAACTTCAAATTGCTAGTATCTATTTTGTGCTCCTCAGGTATGCAACCGTTCAGGTTATAAGTAATTTAAACCACACTTTTAGAACAAATCCGAAACTGCGTACCCGAAAATTAGAGACCAAATGAACCATTCGTATTTTTATTTCATTGTTTCACCATGTGAGACATAATGCCGCTTGGATGCATTATTTTCCCATTGATGATCGCTGTGTTCCTTTGGATAATATTCGATAGTAGTGATACATAAAGGTGATAAACTAATTTTCTATGAAAGTCGGCCCTGCAAAGAAATACAATGACCTCAAAGTATGACAAGCCTGTTAAATCCCAGAACACAGGACGGAAAGAGAGCACATTTCTCTTAAAAGCGTGCAGAAACCAGAGGGAGAAAAACTATTATAAGTAAAGTATCATTCACGTTCCGAAATTATGAATACCTACGTTGTAAAATTGTGAAATATTAATTTGCAATCCGAGAGATTGAAACTGACAGGTAGAGCAGATATGAATCCGTGAAGTATTGAAGAGTACGGTTTGTGTAAATCGTCGTGAGTCCCCCCACTCCTGAAGCATATATGCGCAATAGCACTGACCAGTCCAGTTGCATAATAAGAGAGGTGGGGGTGAGTGTTCCACCTGCTGCGAGCTCAAATGCAAGGTAACCTTACACATTTGTTTACAATGCGTTGTGTATGTGGCTGCCTCCGAGTTCTGATATCACTTGCTCCCCACCACTCTCACCACTACTCCTCATTTCTCCTCTCTTGCGCATATAGACTGTCACGACATTTTACACAAGCTGTACGACCCACTTGCCCGGAATGATAGTTGCCCAGAGTGACACTTGTTCAGAATCACCATTATTTTCGAATATAATTTTTCTCAAAAATGACCTTGGCACGCGATCAAGGGCTATGTTGAAACAGTTGTCCTTCGCCAAAAAAAAATGCCAGATATGAAATTCTTGAATTCTGCATAACTTTATTCATCGCGTATATTTTTATTATTATTATTATTATTGTAAAGAAGAGACACTTAGCCGACATATTCCCAGACAGCACTGCGTGGAAATGGTGTCTTTGCGTTCTCCCATGTTTTATTATTATTATTATTATTATTATTATTATTTACAAACTAATTACTTTTACTAGTGGAAATAATACTTTTCTTTTTCTTAAAAAAATTATTTTACCCTGTATAACCGTCATTCTTTATGTATAATGTTTAAATGTCGTTGTGCCTCGCTTTAAAAAGGAATACATATTTACTACATTTATTATTTTTTAAATTTTTATTTGTTTATTGTATTTATAAATCCATGCAAGTGTTACAAACTCGCCTGCCGGTTAGGCTTCGGTTTGAGATAGCCAGGAAGGAAAAACTTACTATAAGAGGGCACCAGTGACCCGTCTTTGTTCAGGGTTCTAGTAAAAATCAAATCGAATTAATTAAAAAATTGGCATAAATCTAACGTGTAACATAATATAGCATAATTCACATCACCATTGAGGATAAATAGTGTAGGGAAATGTTTCAAGTTTAACATATTTTTTCTGGAACCAAAAGGAATGATAAGCCAGCTAACTTTACAAGCATCAAAATACGTAAGTTTTTCAAAATGTCTGCATTGCGTTTGATTCTTACGCGTAATAAAAGCAATTAAAATGTTCTTGACTTTCAAAAGCTAACATCTGCATGAAATGTAAACTGAGCAGCATATGGCAAAATTTTAAAAGCCTCTCATTGCTGCCCATAGAAACTCCGGTATTACGGTTTGGTTGCTCAAATTATCGCGAAGAAAGGAATTACTACCCTTTATACGTGAAGCACTCGATTGTAACTCCCGTTTCATTGCACCTTGTTCCGCACGCCACTGAGGCTCGTAAAATATTTTGTAACTACCCAATCTCGTGTAGAAGCACAATGCTTGCTTGCAACTTTATTGCCATCCCACAGTTGAATGCTAGTCCCTTCTTTTTTGCACATACTTGCTGGGCCATGAGTGATCAGTAGCGACCTTGCGTCATATACTTGGAGAACCGCGTTCCATCATTCTGAAAGCTGCTTTCGTGATTCCTTTTAAGCTTTCAAGCGATTATTCTGCCACTATTACTTAGCTCGCAATATAAACACCGAAGGCGCTTTCTTTATGTTACAAATGGCGAGTTTTTTAACCCCGAAGAAAGAAATTAACATCCGTCACGATATGGCAATAAAATCTTCTGCACACCTTTACCAAGGCAATTGTTGAATTCAACACTACCTCTGGAGGATTTGAGACAAATGTGCTGTATAAATGGCGCTGTACGCAATCTCTCTTTTAGTTTCTATACACGAAACTATCTATCTAAATAAAATAGGTACGTGCCATATTCATTTTATTTCAAGTACTTCTGTGAAAAAAAAAAAAATTAAAAAATGTTTACTATACAAAACGACATATGGGAGCTATTTCTTTTCTACTGAAGCTGTAATTTGTACAATTTTAACCTATTTAATTGAAACTGAAGTTATAAAATATTACTTTTAATGATTCACTTTGTTAAATTCTTCCATACTATGCAAAGTGTGTAATTATGCTGTGAAAAACATTTAATATAAAAAATAATTCACTCTGCGCTCTTTGCAATTGATATCATTAATTTGCTTTTTTGAATTAGACGACGGTTATGAGCGTACAATACTATACGGAGTTTTTAAGAATACAATAACAAAAACGAAATCACTGGAACAGAATGAATAGAAAATGACGTCAACCTCAGTCAGATGCCTTGGGAACTCAAATTATATGAGGCCTCGCAAGATATGGAGCATAGCAGCAGAGGGATCTTCGAACAATGCATTTGGGGACAGCAGAACGAATTGTGAAAGTTAATACAGTGCAAAACACCAGCAGCATAATATGCATTCGATGTTTTGTTTTTAAAGAAATGAAGGAGAGTTTAATCAGCGAGGAATGCAATTTTGAAATATTAATACGTGATAAAATGGTGTTAAGCTCATTTACAATTCCCTTAACAATTACTGTTCGCCAACGGAAAAAGTCCCTGACAGGAATGTGCTAACCTTATCTGTTTGGAAAAAGTGCGACAAGGAAAGTGAATGTGTGACGGAGAACGCATGCTATGCAAGGAGTAAACTATTCAACTGAGCTGTCGTTTGTGTCATAAATAAGGGTAACATACGCAAGCAGGCAGCGTTCGGACCGTGTCTAATCAGCAATTTCCCCTCTGCCCTACATTCTCCGGGGACTTTCTTTGCTGTGGAAGACAGTACATATATTTATACAACACTATTAATAGATCACTGCTTAAGTATTTTATAATTTCTAAAAATGAGAATACGTCCACCAAGGGAGCTCCCAGAAACGTTTGTCTTATTTTACTTCAATTCTGAAATTTCACAAATCTCTGAGGGTACAACTGAATTTCAGACAATTGCTCTACTCAATGATAGTCAGAGGCGGGTTTTATTACTGATAATTTTTTAAAAAAAATCGCGTTTAATTTCTAAATTTTCGTGTTAATAATCCCACAACATTTCGCGACAAAAATAAAAACAAATATATGCTTGGTTCGTATAATAAGCACTTTGAAATTCATTTGGACAAAAAAAGATTAACTTCTTTTATATACACAAATACTGAATTATCCATACTACCAGTACTTTATGCGAGGTTTAACACAGATGCAAGTTATTTTGAAAGGATATTAATGTTTGCTAAGATAAATTAAATTAAATATTATTCAGCCAATTGTTTATTCCATGACACCAAATTGCAACATCAAAGTTGCAATGTTTTCAGGCCATTGCAGATCTCGTCAGTAAATACTAAATTATAGTCGGAAAACATCTTTCACTGTCCGCAAGGTTTGAACATATCTCACAAAATCTATTAAACTGGATACCTTTACCTTTGAACGTCAACAAACATACAACATTTTCATTATTAGCCTGATATAAATTTCGGACACAGTTTCACAATTCAACACAACATAAAAGTACATATTATTTTCACTCTTAAATTCAGGTAGTTGCTTAAATATCATATTTACCAAATCGAGATTGATATCAGATTTTGCAATAAATTTTGATACGAGGGCTGTCACAGAAGTACCCGACCTAACAAAGAAAACACAAAACTTTTGGGATAAAACATCTTTATTTCTCTATATAGTCCCCTTTCAGCTCGATACACTTTTCCCAGCGATGTTCAATAGATTCCATACCCTGTTTATAGAGAGAACCGTCAAGTTCTGCAAAATAGCCATTAACTGCAAACTCCACCTCTTCATTGTTGGCAAATCCTTTACCACCAAGCCATTTCTTCAACTTTGGAAACAGAAAATAGTCTGAGGGGGGCTAAGTCTGGCGAATAGGGTGCATGAGGAAGCAATTCGAACTTTAACTCATTGATTTTGGCCATGGCGATAATGGATGTGTGAACTGGTGCATTGTTTTGATGACACATAACATTCTTTTTCGCTAAATTCGGCCGTTTTTGCTTGATTTAATAATTCAAACGCTGCAATAAGTTTGCATAATACTCGCCAATGACTGCTTCTCCTTTTTGAAGATAATCAATGAAAATTATCCCACGCGCATCCCAAAAACTGATGCTATGACCTTGCCTGCAGATGGAACTGCCTTCGCCTTCTTTGGAGCCGATTTTCCCCTTTCAATCCATTGTTTTGACTGTTCCTTCGTCTCAGGTGTGAAGCGATGGACCCATGTTTCATCCATAGTTATGAATCGACACAAAAACTCAGCTTTATTGCAGTGAAACATCGCTAAACACTCGACTGAAACATCCTCACGACGCTGCTTTTGTTCCATTGTGAGTAAACGCCGCACCCATCTTGCGCACAGCTTTCTCATGTCTAAATTTTCAGTTAGTGTGAGACGTACAGCACTTTTTGAAATGCCTATGATGTCTGTCAGCTCGCACACTTTCAGTCGACGGTCATGCAGTACCATTTCGTGGATTTTCTATACAATTTCTGGCGTGGTCACCTCATTTGGTCGACCACTGCGATGTTCGTCTTGGCAGCTCGTATGACCTCGCTTAAACTCTGCCACCCAATATTGTACTGTTGTAAACGAGGGAACAGACTCCTCCAAAGCAGAATCTAGCTCAGCTTTAATATTAGTTGGAAGTATTGTATCACATAACGATGGCTAGTTTTATCCAGGTTTACAAATTCACTGAGAGAGTTCACTATTAAAGGCTGCCAAACTTCGAACTTAAGCTTTATAAGGGTAGTGCGTTCTACCATACTCATTTGTTTGAAACAGCAACCGCTATCTATATGTTAGGTCGGGTACTTCTGGGACAGCCCTCGTAGCTCACAAAGGAAATGGAGTGCTATGATTAATTTACAACGCCAAACGTAGTTTTGTAATTTATAAAATACGGCAATATTCGCGTTTATCGCGCAAATAAAGGCTTCCACGAGAAAATGAGAAATTCGTGAAAATTCCCCCCAAACATTACAGGTTTAAATCGACATTTAATGTGAAACCTAGATATCTCTAGTCGAAGTTGTATGTTTCGTATTTATGGTTAATAACAATGATGATAGTTAACCACACATACCAGACTAACCATCCTCTGCGGAGAAAGAAATGACTGTTGCCATGCAATGACTTGACGAGGCCTACCGGTGCTATTTGTTACTATCTGAGCGGAATATTTCAGTTTTACTATTACTTTTATTCGTTCTTTTAAGAAACCGAGTTCACTGAGACAGCAATACAGACCATTCCCATTTATCCCGTTGTCTACTTAACTTCAAGGAACGGTGTTTCTCCACACAACTTAACACTGTATCTCCTCATTTTCAGAATATAAAAATGCCCACTATTTGGAAGCCTAATTACACAGAAGTAACATTTAAGCAATAAAATAATTAAAACTGCCAATGGCTAGCGCAACTGATAAAAAATCACTATTGCCTGTTAAAATTAAACATTCACGATTATTTTTATTTTGTGTGTGTTTTAACCTGCTTCCAAAGATAACAAGATTTTCTCATATACCTTTGAAAATCCATATCGTCTGCAAAATTCGCTCTCGACTTCCCCCAATCAATTGCTGATTCCTTTCAATTCCCTTCCTTGCTATATGAATTCCATTTTAAAATAAAATGCTCGTTCAATCTGGAAATGAAATTCGCTACATCGATCACACCACGGATGAAGAAACCAAATTGTAAACCCCTTTTCCAGCTAACTTCTATGCAAAGCTTCCAATATTTCCTCTTAATATTTTTAATAAAGATACAATGGGAACGTCTGTTCTCGTAAGTGTTGTGTGGAGTTAATACACAAGTGCATACTGATGTAGCTTTCCCGAGATAAAAAGAAGGTAATGAATGTATTCATAAGCACGTTTAGTGAACCATGAAGAACGCCTGAAGGACCTTGACTGGTCAGACTCCTAACCTCCAGGATATGCTCGAGGCAACTGCACTGTCGCAACACTACAGAACACCTGTATCCTGTGACAGATATTCATCTTGCCCTATTTACTAGCACAGGTGTATATACCGTTTGCAGGGTAGATTAAGGTTTTCAAAGTACTTTAATTTTAATATCCTCATGTGCAACGCCAATGAAAATTTAGTACCGAAATTCTGTACTCTTTAATTATAAGAAGGTGCCGTATGTACAGGGAGAGCCAAAAAACTACGAACCGGCTGCGCGGCGTTTTTCCTGTCCGCGTCATCGGCGCTCGTTGCCGTCTGCCGCTATCATAGAAAGGCGCGGATGAAACTATACAACATTTTAAAAACTCTTTTAAAGACTTTAGTTACCAACGAAAGCCGAGGACGCGGACAGGAAAAAACACCGCGCAGCGGTTCGTAGTTTTTTAGCTCTCTCTGTAGTAAGAACGTGTATTAAACGCTACTAAAAAAATATTCATTTGACACATGCAAGACATTTACCCAATACTTTACTGCATTTTTCACCAAATGCTCAAGCCCAAAACATTTTTTTAATGTGTCACTAAACCATATTGGCTCAAATAATTTCAAACATTCCTCACCAGGAGATTTTATAAAAGATAGAATTTCACAATGAAAATTTAAGTACAGAATCGCAGTGAAACAAGCGAACAAACACAACCCAAGATCAATAATAATTATTGGGCCCAAAGTTTAGAGGAGTTACGGACATATTAAAAAAAAAAACTTCAGCACACACAGTTAATTTCTTTGGGGGATAAACGCAAATGCCTTCTATACAATACATTGATCATGTTCTTTAGAGGGTATCTCTCACGTCCAGCCATGCGACGAAGCACTGATAAGCGTGAGTGGGTGACTCATAGCTAGGGGAACAGGATCTAGGCACTTATAGCCTTCGTGCTTGCACTGGTCACTGCAAATGGCTGCGACAATAATTATATTCACACCAAATTATTGTAATAACCGATAAACCGGCAGCCAACCAGACTCCTACAGAGTATAGCGGCTTTACTGAAGGAAAGACGCCACAATTTACATTTTTAACGCACAACAACTCCTGTTTTTCACGCCAAAAAGCATGTAACGATACCATTTACGCTGTCACTTATCGTTTATCTTCATAGCTCTTCTATTAAACTTACAACAAAATGGTTTTTCTATCGACTTCCTGTTACTCCTGATAGATATTCGTCAGAAGTGGGTTCAATTTGTCAATAGTGAAACAAAACACTCTTTTATGTCGTTCAAAGGAGACTGAAACAGAAGCCCGGTACGAAAGTTCGTCCTAATAATCACGTTACAGTTGTGTTTAAACTGTAGTCAATCTACATACAGTAAAGCATACATTTCGGAAACAGTTCATATAAAATATTTTACTTACAACCATAACAAAACAGTTTCAAGTGCGAGAAGTACATTTTCAAATTCAGAATAGCAACTGCCTCTTTAAGGGGACAAGGTACTCTGAAATGGTCAAAAATCACATTTTTGGTTTTCGGCACTAATAAAATCTCTATTATTTCCAGTTTCAGAAAATATATACTTTTGGGGGGTTAAGAGGCTTTTGAGACATTTAAATGCTAGTCTGCATTCCTTTAAAGCAGTCATGCAACGCCCCTTTTTAGAACATTTTTGTAGCTTTCAACAACGAATGACTATACCATGCCCAGCGAGCAGTTCAGCAATTAACAAAAGATGCCAGGACCAAGAGAAGACAATCAGAACAGCTGCAGTAATTCAGGAATGAAGGTGCAGATGATTATGACCCTGGAATGTATTGTAGTGTGTCAGAATTTTAATGTTCAAACTTTAAATTCAGTTTTCTCAAAACAACATTTTTGGATACTAATGTACCCTTTTCTCGGAAAGTATGAGGTAAAGTGCTGAAATGTTCAGTATATGTATAGAACACATAAACTTTCTGAACCACAATCATAATTTTGTAACGTATATTAGTGGTATTATGAAAGCAACCACATTGCAAATTTTCCACATTTTTACTTTTTTGACTAAGCAAATAATTTGTTTTGGATTTCTAGTGAACTGATTTACATAACTATATAATTCAGAAGATAGCTGATTATGCTAAGAACAAGCACGCAAAAATGTGATTCTATATTGTAAGTAGTATCAGAGAAAAAGGTACATGAATTCACATGTTTTAAGAGTAACTTTTTTTTTATTTTTCTGCTGAATGAAATAATTTTTACGACACAACTACTTAAGCTATCAATGTAAACGACCACTTGAATTATTGTCATGATTTTTAGAATAATTCATAAAAATTTCAGGAAAAACCATTACGAACTTTAAGAACAGTGGTAATTTAACACACTTAAGGTGTAATTTCTATGCGTTCAGACTACCTTGTCCCCTTAAAACACGCTGTGTATGATATTCAATTCTTTACGCTTAATACGGGCCCTAAACTTAAATATCACAATATATTTCCACTTTAATTTCTCAAAACTGTTTATTGTGAATGTTTGTTATGGTTTATAAATAAAATCATGTACGCAACGCTGGTGATGAGAATCTTTCCACTCAAAAGTTAAGATACAAGTTATACAAATAACTATTACTTTGTATTGTAATGAAAAGAAGCTAGAAACAGTGATGTGTATTGAATTTATTTAAAGGTGAGTCGAAATTGTAACACTAACATCACTTAAGTTTACTCACTTAACATGTTTCGGGAAACCGTTGTTCCCATCCTCAGAAGGTTAACTCGACTGGCCCGTGTTGTTGGTGTTTCCGTTTTTTGGACTGGATCCTGTGGTGGCATCTTGTGGTGGAGAAATGTACTTCCAGAGAGGATTTGGTGGCGGCAAATCAAAATTCATTAGATGTGTGTTGTGTTTTAGAATGGTGATCTTCTCCCATGCATCTAATTCGGCTGCAAATTTGGATGGTTTGACTAATGTAATATTGGGTTTGATGTTGTGATTAGTGATCCAAAAATGGTGTGAAACTGCAGATTTGTCCATGTCCAAAAAACGGAAACACCAACAACACGGGCCAGTCGAGTTAACCTTCTGAGGATGGGACAACGGTTTCCCGAAACATGTTAAGTGAGTAAACTTAAGTGATGTTAGTGTTACAATTTCGACTCACCTTTAAATAAACTATTACTTTACTTAAATTGTATATTTTGCAAGAACTACATTTTCTGTGTGGCGTTTTTTAAAAGTATTCCTTACGATTTAACAGCTGTATGAAAATTAATGAGAATGATCAAGACTTCTACGACTATTTACAGAAGTCATAAGAATTTAATTTGCTGTACCAAAATCCTTAATATACATAATATATGTTCTCAATCAAAACCATTAGACATTTTTAGTAAATAAAGGAAAACGAAAAATGCTTCCACGTGTATAGCGCTAAAATAACACCGTTTCTGTCATCATGCTGTTTAGAAAGCATTTATGCATAAAATAGGTCCCCCTCCGTCTTTTTCTGCTCCTCTGCAACTAATTTAGTATTTGAAAATTCTTGAGGCCCTTCTTGGCTGGTTTTTCCACCTTAATGTTGGCAAGAAGTATCGTTTTATAGGAAGCTAGCTTACAGGCAGTCATTTAAATCGCTATAGACGTGCTCTAAAAGGTCATACAGCTATAAAAGCCACACAGAAGTAGAATGTTAGTGGTGTTCAATAACACTAAAATCCATATTTTTTGCCTTAATTCACATAATATGGGTATTCATAAAATTCACCCGTGAGGTCCTAACAGGGCATAGGGTCTAATACTTGAAAAGAAGGGGGAGGAGGTATTCCTAATGACCAACTTTGGTTCCCGTTGCGTACAGCGCAGTGAAAGTCCTTTACATGCGTTCGAAGCTAGCGCACCCAAATACAGGATGACGCTCGTGGTGTTCTGTGATTAAGTCAAAGCCTTCGGGTTGCAGAGCAAGGAAAACAGCTGCTGATTAGAACGCCAAAGCGAAAGTGATGCCCTTGTGACAGTTGGAGGAATATTATTGGGACGCCATTTCGTGACATTCCTGAAAGCTCCACGCGGCCAGTCGCGTCCAGGTCCAGGATAGCCTTGAGGGGCACCACCAACTTACTTTCAATTGTGTATCATCGGCAACCCGGCAGTATGAAGTAACCATTGCCTTAAGCAGTAGCTATTAGATCTACTGCGGCATAGAGGCAAGCAACAATATCCGGTTTGCGTTTACAGCTTGGCGAATCAGCCGAAAGACATCTTCATCATCGGTTGCTACAAGTAAGTTCGATGGGCAGACTTAGGAGCAATAACTATCTTAGCATTTTTAAGCGAACCCAAAAGTGAAAGGCCTACCAAAAGCAGTCGATGTTTTACAGAGCTTAAAATAAAATTCAACTTTATTTTCTAGAAAACTATAGTAACTGTTAACACTACTACATTTAATTACTTCATCACATTACATTTTAAAATATTAACAGAGTAAAATTTTAACATTCGAATATTTAACTTCTCAGAAACAAAAAACAAAATAAATTACATTTCCCCCTCAATTTATGGTTTTTAATATCAAGAGAAATTTCTCGCGGTTATAATATAAAAGTAATCGATCAGCATTACTAATTTATGAGAAAATGCATGTACTTATGTTATATTCATGATCATTCCACTTTTCATTCACACACACCTGACCGCGTTTCACAATTATGCTCTACCTCGATTATAAGTGTGCTGTAAATTTCATACAGATATCTTTAATATTTTTAGAACAATTTCCTTTTTTCCTTAATTATGCTAATTAATTATGTTCCACATAATGCAGAAGTCAGAATTTTGAATTATTTAAATACTAATGTACAAAACTGGCATTTAGAAATTTATTCACTAATCTGGTTGTCTAAGAAAAACTGTTTAAACCTTAAAATAAATATTTTTACACAATTTATCTTCGGTGGTCGAATTAATTGTGTATATTTTGAGCAATTTAAAAGTGTAGCAAAAACCATATGCCAGTTTTCAAAGCTTATTCTCTCCGAGTTTGTGCTGAAAATTTGAACAAGACTGGTTATAAACTACACACATCAATTAATGCCCAAAAGAGTAAGAAAATTCAAAGTCGAGTAAAATGCATTGGAAGTAAACACAGGCCATTAGGCCGTGTGCTCTCAGGTATTTAAATGGTCACATGTTTAAGCTTTAAAGGACTTTGAGAGCAAAAGTCATGGTGTGTAATTGAAGCTAAAGATTCAAAGCATTTTTTTGGAAATAAACACTAATCCTTTGATTTTTTGAAAATGTTGACCCAATTTCAGCTATGGCTACCCTTAAATACATATGATAGTAGGAGCAAAAGCCATGGGATGTAATTGAAGCTAAAGGTTCAAACCATATTTTGGAAATAAAAACTAACCTTTTCATTTTGTGAAAATGTTGACCCAATTTCAGCTATGGATACCCTTAAATACATATGATAGTAGCAGGATGTGGTAAAAAATAAAGTTATTTGCTTATGAAACACTGAAGTTGGTTTGCCCGGGAGGCATTGTTGAAATGTGTCGGATTGAGATGGAAACGTAAAAATCGGAAAGGCCTCTCTCTCCACATACAGAACTGTCCTTCCCTATCCAAACTTCATTTGGCCGAGATCGAATAGCTGTGCTCTGGAACGGAAGTTTACGCAGCCTCATTCTCTGTTTATACGGAACACATGTTGGAAGATCCTGCGTCGCCATCAGTTACCTCTGTAACCGTTCCAAATGTAAATATCCGAGAAGAAGTTGTGGAACTCGTATCTGCCTATCCATATCCCATTATGCGGTCTGTTCATATTTGGATTTTGGATGTTAACGACGCTCGAGTTCAGAAGGAATTTATATGATCGAAAGCCATTCGCCGTCACTCTCAGCACTGTTGCAGAAGCAGAGCTTAAAAAGTCGCCCTTCGTGGTCAGGGCTACCATGCCTCTAGTTCCCGGGGTCGCGGGTTCAAACCCAGCGATGAGCAATGCATTTTTTTCGGGCTTAAAACTCCTCAGCATGGCTTCTTTCGGAAGAGAAGTAAAGGCGGTGGTCCCGTGTCGTAGATTTACGGCACGTAAAAGAACCTCGAGGCTGATACGATCGTAGAGGTCTCTGAGCAAAATTTCCGGTCTTTCACGCCCAATGTACAATGGGGCGCTAAGAGCCATAGTAGTTAAAGAGCGTCCATAAATAAAACTAACTTTTTAGGTGGTGAAAATGGATAACCAAAGAGTGAATCCTTTCTTCATTATTCGGCATTCAAGGCCAGAAACTGTCAGCAAAGCGACACATCCGGAGGAGAAATACTGTATGAAGTGTTCATTGGAAACCCCAATAGCATCCCGGTGTCTCCACTTCCTGAAGTTATAACTCGTAGTTGTGCCGGTAATGTTTCATACATGTACACGTTAAGCGCAGTATCTATTACAGATACAATACTCCGCACACAGGAGCAGCGGGATTCGAACTCGGAACCTCGTTAGAAACTGGCCGCCCTAAACACTCTTACACAAAGCAGCTACCTAACAGGTAATCTTCAGATGAATGTTTCATGAAGGTAGAAACTTCTTATTATTCACGCTTGTAGCCGAGCCCGTTACAGCATGGATTCGTGAGGAGAGGTCTGCGCTTCAGATCCCGCCAGGACCAACCTCCCAGGCTGAGTTTTTTTTCAGGTTTCTCTCGGGCCTTATAACTGGTAAATGCCGGAGAGGCACCCTAAACGTAACAGGTAATCTTCAGATGAACGATTCATGAAGGAAGGGGCGTATTATTATTATTATTATTATTCATGCTGGTAGCCGAGGTCGTTACGGCACGGATTCGCGAGGGGAGGTCTGCGCATCAGATCCTGCCAGGACCGTCCTCCCCTATAGGTTTTTTTCAGGTTTCTCTAGGCCGGTAAATGCCGGAGAGGTACCCTAAATTTAGGCCTTCCCAAATATCATTTATCAGCACTGTTCACCGTCTGTGGTGCCGGGCGTCAAACACTAACATCCCCTCCTCTTCATGGAGCAGGAGAACCTTCTGTTCCGTCCTCCACTCGCCATCTTGCCCTTGGTCGACCAACATTTCTTCTCCCTCGTGTGTTTGAAGAGTTGTTCCCTCTTCCTTCTGCTCAGATGGTTTAACTAACGAGTGCTGTACTCTTATCTTCCCTATAACTGGGAGTAGGCTTAGTAACCCTCCATCATTATTATTATTATTATTATTATTATTATTATTATTATTATTTAATATATTATCGGAACCTTACATTAATATTCACACCATGACAAACCTTTTAAGGGCGAATGTACAGAGATTTCAAATTGTATTTTTAAACGTTTACATTTTGATGTAAAGTTCGGCAAACATTATATACAATACAGCTGAAAGCTCAATACTATCTGCCGTAATATTCAAAATATGACGACATAGTGAAGCAGAATGATTTAGAGAATTAACACGTACTTTCCAACATTTCACGAAAAATGTAGGATTTATTTGGTATTACCATTTTTTTTAGAAAACTATGAATTAAGCACCTTTTGGAAACAACCCCCGTATTTGCTCATGCTAATACTTCATCGGCATTAATATGGGTCCTTTTTAAAGGTCTGCATGTTTATAAACCACAACAATTAATCAAATTAGCTAACCACTGATTTACGAGTTAGAATACATTTCCATTTATTTGATTTGCATTTAAATCTCATATAATATTAATGCTCCAGGGTTTTATTAAAGTTTCGGTCGCAGCTGGTATAACATATACTACTACGACGTAACCCAGACCAAAAGATGTCCACAACACTAAACGATAACCTCAAGAACTGCATATCTTCAACTGGAAATACAGAATACATAAAACACAGGAACACACTTTTACCTGATTGTAAACTCTAAAAGACAACAAACAATCAACATGACTTGTCTACAGTGGAAGACCCACCCTCATAGTCTATGTATGAGATCTTGGCAAGCTGGATACAAAGCATAGCCACATTTTATGCACTTCACTGCATTTGTTGTAAGCCGTATGGTGCCAACTTGAGCGTGTGATTTCAAGTGAACAAAATTGCCAGAGTCGTCCTCTGCACGGCAGTATACTAAATATCAGTGGCGGCTGTGAACACCGCTTCAAAGAAACACACAACTGTCTTCCTAAGCTTCTGCATGAATCACTATAACAAATAATATTACTTAATATCGCTACGGCCTTTCAGGTGTTAAGTCTTTGGGCGAGCAGTTTGCTGTTGCGGGAACAAATATGCATACTGATTCCCTTTAATATCACGATAGGTGCACGTGGCTCTAACATGTATTTGCTTTAATTGAAAAGAAGACAACTGCTCATTCTGGTGTTAAGAATTAATAATAACATGATATGCACTTGTAACGAAGCCATTCTTTGTAAACTTAAGGCTAAAATAAACTATTAACTATGGTATTTTAATACCTTTATTAGGGTCTAGTGAAGTTACTTTTACATTTTCAACTTAATTATTCCTTTAGCAAATAACCCCAGTTAATAACTGCAAAATGTTTTACATGCACTCATATAATTTTTCGTATTGCCTACATTTCACATAAGATCTGAATTCTAGCGTTGTATAAATGCTTCTAGTTGCTAACTAAATTAATGTGTATCAAAATGTACTAAAAGCCTACAAATATACAGGTGTGCAAAACCTAAGCACAAAAGTAATCTTCGCATGCTGTGCTGCCAAGTAACATAGCTCGATGAATCATACATAGAGGGAACTGCTACGGTATGCTACAGTAGGCAACTAAACGAAATATGCAATGATACGAACAGAAATGCCACTTTTATTCATAGACCATAAGCTACACTAAAGTCAATACGACATATGATGGCTCTGTAGATTTACAGAAACAGATACACGGTGCTTAAAAGGGTGTATGATCACCACGGACAACAATGCATGCTCTGCATCGTGCTCCCATGCAGGCCACAAGGTTGGTAAGCAGTTCTTGTGCTAGGGCGTTCCATTCCTCCACCAGCGCTGTTGACAACTGTTGGATGGTCGTTGGTGCATGTGAATGTGCTGCAATGCGTCTCCCCAAAGCATCCCACACGTGTTCAATGGGATTTAAATCGGGGGAACGGGCAGGCCAGTCCATTCACCGAATATCCTCTCGTTCCAAGAGATCCTCCACCTGCGCTGCTCGATGCGGTCGCGCATTGTCATCCATAAAAATGAAGTCAGGGCCGATTGCACCCCTGAAAAGACGCACATGGGGAAGGAGTACAGTATCACAATAACGTTGACCAGTGAGCGTACCGTGTTCAAAGATTTGGAGGTCGATGCGCCCATGCAACATTATGCCTTCCCAAACCATAACACCCGGACTACCAAAACGATCAGCAAAGATGTTCCTGGGTTCATTACGTGTTCCCACCTCTCGCCAGATGAGGACCCCATTCCTAGTTTGTCCAATTTTGATGCTCTTGGGACCATCGCAAACGGTGCCGCCGATGTGCGGATGTCAATGGAACACAACGTACTGGCCGTCGCGCAAAGAGACCACCTCTGTGTAGTCACCCTGGCACTGTGTATCGTGAGATTGCGTGCCTAGCTGTCCTGTTAAATGTGGTTGCAATTGCACCCGCTGTTTGGCGTGGATCCCTTCTTGCCTGTTGCACAATGTAGTTGAGCGTGGTCGACCACCACCTCTCCTTGGGACAGCAGTGCCTGTGGTTTGGAAGGTTCCCCATGTAGTGAAACAATGCTGTGAGCAATTCCAAAATCCTGAGCAACACTCGTCACACTTCGCCCTTCTTCTAGTTTCCCGATGATTCTTCCCCGTGTGAAGTCATCCAAATGGTGTCTACGGGCCATGTTGCAAAAAGGAACACCACTACAGTGCACCGTAACAGCTCGCTAATTGCCACACACCGTCTTGTCCTGTTTCGTCAACTGCCCCGTGTTGCGGGACTTACCATTTGGCACTATGGGCTCGCTACACTCACGCCATGTGACGTCCAGTTTTCTGTGTACGTGTCAGAGACCTCTGGCAATATGCTCCTGCACCTTCATCTAGTTACACCAAGGAGTTCATTTGTTATGTTACTTTATCCATCTCGTCCTTGGGTTATGCACACCAGCGTACTTTTACTATAAAAGGTGCTGTTTAACATAACAGGATCCTTTTTCTTATACAATGCGCTTCAGATACATACAATCCAGTTGTTGGAGTGTCACATTTACTGTCTAAAAATGCCGGCAACATTATGCTTTAACTGTGCAGAAGGACGATCTAATCTACTAACTTTCACCTTTAGTAGAGTAGATCATCCAGCTGCACAGATAAAGTAGATAAGTTACCGATACATACACCAGGGGTCTGGATACAAATCCGATTCTCCAAAGCCCCTACTACATTAGCGAAGACAAATGAGCTGTATCTGAAGCACACGGGTTCGCTAAGGGACTTTGCGAGCGAGTGTTAGTCAAAAATATTAACTTTTCAACAAATTTAATTAAACAATTTGCACATATTCAGTAAAATACTGTCCATAAAATTACGTTTCAAAATCTAAGTTAATTTTCAAACGTGCCTTACAACCAATCTTTGCCATTCTTCGCAAATTCTGTTATACGTTGAAGTTCGTTTTCATGAATTTCTCAAATAAACAGCTTTCTACAGATAAGAATATTAATAATTCAAATAAGTTTTTTCTTCACTCAAAACCATATTGTGGTAAATTTGCATTTTAAGGGATTAAGCAATTTTCTCATAAACTATTATTTAAGTTTAATTTAGATTTTTTAACTCACATAGGTATGTTTAACGATTTTAAGCAGCAGTTGCAATATTAAGGCGATAGGATAACAATTGTGCATTAAAACTTCGGTACTAGCGTCCCTTAACGATTTCTTAAAACACTTAGAAACCCCTTATCAAAAAATTGAAAAATATCGTACAAATCATTAACACCGAGCATAACAAATTTCAGCACAGTTTAGATTTAATATATAGTCAAAAGCTGTTGCATAATAGAGGAAACTGCCAATTGGCAATTATTTGAAATAATACCGTATTAGCAGCTTGCATTCCCAACTCCGTTATTGTTTGTGGAATAATTTGTAAAACATAAGCCTCTCCTTAAAAAACAAACCTTGCAGAATACTAATGCCTTAAATAAATGGAATTTTAATTTAAGATCTTAGAAGAGCGAGTGATGGCTTATAATTTCAGCCCCTGGTTTAAGGTAAATCTGATAATGTACATGAAATATGTTGAAGTTTATATTTAATTAATAATTGTAAAAATGAATTACCTTATTACGCGATATGAAGAATTTAAATCAGTGTAATTACTATTATGTTTCCATTTTATTGAAATTACATAATGATTTAAAACACGTTACCGCAAAAATGGCACATTAGGGAATTAATGTACAAGGTCTATGACTAAATAAAGAGCACTTTCTAGCGGTATCTCTAAGCATCAAGGAAAATGTGTGCTCTACCACGAAATAGTACGAGATAAAAGACGTTAAATACGTTTATTCCAACTTGTGTTTACTTTATAAAGTAAACTAAAAAACATAGTACCTTTGGTTTCTCAAGTTTAGAGTGGAACTCTCACGAAATTAATTACGTTTTCAGCAGGATAATAACAAGACTTAGAGAGGATTTTAACACTTACTTGGCCGAATAAAAGAAGAGTTTTGCTGACTCTTAGTGAAAGTTTATTCATAGACGCAACGACTATTGAAATATATTGCATGAGAGAAATGCAGATCGAGAGTTTTTGTTACCTTCACTGTTCTACATAAGCGCCTCATTTCGCTGTAGTTCAACATTTTTGTTTTGTATAAATCCTAACGACTTTAAACGCTGCAACAGTGGCCTCAAGAGATCACCTCACGTCTCAAGACAGTTCCAATAACAGCCACCAACGCGCTATGAAGAGTTTCAACACGTGTGTCGTTTTCATTTATTTTTACTGAGTGTTAATTATTGACTTTTTAATTAAATCTTTGAATTAAATTATTTCTCCTTTATTCCACTTGCTTAAACTGTTAAATAAAACACCCGTTTTAGTTCTCTCTCTTTTTTTTAATTTGATAACCAGACCATTATATACTACGTATTTTATACTTAAAATTGGCTGATGTATTTATTTGTTTTGGTTTTGTTTTTCATTTAACTGCTGTACGTTAATACATTATAGTCCACGCATTTATTCCATTTCTTTCCTACATTCACATTAAAAAAGTATTTTTCAGTTTCAGTTGGGTTCATTAAATATTAACAATTACACTACAAAGATACGAAAGAACTGCCTTAGAAATTAAACACTACTGTATAATGCAGCACCAAAATTGAGACTCAAAAAGCTCTACTCCGGGGCAGCCGTTGCCTTACCCTTCAAGCGTGAATCATCACACCCATCTGAAACAGAGTGCGCGACTGCCAACCATCTCTATCTGTCAAAGCGGTTTTCTACAACGCAATGAAAGAAGAAAAACGCCTATAAACATTACCACTGCACCCATCAACATATGACTGTAGTTTAAAGAAAAGCATCTATGCCCCTTCCAAGCGGTATAACAATGTCCCTACACTAAAACTCGCCAGCTAAATTATTAAGTTAGTACATACCTACGTAAAATCGCGTTATATATTTGTCCAACATTTGTTATTAACCTATATATATATGAAGAAATAACGTCGGCGTTGTTAGAACTTCAGACAGTTAACACCGCAACAGCCACGTATTTATTCGTAATTATGAACCTTCCTGACATTAGCTGGAAACTGAAACTCCAAATTATTCGCAAGTTTGGAAGAATCGTAGAAAATTTGTTCTTGTTTTTTTTGTAATAACAATCTCCTGCTATTCGCTTGCAAAGCGACGAGGGGTATAAGAAACCACAGCGGGGTATCCGGCGACTAAGCCATGCAAAAAATACGCCAGGAATCCGCTCGTGGCCCCTTTGCGATTTACGACAGCAACTGTACTCAGCTCATAAAGGTATTATGCAGTTGCATTCTGACGTGCACGCTAAGTAATTAGTATTTACTGTAGATATATTGCGCTTAAGCCTGTGTTCAGTTAAATTTATAACGCCAGAGAAACGCGATTCTTCCAAGATTGCAGGGTATTCGCTCTCTGAAATGTCTGCATGGATACCGTATCTAACGGTACAAGCGCATAACTTTCCTTATTTAAGCCTCGACACAAAAGTCAATCAGACCATATTCTGCCTCTGTCACGCAGGTTTATTATACAACCCCTCTTCCCCCACATATTTTTACAAGGTCACCCCCCAAGGGCAGCTGGAGTTTTATATATGTATCCCGCTTCCGGCTTTCACGGTCCCCGGTTACTTATCATGTGTGACAACTTGGACAGAGGATGATGCCCTATGCTACGCAATCTGTGTTCCTATGTTTCCAATTTAGATACTACATTTTTGGAACTAATCAACAGGTTTGAGTCTGCTGCTGGTTTCTTTTATATCAATAGTTCAAAACTTACCTTATTACACGTTATATAAACATTGTACGTATATATAGTTACTATAACGTTTCCATCTATATTTCATTATACACTGATTTTAAATATCTGCAAACTTAAAAAATATACACGAGGAAATAAATGTGCATTATGTATAACTAAATGAAGAAATTACATGACAAAAATAAGTACGTTAATGCTTAAAGGAACATTTAAACAAGTGTTTGCTTTATACAGCAAGTTTGAGCAGAATTAACTAAAATGAATAGTATTGGTTTTTCCAGTTTATAGCGGAAATATCACGAACTTAACCATTTGTCCCACATTAACAGCTACTAGAGGTCACAGCATTAACACGTTTAATTATTTTGTTATGATACCATCATTATAGTCATTAAAAAGAAAGAAAAATGGTGACTCAGTTATGACACTAATGTCTGGTGGTCGTCCTAGAATCCCCAATGATTCCTGCAGAATATCATCAGCAAATCTCTGTGAAGAGATTCTGTACTACCTCCCTAGATTTGTAAGATAATTGTTACTGTATCCTGTTTTACCGAAGTGTTCACTTGAAACATTGAGCAATGAGTCTCGATCCCGGGTCCAAAGAGCAGAGAACTACACAGTCTGTCAGGCCTTCTGCAGTAATAGTCAGACAAGCTATATAATACTCAAGGAAATGGACGTCTACCTCCGTAATATGTGGTAGTGTTTCTCTTTTAGTAAAACAGTCCCCATTTCCAATCTCGGCTGAGGCGAGCTCTCTGGAAATTTATTTCCGTGTCTGGTAAATGTCTGGTGACCTATTTCTTGGACTCCGGGTTGATCTGACCATTTATTTCACTCTATTCATTCACCGTCTCTGATTACTTAAGATGTCATAAGCGATGCTAAACTTGCTTAAGAGACTCTGGGACTGAATTTACGAACTTCTATAATTTTGAAGCTTTTTCTTTAATTCTACATTTCCTTCAATAAAAGGTATCTAAATTTTGTGCTCTTTTTCCTGCCAAACCAGTAACATTAGGGGAAAACATGTGAGTAGTTTTCTGTACAAGCTTGTGGTCAAGCCTAAAGTTTCTCATTAAAACTGGATAACTGGTGCTCAAGGAACAATTTATATCTTGCAAACGGAAAAGAAGACATCGTATAAGCCTTTTAAGGAAAACTCCCTGCTTGTTTAACATTCTGACGCAACTTTAAAATGGAAAAATGCCAAAAATACGTGATGTACATTGATCCCAAGTGTATGCAAAAGTCTATAATTCGGTCACTTTTCTATTTCCGGCCAAAAACTGGATCCCGGATCCCTCAGTAGAATCTAAAGCAAATTATTTTCCAGCGTTATGAGTAAAACGTTAAGGAATAGGAAGGCGAGAATTCGATAGCACCCTGGTGCTAGACTTGCATCGTCTGCTCCCAGCAAATTTAAGCCCTCACAACCTCAATTAATTTACCTAGCCCCTGAACAAGAAAAAGCCGCAAAGAGAAAATAAACATTGTGCACAGTAAATCATTTATTTTACAATTCTGCCAAAGGGAAAGGCCTTATACAGCCTGCAAGTTCCTTTTCGAAGATAGTTTCTGTTAAATTTTATACATTTCGTCTGCTAATATGTAAATGTTTTCTGCACAACGTTTAGAATGAATTTGAACATGAGCAGCAAGTGAAGCTAGGAGCACAGATAATGTCTTTACCCATAAAATAAACCACCTCGTTTACGCACTTTCTCCTTGTTCATGACACCATCGATACAAACATTTTGGTGCCAGAAACTGCGCACTACGATAGCCCTAACTAAAAATTGTCTCACCAGCAGGGAGTTTTCTGAGATTACGACATTCAAACTTGAAATGATTTTCCCGAAATGTATTATGAAACATTTCCAAGAACCAAGCTTTACAACAGAGAAAAAGGGCTTACCCAAAGAGAATAATCCAGGAAAACAGTGGCCATAAACAAAAGAAGGGCTTGTATATAAATGCAGGCTGTCAATCAAAATAGCAGCATTATTGGTATACAGATGTACAAATTCCCTCAAGCCTGGATACCTGAATAATCCCTTCCAGCAACGAAAAACAAATTGTTTTCACAAACTCATTAATGTGGGATTACAGGTGTCGAAACTGCCCATCTATTTAAATCAGTTGCTGGGCTGATTATTTTCACGGCGAGTACGATTAAAAATACAACTCTTATAAACTAAGTATAAAGTAATTAGTTAATTTCCCCTTAGTATTCATTAGTTGTCCACTCCTTTAATAAGGCAGTTATTTATATAAAGCATCGGCTGTGATCCAGTGTGTTTCCAATAAATTGAAGATATGCATGTCTACAGTACTGAGAGACATACTTAAAAATTTGGTTAATTATTTCCATCTGAAAATATACTATCATAATAAGAGTTCAACAGTATTTCCTTACTTTTGCGTGAAAGCTGTATGATATACGTTATTTCTCAGTTTTTTTTTTGTTTTGGGAGTAAAATTCACAGTCTGTTCGGGGTTTGCGTTTGGTAACCAAGAAATGAAAAATATTTTATACGGTTGCTGTACTCATTTAAATGAACAACAGGTGTTACTTGTGTCATATTTTCTTATCAAGTCCTTTTATTCAACAAATGAACCAGATTCTACAGACATAAAGTAGGCATACAACCGTCGAAATTGTAAAATACAGTCATTTATTTTAATGCTTTGTAAATCAAAAGACACACTGACAGTCTGAAATAGTAATAAAATAACTTACTGTATTTTTGCTATACCTACAATTACATTATTAGTTTCAGCACTCTGTTATCTTTTATTTGCCGCATGATAAACTGTATCTTAGGAAATAAAACCTGTATGCATTATACACAGTGAGCCAAAAGACTCCGAACCGCCTGCGCGGTGTTTTTCCTGTCCGCGTCTTTGGCGCTCGTTGCCGTCTGCCGTTATCATAGAAAGGCACGGATGAAACCATACAACATTTTTAAAACTACTTTTAAAGGCTTTACCTACCAACTTTATGAAATGAGATGCTGAAACTGGACACCGTCGTTGTCCACACATTTAACTCTTTCAGGGTGTGTGGGTGTGTCTTGTACACTCTATGTTTTAAGTTATCTCGGAGGGATATTTTATGAACAATATTACCGGTTGCGTGGTGTTTTTCCACTGAGCGTGTGGAAATATGATAAAAACATGATAACGCACTACTGCTATAAACAAGGTCACGCTATTGCGGTTTTGCTGTGCAGTGTGAAGTGCAGTTTTGTGTTCACGGTGATGTGATGTAGTTCAGTTATTACGAGTTATTTATTATTTTGTCCTGTACTTAGTCACAAAGTATATTATGGCTCAGTATATGTTTTCTACTGCACAGCATGTATTTATTTATGATTCGTATGTGTTCACTCGGTCAGCTCGCCAAGTGAAAGTACGATTTGCAGAAAGATTTCCAGGTGTAAAAGTTCCAGGTCGTACAACAATCCATGAACTTTACAGTAAATTTCAGGCCACAGGAAGTGTTCAGGCTAAGAAATCTAAAAGACGGCGTTCGGTTCTTACCGAAGAAACATTAGACGACATCGGTCATCGTTTGCAAAATCCCCCCCAAATTGCATGATGGATAGTTTTCTATAGAGGTGCAAAAAATGTATGGACAACGACGGTGGCCAGTTTCAGCATTTCCTTTCATAAAGTTGGTAAAATAAGTAAAGCCTGTAATAGTAGTTTTAAAAATGTTGTATAGTTTCATCCGCGCCTTTCTATGATAGCGGACGAGCGCCGACGACGCGGACAGGAAAAACACGGTGCAGGCGGTTCGAAGTCTTTTGGCTCACCCTGTATTATACAGGGTAAATGCCGACTTCGAAGACTAGTACATAATATACGTCAAAATATGCATAAGCAAGATAGGACCCGGTAGGTACTCTTGGAATTCTCCCGATGCTATGGCTTACACAACAGTTGAATACTGCGGCGTGCACTTGGTGTTATGAGAGATTGGTAACCGTCCTATTGTCGCCGCTAAGTTGCAATGAGCATGTAACGTTATCCACAACGTATTCGTCCTGATCCATGTATTTTCCAAAGATTAGATAGAGAATTTGGGAGGAGGGGGATGTGTTGTCTATCAGGGACCAGTGCATTTCGCGTTGGTGTTTTCCTGATATAAAACTCAAATTACTACGCGATTTGGATCAAACTATTACACCACTCCTCGATATAATTGTCTCTATTTGCATAACTAATCATAATACCACGACAATTCCTACTTCCATTTTTATATAGTGTCCCCTATCACTGTCTGGTCTTAGAAGCAGAAATTAGTTTTCAACCTGTACTGTTTTACTGGATCTAATTACTGTTCAAACAACGTCACAACGTGAAACACTGTTACTGCCAGGACGCCCCAATATGCTTAATTAGCAGCCTTCCTTACTCCAAATTTGGTCAACTGTATGGTATTTTGATCATTTGCTTTGATAATCTTGAATATAAAGTTTGAAAACTTTAACATTTACGTTTGAAAGCATAGAAAACTGTAATTTTTCTCTTCAAAGTTCGATAATCGAATATGCTCACCAATCAAGACAGCGAAAAAAAAAATCTGATGTGTCGCACTCACATGACTTTCTATACTCTTGTACAAACTATTTATACAAAAGCTTATTCTCCATCCACTTCATGTTAATCGAGATATCGAGATGTTAATCTTATTGCTAATTTTCTTCTAGATGCAAGGGGAATTGGTAAGCTTTAAGCGTTAGTCAAATATTTTAAGAGCTGGTTGCTATGTGGAGTATTCCATTCTCTTTGTATTACCAAGACAAAAAAAAATATTTGACTATCGCTTAAGGCGTACTATGTTCCTCTTGTTTTGTATTTGCAATGGCAATATAGAAATACAGTAGCCTTTAAGCATATACATATCTCTTAATAGCTGGTTGCTATGTCCAGCACCATTCCCTTTGCCACAGATTAATACTCCTTGCATATCCAAGGCAAAAGAATGAATAACGAATTCCCATTTGAGAAAATAAGTATTGAAAATTTTAGGAAATAACAAGCAATATCTCGAAAATGGTTCACTCATCAACAAAAATGTATATGACATAAATTGTGCATTTTAACGCGATCTACATTTTTTGTGTAGTAAAATTTTGTCTATCCCTTATGGTTTACCAGTTATGCAAAAGTCGTTCACAATGAAGAATACTTTTGGAGACATTCCCAGAAAATTCTAGATATACATTTTATTTGTCATGAAACTATCTTAAACATATGATATTTTAATCAAAATCGTTAGAGCCATTTTTGAGAAAATTAAAATTTACGAAAAATGTTCCATGTAAAGGGTAATCTGGGGTGGGGGGATTTTCTTGAAAACCTTCGTGTCGCATCTCTGGAAGATACTGAACCTAAATACCAAGTTTGGTGTTTATCCGACTGTTCGTTTCTGAGTTATGCTGTTCACAGACACACACACGGACATGTTTCCAAAAATGTTTTTTTTTATTCAGGGGGTCTCAAAACATATATATCCGGTGAAATCTCGGTATCGAATTTTTGGGTGGAATACAATACTTCCCCTACTTACGTAGTAGAGAAAGTAAAAATGAAATAGATAGAATTAACATGATGTTTACACTGAAATGAGCCTGTAAAGCGTTTCTACTACTACCGAAAAATACATGCCATGATGTTAATGATGTTTGTCGATTAAACCGGACTGTGGCTTCCGCACAAGAATTAACACAAGAGTTGCGAGAAAATCTGAAATTTTTGACCGAAGACTATGCTTATTGTGAAAAGCAAGGAGGACGAGAACAGAGTGGATATTTGGGGTGTATCATAAACAGTACCGAGCTGTTGTCAATAATTCGATCAATGAAGTTTCTGGGGACCCTTTCTATAGTATATTAGTAAAACGCTTTGCGTGGCGCGGAAAATTTTACGTTGCGACTAGTTGAGGACATGCGACTGAAATCATCTGATACGTGTCTATGGAAAAGAGAAGAGGGTGTGAAATGAACAAACAATACCAGGTGTTTAGGAAAGACGAAAGAAAATTTGATTTGAAATAAGACTGGATGAAAGAAACTGTTTGCTAATAGTTGCAAATAAAGAATGTTAAGTGGGTAAAAGACTAGGGAGAGTAGAAGATACCAAATGATAGTATACGTGCCGAAACGAAGAGGCAACCGGAAGAATGGAGCACGGATTTCCTTTAATTGATTTATCATTACATATTTTGCGTTTCTGCACACGTTAGTAGCTTTTGCTTCGTTTAACCATCAACAAAATGTGAAATAAATGTTTTGAGGTGTATAGTTAACCTTTAGAAATGTTGACAATGTGCACATTTCCTAAGCAAGGTTACAGCGCGTGTCACGTCGTTATCTCCCCTTCATGGTCGCGGCGGAAATAAACACAGCTCGCAGAAGAAGGGAAATGAGCTATCGCTATGTGGGAAAACAAGGCGATTATTCGGAAAGTGCTAGCACACAGATGCACCAAACGCAATCAAAATTTCCATGCAACTGCGTAAATTTCGGCAGGTAAGAAACCGGGCATTCCAGCAACTATCGCATCTCCTGCTGCTGTCAAGGACCGTTTCATCAAACATGCTGCATTCAAATTAGAACGGCGACCTTCGTCGTCTTCAAAGCATAGATGGGCAATGTTATGGCCTTCCCTTTAACTGGCAAGCATTTTATATGCCGAAGATGTGAATAAATCCCTGGCACGTGTGTGCATTCTTAACCCTTTCACTGCTAACGACAGGAGTATCCGTTGGAACGGATATGTCTTCTTTCGTGGTCCTCGTCTGCAGTTAGGTTTGGTTTCCTTCGACATCTGCGTGCCCTGTGTATCACTGTCTTCCCTTTGGCTTTTATTTGGTACAGATACCATCTTGGATGTCGCTATTTAAAGAATAGAGAACACGTGCTTAAATGCACGTTATAAGGTATGATCTGTTTCGTTTAAAATGACTCCCGAGGCTTTCGCGGTGAACGACTGTTTTATCCAATCAATAGAGGCCATGACATCCAGCAGTCAACAGTACTATCGGCAAATATAATGCAGACCGGTAACAAGCGTGCGGTATGAAATCGCACGGATTGAACAATAGCGCCGGCGAGTAAGCACAAAATACTGGATGTACTCCTAAATAACGGCCAAGTACGTCCTCCGTGGACTAGTGGTACCGTGCTAGCTTCTAGTTCCCAAGGTCGCGGGTTAAAACCCCGCGGAGGGTGATGGATTTTTTCGGGGGTAAAAATCCTTAGTATGGCTTCTTTCGGAAGGGAAGTAAAGCCGGTGGTCCCGTGTCGTAGATTTACGGCACGTAAAAGAACCTCAAGCCTGATAAAGAGGCCTCTGAGCAAAATTACCGATCTTTCACGCCCAATATAGAATGGGACGCTAAGGACCATAGTAGTTAGAGTGCCCATAAATAAAACTCAATTTAATTTTTTTTACTATATTTATTATTTACGCATAATATTTACCTCGCGACTGAGTCGCGTTCTTTCGCATCAGGTCGGAATTCTTCGTTACGTAGTGAATATTGTCAATCAACACGACGATGCTTCCCTACCATTCTCGCGCGAATTTGAATCGTACTGTTAACAATACACATGCCAGGTTATATCTAATTATTATATTGTTACTATTACTGTTTACTTAATCCACGTTAATGAATATCAATATGTTCGAAAACGGTAACGTGAATAGTTGCCTTTCGCACGCGTATCGCAACAGATCATTTGACTCTGGTTGGCCGGAAGATTCCTAGTGGGAGTTGTCCTATACTGAAAGTAGGAACGGTTCCAAAGTCTCGCATACTATACATATTCGTAATTGTTATGTTGTAACGAGGACTGTTTTGTTAGAACTGTGTAACTGGACCTATGCTTATTTTTGGAATGGTTTCATCCTCGGAACGCACGTTAGTTTTTCATAAGGCAGCCACTGGTCGCGGCAAATACAGATTGAGCCAAAAGACTACGAACCGGCTGCGCGGTGTTTTTCCTGCCGCGTTGCCGTCTGTCGCTATCATAAAAAAGCGCGATATTTTTAAAACTACTTTTAAAGGCTTTACTTAACAATTATATGAAACTGTGTTTGAGGACAGAATTATTAGTAGAGATTTGTGGCCCTCTCGGTTCCCCGACCTAACCCCCTGCAATTTCTATCTCTGGGGTAACTTACAACAAAGTGTACAAGACAAACTCACACACTCTGGAAAAATTAAAACAAAATATCCGCCAGGAAATTGCCAGCATTTCCCAACGTGAACTACAGCAAGTGATGGATAATTTCCTAAAGAAGTGCCAAAAATGTATGGCCAACGACGATGGCCAGTTTCAGCATAAAGTTGGTAAGTAAAGCATTTAGAAGTAATTTTAAAAATGACGGGAAAAACACCGCGCAGCCGGTTCGTAGACTTTTGGCTCTCTCTGTATTTAGAAGGCCAAACACGACGGCGCACGGTTTAGCGGCGCTGACGATACTTAGGATAATCGCGGCTATTACACTGTTTTCTATAGATCAATAACTCTGTACATTGCGTATGAAATAAAAACAAAATGCATTCACTGTTTGGAAGTTTCATTATCATATAGTTTACATGAGTTAGGAATTTAAGTATACCAGGAACCATAACTTTTTATACCAAATTATAAGCAGTTTGCTCCTTAGCCAATACGCGCCACGATATCTCTTGACAGGCACCGCTAGGCTAATATAATCTGGAATGCAGAACCCTGTGCAAGTGACTGCAACAGTAATGGCGGTTTCCGCCACACTTTATCACCAGACCAAAAGAAAAGATACGCATCAAGGAACGCCAGGATGCAAAACTAAGAAACCTCAATGTCCAACAGAGCAGACCAGAAGATAAGAAGTCAACGGATAAGTGTGTCAGAATCGTGTACAAAAACGTGGCAAATCTTACTGCGCGAGTCTATCAAGAATGGATAGGGTTATTACTGGCTCCCACCTGGCTGTGGATGTAAGCAAATTTATTACATGTTCCGCAACATTACTAATAAATTATAATGAGAATTGAACCTTTAACGCAAATTCTTAAGTTCTTGGGAGTGTTTTCGTATTACAAAGTCTTAATATGGAAAATAATTATGTTATTTTCCATCTCCCTTTTAAAGGGTTTAGAAAATCATGTTGAGAATTATTGAAATTATGGAAAACGTTCTGCAACTTGTTGTCTTGTAAGCCAAAAAGTGTAATAAGTGTTATTTAGAACACTTACATAACGTTACGGCACGTACTCGTGAAAGGGAGGTTTGTGATTCAAATCTCGCCAGGACCATCCTCCCAGAATGAGATTTTCTTCAGTCCTCATAACTGAATGCCAGGGAACCCTAAATTTAGGTCTGGAACGTTTCCTTTCCAAATTAACTTCAGACGGTGACACTGGTGATAAGTGAAATGATGAACACTAACACAAAAAGTTACATTTAATAGGTTAAGAATTTCTTCAGTTAACATTTATATCTTGTAAGGGATTAAAATACATACTTTGTTTAGAATTTCCCTGAAGTACTGTGTTTTGAATGGGGAAGGTCACCCAAAAAGCTATCTAGAAACAAGGTAAAAGGAAAATGAGTGAAATTATTCGTAATATGATATTGTAAAGGTAAATCATTTTAATCAGGCGGCATTTAAAGATTCTTGAACATATCTCTGAAGAAACTAGTCCATCCCAACTGTCCGGAAGGAAAGCGCTGGTATGGACCACGCAGCTCTTTTCTTCACTGGCAAGAGGTTCTTGAGACCTTTACCGCGAATCTAGCTAAACTGCTCTTGGATTTAAAGCTGCTAAGGCTTAAGTTTAAATATGATTTTCTGAATGGCAGCGGAGGTGAACCAGTTTGGAGAGATAACTTTAAGGCCGTCCACCCAAGCAAGTCAAGGCTGGTAGCGGGCTTGGAGGTCGTCCTGGATCAATAGCCGGCCCTTCGTTGCCAACAGCCGAATATCGCCAACCAATTTCATGGTCAATATTTACTACCCGCATGGAGTACACCTGTGCCGTCTTCGAGAACTGCTTCCGGTCTTTCAGGAAGTGCGTCCCCATTCATGGGGGTCCGTGTTGGCGCATCATTCACTATATCGGCCACAACAGAATTTTCACTCAAGCTTGTTCATTTTGCGTAAAGCAGTAGATACCAAAATTGCGTTTTATCGCCAATTAGTTGTAAGATTATCACAGAAATTTCGTGTAAATTGGAAAGGAAGTTTAGGCACAAAAAGAAAACAAACAAAAAACGCTGCGCTACGTTAAGGACGGTATTAAGAGTGCAAAATGTGCTAAAAATTGTTTTATACATGAATTTATTACACATATTAAAATTAAACACTTTTTTATATATTTTAAGGAAACGCTGACATCCTTAACACCAGCACCCCTTCAGATGGACAATACCTCTCTTACGTTCTCCTCTATCAAGTGTCAATGACTGGGCTTTGGGAATAGGGGTGACATCTCAATCGCCTTTGGAATGCGTGCTTTCCCAATTCTAGCTTTCGGCTTATAAATACAAGTTCAGATGTTTAAACGGTACATCGAATACTTTTTTAAACAATAATTGCATACACAATTTCAAAGAATTTCATCTTTTTTTCGCCGAAATAACTTATTTCGCTCTAAAACACGTCTATCGCGAAAATATTTCAATGTTAGTGATTATTACCGTCGTATTCGGAAAGAAAAACACATTTCTTTTTAGGGGAAGTATTGCATTCCACCCAAAAATTCGATAACGAGAAATACATATTCTGAGTGTGTGTGTGGTCTAATAACTCAAAAACGAAAACTCGGATACATACCAAACTTAGTATTTAATTTCAGTATCTTTCAAAGATGTGAGACGAAGATTTAAGATAATCCCCCCACGTCAGAATACCCTTTACATAGAACATTTTTCGAAAACATCTCTAACGATTTTGATTAAAATAGCATATATGTAAGACCTTTTCACGACAAATAAAATGTATATCTTGAATTTTCTGGGAATGTCCCCAACATTTCTGAATGGCTTTTGCATAACTGGTAAACCGTAAGAGATAGACAACCTTTTTCTACACAAAACATTTAGAGGTCGTTAAAACACACAATGTATCTTATATACATGTTTTTTGTGGAGTGAACCATTTCCAAGATATTCCTTGTTATTTGTTTTGAATTTTCCGATACTTATACTTTTTCTCAAATGGGAATTTGTTATTCGTTTTTTTATGTCCCTGGACATATAATGCTCCACATAGCAACCAGCTCTTAAAAGATTTGACTATCTCTTAAAGCCTACCACATTCCCCTTGCACCTACAAGATAATTAGCAGTAAGATAGTTTCTGCAAACGTTTATCTCGATTAACAGGAAGTAGCTGGAGAAAAAGCGCTTGTAAAAATAGTTTGTACAAGAGTAGAGAAAGTCATGCGAGTGTAACATACCAGATGTTTAATTAACACTTTGTAGCCTTTATCGCTACAGCGAAAAACTGTGGTCTCTACACATCTTACTTTCTCTAAGCAAAGCCTCGACATTGCGATCTTCAAGGTCCTTAATTAAATAAATGAACAAACAAATAAATAAACCCTTGAATTGTATTTTAATGAATTGTAGAGATTAATTTTTAATTATTCTATAGTTTGGGTAAAAATAAATCTTAAATACGACATTTCAATTTTTGATCAAAAATCTACATAATATCAGTATTATTGTTTAATAACTCACATGTAAACAAAAATTCATCTCATCATTTATCCTCTTATTTGTAAGGATGGATTTATATGAAAAGTACACCGTGTAGAACAATTTAAAAATGAGAATATGCCGACAAATAAAACCCAAAAATTAAATTAAATTGAGTCTTACTTGTGGACGCTCTTTAACTGCTGTGGTCCTTAGCGTCCCATTCTATATTGGGCGTGAAAGACCGCTAATTTTGCTCAGAGGCCTCTATCAGGATTGAGGATCTTTTACGTGCCGTAAATCTACGACCCGGGACCACCAGCTTTACATCCCTTCCGAAGGAAGCCATGCTACCGAGAAAACTTTCTGAATATATTGTTTAAAACATTGATAGCATATACAGGTCATCTTTCGTCTTTTTCTGCTCCCCTGCAGCTAGTTTAGTGTTTGGATATTCCTGAGAACTTTCTGGAATGGTTTGTTCACGTCAATGTATGCAAAACTTGTCTTTTTTACCACAATTTTGTAGGAAGCTAAACTTAGACATTTAAATCGATATATGACATATTTAAAAGGTTACACAGCAATAAATACATAGAACAAGGTTTGTAGTGTTTAATAACACTAAAATTCACTACGTTTTATGAATTCAAATTGAATTATGAAAAAAAACAATAAAATCTATTAATTTTGACAATTGTTTTGCCTTTTTTTCACAGTTTCCTTTAAACAGGAATGGAATGTCGATACTCGTATATATTTAATTTCCGAATTTCTGTTCCAAACACATTTGCTATTGTCAAGAGTAAAAACGTCTTGCTGTGCGGTGAGTGAAAATTAATATTTCCTGTTTCTTGGGTATGTTATCTCTAATGTGTCTTTGATGGGTTTAAAACGCATGACATATAGTGGAAATGCGTGTCAGCAGACTTCAGTTTATTCACAGATATACTATTTTCTGGTTTTTCGGCGCTTTATTTAAAAAAAGCCACTACCAAATGTGGTATAAAAACAGAAACAGTAGTAGAATCAATATGTAATATAAGTGGTTAACAATAAATAATGGGTATCTGTGCTCAAAAATCACTATCGTATCCAGAATCGACAAAGATTGGTATCAATCCATTACTAGCTTAAAATTTGTTTTTTGAACTTCGAGGATTGTATCTCTGAAATCCATCTTGAACTTCGTATTCAGTTACGTAAGTATCCTTTTGGGATGTTACAATTTTCGGATATGGCCAATCAAATCAAAAAGGTTTTCTCAGTTCAATCTCTTTTTCAAAATTTTTCGATATAAAAACTGAATGCTGAAAGACTTCTGATTAGATTTGTTAAACATATTTTACGGATGATACATGGGAGTGATGAAAATACTGACATACCGTTAAATATTCATGGTTCTCGAGTTAATGAAAACCCAAAATATTATAATGTAAACTTTTTTTAGGTGTAAGAAAGCTACAAGATAATATGTGAACGTCTGAACTTGTAAATCTCTAAACGACTTTATTGAATGACCCTTCCTGAACAAACATACCATAATTTAACTCAACATCGCAGATAGTTCAAAAGCCCGTCAGCTTAGAGCATGGAACTTTGCACTTAGTCATTATGAACTTAAAAACACAGTATAAATCTTAGACAGTTTGGATAAATATACAGGATTAATAATTTCCAGCTGTCGACTTTTAATGAAATAATATATGCCGAAATATTCGGTACCGTAAGTTTAAGAATGTAAGTGGTATATATTGAAATGTTAAACATTCTCACGAACTCATAATTAACAAATTATAGCTAAAATTGAGTTTTATTTAAGGACGCTCTTTAACTACTATGGTCCTTAGCGTCGCATTCTATATTGGGCGTGAAAGACCAGTAATTTTGCTCAGAGGCCTCTTTATCAGGCTTGAGGTTCTTTTACATGTCGTATATCTACGACACGGGACCACCGGCTTTGCTTTACTTCCCTTCCGAAGGAAGCCATGCTAAGGATTTTTAAGCCTGAAAAAAAAATTCATCACCCTCCGCCGGGTTCGAACCTGCGACCTCGGGAACTAAAGGCTAAAGACATGGTAACCACTACAACGGTGGATTATTATAACGTAACAATTGAACGTAGATACAAAATGAGCTCTCAAAATCGTATGAAGTGGTAATGCGTAAAGAAAAGTTACTTTTTTCGTATTTTGTCTTCCCCTACAAGATTAACGTTACTTCGCACTATGATAAAGCCCTGGTGTGTACTGCATTTGGTTTCTGATATTTAAAATACATAGCAATAAGGAAATTATATCGGGGATAAGTCGCAAATATGTCGGAGCTATCCACGTATTTTCTACAATTAAGGACACATAATAAGCGACTTCTACTCTGAACTTGGCAATAAATGATTCACAATCGACATTTGATATAAAATGTTTGGCAAGTTATTAACGCTGCCGCTCAGGAAGGGGGGCGGCTCTTCGGATATCCGCAGCGAAATATATTCTGCTTAACAATGTATGGTGCTAAAAGAGATGCAAAAAAAATGTGACAACGAGATAGGTATACGCAAGGGGACTGGGGTTTTAACGGAAACCAGATACAAGTTCCATGGGATAAAGCCACTTCCGTAACCACGTGAGCTACCTGGAATGTAGCCAAAAACAAACACGACAAATGTTGCTGTCAGTCACAATACCACATGGTATTGCAGTGGCAAGGCGCTCCTTAAAAATATCTACACACAATTAGCTAATTCCTTCAGAAGGAATCTGGGTTTTGCAAGATAAAATAGCCACTGATATAACGATTTCAGAAACTTGGACACATTTTAACAAATATATACACACCACTGTTTGCAAATCGACCTATCATGCCAATGTTAAATTCGCTAACCTCATGGTCCATTAATTTTTACAGAATGCAGATGCATGCCTTTTAAGTTCACAGATCTACTTCCATATGATAATTTGATTTATTAAGGAAGATAAGGTCTTTTAATACCATATTTTTATTAGTATTTATCAGCAATTACTTTTTTAAAACATAATCCAGCAATTTATTAACATAAAAGTACTACGATAATAGCAGTGGGGTGTTGTTTTATCATATCAAAATTCCATTCAGCTATCTTCAATAGTTCCTGAGAAAACGGGTCATTTATATCACAAAATGCCACTCACAGAAAAAACTGTTCAAAGTAAAAATGGAGAAAAAAAGGCTCGCCTATATTTACAGAAAAAGGAATCGCATTGCTCGGACATATGGAAACTGACATTTTTAGAAGTGGTACCAATTTCCAGAGCAAAATTTTCTCTAAAGTTTACCTCTACTCCAAGGAGAATGGGAGTTACGATTTTTCTGAGAAATGGTGCTTAATTCAGAGTACGTGCAGTACCATTTAAAATACAAAAATTCTGTCAAAAATTATAAAACATATAAATTAAAATGGAAATTCCAATTTATGAGACTATACAGAAAGCCCAAAAGTCATATTTTGGCAATTTCGGCCCTTTAGTCTCTCCTTAAAGAAGAAATAATTTCACTTAACTGTATTTGCTTAAATGCAAACCTCCCATTCTTTTAGGGCACGTGAAGGTAAGGAAAGCTCCCTTGTGTAACGGAGGGCTCTGCTGTTATATTAGCTAATCTTCTAGGGCAAATAGCCTTATTTCCTGCAGCGGATTTTAACGTCTACCGTGCTCAGCGCCATGAGTGAAAAGAATGAGGCACATAAATCGAAAATGAGATGAGACTTCGAGATAAATCGACAGATAGGATCGTGTTTACTATTCCGTACAATGCATTTAGGAGATATTAGAGGGCCGTGCCTGGCTCCGAACTGATTTCCGCTAATTCTAATCAATACTTAAAGTTTCTTGCTATTCAACACAGGAAAACCATTACGATGACTGGTGGGAAAAAATTGTGCTTAAAAAGAAAATGTCGGTTTTAGCCGCAGTTCGTGACGCGAACAGTGACCTCGATAGAGTAGTGATCGAGTGAGTGCTCGATCTACGAGGGTGGGGACCCGTTAAAGGTGCTCTGTGTTGCCTCACGCATTCCTCTTACTATCCCTTCTGTTTAACAGCTGCATCACAACGTTAAATATTGTTTTAAGTGCTGTGAACCAAGTCAATTAAGGCGACGCTAGTGCTAAAATGACTGCGATCCTGAGTCTCGTACACGTTGTCTTGCAATGCAAAATACTATTGCATATTCGCTTCAACTGTGCTAATTTAAACTTTGTTACCTACACATTTTTGAGGAGAAATATAATGAAAAAGGATAAACTGTTCATTGTGGGTAAAACAACGTATTGATAAAAACAACTTACTTACTTCTTAAAAAGAATAGAAACAAGATTTTATGCAACATATAATTACAAAGATATAGAAGGCCAAATGTATATATGTATACTTTAGAAATGTATATCCTTTGAAGGTCTTTAATGTTCGCCAATAATCTAGAATATGTAAAACTGCCTTGTTGGCCAAATGTTTTGTTTGTTCACAAAATACTCCGATATTACTAAACGCATACACTGTGTAGGCAATAGAAGGCAAAATCGTGAATTTCAGAAAAGATACTGTGATCTCTATTTTAGTCAGACTTCTGCTTGAAGGAATCCCAGTCAAATCCAATGTTTTCTATACAACTAATGCAGGTAACATTCGGTCTTAAAAATAGAAATCTCTACGTTTGCTATATTAAAACTAAGAGCTTCAGATATATCCACTTTACAATTCGTGCCTCTGAAATATTTCGAAATTAAATAAATAATTTTATCGGCGCTACTCTGTTTTTTCTGTGTCTTTAAAGAAGGAATCACTGACATCGGAAACTCGCTAAAACATTATCAGTTTTGCTTTTGCTTCAAAAGTGATGCACGACTTACCAAGTGATTTAAGAATATTTGCCATACATAAAGCCCAATATAAACAAAATCTGTACATGGGCTTTTCCAAAAACGACACGTGTCCTGGTTACATCAGAGAAAACGGCGAATATTTCTGTAACGAGATATGGCATTTATGGTGTTTTCACACAAAAATAATTACTAGAAAATATATTTCTAGCAGAATGGAACAATATATTGCATTACAAAAGTAAAACTTGATAAATTAATGCTTGCAAGAGTGTAGTTCAAATCCTTTACGAGATATTATATGATACTTTCATATAACGGACTTAACTGCCATATTACTCATATTAGGCTAGAAATAGAGCACAACAACGCGACCAATGGCGTTTTAAAACTATTATAGTCAAATGGCTCACTGAAATGTACCATTCCTGTTTTAAACAAGTTTTGCATATTTGAAAGGTAAAGTAATCTTTGACGAGGGAATTAAGAAGTAATCCTCAAGAAGAAGGCACGATTTGTCTGTTTATTTAAATGCAACACTTCTTCATGTCACGGTATCATCTAACTATTTGAAATGCAGTCTTGCAAAGGCACAACTGTAGTGTTGTTCCTCACAGTCAACGGACATGGTTTAATTTTGCTAGAAATAACAATTTCTATTAATTGTATGAATCTTATCTGGGCTTCAATTCTCCGAAAATTTGGAACCTCTTGTTTAAGGGAAGATTAGTTGATAATTTTGGTCAAAATGTTGGAACTTTCTGTTGTTGCTGTCATATTAATGTTCCGTTAATTTTGATGTATTGCTTACATTTGTTGGCCAATTTAAAGTATTTTGGCAGCAGGACGAGGATTGTGATTGTTGTTCAGGTAGGTATTAATTGCTATGTAATATGCAATAAAATGCTTTCGCATTTTCACCTTTAAATAGTAGATATTTTCTCAAACCTATATAGTTTGTAATAATGCCCGGTTTTCTGTGGAACGTAACTGAAAGATGAAATTTTGAACATATGATGGTAAAATATCAGTCATGGAACGCAACCACTTTGAACCATATATGTGAAATAGTTTGGTCACAAGAAGTTACTTCGCTTAGAAATAATTATAACAATAAAATTATTTTCAAAAATCAACTTTTTCTGATGGTATACATACAGCTTTTCATGAAAGTGGGACAATTTACTTACCATCATTGTATCGTTATTCTGTACAAAATTCAAAATGACATCTTCAGTGGTTTCTCAGATAACGGGTCTTTAAATAAGCCAAATTAATATTCCCAGCATAGGACGATTAATCTCTCCTTAAAAAGACATTCCTTTTGGTAATTTTAAATCATTTGCCAAGCCTACTTATAATCAATAAACGTTTGTATTAAAGAAAAATCCACCACGGAATCAGGTTGTAAAGTGTCGTCCTGCGTGGTGTAGTGGTTACCATGTTAGCCTCTAGTTCCCGAAGTCGCGGGTTCAAACCCGGCGGAGGGCGGTGAATTTTTTTCGGGCGTAAAAATCCTTAGCATGGCTTCCTTCGGAAGGGAAGTAAAGCCGGTGGTCCCGTGTCATAGATTTACGGCACGTACAAGAACCTCGAGCCTGATAAAGAGGCCTCTGAGCAAAATTACCGGTATTTCACGCCCAATATAGAATGGGACGCTAAGGACCATAGTGGTTAAGGAGCGTCCATAAATAAAAAACTCAATTTTTTGAAAAGTGAAATTGTTTTGTTGTGGGAGTTTTCCTGACAAGAAACACAGTATGAACTGCTGGCCCTTTCCTTTTCAATTCAGATGAAAATAGAAACGAATGTTACAATGTCTATGCTGTATCAAAACCACACCCCAAAGAGTGACCCGATGACAGTCACCCCTGCCATCTCTTGCAGGTTCGTGCAATTACAACTTTTCTTACTCCCCGATGTTTTCTGGTGCCGAATGAGGGGATGGTGGTTTCTTTGTGGCTTCCAAGGAAACTTACCCCAGTCGAAACCTGTCATTCTCGAGGGACCCAACGGTGCAGCTGCTATGCTGCAGTTTATTTCAGAGTTACGAAAGGAAAACAGATGCTTCATAGTAACTTATTATAGCTTTAGATTCAACCAGTATTTGTAAAAGTTCGTTAAAATATCTAATATTAGTTTTGGATCTTTCCAAATGCATTTGACGATGATCTTCACATTTTATACGTTTTCCCACGTGATCAACCTACATATATTCATTACGCAAGTTCTACTTTTAATAAGCGTATACATTATTATGGCCTGCATTGCGGTACAGAACAATTATCAAGGTATATGCGCCTTCAACTATTAAATAATATAGTTACTTATATTTTGTAGCTCTTTATTTGCATACAAAGGTTGTTTCAGCTTTTAATCGAATCAAGCATTTAATTCCCTCTGTAACATTAATTTAAAGAACAAAATATTTACCAAACGTCACACAAAAATCCACATTTAGGTCTATTCTAATACACTTGTGTGCAAACTTTAATAGCATGATCAAATAAAACGTTTAACGTTTGTTCTCCAACCGATATTGGTGCTCAAAGGTAATATACACTGACGAGGTGATTTATGAAAATTCGCGGCTGTTTTAGAATTAAAAAATAAATTTCTGCAATTTCTTTAGAAATAGAAAATCTTAAATTTGTTGAGCTTATTGCTCTTGCAACTCGTCAAAACAAGTTTAAAGCCTACAGAAGTAGCTCCAGAAGGACAAGTTATATAGTGAATTAAATTGAGTTTTATTTATGGACGATCTTTAACTACTATGGTCCTTAGCGTCCCATTCTATATTGGGCGTGAAAGGCCGGTAATTTTGCTCAGAGGCCTCTTTATCAGGCTTGAGGTTCTTTTACGTGCCGTAAATCTACGACACAGAACCACCGGTTTTACTTCCCTTCCGAAGGAAGCCATGCTAAGGATTTTTACGCCCGAAAAAATCCATCGCCCTCCGCCGGGTTTGAACCCGCAACCTCGAGAACTAGAGGCTAGCATGGTAAAAATTAAGTGCACCAAACATTTTGTCCGTCAAGCACCGATGCTATATCTGCAAAAATATCAACAGGCAGCTTCCGGATCATTAGAGCCGTGAATTCACCCAAGACCTAAAAGTTGCACGGGAAGACAAAAAGGCTACCGAAACACTATATAGGTAGAGTTCCATGAGGTTTTGTTTTTCAGGTTTAATGTTTATATTACATTCAATTGCATGCAACAGAAAACTGTGAACTTATAAAGTACTTCATCAATTAAAAGATGAACATTTCCCCAATCCCTGAGAATGTTCTGCTTGTAAAGGCTGAAAAATTCTCAAGATCAGAGAATGACGTAAGGTTTAAATCTTTAAGCATCGCCTTGAATTTCACGTGCCCTTCGTTTCTATCACCATAAAGTTTATGTTGTTTTAGGGCAGGGGTAAGTTTGGAGTAGCAAGGTACTTATCGATGCTCTTGTTTCACACTTTCACCATTAAGTGAAGCTGAAGTTCGAATCTAGAACGCTGAAAGATAATGCAATACATCAGCCGGTGCAATGAAAACAAAATCGCCTCGACCGAAGTTTGTTTTAAACTTGGTTTGCCAATTAAAATAAAATCATCTATCACAGTATTTTTGTAATATTATTTTGGATTAGCAGGCTTCTCTTGAGCTTGGTGTGCCCATCAGGAGTTCTAAGACAGACCAATAGACGTCACTATATAAGATACCATTTGTTTTACTGCGGATAAGAAACACTATCGCAAAGCTATACATGATAATAGCTGCACATATTAACCACAGCCTACGTTACAACCGAGGAAATACACGTTAAATGTCCAAAGACGACCTCCATAATGGCGGCTCCTCAAGTTGTCAAATTTTCTAACGCAACCAGCAACGGGTATGTACTCTTTCGTCAGTAAATCGAAAATAACAAGAACGCATCGGTGCAAACAGTTTGTAAACAGAGGCGAACTAGTTTTGAAGAAATTTTAGTAACTGGTCATTTGATATTGTATACCTATTTGCTATAGGCATTTTCGTATCCGCTTTTTTTTTCAGTATTTAACGTAGTTTAGATACGCATTTGTTAAGTACTTAATTACAAGAAATCAGCCTGGTATTGTTTAAATGCAGATTAATAAGCATGTAATGTTCGTTCATGGTTTAATTGTATTACTCACAATTGGATAATTAATACATCGAACCCAAAATAAGGCATACTTTTCGATTTGGTGTTACAAACGACTGTATTCACGTATTTATGTACAGGAATAATCTAAATGTTTTGCATTCACATGACTTTTACTAACGCTTGTGCAAACTACTTTGAAGTATTTAAAAATTCAAACCAATAACAAAGAATATCTGGAAAATGGTTAACACCATAATAAAGATTATATAACACACATTGTGTGCTTTAACGAGGTCTATATTTTTTGGTAGTAAAAATTTGTGTCTCTCTTATGGTTTACCAGTTATACAAAAGCCATTCGCAATGAAGAGGACTTCACAGACTATTCCCAGAAAATTAAAAATATACACGTTAATTGTCAAGCATATATCTTAAAAACATATCGTATTTTAATCAAGTTCGTTACAGCCTTTTTTGAGAAAATAACAGAACATTTTCCATGTAACAGGAGTTTGGCATGGAAAGATTTTCTTCAAATCTTCGTGTCCAGAAGCTGAACTGAAATAACATGCTTGGTATTTAACCGACTTTTGGTTTTTGAGTCAAGTTGTCTACATACACGTGAACTTTTCTCTAAAAATGCTTTTTTATCCAGGGGACCTTAAAACATGCATTCCAGTGAAATTTCAGTATGGATTTGTTTAGTAAAATGCAAATACTTCCTATACTTATAGGTACGCAGCAATGTTATTAAAAACGGGGTACAACATACGCCTGCGAGCTATTTTTAAAAACTTCGTTTCGGTCTGCACACAAGCAACTAATGCGCGCACGGCAAAATACCCACGATTAGCGTAACAAAGAGCGATGCTGGGACCACTTTTACCTTTCATAGATACCCAGGGTTACCAAATTCCAAAATGAAAAAGTTGGATGTGTTATATTCACATGATTTTCTCCATCCTCTAATTAACCTTACGAATGTCGTCCTCCGTGGTGTAGTGGTTACCGTGCTAGCCTCTAGTTCCCGAGGTCGCGGGTTCAAACCCGGCGGAGGGCGATGGATTTCTTCGGGCGTAAAAATCCTTAGCATGGCTTCCTTCGGAAGGGAAGTAAAGCCGGTGGTCCCGTGTCGTAGATTTGCGGCACGTAAAAGAACCTCAAGCCTAATAAAGAGGCCTCCGAGCAAAATTATCGGTCTTTCATGCCCAATATAGAATGGCACGCTAAGGACCACAGCAGTTAAAGAGCGTCCATAAATAAAACTCAATTTAATTTATCCTTACGAAAGCCTGTATTTCTACCTACTTCATTTTAATCGAGATAAACCTGCAGAAATAGTTAAATTACACATTTCGTTATACATACAAAGGGAACAGCGATGGTCACACGTTTAAAAACAGGACGCTATATGCTGGCCTTAAAATTCCATACTGTTTCCACGGAACCGCGAAAAACAACTGAATGTCGACAGGACTTTATTGAACAATGCGAACAATTAATAGCAGTATCTCGGAAATGGTTCTAGCCATAAAAAGTTATTTGAAATTAATTGTGTGTTTTAAAGAGATCTAAATTTTTAGTGTAGAACGGTTTCGCCTATCGCTCAACGTTTATCAGTTATACAAGGTTATATAAAACTCATTCCGAATGAAGATAATTTTATTTGTCATGTAAATATCTTTCCCAAACATCCTTTATTCTAATGAACCACACCGCACGCATTCTTGTTTGCTTTTTTTAGGAAAAAGCATTTCTCTATCTCTCGAACCTTTCCCAGAAGCTCATTTTTACCGTCATAGAATCGAGAACAATTGACATACGTAATTGTCTGAAACAGTCACATTCTTCTCATCTGAGCAGCGAACATTTAATAAGGGAAAAAACCTTTCCACGGCAGCGTTATGAAAAGAAAACAGCAGAACAATTTTAAACGCTTTGGTGCATCTGTCGTCTGATTGACTGCTCAGAAAGCTATTCGAAAGTCTTTTCTTAAAATGTTGCTCTGTTTACTGATATCTAGCTGTTCACAAACAGTGCATTGTCATCTATATTAATACGTCTCTCTCTCTCTCTCTCTCTCTCTCTCTCTCTCTCTCTCTCTCTCAAGTACAATATACAATTCTCAAAACAATTCTCGCTCGTGTTATTTAGAAAGAGTTAGCCAATTGAATAATTCCTTCCTATATTTCTTAAATACAGGGTGAGCCAAAAGACTCCGAACCGCCTGCGACGCGTTTTTCCTGTCCGCGTCCTCGGCGCTCGTTGCCGTCTGCTATCATAGAAAGGCGCGGATGAAACCATACAACATTTTTAAAACTACTTTTACAGGCTTTACTTATCAACTTTATGAAAGGAGATGCTGAAACTGGCCACTGTCGTTGTCCATGCATTTTGGCACCTCTTTAGGAAACTATCCATCATGGAATTTTTGGGGGGAATTTTCCAAACGATGACCGATATAGTCTAATGTTTATTCGGGAAGAACCGAACGCTGTCTTTTAGATTTCTTAGCCTGAACACTTCCTGTGGCCTGAAATTTACTGTAAAGTTCATGGATTGTTGTACGGTCTGTAACTTTTACACCTGGAAATCTTTCTGCAAATCGTACTTTCACTTGGCGAGCTGACCGAGTTAACACATACGAATCATAAATAAATACACGCTGTGTAGTAGAAAAAATATACTGAGCCATAATATACTTTGTGACTAAGTACAGGACAAAATAATACATAACTCGTAATAACCGAAGTACATCGCATCACCGCCAACTCAAAACTGCACTTCGCACTGCACCGCAAAACCACAACAGCGTGACTTTGTTTATAGCAGCAGGGGGTTATGTTTTTATCATATTTCCACACGCCCAGTGGAAAAACACCGCGCAGCCGGTAATATTGTTCATAAAATATCCCTCCGGGATAACTTAAAACATAAAGTGTACAAGACAAACCCACACACCCTGGAAGAATTAAAACAAAATATCCGCCAGGAAATTTCTCAACGTGAACTACGGCGAGTGATGGATAGTTTTCTAAAGAGGTGTCAAAAATGTATGGACAACGATGGTGGCCAGTTTCAGCATCTCCTTTCGTAAAGTTGGTAAGTAAAGCCTTTAAAAGTAGTTCTAAAAATGTTGTATGATTTCATCCGCGGCAGATGGCAACGTACGCCGAAGACGCGGACAGGAAAAACACCGCGCAGGCGGTTCGGAGTCCTTTGGCTCACTCTATATATTCTCCACATTTCGTTTTGTTCCAGCGTGAAACAAATGCCTGACGTATGGAAATTGCATTTGTCAATAAGCTTGCTGTCTTGGGTTTGGCTTACAAATGGTTTGCATAATACAGAGAAATACAAAGAGTAAACATCTAACAAGGGTATTATCAATGTGATAGTAAAATCATTTGTGTTACTCCCCATACAAACAGCATGTTATGTCTTATTGTAGGTGATAACCAGGGTCCGAATTCTGATCACACGTCATCTTTTAATTGTTGCATCACGGGCATTACGCGTACATAAACCCTTATCATAGGTCCCCTAGTATGAAAATCTTCGCATCTACGATTTTACGTCATTATTTATCATTTCCTTGCAGTTGCACTGAATATATAAAGACTTTATGAACATACGCAAGGATAACATTTCACTATTCAACTAGAAATAAGAGTAAACTTTGTATATTCTTTATCGCATTTTTGGAAAAAATTGCATTCCTTTTTAATTAGTCTGGAAAAGGTTGCTTGTCAGGGGATCAGGTATCAAACTAGAGGCGAGATAGGCAAGTAGTCCCTTTTCCACATTAATGCGTAAAGTCAGGTTGGTATTGTGTCGTGTTAGGTGGTCTTCATTCACAATGAAATTTGTATAATCTCCGAACTCAAAAGAGTTCAGAGTCTTAAGACCCGCTTCCAAAACAGTTTTCTTAATTTTCTTTTCAGATTCTTCAAGCAATAACAAATATATTTAATTAATCTTCTAAATTATCCTTTTCTACTTGTAGAGCAGGAACCGATACATAAATTTATAACTTGCTGACACTAATTTTAAAAAGTTAATTAAAACTCAGTTTTAGGTTACTTTTTGTAATTATTACGCCATCCTTTAAATATTTTAGTCATTTTATTGGCCATCAAAATCCGGGCTCTAGTGAAAATACATTTTAGCATGCCCACTTAACACTTTCAGTACATGCACATCCCGTGTTGATTATTAATTGATTACAAGTGGTAACTTATTTCTGATATAGAGGAAGTAGTAACCACAATATGAGAGTGGCTAATGCGATAAGAATCGGACCTTCAAAGTCAGTAACCGCAGACTTTATCTTTTCGTCTGTCTAATTCAAGCCAGATGAACTCGAGTGCAAACCGCTTCAGATCGCCGTTTTGTTATGCAACAAAACCAAATATAGTGTCAGTCAAGCAGGAATTAATGAAATGATTCTGCCTTCGAACGCATTATAGATAGGGTTGACAAAATCACCCGATATAGCCGAGTGTCACTCGGTTTTCAACCATCGGTAAAAGCTCAAGAAAACCGGAAAATACCCGGTTTCCTACTTCTATGCAGTACTTGAGAGAGAGCAAAATATTACTGCAGATCATAGTGCACTCTTTGTGAACAGCTAGGATCAGAAAACAGAACATTTGAAAGACTGTTTCGAAGAAGCAGACAGATGCACCGAAGTGTTAAAAATGGTTTGCCTTTTTACTTTCTCTACTACGTATAGTAAGTAGGGGAAGTATTGTATTCCACCCAAAAATTCGATACCGAGATTTCACCGGAAATACATGTTTTGAGACCCCCTGAATCCAAAAAAGCATTTTTGGAAACATGTTCGTGTGTGTGTCTGTGAACAGCATAACTCAGAAACGAACAGTCGGATAAACACCAAACTTGGTATATAGGTTCAGTATCTTCCAGAGATGCGACACGAAGGTTTTCAAGAAAATCCCCCCACCCCAGATTACCCCTTACATGGAATATTTTTCGAAAATTTTAATTTTCTCAAAAATGGCTCTAACGATTTTGATTAAAATACCATATGTTTAAGATATTTTCATGACAAATAAAATGTATATCTCGAATTTTCTGGGAATGTCTCCAAAAGTATTCTTCATTGTGAATGACTTTTGCATAACTGGTAAACCATAAGAGATAGACAAAATTTTACTATACAAAAGATGTAGATCGCGTTAAAACACGCAATTTATGTCATATACATTTTTTTTGTTGGGTGAACCATTTTCGAGATATTGCTTGTTATTCCTTTAAATTTTCCAATACTTTTCTCAAATTCGTTATTCATTTTTTTTGTCCTGGTAATGCAAAGAGAATGGAATACTCCACATAGCAACCAGCTCTTAAAATATTTGACTATCGCTTAAAGCCTACCAATTCCCCTTGCAGCTACAAGAAAATTAGCAATAAGATTAACATCTCGATTAACATGAAGCATGTGGAGAATAAGCGTTTGTAAAAATAGTTTGTGCACGAGTAGAGAAAGTCATGCGAGTGTAACACATCAGATCTTTTTATTTTCAAACACGGCCCATAACGTTGCCGTGGAAAGGATTTTTCTTATTAAATGCCCACTGGTCAGATGAGATTAAATAGATTGCAATCTGTGACTTCACTCTAGCAGCCATAAAGGCTTGTGAACATAGAACATGTCAAGGAACAGTACAAAAATTACATATAAATATTACACAGAATATAGATCATTTAAAATAAAGACATACTATATGCATGTCAAGGAAATGTACAATATAGTTACACATATACCTAAATATTACATAGAATACAGAACATTTAAAATAAAATAAAGACATATTATAGAGAAATAGGTTATCAACAAAATGTGTAAAGAAAATGCATACTGCTTCACGTAATTATAAAGATGTGAGTTGTTCTCAATTCTATGAGAGTATCAAATGTAGAAATGAGTTTCTCAAAATGTTCGAGTGAGTGAGAAATATTTTTCTTCATTAACTAAACATGAAGCATACGTATAATGTAACTATCAGAATAAAGGATGTGTGGAAAGTCCCACCACCGAATTTTTCATTTTAGAATTTGTGAACCCTAATTATCGAGCTCCTAAAACCGATAACTGATTCCAGAATGATATTCGGCGTCTACAAACTCCACCTCTGGTAGATACCCTAACCTCCCTCAATGGGACGTTTGCGGTCTGAGTTCCGAACGCCGTTAATTTTTCACCATGTGGGTACATCAACACAAAAACAACTCTTGTTTACAACCGACAGCTTGGAAACCATTAAAAATCATCTAAGAGTGTTCCTTTAGGGAGGGGCTAACAATGTGCAAAATGCAGTCAGTAACAGAGGTTTTGATTTCGAAATTTTCAAACACAGAAATACTCAACGGATTACCTTTTGGATGCAAAAAATAATTTAAATGCTGAGTACTTATAAAATTACTTATTAAACAAAGATGCCTTTTAAACGTAATATTTATTGATTACTCAATTTTACCGTAAGTTTTCGAGAACTTGATTCTCATTCCGAAGATATTTAACTGTAAATGTACAGCATATTTGATTCGGTCTGCTGCTTTCTTTTCGAGCTAGTGGAACATTTCTTTTAAATATAGGCCACCGCTATTACCACTTCACTTGCTGACTCGGATTCGGAACGAGCTCATCTGGTTTAAGTGAATAAAACAGAAATGAACGTGTTGAGTTTTTTTTGTTTTATCACAGCAATGCCGTAATCTTAAACATAATATTTGTAAGTTTTTACTTTTTCTATCACATACATAATAGGTAGAGAAGGTATTGCATTCCAGCAAAAAGCTAGATAACGAGATTTCACCGGAATGTTTCGGAGGACTAAAAAAGGGTTTTAGAAAAACATCGCAGTTTGTCTGTAAACAAAATAACTAAAACTGAAAAGTCGGATAAATACCAAACTGGTTGTCCAAGTTCAATACCTTCCAAAGATGGACCCTCAAACTACTCTTGACATGGGACATTTTTCGAAAATTTGGATTTTCTCAAAATGACTCAAATGATTTTGATTAAAATACCAAATATTAAAGACATTTACATAAATAAAATGTATATCTTTAATTTTCTGCGAATAGCCTGTGAAGTAACCATTCGGAAGGAATATTCTACAAGCTTGTATAACTGGTAAACGTTAAGCGATAGACGAAAACGTACTGAACAAAAAAGTAGATCTCTTTAAACACGCAATTTATTTCAAATAAACTTGTTTGCGGCATCAGCTATTAATGGTTCGAATTGTTCAACATTTTGTCATTCTTTTAAAGTCCTCGACATTCAGTTGTTTCTCGGAATTTTAAGGCCAGCATATGGCGTCCAGTTCTTAAACGATCGACTATCGCTGTCCCTTTGTATCCTGACGAAATGTGTAATGTAGCTTTCTCTGCAAAGGTTTATCTCGATTAAAATGAAACGGACAGAAAAATAAACTTTCGCAAGAATAATTTGTATAGTCACTAACAAGAGTCCGTCTATGAACACGAAATTCATCTAGCTACGCTACAAAAGTTGTCGCTTTTTAGCTTTGCCACGCGGTAAAAAGTTCGTAAAAGGTACGTAACATTACACAAGCAATTAGTTCATCTCTCCACACTGCACACACGCGGAACTGTTGCACTGCGTTCTAAGTAGCGGGTTCAAAGAAAACCTACAACGCACTCTGGACCATAAACTTGTCTTACAAGCGATCAAAATAGCAATAAAGGCGCTGTTTGTGTGTTCCGCCACATATTTCATTTATTAATGTATCGTATGCATCGGAACTCTCTACTATGTATCTTTAGACGCAATTAAACGTTACTCGCTACCCGCTTCGTCTCAACCAAGTTCTAATATCTCCTGATCGTGAAACAAGAGTTTGAAATAACGTCGGGAATATTTTAACTTTGATTTAATTGCATGTTTTAAGGCGGAAATACGATCAGAGTGACGTAACGTACAAACTTAACATGGAGCTAGTTTACGGCTTACTTAACCTAACGTAACACAGTTTGTCAGGGCCAACCTTTCCCTTCTTGCTACCCTAGTTCCAAAATCTCGTGACTAATTCGAACCAATCAGAGTGGCGCAAAGGCTTTTTTTCTTTATTATTCCATGAAATTATTGGAATTTTATGTTCTTTCTCTTCCGTTCTTTTGTTTTGTAAACGTCTCGCAGGAAGCAGAAGTGCTTTCTTTCTTTCTTTCTTTCTTTCTTTCTTTCAAAGGTTCAACAAAATGTGATTCAATTTCTGAAATGGCCATTTTTTGCATAGCAAATGTATGTGCAAAATTCATACACAAATTAATTACTTGCTATTTTGAGGTTATAGCAACTAAAGCATCAAAATATGAACATATTTTTCTTGTTTTAATTTCCATTTATAGGGATGTACATACGTCACTTTCCAGTTCTTTAGAAAATATGTCCAAGTAAATACAAAGTTGCTTAAACTTCCAGCATTAATACAATGATTGGAAATAACAGTACAATGTGGGGTTACTCAGACATCAAAATTTATGTGGTTTTTAATTGTTTCAGTAAAAAAATGACCTCATAAATGCAAAGAACTAATTATCACTCTGAATCTTCACTGCAATCATTTGCTACAGATAAAAGTAACCAAAAATCAGTCAGAAATATAAGAAAAATACATTATAGTATAACACTATCCTGTCACAGGTTTAAAAATAAAGTTTCAAAGTGGCAACTTCAAATATTACATCACATTTTGATTAAATAAGGTCCACTGATAACAATCTTAACCGCTAATAATATTGGATGCTGTGCACCCTAAAACCCTCTGTATGTTGTCATTTAAATTTTAAATCCTTTTTTCTGCTTATTCTTTCATTTTCATTCATGTTTTGGTTAATTTTTCTCGTAAAAAATTACCAATATATATGATGAAGGCAGTTTAAAGTTGTTTTGTCTTTATACCATAAGGAGCACAAATTTTTTGCAGAATTGTGACACCATTTGATGTAGCGCTGAGTAAGCATAGATAAGTATCGGAAACATTTACACGCAAACAAGGAAATCTAGGTTGACTATTTTTTTTTATGAAACAAACGTCAATTAATTGTTATATCTACATGTAGATATGATAAAAATGTTGCCAAAATTTTTCTGGCCATTTTCGATGCCGGATGAATAATTGATACTAATGTACCCTGATGCCAAAAGTTACATTTGTAATATTTTTTATGCATGTACATATGTTTGTTACCTTTTCATGTAAGGATAACAAAATCATTCATTATCAAACTTAAGTATCTTTTGCCCCAGAAAGAGGGAGCAGGTTCTTATAGGGCATAAAATCAAAATAATGAAATAGCTAGATTCTTAGTTAGGTAAGTAATTTTAAAAATTCTACATAACAAAAGTCTGCAAGCATAGTATTTCTATTTTGATAGGATGAATTATTACCTGTTTTCGAAACATCACATAAGTTGCAATGAGAGGAGAGAGATAGAAACAGAAGAATCTTCTCATATAATGCAACAAATGAGCAGAGCTATGGGTTTTGCTAGTTTCCAAATAAACTTGTAAGTAACCTTGCTATGTAAGGATTGGACAACTAATGAATATTAAATACATGACTTAAAACACACAAATAAGGCATGTTATGATGATTGATTCAAGCTTATGCATAAAAATACTCACATTTCTTCCCATTTTCTGTTTTTTTTATCTCAGTTATAAGATAAAGAAAATTTTGCACTCCTGGTGATTCTCACACCACCACTAAACCTATATGCACATATCATATTGAACAAAATGGTATGCTTTTAGAAAGAAAATCCCCAACACAGCCAAAACTTCTCTACAATGAAAATGTAAACTTCCTAGCTAAAGGGGGAAACATTGTTCTGACTTGTTTCTAGGTAATATGACTGCATTTTTCTTGCAGCCAAATTCAAAGTCTCAAGAAAAATTTCTGCTTATGTAAAAGCCTACCAAGAACTTTAGCTACCACTTTAAACCTATAGAAAAAGTCGTCAACTCACCGTTGGCACGCAGGGATGGCTGGGCGAGATGAAGTCCAGTCCACGACTACCAATTCCATTGAAGCAGGTCTTGACGTTCTGCATAAATTTTCGCCTAATTGCTTTTAGTGAGTAGACGCATAGTGCGCTGTATGAACTAGGTTTGCTGGAAACCTCCCCCTCTGATTGGTCACTTTCAGAGAACACAGCAAATAACACATCATCTTGTGCAGTGATACCCAAGTCGGAAGCAAGGTCTGAACCTGGTTTCCCCACATATGCTGCCTGAACTAAATTGTATTTTTTGCCACCTTCACTGATACAGTCAATTGGAATTTCTGTGTAGGAATAATAGTTTTCATCATCATGACAAACACGCACCAACTTGGAGATAAACGGAGATGGAATGGTGTACTTCATCTGGGTTGTAAGAAAGTAACTGAAGCCTTCGGAACTGAAACCGTATACGTAATTTATAGGATAACGCTCCCTTGCAAGGGAATTTACAAACATGCGGGTTCCTGTAGTCACAGCAGTCTCTGCTATCATAAACATCCTATCTTTTTCCAGACTCCTGGATGAGACGGCTGGAACCTCCGATCTGTAAGGTGAGTTACCTGTATAAGTCACACCTACATACATCACTTGGGTTACAGGAGGTTTTGGAGGTCCAGGGGCTATGAATGCCACAGTTGATGCTGTAGAATTGTTTGCCACTACAGCTTCTCGAACTACTTGTGCCACATCTGAGATATTGTGCAGATTTCTCACCGAGCAGATGCCCTGGAACAAGCTGCCACATGAGATGAGCCTGGTGGTTGTATAGTCAATCACAAGAGCTTTATTTACATTGTCCGTGGGCTTCTTTAGGACAGTAGGGGGACAGTCTAATGTAGAGCACTCTGGAGAATCATCTTTGGGCCCTGTCACTTCACTCATTACCAGGTCCAAATCAGGAGAGAGCTGATAGAGACGGTTGACTGCTCCGATGAACACTCTTCCAGTATTTTTGTCCACCACCAGATGATTGAAGCGCTCGGTGGTTTCATCACTGTAAGTTCGGACTATGTTGGCAGACGCTTGGATCACCAGCACCTGCCACAGGCCAAGTCCTAGCACCACAAGCGCCGCTCCTTGCATCCTGCTTCTTCACCACTCACCTCCACGCGTCACGTCATATGGAGCCCCTGCAACATGGCATAAGTGTCAGTGACTTAGATTTAGCACTGCTGACACTAAATTATTACTACAGCTAATTCTACACCACTACATTATGCTACTACATACAATGAAAACAGCTTTATATGAAAATCACTCCATGTATTATGCAATAGACTTCAGTTTGGGTGATCATAGAGAAGCATTTTGTGATAAAACTAACGGTAGCATGCATTATGGCAGTTTTACACAAATAGGACACATACAAATGTAAGTAAGTACCTACAAATGTTATGTCAAATTAATCCTGTGAAAGACATTGTAAAATATATATTCCATTTAACATACAAATACACCAACCACATTCATCCTTATTCAAACCATGTTATGTTTTCAATGTCAGTAAGTATACTAAATATAAAACATGCATTAGACAAAGTTTCACAGATGGAGCACAGAAATGTAGTGCTTCATTCATAAATGTGGTGCAAATAGATTGCCTGTGACAAACTCTGTAAAAAGAATAATTTTAACACACTACTATTTCCACCTAATATGTTCATCCTTGTTCAACTGTGTTATATCTTTAGTTTCAGTGAATATACTAAGAGAGTTTCTTATAAATATAAAACTAGCATGTATAAGACAGAGTTTTCAGAGATGAAACATAAAAATGTGAAGCAAATAAATTTGTGACAAACTCTGTAAAAAAGTGTAATTTTTAACACACTACTACTTCTATGTAATATGTTCGTTACAGCACACGAATAAACAAAACACTTTCACCCTTATTCACCACCACTATGTAAGAAATTGTTCACGCCACAGAAGAGTAAAGGTCATTCATCCCTCAGCATGTAGAGTGGCTGTCTTCTCTCAGAGAACCGAAATAAACACAATTATGACTGAACCATACACTTATCGCAGCAGTTTCGCACACTAGGTGAACATTACTTAAAACTACAAATAAAAACAGAACGCTGAACCACACACATACTAGAGTTAATTGGCGTGGCATTGATGTAGGAGAAAACCTAACCTATACGCTGCCTCCGCCCGTGCTTCACGGTCCGAATACAACTCGAGAATGCATCATTACGTTATGAATAATTGGAGCCACTGTTCTTCATATTCTTTTACGTGGCTCCAAAAAAAAATTTATTCTTAGTTACATACCAGCTGTATAGGAAAGAAGGCTGATTCCACACTAACTAAAAATCGATGGCAGGCCTGCATTGGCCTCGCCTATTTACTCACATACGCCAGGGCTGATAACGGGGTAAACACGACGGATCTCGTAGAAACAAAAAAATAAAACATGAAAAGGGAAAGTATTTACGGAATTGCCTGTCGGCCATTATAATAATATCGACTGCAATTCCTGATGAATGTACATAAAACTACAAGCTCTCTGCTGCGGTGAAAACTTAAACTAACAGGAAAGTGAACGAATGTCCCTTGTGAGGAATCGAACACTAACCTATCTTGCAGTTCCATGGAAACGAGATGTAAACATGCAACGTTCTTATAGGAAAGGGGGAGGGGCTTTCAAAAGTTTATGCAAATGGTTCACGGCAAAAACTCCATTCTAAACATGTATAAAAGTATTCAATCGCAACACAAGTATATGAACTCCGCACTTGCACAAACACTTTCACTGTAATTGACCTTTAGCCGCTGCTGAAACTCGCTATACGATACGTGTATCCGAAGTTCGACATAACACTATTTTTCACATCTCAACCAAAAAATCATGAAAGGCGAAGCACCAAGGAGGAACAAAATGGAGTACACTGCACCTCTGCACTTTAACACGAGTCACATTTCACTTTCTATCACTAATATAGAATTTGATATGTAGGTATCTAAATTGAGAAACCAGTCACTACAATGTAAAATAATAAATACTTATAAAATAACAGTAGCTTTAATAGTACCTGATCGAATACGCGTTTCTAACAATATTGAACCGGTATGAGTTAATTCTAGAAACAATTTAATAACTTTCAGCAGATGCCTCGGTCACCACTATGCTTATCGGTTTCACTCATAGTTTTGCCGATATTAACACAGTTATGCATGCACGTAACACAAACATTCACAGATGTGCATGGAGTACGACGACGCTGTCTTCGCGTGGGCCACACAAACACAAATTCGGGGCGACATCCTGCCGCCAGAAAACACCAGGAGGCACAAGGGATTCGAGATTAATCACATACAGAATTTACGTAGCAAATTATTTCAAATGGTGATGATGAACTGATGATTATGTACATAAACAAACACTCATGTCTGTCACAACCCACCTTCACTGCGTTACGCCTCTCCAGACAGTTTTCCCCACTAGTTGCTTGGAATGCAAATCTTAGGCTTTACTTTCATTCATCACATGCACACGTCACGGAAAGCATGAAACCCTAACAGATAAAATGAAAGCAGATGCGTTATTCAGCGGACAAACGTATAACACTACCACCCGTCCAGTCACCTATTCTTCACTCGACTGAATGACAGTGCTGGCCGAGCGATCGGTGCTTGCTGAGATACTGAACGTACAGGATCCGCGAAGTTACATGGCGCATGCGCACAGCGCTGCTTGGAATGTTGCCTTCAGAAGGATAGAGAGAGAACTACTAACGCAGACAAAAATATCGCTCTGCCGACGACATCGCGTCGAACTGAGCTACCTGCGGATTTAAATGAAATCTAACATGAAAAAGAAGTGATAAAATAACACCAATAGCGCAAGCGGATCAAGGAATGTGCAGTTCCTAACGAAACAAGCTGCCGATATACACATTCACTTTTACATAAAACAACATAATGATGGTCAGATATTTGTAACGCTGATGTGTTTGGTCAGTGTTTCGTGGTGTTCGTTAGAGGTGGAGAATACATAAGTAGGGCAGCACAGTAGTCGTTTACTCGCCTTCGGTGTTCAAAGCATGTACCACAGCAATCCGATAACGCAATATGCAGATCTATTTTTTTACTTATTTATATTATAACGACCTCCACGAGCTTATAGCTCTTCTTAAGGAGGAAATGCTAAATTATAAAAGGCAGATTTCTTTTCACCTAATTTCCATAATAAAAATATATAACATAAAATAATAATAATACAGCAAAGGTCATGCCAATAACAATATATAAATAATAAATAAATTAATTAATTAATCACAAATTATAAATAATCCTTATCACAAATGTATAATCACAACAATAATTTATCATGTATATCATCATTCACCTTATTTTTATCATCATTAACATTTCCACATTTATTTATTATTACATAGTTCAATTTCTAATCTACTGACCAGAGTTACAAAATTTATTACAAAAATACAACTTAACATGTCTATTAAACTGACACAATTTATTTAAATTCCTAATTTCAATAGGGATTTCATTACAATACTTTATTGGCATATGCTTTACTCCAGTGATACCATATTTAACTGCTGTACTATGATCTAGATATGGAGATGATTTTGCCTAGTATCAAATCTTTAATAACATAGCGCTAAGAATGTTATTCTTTGAGAAATTATGTATCGCCCTACATACACATTCAGAACTTTGTTTGTTTATACAATATTTGAGTTGATGTGAATGGGAGAAAACCATATATTCTTTTTACTGCACGATTTTGTAATGGTTTAATTATCATTTTTGTACTATCTTCCCAAATAGGGCACATAACGTCACAGCAATTCGACTGCATAGTCAACGGAGGAACTGCAATATGTGCAGCTAATAGTTTCCAACTGAACTAGGCTTATTATTATTATTATTATTATTATTATTATTATTATTATTATTAGTCGTATTTTGTGGCCACGGTGGGATTACCATACTTGTATTTGTAACGCTCTGACTGGGCACTTACTTTTTCATAGGGAAAGGTCCCCTGAATAAAAGAAAAACATTTTACATTCTCTACTATTCTACCTTTGTTGCGTAAAGGTATTCCTCCCGAAGATTTGATGCCGAAATTTCACCGGAAATACATCTTTTGGTGCTCCCTGAATAAAAAATCATTTTAACTTCCTCTGCCAACTACCAAAATACCTAGTAGGTGGCGGAAGTATTTTAATCCACTCAAAAATTCGATATCGAGATTTCGATGGAAATATATATTTTTGGAGACTCTCGGAATCAGAACAATTAGAAAAGGCTGCGCCTGTCTGTTTCAACGGCATAACTCTAAAATGTAATGTACTATATATACCAAACTTGGTGTTTAATTTCAGTATCTTCCAAAGATGCGACATGAAGATTTGCAAGAAAATCCCCGCCCCAAACTACCCTTTACACGGAATTACTTTAAGTAGTTTTCATATTTCCAGAAAGGGCTCTAGGATTTTAATTAAAAGACCACATTAAGATATCTTCATAACAAATAAAATGTATATCCTGAATTTTCTGGCAATAGCCTGTGAAGTCCTCTTCATTCGGAAGGAATTTTGTATAATCTTGTATAACTGAACGTTAAGTGATAGACGAAATCTACTACACACAAAAAATGTACATCTCTTTAAAACAAGCAATTTATTCTAAATAACTGTTTTTATGGCATCAGCCATTTCCAAGATATCCATTATTAATGGTTCGAATTGTTCAATACTCTGTCATTCCTGTCGATTTTCACTTAATTCTCACTATTGCATGGGAAGAGTATGAATTTTAAGGCCAGCATATAGCGTTCAGTTGTTAAACATCTGACTATCACTATTCCCTTTGTATCTATAACGAAATGTGTAACGCAGGCATTTTCAGAAAGGTTTATTCTCGATTAAAATGAAGTAGATAGGAAAATAAACTTTCGGAAGAATAATTTGTATACCCACTAATAAACGATAGAGAGTAGAGAGAGAGAGAGAATGTGAATGTAACACATCAGATTTTTTATCTTCTCAAAAATGCCTGTAACGATTTTGATTAAAATACCACAGCTTTCAGATATTTGCTTAACAAATAAAATGTATTGAATTTTCTGGGAACAGCCCCTGAAGTCCCCTTTATTCAGAAGGAGCTTCGTGCAATTCTGTATAACCGGTAAACCCAAGCAGACAGAAAATGTAGATCTCCTTAAAGCTCACAGTATATTACAAATAACCTTTTTGTGGGCTCAGCCATTTCTGAGATATTCATTATTATTTGTACGAAATTTCAATCCTTTTGATTTCTTTAATGTGCTACCTGCATTCACTTGTTTTTCTAATGTCGTGGAAAGAATATGAAATTTCAAGACGAGCATATAGCGACACGCTTTTAAACACCTGACTATCGACTAGGTTTCCTCTATCGACTTGTAAAGTTGAAATTGAAATTGAGTTTTACTTATGGGCGCTCTTTAACTGCTATGGTTCTTAGCGTCTCCTTCCATATTGGGCGTGAAACACCGGAAATTTTACTCAGAGCCTGAAGTTCTTTTACGTGTCGTAAATCTACGACACGGGACCACCGGCTTTACTTCCCTAAGTATGTTTACGTCCCAAAAAATCCATCGCCCTCCGCCGGGTTTGAACCCGCGACCTCGGGAACTAGAGTATCCCCTTGTATCTGCAACGAAATGTGTAAGTAAACGTTTCTGCAAAGGTTTATCTCGATCAACATGAAGTCGATCCAAAAAATAAGCTTTCGTAAGAATAGCTTCTAGAAGCCGTATAAAATAAACGATAATGAATGGAGAAAGTCAGATTTTTACAAAAATGTCTGCCCGCGAGCGTGTGTGAAAAGTATAGCTCAAAACAAAAACTTGACTCAATTCCGCGATATCCATTTTTATCTCATTGAATTTTTCAATACCTCCTCATTTTTACTTTCTCTACTACGTATAGTAAAGTAAGGGAAGTATTGCATTCCACCCAAAAATTCGATATCGAGATTTCACCGGAAATATATGTTTGAGGCCTCCTGAATCCAAAAAACAAAAGTATTTTTAGAAAAAGGTCCATGTTTGCGTGTATCTGTGAACAGCATAACTCAAAAACGAAACGTCGGATAAATACCAAATTTTGTGTTTAGGTTCAGTATCTTTCAAAGGCCCGACACGAAGATTTTCAAGAAAATCCCCCGGTCAGACTAACCTTTACATGGAACATTTTTCGAAAGTTTTGATTTTCTCAAAAACGGCTCTAACAATTTTGATTAAAATATCACATGTTTAAAATGTTTTTATGGCATATGAAATGTATATCATGAATTTTCTGGGAATGTCCCCAAGAGTCCTCCTTATTCTGAACGACTTTTGCATAACTGGAAAACCGTAAGAGATAGACAAAATTTTGCTACACAAAAAAAAAAAGTAGACCTCGTTAAAACACACAATTTATGTCATATACATTTTTTCTGCCGAGTGAACTATTCCCGAGATATTCCTTGTTATTTGTTTCAATTTTCCAACACGTTTCCTCAAATGGGAATTCGTTATTCCTTTGTTTGTTTTTATGCCCTGGACACGCAAAGAGAATGGAATGCGCCACATAGCAACCAGCTCTTAAAACATTTGACTATCGCTTAAAGCCTACCACATTCCCCTTGCAGCTACAAGAAAACTAGCAATGAGATAGTTTCTGCAAAGGTTTATTTCGATTAACATGAAGTAGGTGGAAAATAAGCGTTTGTAAAAATAGTTTGTACAAGAGTAGAGAAAATCATGTGACTGCAGCGCATCAGGTTTTTTGAAGTGCTGTCATATTCAGTTGTTTCTTGCAATGCCATGCAAAGAGCATGGAATTTCAAAGCCAGCATACCTATAGCGTGTCGCTTTTAAACATTTGACTATCGCTTTTGTTTTCTGCACCGCCCTTGTACCCACAACGAAATGTGCGTTGAAGCTATACCTGCAAATGTTTATCTCGATTAATATTGAATAGACAGAAAAATAAGCTTTCAAAGAATAATGTGTGCAAGTGACATAAAAATCATCGATCGTGGTAGGGAAAACCATATATATTTTGTGATGATCCTTTCGTTAAGATTCTTTTTCATTGTCTCAAACCTGTGCATAATTACAAACCTGTATTTATGAGATAATCGATATATCAGGCGTGTAAATGAATTAAAGCACATAGTTATAATAACTTCAAAGGTCATCCCTGCGCTTAAGATTTTTAAAGGTTATTCCTAAACAGTACATTTTATATATATGGAAATCCGTTCATACCTTAAGAGGTTCCTTTCTAGTTACTGATATAAAAACACAAACTAGAAACTTCGGAAAATATCTGTCTGGCTTGTAGATAGTGGAACAATTTCAAAGCTCCGAAGCCACGAATTTTTCCACGCGTACTACGATCGACATTATCAGAGGGGTTTGACAGGCCCAACTACTATGTTAGTTTCGCTTTGGAGTCGGAGTCTGTCACACTGACTTTGGAGTTGGAGTCTATCAGAAAGACTTTGGATTTGGATCCTGTCAGACTAACTTTGGAGTTGGAATCTATTAGACTGACGGGTTTGGAGCTTGTCAGGTTAGCTTTGATGTTGGAGCCGGTCTGACTGTCTTTGGAGTTGGAGCCTTCGAAACTCACTTTGGAGTTGGAGCCTGTCAGACTGACTCTGGAGTTAGAGCCTGTCTGATTGAATTTGGAGTTGGAGAGTATCAGATTGACTTTGGGGTTGGAGCGTGTCCGACTTTGCAGTTGGAACCTGTCAGACTGACTTTGGAGTTGAAGCCTGTCAGACTGATTTTAAAGGAGCCTGTCGTATTGACTATGGTGTTGGAGGCTGACTTTGTTAGAGCTTTCATACTGACTTTGGAGCCTTTCATACTGACTTTGGAGCCTTTCATACTGACTTTGGAGTTGGAACCTGTCAGACTGACTTTGGAGTTGGAATCTATTAGACTGACGGGTTTGGAGCTTGTCAGGTTAGCTTTGATGTTGGAACCTGTCAGACTGATTTTAAAGGAGCCTGTCGTATTGACTATGGTGTTGGAGGCTGACTTTGTTGGAGCTTTCATACTGACTTTGGAGTTGGAACCTGTCAGACTGACTCTGGAGTTAGAGCCTGTCTGATTGAATTTGGAGTTGGAGAATATCAGATTGACTTTGGGGTTGGAGCGTGTCCCACTTTGCAGTTGGAACCTGTCAGACTGATTTTAAAGGAGCCTGTCATATTGACTATGGTGTTGGAGGCTGACTTTGTTGGAGCTTTCATACTGACTTTGGAGTTGGAACCTGTCAGACTGACTTTGTAGTAGTTGTCTATCAGACTGACTTAGGAGCTGGAGTGTATAAGTCCCCTTGCGGCTACCGCTAAGTAGGGAGAATCCGAGCGCGGTCTTTAGGCGCCACGGACTGCCGATAAGCGATCACAGTAAACACTTCTGTGAAATCTAAAACACTGTTAGATTGTAAGACTGAAGACTGTAAGGCTGTAACACACGCTCATTTTAGAAATTCATGCTCTGTTATTAACCTAAGTCCCGCTTACTTTAGAACAACCCCACCAAAGTTCTTACGTTATGCGTTGCCAAATTAAGCTTCTCATTCGCATCTGAAGCACAACTTTTACTCTCTGACTTGCTAAATTCTAAGAATTCTTTCCCTTTCCAAATTTCAGAACTGGTATACGTGCATTTTCATGCAACTCTCTGATTTCTTAACGTATTGAGTTCTAATTTCCTGAACCTTGAGCTAATGGGATTCTTGTTGACTGAGTTCGCCGGAACAACTAATTGTCTTAGTTACTCTGACTTCTAATTCTTTTGCCCGAACACGCAATTTGCTTGGTAGATTTCCTTATTCACTTACAAAACTGTATCTTATTCTTCTTACTTATGTACTGATTTTAATATACGTACATTATTTACTACAACTATTTATCTGTCTCCCTATCATGTCCTTATAAATTGTTAATCGTATAAGTTAATACTGTTGTTGATCTAAAGTGCAGGATTTTCATCCATCAATTTTTCCGTTGCTAGCCGATATAAATTGTGTATCTTCCCATCTGGTAGAGCTTTCCTCAATTCTGGGCATTCTAATAGGTGTCCTCCATTTAAAATCTTGTCAGCATTGCAAATCTTACATTCATAAAACCAAGCCTATGTAGATGTTCCACCAGGCAGTCATGTCTAGTGGCTAATCTGATATGAGCGACGTCTTCTTTCCTTGGAATATTATTTTATTTTTTTGTACTATTTCTTTTATGTTGGAGTAATTTTTATTAGTAATTTCCTTTTGAGTATTATGCTGATATTTTTGTTCTATATTAATTTTGACATTTTTTAGTTTCATATCTAGTCCACAAGACTTTATACGTTTTAAGTGTAACACTGCACCCTTTTTGGCCAGTAAGTCTGCAGTCTCGTTCTATTCACTCCCACATGTGTTGGTATCCACAGTAATACTATCTGTTGAATTTTTTTTTGGAGTAATCTGTAATAAGATCTCACATCCTTAATATTATAAGATTCATCTGGACTGTCATATCGTTCTATTGCTTGAATGGCAGAAACTGAGTCTGTGAGAACAACTACTTTATTTTCTTTTATATCAGTCCTGTAGTATATCTGTTCTAATTCTCGTTGTATTGCAACAACTTCATCATCAAAATTGTGGATTGTCTAGGCAGTGTGAAATACCGTGAAAAGTATTTACAGTATATACCACCTCCCACATTATTTCTCAATTTATCTGCAAAATCATCTGTATAAATTCTATTTTGGGGAATTGATTATATAGATGTTCAAGTGTAGCAACTCTGCATACTTCAGGTGAGTCTTCTTGTTTACTTAGTTGTTCTATCAGCTCTTTATTTGTTACTATCTTAATAAAATCCATTGGATTAGTTCTAGGAGGATGAGGAGTGCATTTTTCTGATAAATATAGGTAATTATAAATCTTCTCTAAAAAGATTTGTTTGTAATCTGTGTTTTTAGCTTGTATTCTCTAGGTAGTTGTTGAAACCATTGATGTTTGCTTGGGTTTGTTTTCAATTTTACATATAATCGTGCAGCTTGTATTTCAATGTTAGCTTTCATTGTTCCAGTAAGAATTGCACTAACTGGCGTTGTTTTCACTTCTTTTGCCCATATCCATACTAATACATTTTACTCAGAAGCGTCATCATCATGTCGTGGTTCCATATTCTACGAAAGAAATGGCTTCTGGATTCGCGAACATTTTGAAATAGCAGTACTTTCTGAGAAATGTTAAAGAAATTTATTTCTGCAGCAGCAGCACGGCGGCAAAACTGCAGATTTCCCTTGGGGGTTCATGCTGGAAAGGCGTTAATAATAGCATTACGGTAGTGATTATAATTATCAGGAGAAATTGTAGAGTATCTGCCCTTACGCTTCAACCCAATGCATTCCACAATGAGTTTACGATGAATTATTTTAAATTTATATGCTCAGTTGCAGGCATTTGTTTGTGGCGCTAAATTAACGGTGCAACACAAGAGGTCGTGTGTAAGTGTTGCAGAATAAATTATATTATAGAACCTTAAAACGGATGGTATATTTTTATTAAAGAAAGTGATTAAAACACGATAAAACATGATTAAACAAAACTTGGTAAAACATGAAATTAAACCTGATAAAACGCGAAATAATGTATTTAAGTAGCAAATGAACAAATCTGATGTGTTACGTTTATATGATTTTCTCTTCCTACTATCGTTTATTCTTATACAGCTTCTACAAACTATTCTTAGGTAACCCTATTTTTCAATATAATAATAATAATAATAATAATAATAATAATAATAATAATAATAATAATAATAATAAAAATAAAAATAATCCCATGGCGCTACCGCCCAATTGGAGCCTGGGCCGACCAACCCCATTGCCGGCCTCACGCCCACATACACATGGCAGAAGTAGACGATCATCCAAACGATACTGGGAGGTCATGTGCCCAGCATCACGCATCCCCCAGGCGGAATATTGGCTTTTGTGGCCAGGATCGCTACCTATCGCAGCTCCTCAATTTTCTCATGATGCTGAGTGGGCGCCGGCAATATACCCGGGACTTAAAATGCGTACCCCCACTGGTGCGATTGAATGCAGGCGCATTTTGTGACCGGCAACCAGAGTATTTTTCTATCTACCCCATATATGAACGAATAGGCATTTTCTTTTTACTTTAGGGAGAATTGGATATAAACTTTCGGTTCTAGTGTCATATATTACAATAAGGCTATAACATCCAAAAAAACTTAGGGAATCGATGAAATTGAATATGTAGAGTAACCTAGAAGTAATGAGGAGCCGATTTAGTAGGAGATGTTGCCTCGATGAATGTATTTGGCCCATCCAGCCACCCAAACTATTTGCCTTGGTTGTATAGGAAAATCTGGTGACATTTTGAGGTAGTTTCTAACAACTTAACAAAGTGAAATTTGGCGAAATAACACATATAAACCTAGGTTTATATAAAAAGCCATTTAACCTAAGTTTATATATATATATATATGGGGTAGTTAAATTATATTCGAACCCACTCGCGGCCTCTCTCTACTGCGCGAGACAGCCGGCAGAGGCGGACTAAAATCCTTACTTTATAATAGATGCTGGAAATGTTGACCTTCTGCTCTCAAACGGGCAGCATATCTCGTTTAAATATTCTCGCTCACTCTCCAAAGGTCACCAGCAGGAATTCTTGTGATGAAACGCCTCATTATGATCATAAAATTGGAGTGTGGTGTGCGATAAGTGCTAGAAAAACAATAGAGCCCATATTCTTTGATGAAACAATAAATGCAGAGCGATATCAGAGGTAAATTCTGAGGCCATTTTGCAATCGCTTAACAGAAGAAGAGAAATAGTATGGTTGGTTCCACCAAGATTCTGCAACAGCACACAAGGCTGCCGAATCATTACATCAATAAGAGAGGTGTTTGATGACAATAATTAGTGTTGATTTGTGGCCCCCTCTTTCTCTTGACCTAACGAGTTGTGATTTTTATTTATGGGGTTCTTTAAAAGACAAAGTGTATCGTTCCAATCCTCACACACTACAGGAACTTAGAGAAAACGTTGTGCAAGAAATCATAAGAATTCCTACTACTGAGCTTCGGAGAGTGAGCGAGAATATTTATACGAGATATGCTGTCTGCTTGAGAGCAGAAGGTCAACATTTCCAGCTTCTATTATAAGGTAAGGATTTTAGTCCGCCTCTGCCGGCGTAATTTCCCCGGCGACTGCCGGCTGTCTCGCGCAGTAGAGAGAGGACGCGAGTGGGTTCGAATATAATTTAACTACCCTATATATAACTAGACGCAGCCTAACGAAACACACGCGAGCGAAGCGAGCGTGCTCTGGTGTAAGCAGTATTATTTTTCGTGTCAGATGTTTGCTGCAGCTGGAGGCGTACCTTGGCTGTGTTTTGTCGGAGAAAATTGGCAATATAAGAAAGGCTCCCATAATGCCTCGGGTGTGCATTTGATGACAATGGTGGACATTGTTTGCATTAGTGAACTTCTGTGTTAAATTTGTTATGTTCCAGTGTTAATATTGTTGTATTACTGTGCCATTTTTGTGTTAAAGTGTTGATAATGTTTATTCAGCAATAAAAGATGCATACAGATAAATCCAGATGCGTGAGAATAAGTAGTATAGTGCGGGATAGTGATCGCGGGCCACACTATACAGTAACCAAACTTTCATTTATGACAAGAAAACTGTTACTTTTATTTTGTCTGTATTCTACAATAAAATTTCATTTCCTTACGCTTTACTTATTAAAACTACAGCCTTTTATTTGTTTGTATCTTCGTTTCTTTTAACTCCATAATGGGAAATAATACTTAATTATTGGTATGATTTGTTTAAGAAAACCTGTGGACTTTATTTAAAGGAATCAATATGGATATTGCCGTGAAATACATGCCTAAATACGATTTTTCTTTCATTACTCGTATTCTCTAATTACGAAAATTGTGGATTATCAATTTTTACTTGAACGATTGCAATTCACGCCTTTCATGGATATGAACGCTTCGTTTTTCATAGCTGTCGGGCCTCAGAGACCAAGCCAGTGGCCACGGACACAACACAACATAGACCGCTATCTTACTGCGTTGCCATTTATGTTACCGAAAAACGGTAAACGACGAAATCAACAGAAACGTAACATAGCATTTTGCACCCCTTGTGCCAGTATCTGCTAGCCATCTTATTTTGATCGAAGGAATACCTTCCATTCTTTATATTATAATGCATATTATAGGGGACATATACCGAATAGTATAGAGTATTGAAATAATAGGAATAACTAATAATGTAAAATAATATTGAGAAATACTTTACTGTAAAATAACTTGTACCACAGAATGTAATTAATGCGAAAGCAAGCATGCAAGGAATAGGTAACCAGTAAATACCAGGCGAACGAGCAACAGGGGTAAAGTCCACAGGCACATACAGGCAAATGCACGCAGGGTTTAGGCAAAGTCACTAAAAATACATAGAGATTGAAAGGGGATATACCGCATATATATATATATACTTATAGACATATAAATCAATATTAAACAAGAATTGTACATAACAATATAGTTCACCAAGAAATATGTTAGAATATTTAACAACCAAGAATTGTACAAAAACAGATTGTAACTTAGAAAAGCAAGGGACGGGCGAGCTAGCTAATTCCAGCTAAAAGATAATTCTAGGTAGAGCCCATCTTCCACCAAATTAATGAGCAGGGAACTGGAAGAAGTGAGGAGAAATAGAAAGAGGCAGATATAAAAAGGAAAGAGACAAATATTGAATCTGCTTCCGGATGCGTCACTGGGACGCGTATGTGAAATATTTTGGAGCAGAATATTCTCATACATAAGAAGGTAACGCGATCTGAGGACCAATTAGAAACGTCGTTACATTTTGAGGCACGAAGGTGAGCGTCATTATGCTTGGGTATAAAAAGGGGAAGAAAGCCCCAGATTTTCACTCTCTTATAGAATCTCGTTGACACACAGTGATACTCTGTGGACGACGGATGCACGTGTGTGCATTGGGGTGGGAAGCGTGTGCAGTTAGATTAGGCTCCGAATTTATTATAATGGTGGGAATTGTTACAATGGCAAAAGCTAGCCGCCTATAAGATTTATTTGATAATAAACCGCATTTTTAAGGGAAATGCAGTGTATTTTAATTTGCCTCACCTACGGAAACCCCGAGAACCGTAAAATTAGCTAGATAGGTAATTGATTAGGGATGGAGAAACAGCAGCCGACGAGCAGCAATAGCCGGAGACAAGAACACTGCAGCAGAGGGCATCAACCAGATGAACAACGCCTTCCCGCTACAAGATCCGAGATTGGAGCGAGACAGAGATAGTGGTCCAATTCCTGGAAGACAAGAGAGTTGGAAAAACAGAAAGAGAAACGAGAGTTGTAAAGAGAGACGGAGATAGCGGGTCCTGCCAAAGAAGTCAAGGGGAAGCGTGATTCCTAAAATTGGAACTTTTATTTTCATAGCACGCTAAGTAGGTAACCAATGAGAACAGTTGTTGCATATAAAGGCGCGAATCCTAGCGTCATAGTAGGAAGGTATAAAACGGGGAGGAGGCCCCAAGTTAGACACTGATTTTACTCTCACGATGTAACACATGTGAGTCAGGTGAAAGATTGTGTGCATGTATGTGGGTGGGAAAATATCGTGTGAAGCAGTTAAATAGACCCAAGTAAAGAATTTAAGGTAGTGGGAAGATTACATGTACAGCTTTTGTATAATTTTGTGTTAAGACAGGAAAAATTGCTAGCCGGCTCAATGGGCATTATATTTTGAATAAATTAAGCTGTTTAAAGGAAAATCAATTTATTATTTGCCTTCAGCTACATAAAATCCTGAGAAATATCAAGTTAGCTAGCTTGGATAGAAAATTCTCTTCAGCTCTTCGACAAGCAGCCCGGCAGAGAACTTTAAGGAACTTTGGAGATCCCAGACATCTACATGGCACGTGGTAATCACATGCGAGCCCATCCCCCGCTACAATATTTTCTTTTATTTAATTTTTGAGCTAAACTTCACTTATGCTCTGTCTTAAGCTAAGTAATGGTATGTGTTTCAAGCCAATGCAGTCACAAGAAACATTTTCTTTTGCTTCTTCGCGGTTGAAATTAGTTTAGGTTTTTGTAAACCGCACTAATCTTATGTTCTGGAAACATATTGGAGTTGCATATTCATTATTATAAAATTCTGTTATGTGTTGCACTTCACGTGCTTTCCCCTGTGAAAGTGAATAATCCTAATGCTTTACTACAGTTAGTAAATGTTTACTACGCAATACCCATATAGACAACCTGAAACCTATTAATTAATATACACATTTACGTTTTTGGAAAACATTCTGAATGCACTTTACATTTAATTATTGTACTGTAAACTTGAATACCTGTGGGCGCGGTTCTTTATTTTCCCAATAAATAAATAACTGGATGTTTATTCACCACAGTTCGAGGCGAACGTTATTTTCTGCAGATGATTGCTTTGGTTTCCTTGATATTCAGTTTTTGGTCTATTTCTTTTCTTTTATTCTTTGAGATCACATTCAGGGTATCATTACCATCATGAACTACCGACAAATTGAAAGAGAGGTAGCGCAAAATTAAAATCTAATACAGCTTCACGATATATAACTAAAGGAAAATAATATGCTAGCATTGGAATCTATGGCTACGATCCCAGCGGAGAGCGGCCTTCACTCGCTTATAAAATGAAATTAATCAGACTTTCGTTTCAGCAATAAAGTCATACTTTGCTTTAGTTATTGTAACAAATGTTTTCCCCTCACAAAGTCCTAATGAACACTAATTTTGTTTTTTTAATCAGTCTTAATAATAATAATAATAATACAATCGATACGTCATTTTACACTATTATCTGTAACACAGTATGACTTTTAAGTAGGAAGTATTGCTATAATCGGCCATCTCGAACGAACACTTGCGTGGAAAAAAGTGGCCCATTCATTTAGATCACAAGAGCGTTTTTTCTTCCATAAAACGTAAACATTTGTCTAAGACTATTTCCCACCCTGCACAGAACGGGATGGCTCAGGCGGTAAAACATTCGGGAAGTCCTGGGTTCAATCCCCGGCAACCGCCCACTCTGACCCATGGTTTTTTCGGGGTTTTCCCGGGATATCACGCGATTGCTGGAGTGGTTCCTTTCATCCCCCGAATTTCCCGAACCCCCATTTCGTTCCATTAATCATTTCATTCATCCTTAACTCCATTTGGTCTATTCCAGGGTTGTAAGTGTCGGCGATGGTGTTTCGGTGCAGCGTGGCAGTGCTCTCTCTAGGGCTTCGGCTGGTTGCCGTGGTATAAGGACCGCCCCTTGGGGGGGGCGTTGGACCCTATTTGTGGCGGAGTACTCGGTCTGCCTGTCCGAGGGCGTCTATATTTTGGAACTCTAGGGAGCCTGTCGTTGCTGTGCGTCGCTCCTGGTTCCGGCCGTCCGCTGTCTCCCTTCGTCTCATCCCTTCCTTCCGGGAGCACCCCCTGGTGGGGCATCGGTACAATATCCTCATTCCTGGATCGGTGCCGAATCCCCTCCACTTAACAATCCAATCCTACTCAGCCCTTATCACTTCTTTCTATAGTTGTCCTGGAGTAATTTCAGAGAAACAAATAATTGCCAATGTTCGATGTTACACTCGAAGTGAAACAAAGGGAGAGGGTCAAGAATAGCCACCCTTGATGTACTGTGCTCAGTATGGGGTAAATAACTAGAGATGTCACACGCCATTATTAATATGATTAGCGACTTGACCTTGTAGGGAGGGGAAGTTGCAACATTAAAATACACAACACCCACAATATTTATGTGAAACGTTTCTTTTGAAGCACATAGCTAGTGTTGGGACGATACCAATACTGATTTATGAGCACCGCTACTCCATACTCAATACTCGCTCAATATAAACACTGCAAAGACGAAGCCTGTTCGCTGAATTATCTACTTATAAATAGTTTTCTGTGTATAAACGCATGGGAACAATTTTGAATTATGTGCTAATTCTGGAATTGTTCCTGTTTGACATTCTCCAATTGACAGCAATTTTTGATCTTGATAATGCCACAGATTATAATAGGTATATTTAATTTTGTTAGTCAAGGCTAATAATAATAATAATAATAATAATAATAATAATAATAATAATAATAATAATAATTCCTCTGCTTCCCTTTTATGTTACTATATTTTGTGCTTTAAACAGTTTGGAACAAACTAACAGATGGAAGGAAGGAACAAATATTTCCATACGCTGTATTATCTCACAGCAGCTTAAGTTCTGATTTGTTTCTGCTGGATATACAGAATTTGTTCACAGGAGTAGGTAAATCTAATGGATGAGAGCGAGTCACCAAGCTAGACAATTGCTGAATGTGATTTAGTGCGTCAGCTAAAGATAGGACCTAACGCTGCATGTTACGTGAGTACCTCTAATCCTCTTTGCATTTTTTCATTTAGACACAAGAGTCTATGGGATGTTGCATGCAACACAGTCAAGATCTATCAAGAACTACAGTTCAGCAACACTTTGCGGACAGTTGCGAGGCAGTAACGTGAAGAAGCTTCGACTCCTTTCATTCCTTACATAGCATAATGTTAAACGCAACAACTTCCAATAATGCAAAACTTAAAAAGTTAAAAGTATCGAAAAAGTGTCGACGGATTATCTCAAAGTATTAGACACCTACTTCGATACCACCGAGAATCGAGAGTATCGAGGTATCGAGGTTCCAGCCCTGAAAATAACTGTCACCATCAAATAGGAACCTAGCTGAGCATTAGCTGCTAAACTATGTGACTTGTACCAAGAAGAACCATGGCACGGCTGCCATTATCATCATTATCATTATTGCATAATGACAATGCTATGGGCGCCTCGATAACATGTGCAACTCGCATTTGGGAGGTCCCGGGTTCAACTCCCCGGGCCGACCAACCTGACCAAATGTTTTTTCGCGGTTTTCCTCGGTCGCTAGGCGAATACTGGGTTGAATAATTTATTCCGCGAATATTCCTATGCATCCATTCCTCACTACATGATCAGCCATGCTATGATCTAGGGGCGGTTCGGTCCTCGACAGGCTACTGACCCAAGGCATTGGGCTGATCACCCATCCTGGATATGCTATGATCCAGAGTTTGCTTGCTACTCGACAGGCTACTGACCCAAGGCATTGGGCTGATCACCCATCCTGGATATGCTATGATCCAGAGTTTGCTTGCTCCTCGACAGGCTACTGACCCAAGGCATTGGGCTGATCACCCATCCTGGATATGCTATGATCCAGAGTTTGCTTGCTCCTCGACAGGCTACTGACCCAAGGCATTGGGCTGATCACCCATCCTGGATATGCTATGATCCAGAGTTTGCTTGCTTCTCGACAGGCTACTGACCCAAGGTATTGGACTGATCACCCATCCTGGATATGCTATGATCCAGAGTTTGCTTGCTTCTCGACAGGCTGCTGACTCAAGGTATTGGACTGATCACCCATCCTGGATATGCTATGATCCAGAGTTTGCTTGCTTCTCGACAGGCTGCTGACTCAAGGTATTGGACTGATCACCCATCCTGGATATGCTATGATCCAGAGTTTGCTTGCTACTCGACAGGCTACTGACCCAAGACATTGGACTGATCACCTATCCTGGATATGCTATGATCCAGAGTTTGCTTGCTACTCGACAGGCTACTGACCCAAGACATTGGGCTGATCACCCATCCTGGATATGCTATGATCCAGAGTTTGCTTGCTTCTCGACAGGCTACTGACCCATGGTATTAGCTTGTGGGTCCTTGGGGGTGTAAGTCTTACAAAGAGGAGGGTAATTCGTTGAAGAAGAAGACAATGATATTAATCCTAGTAGTCAAAAGGCGTCATGAAATAAACGAACTATTATCGAGTTCATTACTAGTATTTTTATTATTTTTTATTTAACGGTACGCAGCTTGCAAGGGCATACTATGCAACTTATTGCCAAGGTTACCCTTTTGGAACGCTATAAGCAATTTGCCAATCAAGTGACTAGAATTATACAAGAGGGGACGCCGACGGGTGACGCCTGAAGTTGCAGCTACTCATTTTATTATCCACTTAAATCGCCTCATTATTATATAGGCCATTTTTTGCTCCTAAGTGTAGCTTCAATCGACATGATCGTCAGTCAACTTGCTGCTGCACACAGCAGTGAAGGGACTGTATTCGCGTACCTACTCAACATCGCTTCAAGAGAGTACCGAACAGTGTCGTGGTCAAAACCGAAGTAACGGCCAGTTAATAATGACGTTTGTGTTTCGTGTGAGGTTATAAAATGAAAATTGGCATTTTCCCGGCTTGCTGATTCACACAAGAGGACGTTTATCTGAAAGCATTTTTGGGAATTAAGAAGACCACAAAAGGTCTATTTTCGGTGAAATCACCACAAGGAGTTGCTGAGTGAAGGTAAGTAATAGAGAAATAAGGACGAAGGGAGAAGGTGCGTATATGCGCTTGAAGACACGAAGACTTGAGGCTTCAACGCAGGACGTAGGGATCCCCTTCTTGTTCGCAATACGAGAGACATAAGTTTTTACAGAAAGGAAGGGAATGTATCCTGTACGGCATCGATAAGATGGTTTATAAAAGTAACATAGAATTTATGTTTTAAAACATAAAATAATTAAGGTGAGGTGAATACACGGAAGCGCACACTGGAAGACATTGTAAAGAAGCTAATTAGTTTCAATACATTTTGTCAGGGGGCTTGCAGTTTTTTCTGTTTTTTTTAGAATTACAGGCTGCAATGTTAGTAAAATGAATCACTAGATCCCAATCTGTTGTAAATTTCCTTATTCTCTTAGATGACTTCCGTTGAGATGGCCTACACTTACAATTTTCCTAGCCTACCTGTGCCAAATAAACAAGGCAAAAAGGCTTGCTAAATTAATCACAAACAAATCTATGCACACATCAGATAATTAATGTATGTCAGAGTGGAGTGACCGCAACACACCGAATGTTACAATTGGTGTACCACAAACAATTTGACGCATTTGCAGGAGAACGACCCACCACACACAACCCAGCAGCGCATTAAATCAATTCTTAATGAAAATAAATCACGGCGGAGGAATTTATGTTGTTTGCAATAAAATAATATGTAATTAACCTGTTAGGTTTGGTTTTCTGTATTGCAGATTATGTTACGCATTCTATTTTCAATTCGAATTTGCTATGGTACGCACACCGCCATTGCCGCAGACACTATGGTATTGTTACTTCGTGGTGTAGCTTTTATTATTGTCAGGTTTAGTAATACCACGGTTTCATTTGTTTATCGTGCAGACTCGTTACGTAGAGGACTGGCTGTGAAAATTGGCCAAAAGTACGAGGGTCATTTGAAAAACTATCGGAATGAAGCACAAAATTTCCCCACAGATGTTTGAAATTGTTCTATACAGGTTCCGTTGACGCCAATATTCTTGGTCCATCGGTGTTCCGTGGCATTCATGACGTCACGGAAGTCAGACTCCTCCAGCCCTTCAAATTGCGCTTCAGCTGAACATTTAATTCCTTCATTGGACGAGCATTTCTATTCACCAAGGAACTTTCTAGGTTTAGGGAAGAGATAGTAGGCTGATGGAGCTAATTCAGGGACATAAGGGGCATGTGGTAGCAAAACATATCCTACTTTGTTGAGTTTTGCCCTTGCAATAACATACGTGGGAGGGCGAGCATTGTCTTGATGGAAGATGACCTCCTTCTTTGCCAAACCAGGCCTTTTCCCGCTTATTTTGTATTCAATTGGTCCAGAAGGTTAGCATAATCCGCTGCGTTGATAGATTTTCCCGAAGAAAGGTAATTAATTAGCAGCACATCCTTGACATTTCAGAAAACCGACGCAGTGATCCTCCCGGGCGATTTGGTGACCGAGAATCTCATTGCCTCCATCGCTTAGACTGCTGTTCATTTCCATGTGTGTAACACCCATGTTTAATTATTTTTTACCAATCGACACACACGATCGGTAAGATCTCACTGAGCCAAACTTCGCTCAGAGATTTGTTTGTAATCTGGGATCAGGAATCCCGACACTCGTTATGCAGACGGGTATCCCCAACTTTTCTCTCAAAATATGAAACACACATTCCCCTGAAATGCTCAGAGCTTCAGAAATTTAGGACACCTTCATTCGACGATCCTGCACAATCATGTCGTGTTCTTTATTGATGATTTCTGTTGTGAATTTTGGTCTTCCGTTGCGTGGATCAAATTCCAAGATTTTACTACCGCCTTTAAACTCTGTGGTCCGCTTAGAAATGAGTGTTTGACTGATCGCTATGAATTTTTGCTGCATTCATACCCCTCCTTACGAAGTGCTTAATAACCACACGATGTTCGATGTTTGTCATGTTTCTCGTATACACACGTTTGTTCAGTAACAAACAGCTAAGTCTACTATGATTCTTGAACAATTGTTTTCCATGAAAGATGACTAATGTTTAAAACAAAACTGCTTCGTTAGTGCTGCTGCAATTTGTGGGTCATTCTGAGAACTCTTGAAACGAATCTGCTATTTCTGATGTCATATCATTCAGTTGAAATTTTTCAGCTGCAGTAACTTTACATATATGGTGTACCCACCAATGTGGGTGTTCAAAGAAGTTGTAATAGAGTTGCCCAGACTCACACCTGGCGCAAGTTTGTCTGGAGGGCAAGCAAATGTTGCTCTACGTGTTGCAGACATGAAGTATTAGTACATCTTGTGTGATTGCATGTGTTATACTAAATATAAACTGCACCAACAAATCATTCCGGGTCTCTTTTCATCGGTAAGCAACAAACGGTAACAACAATTGTGGTTCGTATTGGGAGGTTCCGGGTTCAAATCCCTTGGGACGACCAAACTGATCAAAAGCTTTTCTTCCGGGCTTTCTGTGCCGCTAGACGGATTCTGGATGGTATCATTTACTTTCGCAAACTTTCTTATTATTAATTTCTTCATTTTGTATGCACGAGGACTTAAATCCCAAAGAAGGAGGGAGCGACATTAAATATACCGGTGTATGCACAGTTATAAAGCACTAAAAATGTATGTTTTGTGGTGGAAACAAAAAGTAGCGTTTTAAATAATGACAAAACATTGCTTTTATGTATCCCATTCATAAACCCAAGTTCTGGATTAATGGTTAACTGCAAATATCATATTTCATGTTCGTGCCTTTTACAGGATGCTGTTTCTGTGAATGTTGCCAATCAAACCAGCTTTAATTACTTACATTTTTAATTTTCCAACTCATCTTAGAGAATTTTAATGGTAAATTCTGCATACATTTGCTCATTCATTAGTAGTTTGATATAGTCTTGGAATCTTAAATTCGGTATTATAATTTGTCCTAATTTAAAAGGTTATTTGTGTTATATATCTGCACTATCAGACTGAAAAACAGTCTCATGGGGCGCTAAAGAGAAATGTTGTAATGGAAGCACTAGAAACTAATGAACATAATAGTTGTAATAACTGTGAGCCAAAAATGAATGACGAGGCGGCAAAAACCGGAACTAAAGTTGAATCCCTGTCTGAGTTATTTAAGTCTACCGAAGACTTTGTTCAAGTTACGTCTTGACAGAGTGGATTTTCAAGGCCCATTCCTAGTGCATAAATGTTGACGATGACGAAGACTCTGGTCTCAATATTATTTTCAAATCAGGTTTGCTGTCAAGTAATTGGTGTTGAAATAAATTCCGTCGTTTTTTAACCGCTGCCTTTGCTGTGAAGCGTGGCATCGCTGTCTTCTGCCCTCTAGCGGGACAAGTGACTGGAGCGCTCTACAGGCGCCGTATACATTCTATACATAAAAGTGTTGTTGGGTCATTCCCCCCCCCCCCCCAAGATGTGTATTGTAGCCAATTTCTTGAAAAATAGTTATGACAAAATCAACTAGCATATAGCTGCTGTGTTATATTTTATTTAGCAATTGAAAGCAACACAAAAATGCAAAGAAATAACAATAGTTAATATACGAGAGTGGATCGAAAATTAACGAACCATAATTTCTTTTACAAAAGAATTTAATAGTTAAAACAAAACAAAAAAAAACCACAAATGAACTTACACATTTTACCTACTTTTTGACATAGTCACCAAGTTTCTCAACACATTTCTCTTATCGTGAGACCAGTTTCAATATGTCCTGTTCGTAGAAGTCCGTTTCCTTGGTGTATAGCCATCTGCGGACTGCTGATTTCACTTCCATCTGTCGCAAAGCGTTGGCCGGCCAGGAATTTCTTCATGGGACCAAACAGATGAAAGTCTGACGGTGGAAGATCCGGACTGTATGGTGTATGTTGGAGCACCTCCCAACCAAATTAGGTGATTTTCTGACGAACAGCAGCAGCAAAATGGGGGCGAGCATTGTTATGAAGAGTTTTGACATGCTTAGCATTCACGAAGGGCACGACGCAACTTCACTAAAGTTTTCATGTAGACTGCAGCATTCACAGTGGTCCCGTGTTCAGCAAAGTCCACCAATACAACACCATGCATATACCAGAACACCGTCACAAGCACTTTCCTAACAGATTGAATCACTTTGAATTTTTTCTTCTCTGGGGAACCAGCATGTTTCCACTCCATATTTGCCTGCTTGGTTTCGGGCGTGTAGTGGTATGCCCACGACTCATCACTAGTGACGATTCCATTCAGAACCCTTCTGCGGTGTACCGCGTTAGGTGATCCAAGCTCGTCATCATTCGCTGGCCCTTGTGGTTGTCTGTCAGGTTCTTAGGCATCCAGTGAGTACTAACTTTGCGAAACTTCAAAGCGTCATGAACAATATCGTACACTGCACCATAGGAAATGTTGAACTGTTGCGATAAGGTTCGCAGTTGCACTTGCCGGTCGTTCAAAATTGCCGGCTCAATGCCTCTGACGTTCTGCGGGGTTGCAGCTGTTACCGGCCTTCCGGAGCGTGGCGAATCACTAAGGTTCACACGGCCCTCTAGGAAGAATGCACACCACCTGGAGACATTGCTACGGTCCATACAATCATCCCCATACACGCCACGCATGTCCCTGTGAATATCACTTGGCTTATGCCTTTTGGCCCACAAATATCGAGCCGCACCTCTCTGCTCTTCACACGTGGACGACAGTAATATGTGCGCCGTCTTTTTTGCGTAGTTCACGCTTCTCTCGCTAGAGCTGCTCATGAAACAAAAAAATACTCACTGTAGTGAAAAATTCAGACTATATCTGTATGAAATTGCAACATTCCAGCTGCAATACCAAGGTAGAAAAAATTGTTGAGCGTTACTTTTGGATCTGCTCTCGTATGTTTAAGTACAGAAATTGGTGATACATATATTTCAACTCGGACTATCCCATGAATTTGTTATCCTAATGTAGCATTATAAACCTAGAAATTAACATCTTTTTCACATTATGGTTTCTATTTGTTACCTATTCTGAGAATTTTGAATATTCCTCACAAAAGCAACGTTTTACTACCTTGCCATTGCATTCTCTATAAACAAATTCTGCATACTGATAACATTTCACGCGGGTTTTATTACCATTGCACATGACACTTTATTTATTATGGAAATACCTAACTTGTTCTTATCTGATAACCCTCGTCTTTGTAGGACTTACCCCCCAACGACTTACAAGCCAATACCTTGGGTTTAGAGCAAGCAAACTCTGGATCATAGCATATCCAAGTTGGGTGATTAGCCCAATGCCTGGTATGGTGGTGAAGAAGAAGGAAATGAAATGTAGTGATGAAGGGGATGATAGGAAAATCAACGGATCAAATTATCCAACCCAGCATTCGCCTAGCGACCGAGGAAAACCGCGAAAAAACCTTCGGACAGATTGGTTGGCCCCGGTGGTGAGTACCTAAACTCTCGCCAGTAATTCGAGGTCTGTATACCTTTTTTCTTGAAGCCATCCTGTACATCTTGTACTACATTTTTGTTGTGTGCAATGTATTTCAAACAGTGCTTACGAAGTGCAACAGTGTAAGACAAAACAGCTCCGGAAACGAGTACAATACCACAATATGCTCCACAAAACACATCAACAATGCAACAAAATTCTTGGTGGAAATCTATGACTGCTATTTAAATGGGTCAAAACGGCTCAAACGACAGTTCTAGGTAGAACTGAAAAAGCTTTAAAAATTGGAGTTTTTTCCTTCAAATTTGAGGTAAGCAGTTAACAGAACATTCCGAGAAAGGCAGTAAAGTTTCCAGTTCTTAATTTATTTTGAAAACGGAACAGTATCAGAGTTTTAAATGGGTCAACATGACACCAATGGCACTTCTAGTGTTAAATTTGCTCCACGTCACGTGTTCTGTACAGTGGACGGTGCTGACTCGATCACGATCAGCACTGTCACCCTATGCTGACTGCTTTCCACGAGATTTGCTATTGCGCGGTGCACGCCCTGCATTGTAGAAAGTGACTAGTTGATGCCAGAGGACAACGGAGTGTCTGGGTAGCTTATAGAGCAGGTTGTTTAAATGCATCTTATAAAATATAGTTTAATATATACGAATATACATGTGTGTAGTGTAGCGGTAGTTGTAGTGGTGATCCAACGGAGGGGGACACCTCGCGCGCTGCGACCTGCACAGATCTATTGCGTCAGGGGGGAGGGAAGATGAAGTCATCACAGGAGGCTACAGGCCGTAGGCAGACAGACCACAGAGACGCGCGGAAGTTCCTAACATTTCCAAGCTCGCAAACCAGTCCCACCTCTAGAGCCGCCGAGAAGGGCAATGAACGAGCACTAATCTGATGTCCACGGGGAGTACTCTTTCCATTCAGCATGCATCCGCGCCATCTATCCGGCACTGCCATACGTCACAAACCTAGAAGTACACTGACAGATGAGAAGGAAACGGAATATAAGGGAAATGATGGAAGAGAAATCGTGCTAGGTAAGAAACCACCCCAGCATTCGCCTACCGACCCCGGGGAAACCACGAAAATCTATAGGTCTGAGTGGGCGGTCGCCGGGGATCGAACCCGGGATCTCTTGAATGCAAGTCGTACACGTTATCGCGGCCCCACCTCGCTCGGTGTGTAGTGTAGTGTAGTGCAGTGTCATAACTAGAGCCCGGATTTTTAGGTTTTAACCTATATTTTTCCTCCGTATTTAATTAACACATTTCAAGATATATACTGTTTCACACTTCCTGGAGCAGAATATGTGAATTTCATTACACCTAAAAAAAACCTAAATAGCTGTTTTTCCTTTTTCGAAATGAAGAATGTTATTTTCGGATTGAAACTCATTGTAAAATTATTTCCAGCACTTATAGCCAGTAGATAGTTCAAGTTACTACAGTTTAACGCAGCACATGTGACATGGTGACACCTGGATGCAGCTGATAGAAGGTCAGGAGGAGCGTAACCTGCGGGGTCGCCTCCAATCGTTCACCGAGAGTACGACAGAGTACACCGAGAATATCTTTGTAATTTAATTGTTATATAGTGAAACAATGCCTAAATCCCATTTATTGAAAAAGTGGATTGCTGCAGATCCACACTTCATGTTTGTTAGTGACAAACAGTGCTGCCAACATGTTGAAAGCCGGGGGGGGGGGAGGTTCTACAGTCCTTCCACCTGACCATGCTACATGTTACGTGCCTGGCCCACGGCCTGCACCACCTTGCGAAGGAGATTAGAAGTCACTTTGATGACGTGAACAGCCTGATATCTTTGGTCAAGAAGGTTTTCTAAAAAAAAAAAAACCAACTCGTATACCATTGTTCAGAGAGAAAGTACCAGCAGCCCCTCTTCCACCTGAGCTGATACCGCTAGAGATCTTGGCTGTCTGCTGCCATTTACTATGCTGAGAACTTAAAAGACATTAAAATGTCGTCAATGAATTGGATGAAACAGAAGCTTCCTGTATTGCCAAGGCTAAGAAATCACTCGAGTGCCCCACTCTTGCCGCTTCCCTTGTGTATATCAAGACACATTTTTGTTTTGTACCAGGAGCTATTCACCGGTTGCAAAGTACAACTTTGATGCTCTAGATATCATTGGCAATGTTTCCAGTAAAGAAATATCTGGACCAGTGGGAGTTGCATGTTGTTCGAAGTTGTAGAAGATTCCTCAACGAAATCCTGGTTTTGAAGATATGAAAATAATCAATTCAGTATTGCAGGGAGAAAAGTATAGAGGAAAACTACCACTAGATCCTGCTGCACTGGCATTTATATTCTACGCTCCAATGGCGTCATGTTCCGCTGAAATAACCTTTTCTTCGTACAAGAATGTGTTACGTGATAATAGGTAGTCGTTTACGCCAGAAAATTTGAGAATGTATATTGTCGCATGTGATGTTAGACTGCAATGCCAAAAAATAAATCTTACAAATAAGTACCAGAAAAGCAAAATTATTGATACCTGTATTGATCCACGAAGCAAAACAAAAAACAAAAACAAAAAAAAACAACCTAAAATGAAGGTTTATTCCACCTAAAAATCCTGGGCCCTAGTCATAAAAAAACTACGCGAGAAAGTGGGTTTGGTTTTCGTTGAGAATGTAATGCAATAGAAAATGATTATTGTTTAATCGAGATAAACCTTTCTGGAAATAGCTACATTACACATTTCGTTATAGATACAAAGGGAATAGCGATATTTAAATGTTTTAGAATTGGAACGCTCCACGCTGGCGTTCAAATTCCACACTCTTTCCATACATCGCGAAAATCAATTGAAATTGGCAGGAATTTAAAGGAATGGATAAGTATTGAACAATTCAGACCGTTGATAACGAATATCTCGGAAATGGCTGATGCCACAAAAAAGATTATTTGAAATAAATTGTATGTTTTAAATATATCTAAATTTCTTGAGTAGTGCGTTTTCGTCTATCGCTTAACGTTTACCAGTTATACAAGATTATACAAAAATTCCTCCTGAATGAAGAGAATTCAAAGCTGTTCCCTGAAAATACAAGATATACATTTTATTTGTCACGTAAATATCTTTAATATGTGGTATTTTAATCAAAATCGATAGAGCGAGTTTTTAGAAAATAAAAATGTTCGTAAAATGTTCCATATAAAGGGTAGTTGGTGGTTGGGGGATTTTCTTGAAAATCTTCGTGTCGTAACTTTGAAAGATACTGAGCTTAAATACCAAGTTTGGTGTTTATCCGACTTTTCGTTTTTGGGTTATGCTGTTCACAGACACACAAACATATATTTCTGGTGAAATCTCGGTATCGAAACTTTTGGGTGGAATGCAATACCTTCTCTACCTACTAGGTACGTGGTAGAGAAAATAAAAAAGACAATCGGACCTACCTACCTGCGCGATATTATGCCAAAACCTTGTAACCCTTATATGAGAAAGTTTTACTGTTCTTCCTCTCTGTCTTGCCAAGAAGTTCATTACAGTGTGTGCTAAGTAATTATATAAATATAGAAAATACCAGCAGAAATTAGCCAAGGGATGTTTTACACTTAACAACATGGAGGAGTAGTTTTCTCAGTGGTTATAGACTAGCCATGTTTTCAAAAAGTTTAAATTGCTGGTCTAAATTGGGGAGCGTTCATATTCAGCAGTTTCGTGTTTTATATTGCTATTAGAGCTTCCCGTATTATGTGAAAACTGTGTAGTCTTTATGTTGTTCAGTAAATATGGCAGCAAAAAGGAGGGTTGAAGGGTTGAAATTTCAGCTGCTGTGATTAAGCAAATTACTCGACCATTAATACGAGGGTAATCCAGAAAGTCCCAGACGTTTTGAAATAAACAATTAACAAAATGTAAATATCAACGTTTATTATGTACATTTGAAAGGTACACTCTTAAGCTATTTTCAACATAATCGCCATTCAAATTGAGACATTTATCATACCGTGGCACAAGTTTTTCAATACCCACTCTGTAGAAATCTGCCGCCTGCGACTGCAACCACTGGTTTACACCGGCATGCAGTTCAGCGTCAGTATCAAAGCGTTGTATACCGAGCCATTTCTTCATCGCTGAGAAGAGGTGGTAGTCGCTCGGCGCCAAATCCGGGCTGTATGGTCGATGGTCAAACACCTCCCATCCAAAACCATCCAAGAGTGTTCGGGTACGATTGGCCGTGTGTGGGCGTGCATTGTCGTGAAGAAACAACACCTTGGTGCTAAGTTTTCCCCGACGCTTATTTTGTATGGCACGCCTTAACCCTCTTAGAGTTTCACAATACCTCTCTGAGGTTATTGCTGTTACACGTTCCAGAAACTCAACGAGAAGCACTCCCTTAGAGTCCAAAAACACAGTAGCCATGACCTTTCTTGCCGACAGCGTTTGCAATCACTTTCTTGGTTTCTTGGGAGAATGTGTGTGTCCCCATCCCAGCGACTGCTGTTTTGTTTCACAATTGACATGCTTCACCCAAGTCTTGTCCCCGGTTACGATACGATCGAGTAAAGCGTTACCATATTTGTTGAAATCTTGGAGGAAGGTCATTGCTGCAGCCTCTGTTTTTTATGGTCTTCCGATAGGATTTTCGGAATCCACCTAGCACAAAATTAGTTGTAACCAAGCTTCTCCACCACAATTTGATGCACCAAACTCCGTGAAATTTGGGGGAAATGTTCCGAAAGTTCTGTAATCGTGAAACTACGATTTTTACGAATGTTGTCATTGATTTGCATTGACAGTTCATCAGTCATAAGACTAGGCCTACCACTGCGATCCTCGTCGTGAACATTGGTAGCGCCATTTTTAAAATCAATACACCATTGCCTGACTCGGCTTTCACTCATTATTCCATGCCCGTAAACATCACAAAGTTGACGATAAATTTCAATTGGTTTGTTCTTTTTAGCCAACGATTTCACAAGTGGGGTATTTTCTATTGCAGCGCACATTTTAACAACTCACAGAGAGCACAGTAAGGAGGGCAGTAGTAATAGTCCCGGATGAGCCAATTGTTTTAACGATAATCCTGCCGCTAGGGGCGCTCGTGTCGCTAGTGTCGGTGCGTGCGACGGCGGCGGCGGTAAGTTTGAAAAGCGCCCTGAGCGGTAGGATTATCGTTATTGCAATTGGCTCATTCGGGACTGTTTTCTTTATTTATACTTTGAATACAGTACATTGGATAAAGATATGTATACATAGTTTTGATTAACACGATGTATTATTTGCTTAACATATAAATACAATAAATGGACAATATAAGTAATATTAGGAGAAAAAAAAGCACATTAAAATTCATAGTTTTTGTTTGAGGCACTAGGACACACAGATTTCGCGCACAACAATGATTTTAAAGTACGTGGTGCACTTTGAGTCCTCGTCATCGCTGCTGCTGCTATCGGCGGTAAATTGGTGGATAGGTTTGGTGATGCAGGTGACGAGTAGGTGAGAGAAACTTTCGTTGACGAACTCGGTGAAGGTTGGTATATAGATGGGGATGGTAAATTCGTTGTAATGGCTGGTTGAGAAGCATCCTGTGGATGTGACTTTGTTGGTTAGAGCAGGAATTTTGCTGTTGCCGAGGTATATGACGCATAGTGCGTCTTGTTTATGCTGGTGTACTTTGGTAGGTACGCATTTGACGTGGACGGCGTGAGCCCCTTGGACGTCGAGTGTGATGGTGACAACTCTGCTGTTGCGGAAATAGGAGTTGGAGATGCAGAGGATACGGATAGGTGAAGCTGCGTTGAGAATGAGTTGTAGGTTAAGATTGTTCCCCACGGGGACGGGATAGGTTTCGTCGGACATTATTTAGGGTTATATGGGGAGAACGTGACGATGTGACGTTTGAAACCGCTGCGTAGTTTTTCCTCGCCTGCGTATATGATGCAGAATGAGTTAGAGTTGAGTTTGTTGACGAGTTCTGGAGAGGCTTTTGCAAATCTTGTTGGTAGGAAAACTTCTGTGTCGTTGTCGAGTTTGGCGACGAGCTTTGTACCGTGAACGGTGTCGATTGTTTTGACGCCGACGACGCGATATGGTACGTGCTGTTGAAGCGTAGATACGCTGAGAGTGTGGGCGCTGCTGGAAAGTTCTTCTAGCTCTTTAAGGACGTCCTGTGACATTCTGACGGCACAGATGGCAGTTTTTGATAAACGGGGGAGGACCGTCTATATGAGTGGTTTGATGAGGAAGGTTGTAGTGTTGTTTACACCTGCGATAAGGTGCGCAAACTACCTGTGCGTCTGCGGGAAGTTGGTTCCACACAAGGTCGACGTCGCTTGGGGGATAACGTTCGAAGATGTATATGCCGTTCTGCAGCAGCACTTGGCGTTCCCTGGGCAGTAGCAGGCGGATTCTTCGTCCGTTATCGAGATACCGAAAGAGCACGATGAAGCAGTTCATGTGGTGTTTCTAGCGGAGTACCTTCGAAGGAATTGCTGAATTTGCTTGTTGAGATGATCGAGGTCTTCGTAGAAACCGTGTTGACACTGCGTGCACAGGAGGGTGAGACGGTGCTTAAGTTCGCAGCTGCACGTTTGGTGAAAGCAAAACGAGCAGTGGAAGTCTTTACACGACGGTCCTGGCATTCCCCACGGCTGGCTAGCACCGAATGAAGGGGTAAAGAATGCGCGTGCATAAATATAACCCAACTGCCGGAAGCAGGAAATCACTGGTGGGGGAAAAGTTCGTTGGAGATATACCACATCAGGGGAAGCACTGGTGGGGGAAAAGTTCGTTGGAGAAACACCACATCAGGGGAAGCAGTGGTGGGGGGAAACGTTCGTTGGAGGTTGGCTACATACGCCGGAAGCGCTTAGCGATTATTGCACAACATCCGCAGGAAAAACACTGTGTCCGTTGATTTAACGGTTTTCGTCTTGGAGGAGAACTCTGTTTTTGAACGGTGCTGAACATGCAAACGACCACATCAGGGGAAAGCACTGGTGGGGGAAAAGTTGGTTGGAGATATACCACATCAGGGGAAGCACTGGTGGGGGAAAAGTTCGTTGGAGAAACACCACATCAGGGGAAGCAGTGGTGGGGGAAACGTTCGTTGGAGGTTGGCTACATACGCCGGAAGCGCTTAGCGATTATTGCACAACATCCGCAGGAAAAACACTGTGTCCGTTGATTTAACGGTTTTCGTCTTGGAGGAGAACTCTGTTTTTGAACGGTGCTGAACATGCAAACGACCACATCAGGGGAAGCACTGGTGGGGGAAAAGTTCGTTGGAGAAACACCACATCAGAGGAAGCAGTGGTGGGGGAAACGTTCGTTGGAGGTTGGCTACATACGCCGGAAGCGCTTAGCGATTATTGCACAACATCCGCAGGAAAAACACTGTGTCCGTTGATTTAACGGTTTTCGTCTTGGAGGAGAACTCTGTTTTTGAACGGTGCTGAACATGCAAACGACCACATCAGGGGAAGCACTGGTGGGGGAAAAGTTGGTTGGAGAATTACCACATCAGGGGAAGCACTGGTGGGGAAACGTTCGTTGGAGGTTCACTACATCCGCCGGAAGCGCTTAGCGATTATTGCACAACATCCGCAGGAAAAACACTGTGTCCGTTGATTTAACGGTTTTCGACTTGGAGGAGAACTCTGTTTTGAACGGTGCTGAACATGCAAACGCCGTGAATGTGATCGGGTATGATATAGGATGCTTCGCGACCCAAATGCGGGAGCGAAGGGCGCGAGATGTTTGGGTGAGGTGCGGTTGGAACGCTGGTAGAAATACATGCGCACTAAGGACTATTTTGTGAGATGCGCAGTGCGAAATGGGTGTTGAGGAAATGATGAACCTCGAGGAATGTTCTAAAATTGGCGCACCGTATGTACTTGGTGAACTGCGTGAAATTCATGTCATGTAAGGGAACGTTGGAGGCATGGTTGTGAAGCATGTACTTGTGGTATGCCATGATTTGATTTTGCACGTCCGTCTCTTCCTTCTTTTTGTGATACATGATGTCGGTAATGATGCGCTGCAGGGTATGCAACACGTGCCATTCTTGTTGGTTGAGCGTAACGGATGCGCCTTGCGGTTCTTTGAAAACGAGCTTTAGCTTTCCGAACACAAACTTAAACACGATGGTGACGCTGTCGCTGAACTGAAATTGCTGTAGACGTCCCTGCGGGTTATTCAAGCGTTTGTGAATGATGGGGATGGCTTCGACGAGTTTGTGCCACTGCGAGGAACTCATGACGACTGCGTTGTGCTGTCCACATTTGGCAATGGTGACGACGAGATGGTGCGGTGGCCGGGGGGAGAATCCCACACTGACGAATTTAGTTTGTTGCGGGTTGAGGAAGTAGATATCCGCCAGAGGACCCACAACTGCACTGTGTTGGAACTGTGCTGGCGGAGCAGGGCTGTCGGGATGCTGTTGGAGGTCGAAGATGGGTAGTTTCCTTTTTTCCCCGGGTTTTGAGGTGGTTGGGGTTTGACATCCGGTTATACTGGAACACACAAAACAATAATAATAATAATGTGAGGGATAGAGAGATAAACGGGATAGAAAAAAAGCAAGCTAATACATAGGTGCGAACCTACCTGGTCGGCGTGCTGCATGGCAGCAGGACTGTATCCGCGTGCTGCATGGTACACTCTGAATGAGGCGAGCGGCACCGTGACGTTGCTTTTTATATGAGCAGGAGCGTCTTCTGAAAGCACGTGCAAGACGATGGATTAGCTTAGATGTGCTGAATAGTGACACACACACACACACACACACGTACTCACCTTCAAGGGTTGACAAGTTTGCCGAGCGGCAGAGCACTTTGCGCGGCATGCGTTTTTGAACGTTTTGCGAATGACGACATCATTATGCGCGTGATTGCTGACGCGAAATTTTGAGAAGAATGTATGCTTAGGTAAGCCGGAGCAGCGGTGGGTGAGGTAGGCGATGACGTAATGACCGCACGTGGTGCTGTCGAAACCTTGCAGCCTTCTGGCGTTGGTGGACCAACGCGTCCCGCAGACCGAATTTAAGAACCGGAGAAAATGGGGCGAAAGCGGTCCTATGCCGTAACTGTCAAAATATTCTGCACGCGAGTTTTTGTCCACAAAGATGCAAACCCAGTGTTGCCCGGATTTGGTGCTGGGGTCGGTGTTAGCCACTAGCGCCAAGGGAGGCGTTCGAATGCCGTGAAGTACGGGTAGTTTATCGCAGGGGTAGACGCCTAAAAAGTGAGAGCGCGTAGAGGGGCATGTCGATAGAAACCGTTGAATTTGAAAGGTGTTCATGATACCAAAATGGATCGGTTGGCGTCGATTTCGACCGTGCGATGTATTTCCGCTAGCAGCAGAAGTATGACCGGTTCTGTCAATTTATCGGCAAAACCGATGCTTATAGAGACGGTTCCGTGGCGCTGACCCGAGATGTGAGACTCGTTAGCGCTCATGTCTGCAGTGAGATCGAAAACCATTATCGTATACCCTTGCGGGTAGGTTTCTCTGGAGATGGAGTGTCCCTCGTCCTTGAAATGAATGCCTAGGCCGTCCTGCAGGGTTTGAAAGCATTGCAAATAGTGTCCCTTTGTAAAGTCGGGTTGCAGAGGTTGGGAGGGAACGGGTTGCCCGTTCACGTAGAGCTGAAAGAAGTTCATTTTAAAATGTTTCAAGTTGTACGGATTTGAGTTAAAATGCCCGGAATAGGCCTTGTCGGTGACCATGGCTACTACCACTCTCCTTGGAACTTGCCCTACGCACACGTCGCTAAACGTCATTGCCCTGGACTCCTTGGGGATGCTGAGAGCGTGAAAGCTGACGTCTTTGAGATGGTACTTTGCGTTGCCCTTTGCGAGCACGGCCTGGTGCGCGAGCTTTATGGTCGGCGAGGGCCGCACCGATTTTAAGCGCAGCGTGGCAGACACGATGTCGGCGTACCCCTTAAAGGTATCTACGTCGGAAAACAGATAAAACTGGGGAGAGGCGGGAGTGAGCTTGACGGTCATGCTAACGTTGTTCAAAAGCAGCTTCTCCTGTCTAAAAAGAGCGTTGGACAGAGGACCGATGAGCTGCACGACGTTGCTCCCTTTGGTAAACCCCTGACGGCACTGAAAGCCCGCATTGGCGATAAAAGTGTCCATGATGACTGCCGTGTCCTTTCTCCAGAGGGTAGATTCTAGTTTGGTGTTCATGGCATCTTCGGAGTAATTGAGAAGCGTCTCGAGGTAGGTTCTATAGGGGTAACCGGCTTGCGGCATGGAGACGATGATGTTATTGAGGGTTACCTCCATCTGTTGAAACAGGGAATTTAAGGCGTTGTTGACCAGAGTGGCGTTAGCGTCAGCGTTTAAGGCCTCTCCTTTGTCATCTACAACGCGCACCATGAGTTCGAGTACGACGTAGGTCAAGTCTAGGTAATCGTCCGCATTTCCGGAATAATGAAAGGTGATGGGGGCATTTTTCATTAAAGTGTTTTGAGGGTTTAGGTATAGGAACCGTGACTCCTCGATGCTCATCTGAACCGGCACCTCTGTAAAGAGGTCCAGTTCGGAACTCATGTGGACGGTCGCGTCTGCCATTACGAAAATACGTCTTGCACCTTGCGCCTACCGCGTTTCAGCTTGGACTGCTTGCTCTTTCCGGATTTGCTCGGTTTTATTCTCTTGAGACGCCTGGCGCCGGAACCGAGCATGGCACCGAGCTTTTCGTCGGCTTTTCGTTTTAAATTGTATCCGGACTCCTTGAGCCTCCGCTGGAGCGCTTGCTTCGGCGCTGCTCCCGCCACAGTCACATCGGACAGAACGTGGGCGCCCGCCTTTAAGGCCTCCTTTCCGACTGCTTTTGCTCCGCTCTTTAAAAACGGTAGCAACCTTCTGAAGAGTCCTCCGAGAGCTGAAAAGAGACCGCTGCCTCTTTGGTAGCGCTTGCCCCTGTAGAGAGCGAAATCGCGATGGTGGAACGCGCCGCCGGTCTGATTGAGGTAGTACCGCGTTACGGCGTGCACGTCCATTACGCCTGTTTCGGACGAAAAGCGAGAACTACAGTAGAGGAAAATCCGTCGGCGAATGGCAAGAGATCGCCGTAACCGTTCCTTAAATCTATGCTGACCGTCTTGAAGTCCTGCTGAATCAAGGGTACCCAATTTTGGGGAAAAAACGTCTTTTCGTCGCTCATGTAAGTGTTGTTGCTTCTTTCGTATTCCACGGCCGCGCTCTGTATGACTTGGGCGAAGGTGTCGCCCACGACTTGCGGGGACACTAGATTACAGTAGACGAACATTTCGTAAGGAAACCCCATATAAGGATCTACGGGGCGTTTAGCAGCTTTTTCGAGAATGACGTCGACGTAGGGATCGAAACCCAACATTTTTGCCATAGCGGGCGTTAAGAGCAAACTGTGGATGCGGTGTAGAGGCCCCGGAGGGTCCTCCGATTTCGAAACGTCTCGTTTGGGTCTGACGGAACGAGCCGCCGCGGGTTTCTGCTGCCCCGAAGCCCGGGGCTTCGGTTTCGGTTTCGGCTTTGGTCTCTGGCGGGGCGCATCGTTGAGAGCTTCGTATTCGCCGACCGCGTACGGTACGACAGCGCGCGCGACATTTTCCACAAACCCGTCGAACGGAATGTCGGGTAGTGGTTCGGGGTGGGCGACGGCGGCATTCACGCCCGCCGTCTGCTTGCGCTCGTCGAAGAGCAAGAAGTTTTCCACGTGCAAGTGTTCGAGTAGAGCGGCGTTGACGAGGTTCACCAAGTCTTTGGGATTGTGCACGATGCCTTGCGACATTTGCAAACTGAATTTGGAATGCGTGGGGAGGAGCGTCATGGTGTACTTGGTGCCCGCCAGACGGGCGTCGTCTGGCGAAAGGTTATAAAATTTCACCGGATACCTGACCTTTTGCAGGGCGACCTCCCATTCTCCCTGCAGAACGATTCTCTCGGGCAAGATGTTAGAAAATCTGGCCGTGGTGTTGTCGGTAAAGTGTTCCATGGAAGCGTTGCTCACGAGAGTGATGGAGAAGGGCTGGGTCTTAATCATGTCGAATCGACGGTCGAAGCCAGAACCCACGAGTTAAACTTTGCCGGATACCCCTTCCACTTTACCAAGACCTGCTTGCGGCGCCCTCGGCCCTTGGTCTGTAAAACGCGCTCGATCTTAAACGTCCGAGGTAGCGCGACCTTTTGTAGCTCCTGGGTGTAAAATGAGCCGTCTATGGCTTCTCCGGCCAGATCCTTCAACTTATATACCACCGGCCGACCGCGCACCACCTCGGCTATGCGAAATATTTCGTCCGTCCAATTCTGCTCGTAGCCCTTGTCGAATTTCATTTTTTCTTTAGAGATGCGCACGTGATCGCCGACGGAAAATGTGGGTTTCCCTGCGCGAGGTAGGGTCCTATTTCCGTAGAGATTGCGGTACACTCGTAAAATGTTAGACTCGTTCACGGCCTTCGGAGCCATTTTTATGGACCTGTGATGCGAGCTATTGTACGACTCGAGTACGGTCGGAAGGACTTCCAGGTATCTGTAACTGTTTTTGTGCGTGAAATACCTCCACATCTTGGTTTTTAAGGTGCGGTTGAAGCGCTCCACGACGCTGGCTTTAACGTTATTTTTGGTTGTGTAATGTTTCACGTCGTGTTTGTTCAGAAAGTCGCGAAAAGTCTTGTTGGTGAACTCGGTCCCCTTGTCCGTCTGGAGGACCCTGGGGACGCGTCGGGAGAATATGGAGCGAAACGCTTGCGCAACCTCGGTACCCAGCTTCGATTTCAGGGGTACGGCCCAAGCATATTTGGAAAATACGTCGATAACGGTCAGAATGTACACGTAAGGTTTGTTATGTTCCCTCACGCTGTTCATGACGTTTAGATCGGCCTCCCAAAGATCGTCCATATTCGTCACGTGATAACATCTGGTGGGGAACCGCTTTCTGACCGGCTTGTGCAGAGTGTAACTGTCCCGGGTTCGAAGGAAGGACTCGATGTTCGCCTTAGACGCACCCGTGGCCTTTCGAAGGGGCTCGACCGCGCCCAAACCGGCATAGTGTTCCGGTCTGGCATAGTATCGCCTTAGCGCCTTCCATTCCTTCATGCTTTACTTGTACAGGGGTTGCTAGACGCGCTTGCGAAAATGGTACGACGCGGAAGGCGATTTCGATTTCTTTTTCGGAGTGGCAGGGTTTGCCCTCTTCTTTTTGCGAGGCGAGAGGAGGTTGACCTTTATGGTTCGGGGTTCGACCTCCTGCTTCACCGGCACGCGCTCGTGCACGTCTTCGTAATCGTCGTCGTCGTCGTCGTCGTCGCCCAGGAAGGGCTTTCTGACTTGTGCCACTTGATCGAGGTAGTTGTCCAATTTATGTTTTACGAGCCGCCACTTTTCGTCGGCAGAGAGCTTCGCGCTCTGCAGGTTCCGAATTTCTTTAGCCAATCTGGATACGGTGCGGTCTACAGCGTGAAGCCTGTCGACGGTCTTCGGTTGCGGCGCAACGAGGATCTGCCTGCCGTACTTCATCCTGTTAATTTCGACACTAGCGCGCCGCCGAGCGAAGCCAAGACGGGTAGGAGGAATGCCGGCAAAAAACCTCCTTTTTGAACCAAGATGCTCTTCTTCTTCTTCAGAGGAACCCGTTTATCCGTCAACTTCCTCCAAGAAGCCTTGTGCTTCTTCAGGCGACCCAAGCACTTTGTGGGAAGTTGCACGTGACCTCTGCACACGTTGAGCATGCATTCGCTAATGGCCTTGATCAGATCGCCGTCGGCATTTTTTAACAACTTTTTGCGCAGAGGGGCCTTCGCCTTGGCCAGAGCCGCCAAATTGCCGTGCTGTCTCGCTATGCGAGGACTGGTCAGCGTCGCGAGCCTTGACCTACCTCTAGCCATGCTTGCGCGATAATGACGTTCGCCCCGAAAGCGGTACTTTTTATTTAGACTCGACGGCCTCGGTCGGGGCGAGACCCTGCCGGGATAATATAGAACGAAACGAAACCCGAGTCCTCTCGGCGGCCTCAGTTGGGTACGAAATAAGAGAGGTTTCCCCCCGGCAGCACGCCGGTTCGATACCTGTATCGGGCGGGCGTGTACTGAGTGCAGTCCAGCACGAGATACCCGTGAGGGCGTTCGGTGGCCTTCTCGAAGGCCTCCAAGAGAAACCTAGAGTTCCTGGGTTCGATCTGCTGGCACAGTCTCTCGATCTGCATCTTGTCCCGGTTGTTCTTGAAGACCACGACGTAGTTCGCATTCAGAGAGATGTTGCGATATTTCTGACCCTGCGGAAACACGTTCTGCAGGATGTAGACGATGCCGAAGCGCTTGTGATGGGAGTCTCTGGTGAAAAAATTGGACACGTCCTTCCCGCCACCCTCCACCATCAGATCGTCGAGGACGACGAGGTCGTTCTCGCCCACCGAAGCAAGTTCGGGTATGCCCGCGTGGGTCTCGCAGCGCAGAGCCGAGGGTTCGAGTCTCGGCGAATACTCCGGAGGGTGGCACCACAGCACCCTCCTGGGGCGCACGTCGAACATCCGGTGCGCGTGGCGCAACAGGTTTTTCACGAAGGTCGACTTGCCGCAGCGCGACGGCCCCGCCACGAGCATCGTGCTGGGAAACTCGAAACGCCCCAGGTCTCGGGGACAGGGCATCGTCTCCTCGGGGGTGCCCGGTTCGAAATGACTTTGGCGCGGCTGCGGACGTCTCATTTATGCGTTCCTCTTGAACCCGTAGGGATAGGAATCGTGATCGCCGGCGAGCACGCGCTTGTTGACCACCATCCTAAACGTCTTCGAGCTGGGTTCGGTGACGACCGTCCAAGACGGTTTCCGCGAGATCTGCGTGCCCTCCAGCTTCACCGCGCGGTCGTTGTCCCTGAGCACCACGTCGCGAATCACCTCCGCGTTCACCAGCTCCAGGTTTCCCGAATCGAGCGTGATCCCCTTCACCTTGCACACCGAGAAGGTCTTGCCCGTCTCGGGGCAGACGATCTCCATGCAGTAGCTTTTGGGCCCCGTGGAGGCGAACCGGGCGATGTAAGAGCCCCTCCCGTACTTCTCCAGCTCGTCCGTCATGTCCCCCAGGAGGCGTCCGACGGACGGCGTCCAGTCGCCCGGAGCGGCGGCGACGACGACGGAATCGGTGTCGAAGTAGCAGACCCGTTCTCCCAGCCTCTTGAGGTAGGAGTAGAGCACCAGGCGCGCGTGAGCCGTGGTGTAGGCCGCCAGCACGGCGTTGGCGGCGGTGTTGACCTTGCGGCACTGCTCGCGGTACCTCCACACCGCGTACACGATCCGGTCGGTGACGGGCACGTAGGTCTGCACTTCCACGCCCGGGTCGTTGAGCAGCTCCAGGAGGCGGTCGTACCGGTCCACCAGCTCGCACGTGGGGAGGTTTTCCCTCTGCCCCAGTTTGCCCCAGAAGCTGTTGAGCATCAGCTTGGCCAGCTCCCGCCTGCCGGGGTTGGCGGCGACGGCCTGGGGATCCAGGGCGACGCCTTCGTGTTCGAAGAATTGCTCCACGTACTGCTGCTTTGCGGCGGGGTCGTCGCAATCCGAGGGCCATCCGGAGGCTTCGGTCTTGATCTTCAGGAACTGATTCACGTAGTCCTCGAAGAGACCCTTGGCTCCGGTGGTCGGATCGTGCCGCACCACGTCGTACTCCCAGATCTCGTGGACCCTGAGGAGGCGGTACCCCTCCTCCAGGGCGACCTTCATCTCGTCGACCACCCAGGTACCCAACAACGCCCTCTCGCGCTCTCCGTGGTGGCACTCGTCTTGGTTCTCCGCCTCCGCGCAAGCGCGGCATAGCGGGAACATGAGCTTGCCGCCGATGCGCGCCGGTAGCACCGGGTGGTACAGATGTTGCGGCGGTAGAACCTCGCACTTCACCAACCCGCCCCCCACGTCTTCCAAGCGCGGGAATCGATCCACGTGGATCTTGGGATGGCCCGCGGGGTAGGGTTTCGTCTTGTTCACGTACGGGTACAGGCTGCACACGTCGTAGTAGTAGATCTTGCTATCCCCCTTCGCCTCGCAGTACGTCTTGGTGCAGTTGGTGCGACCTCCGTAGAAGGCGTCTCTGGGGTTCAGGGGTTCGGGTACCGGAAAGTCCCTTGCGTGGCGCGCGAGGTCCTGGTCGGCCTTCGTCGCGGCGTCGAACTCGCACTCCCACATTTCCACCACAGCGTAGCCGGCGGCCTTGATTTTGGCCGTGACCTTCTCGGTGCTCTCTAACCTGGAGGCCATGGTTTCGTGTCCCGAGTTGTATATCGCCGCATGGCGATTGTGAAAGCACCGCCTGCAGCCGTGGTAAAAGCAGCCGTGGAAAAAGTACGCGGTTTTTTCGGCCTCTCTGTACCCGTCCACCTTGTGCCCCGCGATTTTGGCTTCGCGTCCTCGCATGGCGTGCTGGATGACGATGCTGTTTTGCGTCTCTAGCCAGGTTAGCCATATGCACGCGGCGCGAGACTGCCGGTCCGCTAGTCGATACCCGCCCGCTGGCAAGAGGGCAATTTTTTTAAGCGGCATGAAGCGCTTTCTATACACGCACATGCACGCCTGCGCGATGGTGACGCATTCTCTGAACGGGTCTATTCCGTTCTCGTCCAAGAATTCCCTTCTGAATTTGGAAACTCCCTGACTGAGTAGAAATACGTCCATCTTGCAATACGCCACCATTTCCGCCCTCATGTCGAAGACGTGCCCGGAGGACGCCTTTTCTTCGTGCCACTGCTCGAAGGCTTTCCGACCCTCCGCCGACATGCCCTCAGGGCAGTAATGCCTTTTGTCGGGAATCGAACCCACGTACCGCTCGTTTTCCTTCGTGTTAAACAGGTACGGGAAATAACCTTTGCATTCCTTCAATCCGAAGGTCTTGGAAAAGCGGGAGAGTGGCATGGGTATGAAGTTGAGCGAGTCTAGAAATGTGACGTCACCGTACCTCATCCTGTAGATCTTGCTCCCGTTCATGATGAGCTCCGGGATCCAGTCTAAGTGCGCCACCATGTACTTTAATAGAAACTGCCCGTCGTAAGCTCTGAGGTTATGCGCCACGACGTAGACGTCCCGGGCTTCGAATCTCGCCTGCGCGATGTGCTCGAAAAGCTGCTTCACGGGTTCGTCCGTGAACACCCATTCTTTGCAACCGCATTCCATGCAGTATGCCGTCTTGCGGCGTTCGTCGATGCAGTGCGGGCAGGCTTGGTACAACACGCACAAGTTAGGTACATGCTCGTATGTGTCCTTTTTGCCGGTATATGGAATGTTTTGCGTGCATTCGAAGTCGATGAACATATACACGTACCGGTTTCTTTTGTTCTTTGCGGCGTACGGCTGCATATAGCACATGTGGCTAGAATTCACGTGTGTCTTGCAATGATAGCAGTACTTTTCCCCGCACTCGTGCGCGGTTTTTCTGTACCTCGCATTCACGAGCTTGTTGCAAGACGTGCACACCTTTTCTACGTCGCACACCGACAGCGCCTTTGGGTAAAAAACGCCTTTCTTTGCGTGGTTTGCAAAGCATGTTGGTCCCTTAAAATCTCTGTTGCACCCGGCGCAGCGTATGTAGGCGTCGAATCGCGCATCGCACTGCTGATGGCATTTAGCGCACTGGCGTCGCACCTGTGAAATTCTTTTTTGTGTGCCGAGGGATGATGACACCGGCGGCAATACGATTTGCATTTAAAGCACTTGTGAAGGTTCACGATGGCGTTAAAGTGCCCGGCGTGGAGCATGACGTCGATGTATTTATCGCATTTCTTATCCGACGCGTACAGCACGTGCTTCCCCGTATGATCGCCAAACACCGTCACAGCGTAGCCCTTTAACGCAGCGTCAAAGCGTCTGACGTCATCTATGGTGCAGCCGTCGTGGCCTTGACCGATGCTCGCGCACAAGGCTACGGCCTTCGATTTTTGCAGATAGTCGGAACGCGTCATCGTTCTGTAGTTGACGTCGCGATCCACTTTGGCTTTGCCTACAACGATGGCTCTTGCTAAACACAAGTTGTCTTTGTTGGCTATTTCGACAATGCCTTTATTGCGCCTACAGGCATCGCAAGGTTGGTGGCACGAACCCGAGACCTCCCTGGTCCACACAAACGTCACGTGAAGAGGCCCGCTTAGCAAGAATTGTTGGTTACTTTGCATTACTTTTTCGATGCTTCCAACAATGACATCCGCATTCAATTGGTCTACGCGCCTAACGCTCATGTTGAAGGCTTTGGACGTCTCCTTTTCGTCTGTTATGGATATGCCTAAATATCCGGGTTCGTTTTCTAACAGGTTCTCTTTCGCAAAGTTTAGAATATCGTTAAACAGATGCGATACCCATTGCTCGGGGTTGACATCTCTGGGGACCGGGTTTACGGTAATTTGAGACTCTGTAAAGCCGGAAAAAAGCTTTGGCAGCGTTCTCTGCTTGTGCCCTATAATTTCGAACGTAGGCTGCAAGGTGTCATCGCGACTTCCCCCGGATTGCATCTCCATCTTATCGTCCGAATGCGCCGATCGCTCTTTCCCCTGCAAAGTGCTGCTGCTATTTTGTTTTTTTTATTTTAAACTATTTTTCGTCAAATAGAACGATTTTGTAGAAAAACTCCCGCTATCGCAACGCTTCACTACGGGCGTTTGCTCTTGGCTCAGGGTTTTTATAAGCTCGCTTATCAAAAACGCTGTTTCATTATGCGCGTCGAGTTAAATGCCTCGTTTCGCAACAAAATTGTTACGTTTGTAAAAAAAACGCTGTCATTCTGTCACTATCCACCACTGCACGACCACCACTGCAATAAGGCTGCATAAACGCTGACGAGTTTCCTTTTCTCACGGTCGTTTTACACACGTCGGCATACTTCCTTGTGCAGTGCTGCGCATGCGAAATGACAAGCAAGCAAGCAGCGTTTTAACGTTTATGTACACTCGCGTCAGTACAATTTTTTAAAACTAACAACGCCGTGTGTGGTGTTTTTTTTGTGTTGTGCAGTGCATACGTGTTATGTAAAACGCGAGAAATAAAAAGAAGCAGCAGATACTTCCTTTCTAAGGAGTAACACCAACTGTTGAATGAAAATTCTCAAGTGTTAACGTTCGTATCACCTCTAACCTCTGTCTCTTATAGGTGAGTACGAAAGTTTATTTTCATATCCACTTATTTTTAATCCGGTTAAACTTTTCGGGGAATGGTTGCATCCGAAGGGACGCTATACACTGGCCTTAAAATTCTAAATTCTTTCCAACAACATGGCGGGGCAAGAACTGAAAAGCGACATGCTTTTAAAAAGAATGCTAAGCATTGTACAATTCGAACCATTTATAACAAATATCTCGGAAATGGCTGACGTCACAAAAACGTTATTTCAAATAAATTGTGTGTTTTTTTAAAAGAGATCTAAATTTTTTGTATTGTATGTTTTTTCTGAAACCTTAGCAGTTATACAAGATCGTAGAAAATTTCTTCCGAATCAAGAGGACTTCGCAGGCTATTTCCGCAAAATTCGAGATATACATTTTATTTTTCATATAAATGACTTTAATATATGGTGTTGTAATTAAAATCGTCAGAGGCAGTTTTAGAAAATAAAACATTTCGGAAAATAGTTCATGTAAAGGGTAGTTTTGGGTGGAGGGACTTTCTTGTAAATCTCTGTGTCGTAACTTTTTGGAAGGTACTCAACCTAAATACCAAGTTTTAGTATTTATCCGACTTTTCATTTTTGAGTTATGCTGCTCTGACACATACACACAGAATTTTCTAAAAATGTTTTTTATTCAGGGGACCTCGAAACAAGTATTTAGTTTTTCCGGTGAAATCTCAATATTGAATATTTGGATGCAATGCATACCTCCTCTACCTACTATTTTACGTGGTAGAGAAAGCCCCCTAAATCAATATTATTCCATGCAGTTGTGAAATGTGTTTCAGTGGGGTGAATAAAAATTAGTTTGTTGGTATCGTTATCACAGTACTGTTTCACTTGTGATATACCGTTCTCTTTGTATCAAAATGAAAAAAAGAAAAGTTAAAAGAATGACGAGTTTTAGTGAGAAAGGTCTAAAGCTTTTAAACATTAAAATCAACATGGAAACTTTGTAAATAGACAACGCCTCAAAGTGATACTAATACACATAGATTGTGTGCTTTAACGTTCTTGTAAATAAGGCTTCGTTTCCTACGGTTTAACACTTTGTACAAAAGACATTCACAATGAGACTACTTCACAGCTATTCCCAGAAAATTGAAGTTATACATTTTATTTGTCGTGCAGATATCTTAAACATACCGCACCGTAATCAAAAGGGGGTTAGAGCCGTTTTTAAGACAATAAAAATAACGAACTTTCTCCCGCTAAACGGGTAGTTTGCGGTGTGGGAATTTTCTTGAAAATCTACGGTTTGTTAAATTTTTACTTTCTCTACTACGTATAGTAAGTAGGGGAAGTATTGCATTCCACCCAAAAATTCGATACCGAGATTTCACCGGAAATACGTGTTTTGAGACCTCCTGAATCCAAAAAAAGCATTTTTGGAAACATGTCCGTGTGTGTGTCTGTGTGTGTCTGTGAACAGCATAACTCAAAAACGAACAGTCGGATAAGCACCAAACTTGGTATTTAGGTTCAGTATCTTCCAGAGATGCGACACGAAGGTTTTCAAGAAAATCCCCCCCACCCCAGACTACCCTTTACATGGAAGATTTTTCGAAAATGGCTCTAACGATTTTGATTAAAATATCGCATGTTTAAGATAATGTTATGAGAAATGAAATGTATATCTCGAATTTTCTGGGAATGTCTCCAAAAGTATTCTTCATTGTGAACGACTTTTGCATAACTGGTAAACCATAAGAGATAGACAAAATTTTACTACACATAAAATGTAGATCGCGTTAAAATACACAATTTATGTCATATACATTTTTTTAGTTGAGTGAACCATTTTCGAGATATTGCTTGTTATTTCCTTAAATTTTCCAATACTTATACTTTTTCTCAAATGCGTTATTCATTTTTACTTCCTCTACTACGTATAGTAAGTAGGGGAAGTATTGCATTCCACCCAAAAATTCGATACCGAGATTTCACTGCAAATACATGTTTTGAGAATCACTGAATCCAAAAAAAAAAGCATTTTTGGAAACATGTCCGTGTGTGTGTCTGTCTGTGTCTGTGTGTCTGTGTGTCTGTCTGTCTGTGCGTCTGTGTGTCTGTGAACAGCATAACTCAAAAACGAACAGTCGGATAAACACCAAACTTGGTATTTAGGTTCAGTATCTTCCAGAGATGCGACACGAAGGTTTTCAAGAAAATCCCCCCACCCCAGACTACCCTTTACATGGAACATTTTTCGAAAATTTTAATTTTCTCAAAAACGGCTCTAACGATTTTGATTAAAATATCATATGTTTAAGATATTGTCATGACAAATAAAATGTATATCTCGAATTTTCTGGGAATGTCTCCAAAATATTCTTCATTGTGAACGACTTTTGCATAACTGGTAAACCATAAGAGATAGACAAAATTTTACTACACAAAAAATGTAGATCGCGTTAAAATACACAACTTATGTCATATACGTTTCTTTTGTTGAGTGAACCGTTTTCGAGATATTGCTTGTTATTTCCTTAAATTTTCCAATACTTATACTTTTTCTCAAATTCGTTTATTCATTTTTTTTTATGTCCTGAACATGCAAAGAGAATGGAATTCGCCACATAGCAACCAGCGTTAAAATATTTGACTATCGCTTAAAAGCTACCAATTAGATTGTACAAGAGTAGAGAAAGTCATGTCAGTGTAACACATCAGTTTTTTTTTATACGCTACTATTTTAGTGTGTGTGTGTGTGTGTGTGCGCGCGCGCGAGTACGTGCCTAGGATCCGTGCGCCACAAGCCAAAACGACGACGTTATAGAAAAACTTTATCATTTGCCTACCGGCCAGGGACAACCGCTAAAAAACCTGAAAAAAGCTCTAAGAGTATTCTAACGCTTACCGATCTGGAAAACCCTTGAAAACAAGATAGTACACTTTTGAGATATTGCTTGTTATTTCCTTAAATTTTTCAATACTTTTTTACTTTCTCTACTACGTATAGTAAGTAGGGGAAGTATTGCATTCCGCCCAAAAATTCGATACCGAGATTTCACCGGAAATACACGTTTTGAGACCTCCTGAATCAAAAAAAAAAAAAAGGCATTTTTGGAAACATGTCCGTGTGTGTGTGCCTGTCTGTGTGTCTATCTGTCTCTCTGTGTGTGTGTGTGTGTGTGTGTGTGCGCGCGGGTACGTGCCTAGTATCCGTGCGCCGACAAGGTAAAACTTCATCATTTGCCTACCGGGCAGGGACAACCGCTAAAAAACCTGAGAAAACCTCGAAAATTAGAAACGCCTTCGTCAACCAGTACAGAAAACGCCTACCAACCAGGGAAAACCTATGAAAAAGCAGAAAGAGCTTGCATTTGTTTACTATCCGCAGAAAACTCCCAAAAAAAAAAAACTAGTTATTTTTTAAAAAAAAGGAAAAAGACGAATAATATAAGTATGGTAGAAACAGCTTGCATTCGTCTACCAACCAGAGAAAACCCCCGAAACACTAGTTATTTAAAATTGCTGATGAGTTCTGGATAGGCTTTTGCAAATGTTGTTGGTAGCAAAACTTGCCTTTTCCATCACCTCCAACATACCCCACTCCCACACCTTTTTTTCTTTCCACCAATCATAATCTCTCTTATTCTCGCCAATCAGCAACTTTCATTTGTTCCTTTCCACCAATAACATCACTTCTTATTCCCACCAATGACAACTTCACACGTCACTTTCTGTTATACTTTTTATCCCTCGTTCGCCATCTTTCCCCCTCTTTCAGACCCCAACCGCCGCACAGTCAACACCTCGCCGCTCCTTAACCTCAACTTCGTGCCTCCGCCATCTTATTTAGTTCACATTTTTACCACCGCGCCTCTCATCTCTCAACCAGATTGCCTGCAAGAACACATCTCGTTCATTCGCACCTCGACGGTTGCCTCGGCAGCAGCTACTGCGAACACCTACGTCGTACACGTTTTTGACCGCTTTCGACCGGCTATGAGAACCCTGCTCCTACGTACGCTAGCGACCATCACGATGGTCCAGTACCAGGTTTTTGGTATAGTTAAATTACGCCTCTGCAAAGGGTGTCTGTACCGCTTTAAAAACCTAGGTATATCAGTGGGTAGTGATGTTGGTTGATCTTAAAGCTGGTTAAGCATTTTCAAAAACAGTTTGCTTTTATTTTTCCGTCTCGCGTGCCGCGCTTTTGGTGACGCATCCACACCGGTAACAGGTAAGTAACACACGCATAATTATTTTTCGGACCTGCTTGGCGTAGGAATATATCCTTTCGTGTTTTGGTACTGTAACCGCAAACCTCCTTACCCACCTCTTGCGTCCGCCATCTTGTTTAGTTCTCACCGCATCTCCTTGTCGCAGACCCTCCGCCATTTTTAGTTCCCACTATTTTAACCTCAAAATCTACTCTTCTAAAACTCTTGCTACCCCCATCTTCTTTTAGTTCCCATTCTCACCACTGCGTCTCCTTACCCCCACCTCTTGCGACCGCCGTGTTCACCACTAACCTCCAAATTTCCTCGTCCTTAAACCTCTTGTCTCAACAACCTTGTCTAGTTCCCATTTTCGCCACCGCATCTCATATCGCCCCCATCTCTCTATCCACTCAAGAAAACTACCATCCGACGTTCAAAAATTGCTGATCAGTTCAAGACAGGCTTTTGCAAATCTTGCTGCTAGCAAAACTCACCTTTCCCATCACCTCCAACATACCCCACTCCCACACCTTTTTCTTTTCCTCCAATCATAATCTCTCTTATTCCTACCAATCAACAACTCTCATTTGCTCCTTTCCACCAATAAACTCACTTCTTATTCCCACCAATCACAACTTCACACGTCACTTTCTGTTACACTTTTTATCCCTCGCTCCCCATCTTTTCCCCCATTTCAGTACCGACCTCCGCACAGACAACACCTCGCCACCCAGCTCCTCTCCATCACGCGACCTCCATACTCCTCCATCTCCCTTCCTCCATCTTCCACCCCAAATTAACGAACCAATCAAAACACTCCACGTCACTTCCTCAATTCTTTCAACTCGTCCCGGATGAGCCAACCGATTTAACGATAATCCTAACGCTCAGGGCGCTTTTCAAACTTACCGCCGCCGCCGTCGCACGCAGCGACACTAGCGACACTAGCGCCCCTAGCGGCAGGATTATCGTTAAAACAATTGGCTCATCCGGGACTATTACTACTGAGGGCACAGTCCTCACGTTACCATAGCTGGATGCGTACTGAATGTAGGAACGTTCTGACACCAAGATGGCGGCTCTAGCCCTACTCATGCCACGATAGGCCAAAACGTCTGGGACTTTCTGGATTGCGCTCGTAATTGCTTCACCACAAAAAGATACTGTGACGGCTATAGTCTTATGTTAAAAGATTGTGATAAATATTATTTTATGAAGTTCGAGATATTCAGGACAACATTTGTTTAAGTAAATCCATGAGATGACTTTAGAATTCTTGCGAGTCATTTCCCGGATGCTAATGTAAGCAGGAGTTTGGTAGTATGACTTTTAGGGGAAAGATGTCCGACACGTGGGTGAATTAAGCTGAAGTTCACTAAGTGAACTGTTCAGTTCTCCGTCACTTCACTTCCTTCGTGACGTAGGCTCTTCACACCGGATGGTTCACTTCACTCGGGAGTCGAACACAAGTTCTCCACAACCCGTCGCTCCGCAGTCGTCACCAACTTGTCGGAGAATCGTTCTTGATGTCGAACCAGAAACGCAGTCGCTATCTCGCTCACTGACTGACTAACTCAACTGACTGTATCCCGCGAGAGCGCTCGCTTGTATAGTCAGTGAAGTCCATCCACAAGGTTCTCGAACGTTCTAGAATTATTTCGACATACTTTCTGGAAGAGGGGAAGAAGAAGCTTCCAGAACGTTCTAGTATCTGCCGATAGCGAGCCCGGTGTTTACGTTGTCGTTGTTTGTTCCGACTGCCCGGCGTCGACCTCCCGATAACCTAAATGGGCAGTTTGACACATCATCAAGACTCAATGCCGTAGACGACACCACCAGGACTTCATCTACAGCATCAGACACAACGCAAAAACTCTTTACAACATAGAGCTGGGTCTCAGAACTCTGGCACGACAATCAGTTCCACTAGGAGACCACTTCCAGCAGCCACACAAGTAAGTTCAACTTCAACCTACTTACACGTTTATCACTTCAATCCTGTTCTAAACCCTCGCCATTCCCACTAGTGTTGCAGTCAGGTTTCATGGCTGCACCCTAGTTACTACCTATACCCGCTCCCGCCTATAGGGCGGCAGCCAACAGCTTTCGATCTACTAACGCGGATGCTATGCGGGACCGCACAACCTTCACGATCTATTCCACTTTTCCTTCTACTATCCATTTTCCTTCCGGTGGAGGAGTTTTTAGTGGGTAGGCCGACGCTTGGAGAGTCCCACACTCTCAGTTCCGACACCATTGGGGCTGAGGTCAGTGACTAAATTATTTTCTCCTGCACTCGAAAAAAAAAGATAAGCTTGGCCCATAGCCGCTGCGACACAGTATTCAGCTAGACACTAGCAGCATTCTCGTCGGGTATTTAAACTTAGAGCTTTTTTATGGCCCGGGGTCGAACTATCACTTGCCTAGCAGGACCCTATCTGTGCTGGTCAGTTTCTTAAACCTATTTTGTGCTACCTTGCAACATCGACGCACGCCCCAGGCACGACGAAGATGGAACGCCGGACCCAGTTAAATCCCCAAGCTGTCTCTCATGAAATGTAGTTTTCTTGTTATTAGAAAGATTAAAGTTTCCTTTGGAAATGGAATTACACGTCTGAAGGTGTTACGGTTTTACCACCCTACCCGCTGCCTCAACTTATTGTGATGAAGCGCTATGGCCCAAAGTTATCGGGAGGTCGGCGCCGGGCGGTCGGAATAAACAACGATAAGTACCACTCGTCAGCGTAAACACCGGGCGCGCTATCACATATACACAGAACCTTCTGGAAGTTTCTGCCCCCTCCTCCAGAACGTGTGTCGTATTAGTTCTAGAATGTTCTGTGCAAGATTCCACTGCCTACATAAGCGAACGTTCTCGCGCGAGCAGTCAGTTGAGTTGAGTCAGTTAGTGAGCGAGCAGGTTATCAACTCCTTTCTGGTGCAACATCCAGAGCGATTCTCCGAGCGAGTTGGTGTCGTCTGCTGTGATGTGCAATGAGTGCTGCTGCTTCAGAGAGATTGAAGAGGTCTTGTGTTCGACTCCCAGCGAGTGAAACGTCCGGAAGAAGTGAAGTGACAGGGAAATTAAACTAGTTCACATTAGTGGCAGTGTGAACGAAGTGAACTCCCATTGAAGGTAAACTAGATAGAAACAGTGTCAGTGACTTAGAGTGACAGTAGAAAAACTGGACAGTCACACTATAACCCCCTCAATGTCACCCCGTGCAGCGTTTCCGTCCCCGTCACTTCTGCCAAAGTGACCTTAACGTGACATCTGGTGAAGGCGCCGATGGCTTCTCCATCTTACATCATAATTGGTGGGGCGCCGGGCCGATACGCACCAATCCTTACAGACCTTACATCATTTCTAGAACTTGTAGGACTGTGTGAGAGATTAGGGAAACTAGAAATGAAACACCTGGCGATTCTCATGTTCTTTTTCTTGAATATCAGAAGATTTCACATCCGTTATTAGGAATATCACGGGGATTTACGAAATTACAATTATAAAGTGTAAAGGGGAGACCATTGTTCAATAATTTAATAAAAGGTGTAGGGAAAGGTAAATGAAACTGAATTAAATCATCATTCATGGTTTTAAAAGCCTGCGTACTACGTCGGGTGATTCAACTTGTCAAAAATAGAGAAATTTTCCATGGTTACCATTAGATTAGCTGGGTGAGATGAGGCTTTCTGTGTTCTTCAAGTGGTATAAAGCTCCAAATTCGTATCTTTGTTGGTGTTTAATACTGTATTTTTCTATGGGTTAAAAATGCGTAAACTGTCACGAAAATGTGGTAACTGGTTTATGGACTGAAAACGGAAAAATAATAGTTGGAAAACCTGGGTTCTTGTAGCATATACACTAACAAACTCGAATATTGTGTTATCCAGGATCACGCTTAATTACCTCCAATTACTTGGTTTAGCAATACATTTGCTGATCGGACCATTGCACTACCTGAATGCATGATGTGGTTTTGATGCGACAATCACAACGTTTAATATGCAATTCATGAAATATGCCTTTAGCACTATTTTGCAAAATTCATTGATGGTATGCAAACGTATTTTTAGATAGTGTTTTTTATCCACTTCCCGTTAATGCTGTCATGGTGGAAAGTTGAATTTCCTGCATTCAGTGCTAGTTACCTAAACTATGAAGTAGGAGTAATGTAGTTCCACTGTTGGGGAGCCAAAACTTGAAGTATTTGCAGCCCCACGTTCGATACAAAGTTTGTGGTGGTCTTCGCCCCAATGTTACTTTCCGGTGGCCTTCGCCCCAACGTTTAAAAAATAAGCTTTTGTAATTGTTAATGTTTATTTGAATATTATATATGTATGCCTCGGCTGCGTCAGTAGTAATTGTAGAAACACGTATCTCTTAGCAGGGGGTGATGCGGCTAAAGAATGAAGGCTTACACAAATTATAATTTTTACTTCATTCTTTTTATTAATCTTTCTCACGATTAAATAACACTTAACTGATATATCATACTGTAGAGCTGTGAGATTGTTTATTAATTGCACTTTTTAATATATAAACTTTATATTATTCACGCCGTAATGAATTTTATGTCTCTCACTGAATACGTATCGAACTTCTCGGGAACGCTGCTTTCCTGCGTCCGGTTGGGTACGCTATCTTCTCGCGTCTGGCGTTTACCGCTTAAATTTGTAAATTTCTCTATTTCAAGTCCCTAGTTGGCTAATCCTACCGAATAGAATACTTTTTGTTTAACTTTCAGCTTTTCTAGTTTTTGATTGGCTATTTATTAAAAATGCTTTAAATATTACATTATTGTTCCAAGAATTACTAGTAGCCTTTATTAAACATTCTAATTCATTATTGCCTCAAGGTTACCTCATTGTTAGCAACTTTCGGCTTCTATTCTCACAGCTCCTACATTGTTAAATTACGTAATACATTCACATAACATTATTAAACATGTACATAATATAAACATTAATACAATTACTCTTACATACACTTTATTTATTGTTTATATACATATTGCTTTAAGGCGGGCTGTTATATATTTTTATTATATAATCAGACTGATATAATTTAAATGTTTAAAATACTGCCTCACCTAACTGCGTGTTTTGTCTATTTTATTGCACGTTTATGCATCGACTATATTAAATCCTCTAACTTTTGATGTACAGGGTGCTCCATTTAAGTTGATACTTTACAATATTTCCAAAACTAAGCTTGTAGAAAGAAATGTCTTTGATAAAAGTTGCTTGATATTATGGGGGAAAGTAAATGTCATTAATCGTGTTGTGTTTGGAGAACGTTATGATGGTAATTTTAGGGTGAATTTAATTTTTTATATGGGAATCTATAATTAGGGTCAAATTAAGTTTACCTTAAAGTAACTATCACAACGTTCCTCGAAATAAAACACGACTAATGGCATTTTCTCCACCCCCCTATAATATCAAGCAACTCTTATTACACATTTCTTTCTACAACACTTAATTTTGGAGATATTGTACAGTCTCAACTTAAATGGACCACCCTGTATTTGTTATTGGACTATATTGTACATATTCATTATTCGTATTTAATACAATCTCACATTTGATAGTTGCATTTTACCATTTAAATCTTACCTGGGACTTTACTTCTTTTTATATGTTAATATCTGCTTATAACTTAATTCATAAAGCAGCTGAATATGAGCTGCAAGCTATTGCTTTGTTTTAATGGTCAATAAGCAAGCGTGGACAATCGATCGCCAGTTCGCCAGCAAACTGCATCTGAGAAAGTGCGTGCTAAATAAAAAAATTTTGATGTGTAACATTCACATGACTTTCTCTACGCTGCATCGCTTATTAGTGGGTATACAAATTGTCTTACAAAGTTTGTTGTCCTATCTGCTTCATTTTAATCGAGATAAACCTTTGCAGAAATAGCTACATTGCACATTTCGTTATAGATACAAAGGGAATAGCGATAGTCAAATGCTTAAGAACTGGACGCTATATGGTGGCCCTAAAATTCCATACTCTTTCCATGTCATCGGCAGGACTGGCAAAGTATTCAGCAATTCGAACCATTAATAACGGATATCTCGGATTTGGCTGTTGCCACAAAAAATGTCTAAAGAGATCTACATTTTTTGTGTACAAGGTTTTCGTCTATTGCTTAACGTTTATCAGTTATACAAAAATAAACACAATTCCCTCCGAATCACAACTTTACAGGCTATTCCTGGAAAATTCAAGATATAGATTTTGTCATGTAAATATCTTTCATAATATCAATATATCATACCTATCGATAATAAGAAGTTTAAAAGCTTGTCGTTAAGTGCTCTTTCCATGATATTGCGAGAAAGAACTGAAAAGCGCCAGTATTTTAAAAAAATAATGTATTTAGAAATTCAAACCAATTATAGCAAGATATCTCGGAAACGGCTGATTAAAGGTTTCACGAAATAAGTTGCGTGTTTTAAAGATATCTATGTTTTTTTGTGTAGTACGTTTTGTCTATCTCTTAACGTTTACCAGTGTTACAGAATTAAACAAAATTCCTTCCCAATGAAGAGGACTTCACAGGTTATTCCCAGAACATTCAAGATATACATTGTATTTGTTATGTAAATATCTTAAATATATGCCACTTTAAACAAAATCATTGGAGCCATTTTTGAGAAGCTAAAAAATTTCGAAAAAGTTTCGTATAAAGGGTAGTTTGAGTTGGGGATTTTCTTGAAAAGCCTCGTGTCATATCTTTGGAAATTACTGAACTTAAACACCAAGTTTGATACACTTCCAGGCTTTCATTTTTTATTTATGATGCTCTATCTCTCTCCCTCACACACACACACAAACACACACAAACGCGCGGACCTTTTTCTAATAACCTCGATATCGAAGATCCAGATGCAATGGAATATTTCTCCTACCTAGTATAGGAAAATTGAAAACAAATCCAAATATCAATAAGTAAAACATAATAAAATAAATAACATGAATGCAAAGAAAGGTGCAGATAAGCATTTGTAAGGTAAAGTCAGCAGAACTGCTTGTATTCTTCTAGAGTGACTCTTCCCTATTTCAATAATCTCGTCAAATGATATCCCTGAATCAGCACATTCCATTTCCACGTTTGAGGAGTTTTATATGTTACGCGCCGCTATATTTACCAGTGAACACCGACAAAACCGCAAAATATCGCTCATTCATACACACGTACCATTCTGTCCTGAGTAAACTGTGCCAGCCACACACGTGATTTAACTGTTTTTCTTCAACCAGGTATGTATGAGATGGAAGTGCTTTGTTAGAGGTGTAAAATGTTTGCGGGAGAACACTCCATTCTGGCTCTCTTATTATTCCGGAACAACTTTCCTAAAATTCTTTTCCAAATAAGCATTTTTCTTAAAAATACATATTTTCAAATATGAATTTTCAATTTGTTCCCTAATATAGTTTCCTAGTGTAGCTTTCTCCTAAAATTGTACCTTTAGCATGACTTTCATAATGCTATTTTCCTACCGGTCATATTTCCTAAAACCTTCCCACGCCTTTAATTTCTGACAAGCGTCACAGTTTGCCTAAGAGTTTGCATAGAAATAACAACACAATAAGTTGCCAGGCCAACCACTTGGTTAAGTCCAAGTTGGTTTTAGAATGAGTCAAGACCGAGTTGCTTTTAGAATGTCATGAGTCAACTTCAGTTTGGTTTTACAATGCCGTGAGTCAAGTCCAAGTTGGTTTTAGAATGTCATGAGTCAACTTCAGTTTGGTTTTACAATGCCGTGAGTTAAGTCCAAGTTGGTTTTAGAATGTCATGAGTCAACTTCAGTTTGGTTTTACAATGCCGTGAGTCAAGTCCAAGTTGGTTTTAGAATGTCATGAGTCAACTTCAGTTTGGTTTTACAATGCCGTGAGTCAAGTCCAAGTTGGTTTTAGAATGTCATGAGTCAACTTCAGTTTGGTTTTACAATGCCGTGAGTCAAGTCCAAGTTGGTTTTAGAATGTCATGAGTCAACTTCAGTTTGGTTTTACAATGCCGTGAGTCAAGTCCAAGTTGGTTTTAGAATGTCATGAGTCAACTTCAGTTTGGTTTTACAATGCCGTGAGTCAAGTCCAAGTTGGTTTTAGAATGTCATGAGTCAACTTCAGTTTGGTTTTACAATGCCGTGAGTGAAGTCCAAGTTGGTTTTAGAATGAGTCAAGACCGAGTTGCTTTTAGAATGTCACGAGTCAACTTTAGTTTGGTTTTACAATGCCGTGAGTCAAGTCCAAGTTGGTTTTAGAATGTCATGAGTCAACTTCAGTTTGGTTTTACAATGCCGTGAGTCAAGTCCAAGTTGGTTTTAGAATGTCATGAGTCAACTTCAATTTGGTTTTAGAATGCCGTGAGTCAAGTCCAAGTTGGTTTTAGAATGCCGTGAGTCAAGTCCAAGTTGGTTTTAGAATGCCGTGAGTCAAACGCAGGTTGGTTTTAAAATGCCGTGAGTCAAGTCCAAGTTGATTTTAGTATGCCGTAAACCAAGCCAAAATTGGTTTTAGAATGCCGTGAGTCAAATCCAAGTTGATTTCAGAATGCCGTGAGTCAAGTCCAAGTTGGTTTTAGAATGCCGTGAGTCAAATCCAAGTTGATTTTAGAATGCCGTGAGTCAAGTCCAAGTTGATTTTAGAATGCCGTAAACCAAGCCAAAATTGGTTTTAGAATGCCGTGAGTCAAGTCCAAGTTGGTTTTAGAATGCCGTGAGTCAAGTCCAAGTTGGTTTTAGAATGCCGTGAGTCAAACGCAGGTTGGTTTTAAAATGCCGTGAGTCAAGTCCAACTTGATTTTAGAATGCCGTAAACCAAGCCAAAATTGGTTTTAGAATGCCGTGAGTCAAATCCAAGTTGATTTCAGAATGCCGTGAGTCAAGTCCAAGTTGGTTTTAGAATGCCGTGAGTCAAATCCAAGTTGATTTTAGAATGCCGTGAGTCAAGTCCAAGTTGATTTTAGAATGCCGTAAACCAAGCCAAAATTGGTTTTAGAATGCCGTGGGTCAAGTCCAAGTTGGTTTTAGAATGCCGTGAGTCAAGTCCAAGTTGGTTTTAGAATGCCGTAATCCAAGCAAAAATTGGTTTTAGAATGCCGTGAGTCAAATCCAAGTTGATTTTAGAATGCCTCGAGTTAAGTCCAAGTTGGTTTTAGAATGTCATGAGTAATATTCAAGTGGTTTTAGAATGCCGTGTGTCACGTCCAGGTTGGTTTTAGAATGCCGTGAGTCAAGTCCAAGTAGGTTTTAGAATGCCGTGAGTCAAGTCCAAGTTGGTTTTAGAATGCCTCAAGTGAAGTCCAAGTTGGTTTTAGAATGTCATGAGTCAACTTCAATTTGGTTTTGCAATGCCATGAGTCAAGTCCAAGTTGGCTTTAAAATGCCATGAGTCAAGTCCAAGTTGGTTTTAGAATGCCGTGAGTTAAAGTCCACATTGGCTTTAGAATGCCGTGAGTTAAGTCCAAGTTGGTTTTAGAATGCCGTGAGTTAAAGTCCAAGTTGGCTTTAAAATGCCATGAGTCAAGTCCAAGTTGGTTTTAGAATGCCGTGAGTTAAGTCCAAGTTGGCTTTAGAATGCCGTGAGTCAAGTCCAAGTTGGTTTCAGAATGCCATGAGTCAAGTCCAAGTTGGTTTTAGAATGCCTTGAGTCAAGTCCAAGATGGTTTTAAAATGCCATGAGTGAAGTTCAAGTTGATTTTAGAATGCCGTGTGTCACGTCCAGGTTGGTTTTAGAATGCCGTGAGTAAAATCCAAGTCGGTTTTAGAATGCCGTGAGTCACGTCCAAGTTGGTTTTAGAATGCTGTGAGTCAAATCCAGGTGGGTTTTAAATTGCCGTGAGTCAAGTCAAAGTTGGTTTTAGAATGCCGTTAGTTAAGTCCAAGTTGGCTTTAGAATGCCATGAGTCAAGTTTAAGTTGACTTTAGAATGCCGAGAGTCAAGTCAAAGTTGGTTTTAGAATGCCGTTAGTTAAGTCCAAGTTGGCTTTAGAATGCCATGAGTCAAGTTTAAGTTGACTTTAGAATGCCGAGAGTCAAGTCCAAGTTGATTTTAGAATGCCGTGAGTCAAGTCCAAGTTGGTTTTAGAATGCCGTGAGTCAAGTCCAAGTTGGTTTTAGAATGCCGTGAGTCAAGTCCAAGTTGATTTTAGGATGGCCTGAGTCAAGTCCAAGTTGGTTTCAGAATGCCGTGAGTCCTTCACAACGCCGGTTACCTACAATTCAGTTCATATGAAGTGGGTGCAGGGACATATGGGGACTCTAGGCAATAAAAGAGCAGTGGAAGCCGCTAAGAAGTGAAATTCGCAACCTTTTATTGGACCTGAATCAGCACTGGAATGTCATCAGGTCTGGTTAAGTTAGCTATCAGGGATTGTTTGCTCGAGAATACGAGAAATACTGGAACTCATCTGTAGGTTTCAGGCACTCCAGAGCTCCCGTACAGAGATTGGACAGAAGCAGGTCGCGAGAACTGCTAAAACTAAGCAGGGAAAAGCTCTCATGTGCATCGGTTTTTACAGGACTCTGCACCCTCAGAGGGCAGCTGCTTGGGGTGGGGCAGCGAGTGAATGCTGCCTGCAGACGATGTCGACAGGCAGATGAGACAGCTGTCTATTCCTTGTGCGACGAATGCCCAGCACTTGCTCTTCAAAGAGCTCTCATTTTGAGGAGTCGATTACCAAAGTTGGAGGAGCTTTCAACCATCGCGGTCTAGAGCTTGATTCAGTCCATTGTGAACGTCAGACTTGTGGATGGTTCATAAGACTGGGAATGCGCAATAAATCTGCAGAGGTCACAGTGCAGGGCAGTGTTGCCCTCCTATCAAACTGAACTAAACCAAAGTAAACTAAGTTGCCAGGTATTCAGGTTATTTCATTTCGACACTTAAAATTATTCTGTAATTTCTTTTCACGCTTTGACTTACAAAATTACTTAGCTACGCAGGCTAGAGGTTGTTAATTGGTAAATTTTCAGTTAAAGTTCCGAACATTCCTGTTACAGACAAATACTGCGTTTCAAATAACCGTTCCGAAATAAAAGTCAAGTACGTCCACGAGTGTTTACTAATTACACATTAACTTAACATAAAGGTACTGTTGTGTGTGTGTGCGTGTATGTGTGAATAGCTTTATTAAAATACGAAATGTCTGATAAATACCCAGTTTGGTATTTGAGTTCAGCATCTTCAAAGGGTAAGACACGAAGATTTTCAAGAAAACCCCTCCAAATCAAAGTAACATTTACATGGGAAATATGTTAAAGATATTTGAAAATAAAACAGAATACATATACAGAGAGAGCCAAAAAACTCCGAACCGCCTGCGCGGTGTTTTTCCTGTCCGCGTCCTCGGCGCTCGTTGCCGTCTGCTGCTATCATAGAAAGGCGAGGATGAAACCATACAACATTTTAAAACTACTTTTAAGGAGTTTACTTACCAACTTTATGAAAGGAGATGGTGAAACTGGCCACCGTCGTTGTCCATACATTTTTGGCACCTCTTTAGGAAACTATCCATCACTCGCCGTAGTTCACGTTGAGAAATTTCCTGGCGGATATTTTGTTTTAATTCTTCCAGGGTGTGTGGGTTTGTCTTGTACACTTTGTTTTAAGTTACCCCAGAGATAGAAATCTCAGGGGGTTAGGTCGGGGGACCGAGGGGGCCACAAATCTCTACTAGTAATTCTGTCCTCAAATACACTTTCATAAGGTTGTTATGTAAAGCCTTTAAAAGTAGTTTTAAAAATGTTGCATGGTTTCATCCGCGCCTTTCTATGATAGCGGCAGACGGCAACGAGCGCCGAGGACCCGGACAGGAAAAACACCGCGAAGACGGCTCGTAGTCTTTTGTCTCTTCTTGTATATAGCGACCCACTTTTTAAATATTTGACTGTCGCTTTAGTTTCCTATATCCCTCTTGAACCTAACACAAAATACGCAATTTAACTATTTCTGCGAACATTTTTCTCGATTAAAATGAAATAGAAAAATAAACCTTTGCAAGAATAGCTTGTAGAGGATATATAAACATAATTGATAGTGGTAGAGAGTCATGTAGGATGTAGGTATTGAAGGGGGGCATCTCGCTCACTGCGACCAATTTCATCTATTGTGACTACACTCCTCGGGAGGCAGGAATGAGGTGAAGGAGCCATAGGAGGTCCCGGATCCGTAGGCAGACAGGCCCACTGAGACGCGCAGAAGTCCCTAATGTTTCCAGTTTGAACACCCGTGCAGCAGTAGAGGCGAAGAATCCCAGGAAGGCGTCGAAGCGACCATAACGGGCGAGACAACGCACTCTGGCGTTTACGGGGGGAAATATTTGCAGTGCGCAAGCATCCGTGCCATCTGCCTGAAACCGCCAGCACCACAGGGCCTGAAAATACACCTGAAGCGTGAAAGGGAGGGATGAAATGAGAGGAAATGGTGGAAAGGAGAAATCGTTTTAAAATACACCACTCTGGCATTCGTCTAGGCGACCAGGGGAAAACCACGAAAACCCCCGGGTCAAAGCGGGCGGTTACCGAGAATCAAACTCGGGACATCCCGAATGCGGACACAGACGTTGCCGCCTGAGCCATCCCGCTCGGTGAGAGTCATGTGAATGTAACTCATCAGCCTTTTTGTGCCTAACATCTTTGATCTACAGAGGCGATGATGATGAAAATGATTAACGAGTGGTGAAATGACCCCGGATTCCAAAGATTTGAGAGCCTTCTGATATTTGTCTTTTTAAGATAAAAGTAAATCCTGGAAAACGATTCTCAGTCAACTCATAGCAACCAGGAGTCGAAATCAGCTCCTCCGATTACTACACGTAACAATCAAGAATTACATCGTCACTTGACCTGAGTAATGTCCAGTTTGAAACTGAAAAATCGTTTGATATTGTGTTTCTATTGGGCAGTCTATTTTCTGAAAGGAATGGGAAAAGGAAGAACAGGCCAGATGATAGCACTAATAATTCATATGTGAAAACAAGGAGGTAAGTGGATAAAAGGGAAGAATGAAGGAGACAGGGTTTGCTGCGGAGTGCATGCCCATGGTTGGAAATTTATGTATAATTGATTATGCAGCATATATTCGTTCCCACTCTTCTCAGTAGAAATGTCCTCCTTTTTTTCTTTAAATTTCAAATGTGCTGTTAGCCATTATGTATCTAAGGTTGCTCTATTATTTGGAAAATATTTGCATATTCTCGTAACTACGGCGTGTCAGTTGTAGGAGAAAATGACAAAACATCTGAATGCCGTTTTAGGAAGCGTGGCGTCTGACCGACCGACTAAGCGGAAGGTGGGAAACAAAAGAGTAAGCGAGCGCGGGAGTAAGGTATGCAGAGCAGATGGACGCAGGCTGTGTAGAAACTGCTGTATTTAGCGGCTTCTTAACATTGTATCGGGTTTCTAGCGCACTTCCAAACAAATTTGAACCCTCCTTGACCTAGGGGTATAGGGAAGGAACCCAAAGGCTTTGCAAGATTGCGAAAATCTGCTGCGTGGAATGCCATGTGCCACGGAACACTACCGTAGCGCATGCCACACCCCCAGGTGTCAACCCAACAGATCTCAGAGATTAACACCGACATACTTCTCTTTTTATGTCCGACTGTTCTTTCAGATTGAGAGTTTATTTAACTGCTCGCAGGGCTGTACACAAACTGTGTGGGCAGCAGACGATACTACAGCCATCCTTTAATGTGTTCGTGGAACAGCTACAGGAATGTGTGCAGGGAACTGTGTCAGAAAAGTTATATTATTAGTTCGAAGAACGTTCATCTGTGGAATTTCTAAAATCCACAAATTATTTCAATTCGATTCATTTGAAATTTTAATGCAGCAATCAGTGTTTAATGTACATTATGTACACCAAATTTAATAATACATTTTTAAATTAGTTAATGCACATTAATGTTTTTAACATTTATTACCGTTTTGAAAAATTGCCTCGCACGATTCGACGACTTTTTAAAAACAGTAATATTTTATACCTAATTTAATTTAAGAACTTTTAAAAGATTTTAAAATCTTACTTTTTTATTTAGGACTAGGACTGGGACTAGGAGCGGAGGGGAATAGCACCTCGACCTACGAGGTTCTTTTGTGCCTAAGCTGGTGAGGTGAGAGGAGACGGAGGGCGGTCGGACCAGGAGACACGACAGGGCAGAGGGCAGGGTCCCTACCTTTCCAGATTTAAACTCCCCAGATGGCAGGTGGTACAACCGGCTCCCCTCCCTCTGCAGGCTTGCACATCACACCGGGGGGGACTCGGAGACTGCCCCCATTTCCCGGGACGAAGTGTTACATAGAGCATCCTTTTCCCCTGTCATGCAACGCCGAGACTTGTACCATGAAACAGACAAGCAGATGAATGGTGATGTGAAATGAGAATGGGGGTGAAATGAAGAGACAGAAAACTCGGGGGATGTAAAGAACCTTCCGAATGTTCGCCTAACGAACCGGGAAATCTGAAAAAAACTCATGGGTCAGGAAGGTCGCCCGCGGGAATCAAACTCCCGCATGCGGGACACAGACCTTGCTGCCTAAGTCATCCCACTCGATAGTTTAAGTAATTTTATAAATTTAAATTTTAAATTAAAAAAATAATTTAATTAAAAGTACTTAAAATCTTTAATAGTGCATTAATAAATTGAAGATTAAATATAGGTACTTATTACTAGTTTAGGAGAAAATAGAGTATTATAGTTCATTTTTCGCTTAAAAATTTACACAGTATGAATATTATGTTTAAACATGTCACATCTAAGCACATTAATCAAAATCCACATCATCAATTTTTATCCTGTATTTATATGGCGGTATAAAAATTTTAATTGATTTACACCGGGAAGTCGGTACATCACGTGGAACAATTTGAAAATGAAAATGTGCGAACAAATGAAAACCCGAGAAAAGAGAGTTTAAATTTTGAAACTCTAAAATAACACTGCTTCGACTTTATGCCGTTTAAAATGTATACAGTGCATATACAGGCCTTCCTTCGCCTTTCTCTGCTCCTCTGCAGCAAGTTTAGTATTTGAAGATCCCTCAGGACTCCCTTCAATGCTTTTTTCACTTTAATGTTGACAAAACTTATCATTTTTACTACACTTTTATGGGAGTTTAGGCTTACAGGCAAGCATTTAAAGGCTTATGACATGCTCTGATATGATCCTGGCAATTGACAGCGTCGTTAAGAAACAAACTATTTATTTTAAAGGTAACACAGCTATAAAAGCTATATAGAAGTAAAGTAAAAGGTTAATAATGTTAAATAACACTGTAATCCATATTTATGAATTTTGACAATTTTGTTGTTTTTCATAGATGGGTATCCTCAAGGCAACTGGGGGGACTGAAATTTGCACGAAAGTTCTAGCGTCGAATACCACGCTTTTACATGTAAACACACATCATGTGGATTATAGTTTCGCGTAGTCCGCCACGTTTAACAGTCTAACACTGTGTTGAAACCGGCCTTTGAATTCTTACACTATGTCACTACTTGCACATGAGAATAACCTAAAGTGTAAGTGTCCAAAGGTTTGTCCAAATTGGTAAAACGGTGTACATTTGTACATAAGGGTTTGGAAATGCAAGTACGGGCAGTTTTTTGGTAGCAACACATATCCGACAATTTTCGTCAAGACCTTGAGCAAATTTGTGTCCTAATTGGCAAAACAGTCATACCTAAATTATTAACTCGTATGATTAATGGTTTTATAAAGAGATGATAGGGAGATAAATAATTGCAATAAATAAGTTCCATATACACTGCCGTTTGTGAAAATTGCAACACCAAAAAAGGAAGTTCCCGAATAACTCCAAACTTGGTGAAAATGTAGAAGAGTGTGCAAGCAATAAGTGATTAGGTTTGCAGAGAGATGGGGTACACGTAGGCTGAGCAGAGCCCTCTCGTGTCGGTCCGACAAGGTCAGTGTTGCGCCGAGTGTAGTCAGTGCAGAGCTGTCAAACAAGGTGGAAACAGTAAGTGAGTGCCAGTATGCCTTGTCGACGCCAAAAGGAGCCATATCGACATGTGAGCGAGTTCAAACGGGGCAGAATGATCGGTCTCCGGGAAGCGAGTTTGTCATACCGTGACATTTCGGATCGTACAGGGCATGCTGCTACGACAGTGATGCGTGTGTGGAAGCAGTGGATAGATGAAGGTCGTACGCAGCGAAGAGCGGGTACTGGACCACGGAATATGACCACAGCACGGGATGACCGTCATAACGGACCGTACAGCTTCATCCGCAGTGTTAGCTCGACGCTGAAGCACTGTAACAGGTGTGAACTTGTCTGCATCAACGGTTCGTCGCCGTCTGCTGCAGGTTGGGTTGATTGCATGCATGCAATTACGTCGGCTTCCATTCTCCAGAAACCACAAGCTCCTCCGACTGCAATGGGCACGTGAACACCGTCACTGGGGTGTTGAGTGTCAAAATGTAGTCTTTTCGGACGAGTCCCGCTTCAACGTGTCCTACAGTGATGGCCATATACGTATCCGGCGATATCGTGGTGAGCGCAACTTGGAGGGCTGCATTGTTGAGTGGCATAGTGGACAAACACCAGGTGTAATGGTTTGGAGCGCCATTGGTTACAACAACCGATCTCGCCTCCTACGAATTGAGGGCACTTTGAACAGCAACCGGTACGTAACGGTGGTTGTAGAGCCTGAGGTACCCCCCTGCTTCAGGCATCTCCACAGGCCACATTTCAACAGGACAATGCCCGGCCACATATTGCAAGGAATGTACAAGCCTTCTTCGAAGAGCGATGGGTACCATTGCTTCTCTGGCCTGCACGTTCGCCTGACATGTCGCCCATCGAACATGACTGGGATATTGTTGGTCGGCACCTGGTGCGTCTCGGTCCTCCAGTAACCACTGTCACGGATTTGTGGGCTCGAATACAAACTGCGTGGAGGGAAATCCCTCAGGAACTTATTCAGAACCTTTTTTATTCAATGCCACGGCGTATAGCAGCTCTAATTGCAGCGCATGGAGGCCACACCAAATACTGAATATTAGGGCTCAAAGGTCGTGTATAGATTTGAAAAGTTTATCATTTGTTACTTGTCATGTACCTAACCTGTATTATTAAATGCATTGAATTCATGCGTTTCCTTCTTGTTGTTGCAATTTTCACAAACGGCAGTGTATAAAGTCAGTGCAAAATGGAAGAAGAATGGGTTACAATTTTTGTAAGTAAATAAGGAAGTCAGTACCAAACAAATTACGTGCTCAGTAAAAACAATTAGTTAGAAGATAGAATAGCTAAGGCAATTAGGTGTTCCGGCGAACTCGGTCAACGAGAAACCCATTAGCTCAGGGTTCAGGTAACTAGTAAGTTTTTAAATCTAAGCTGTTTCAAATAAAGAGTAAATGTAGTTTTTAAACATATCGAGAAACTATATTGAAAAAGAGTGTTTGGTAGCTTTTGGAAGTTGTATGGTAATATTTATCTTCTGTCGCCTTTAGTTAATGTATAACATTTTGACCGAATAGGTTGAACGATGATGTACATAAGGTGTTCAAAATACTGTAAGGGTAGGTTTTGGGAATTGTAAAGTAGGCTATAATTTTCGTTGGTTCTAAAGAATAAGTGTACAAAATATTGTTTAAATAGGCCAAAGAGTGTTGATTTGCATGTTAGAGGTTGGACATAGGGATTGAAAACAAAGGTATCGGAAGTTGCTGAAAGTTAGAGGATAACGTTTGATTTTTTATGGATTCCAGAGCCCAATTGCACATATTTTTATTAAAACTGTACTAAAAGTATTCATAGGCACTAACGATCAGCATAACTAGAGAGAAATTTGAAGATAGGAATACGATATACAATCTCCAATAACTCAATTTTAAAATACTTTAGGTCCTTTTGAACTAAGAGTCATTAAAACGTTACCAAGTTCTCAAAAAAGTGACAACAAATCCTCTGATATACAACGAAACAGAATTGAAATTGAGTAATGTTAAAGCATCCGCCAGTTATACAGGGTGTATCATTTCAGTTGGGACTGTACAATATCTCCAAAACTAAGCGTTGTAGAAAGAAATGTCTTGAATAAAAGTTACTTGATATTATGGGGGAAAGTAAATGCCAATAGTCGTGTTTTGTTTGGAGGACGTTATGATGGTCATTTTAGGGTCAAATTAATTTTTTAAACGGGAACCTACATTTGTATGTTGTTTTCTCATTAGAAAATGGTTTATAAACATCTGTTTATTTTGTGATGAGGAAAAAGGAAACAAAATAAAAAATGTTGCTTCCCAATTACGAAACGTAACTTGACCCTAAATGACCATCCATGGATGGTCCAACCATTCATTGCGCTCTTCGTACACAGCCATTCAGAATTTTTGTTGTCATTTATATTGGTGTAAGAACAATTGCAAAGTGCTTTATACACATGTGAGTAAACACATAAAAAGGGTAGGTTCCCATTAAAAAAAATTAAATTGATCCTAAAATGACCATCACAACGGCCTCCAAATAAAACACGACTAATGCCGCTTACTTTGCCCCACAACATCAAGCAACTTTTATTCAAGACATTTCTTTCTACAACGCTTAGTTTTGGAGATACCGTACAGTCTCAACTTAAATGGTCCACCCTGTATGTACTTTTATATACCTTGATACAGGACATCAGTTGTCTGTGAGGACAAGCTTTCAAGGTAACGTACTGATTTTTCATTTGAATATTCATATTGACAAATGCAAATAAATCAAGAACTAATACGAATGTGGTAGTGTTCATTTCACTGTTAGTGGTTTTATGTGAATATGTGCCACATGGTCTGTATAGCGCAAACGCGCCGATTGATCAATAAAACCTTTAAAAGAAAAAAAACAGCTCTAAAATAGTTAATTTATCTTCCGGAAGCGCTAAAATAGCTACAATTGCGAATTTCCGAAGTTATGAGCTTTGCTTTTTCTGGAAAATGCTCTTTCAGCAGGGGGCCAGTGCACCACTGATACTTCGACTCCACTTTCACGTAGAGAAATGTACATATCAGAGAGACAAACAACACTTAGTCGTAGTAGTAGCGCAGTCATTATCATGCTCGGCTGTCAGTCTAATGTTGCTGGGTTTAAACCCCGTATAGGCGATTAAACATTCTTTTTTTCAAAACAGATGAATGGGTACGTTAAGAGTGAACCCAATTTTACTTTTTCGCGTTTCTTTCAAAATGCAAGTACATGTTATGGAGGTATTCACATGGAGTGTTTGAATATAGCATGGCTAGGATTACACGCAAGTTGGAGTAACTCAGAGAAGCGTTATCAGTGGTGTACTGGCTCGTTATTGATTTTGATGTATTGCAAACAACCATGAACTCAACGACCAAGAGTGTCCCGCATCAAAGTATCCCTCTGTAACCTCTGGAGGTTTTTCGTTTCAATTCTATGACATTCTGTATGGAATTGTTCTGTAACAAATATTCATTAGTATGTGACAAAGGTACTCTAATAAATTTAATGCAGTTATTCAATGCTGTCCCAGTTGTTTTGCATTGAAGAGTAAGCCATTCCGTTTTCGGGAAATACAAAAAGAAGTGTAATTTCAATATTACACTAATGTATAATTATAAAAGAGTGCTACCGTTCAGAGTTTAGTATCGTATTACGATTTTGAAAAATTAAATCTATATTGATTTAACTATTTTTGGGGTGCAAATCTAATTTACATGGTTGGACCCCTCTCTACATTATGATATTTCAAAGCATTTTAAAAGGGTTTAAGGTGTTTTATCGAATGGAATAGTTTCTCTTTGGTATCACGAATATTTGAGTTTCTTAACTTCTTCGCTGTTCGTTGGTTTTTAAAATGGTGTACGTAATACTACTTCCTATCACTTCCATTTGTAGTTCAGTTATTTATCTTGGTGTGTTAATGTGTAAACTGAGAGCTGGGTCCCTGTTTCAGGTATCAGACTGCTCAGCCTGGATAAGATTTGAAGTACCACAACAGAACTGTATCCTTCTCAGATTTTCATTCAGGTTTTGACCCATTGATCCCCTGTTGGATACGCGCGAGACCTCTGCCGGTGGTAATTGGAAATGTGCAACCAAAGGGCAAAGGGTGAGCACTTAAATCGAAGAACAGAGGATGGATGCGCGGTCAACTAACTCTGACCTATATCATGGTAAAGAAGTACAAGACCTAGCAGTATCTCAAGGGAACTTAGCTGCAGGGCTTAGAGCTTTCAGTCTCTCCAATGCTCTTAGGTACACTCTGTGTCTCAACTGCAGTTCTCTGAAAATTTATAAAAAGTGATGTTATAATGGATAGTTTACTTTGTTTCTAACATGACATATTAATTATAAACACTCCTTCAAATAACAGAAATTCCTGTGTTATAATTATAGGCTAATATGCGAATAATACTCAAGCTTAACATGCCCATTCGCTGTAATATATGTTAGTTCCTACAACTTTATACGTTGCTCAAGCATTCTGAGAAAACTCAATACAGTTTGGTATGGTTAAAAATGTTTTTTGGTCGACCACACTGTAATATGATTACTCGGCGGCGCGTACAACTCCCCTATCGCCCACACCTTTTAACAACTTCAAAGCAGCAGTCCACTGGGATCCGTTCTCTAGATAAACAATGAGATATGTGTATTTAAAATAAAATGGATTCGTTTTATTGTAATTTTAATATTCTAATAAGTTCATTTCATTTGTTTCAATATGTGTTGCTATCACGTTACCTGCAGAAAATCAAATACAGCGTGGACTCAACGGTGCTGCCAACTCTTGCACTTCTCGCAAACACGCTCAAGATATTGACATCCGATCAGCATTTAATTGAATAGGATAGTTTTTGTAATAAAAGCTCAAAGTTATGAAATGCTAGTGTGGTCGACCAAAAACAGTCGTATGCAACTACACTATAATGGCAATTAAGAGACTCGTATGAAAATTATGAAATGAGCGGCTGCCGTCTTAATTACTACCATTATAAAGTTATTACACAATATACTAATCTTTGTTTAAAATTGTAGCATTGTCAAACAACCAGGAATTAATCCTTGCTAAAGCTGTTTAAAATAAATATGTCAATTTACAATTCTCAATAGCGTCTTCTTCATTAAGGAATACCGACACGGATAGCCGAGGTCGTTAAGGCATAGAATCATGAACTTGTGGTCTGCGGTTCCAATCCCACAACGACCTACCTCTCTGACTAAGTTTTTTCCAGGTTTTCCCGAGTCATAATTACTGCCGGCGAGGTACTCTAGACTTAGGCCTGGAACTTTTGCTTCCAAATTTCCATTCCCAAGTACCATTCCATGTATCATCAGTGTCCAATCAACGACTTGCCTATTTCACTGCATAATGACCACAGTCAATACCACCGCGTACACAGCCTCATCAGTATGGAAGTACGAGGGCTGTCCCAGAAGTGACCGACCTAACAAAGAAAACACAAAAATTTGGGGAAAAACATCTTTATTTCTCTGCATAGTCTCCCTTCAGCTCGATACACTTTTCCCAGCGATGTTCAATAGCTTCGATACTCTGTTTATAGTGAGAACCGTCGAGTTCTGCAAAATAGCCATCAACTGCAAACTCCACCTCTTCATTGTTGGCAAATCTTTTACCATCAAGTCATTTCTTCAACTTTGGAAACAGAAAATAATCAGAGGGGGCTAAGTCTGGCGAATAAGGCGCATGAGGCAGCAATTCGAACATTGGTTTTGGCCATGGCGATAATGGATGTGTGTACTGGTGCATTGTTCTGATGAAACAGAACTTTCGTTTTTGCTAAATGCGGCCGTTTTTGCTTGATTTCATCATTGAAACGCTGCAATAAGCTTGCCTAATACTCGCCATTATTGCTTTTCCTTTCAGAAGATAATCAATGAGAGAGCTCACTATTAATGGCTGCCAAACAATTACTAAACAACGTAGCATCGTCAAACTTCAAACCTAAGCATTATAAGGGTGGTACTGCCCTCGTATAACTTGATGTCCGTCAAGCCTCAGGATCAAACAATAGAATGTTGTGTTTGCATTGTTGACAAATATGCAGGCGAAGAAAGTACTTTTCCATATGACATCTGGTCTTCGTTTTCTACCCTCTGTTTGTGGCTATTCTTGCAGACCTTAATGCTAATTCTGGAGGATTTGTGGAGAATACAAACACATTCGTAAAACGACGCAGTATAGAAAATAATGTCTCATTTTGAATAAAGAAGAAGCATTTAAGAAAGGAGAATTTCTACAAGAGGCGATGAATGAATGTTCACCTGGGCGCATCACAAGGATTGACTATATTAAGAAAGTGCCCTACACAAATAAGATATCAAGAACTTTTCATATTTTAAACAATGTTTGTACTAAGGACTTAATGAACAAAGAAAACATTTTTAATAAATCCAGCCTGTGTTAAGGCTGCTCAGTCGCAAGTTGTGCCTAAGTGGGAGACTCCATTTACGCGGGCAGTCCCAGATGTACCCGACCTGATGGTTGTTGTTTCAAACAAATGAATATGGTAGAAAGTACCAACCATATAAAGCTTTAGTCTGAGGTGTGATGCTGCTACGTCGTTTAGTAATTGTTTGCCAGCCATCAATAGTGAACGCTCTCAGCGAATTTGTAAACACGGATAAAACTGGCCATCGTTATGTGATACAATACTTTCATTTGAAAGGTCTTAGTCCAACTAATATTAAAGCTGAGCTAGATTGTACTCTGGGGGAGTCTGCTCCTTCGTTTACAACAGTAAAATATTGGGTGGCAGAGTTCAAGCGAGGCCGTACGAGCTGCCAAGACGAACATCGCAGTGGTCGACTAAATGAGGTGACCACGCCAGAAATTGTGAAGAAAATCCACAAAATGGTATTGGATGACTGTCGACTGAAAATGCGCGATCTAGCAGACATCGTAGTCATTTCAAAAAGTGCTGTACATCGCATACTAACTGAAAATTTAGACATGAGAAAGCTGTGCACAAGATGGGTGCCGCGTTTACTCACAATGGAACAAAAGCAGTATCGTGAAGATGTTTCAGTCGAGTGTTTGGCGATGTTTTGCTGCAATAAAGCTGAGTTTTTGTGTCGATTCGTAACCATGAATGAAACATGGGTCCATCACTTCACACCTGAGACGAAGGAACAGTCAAAGCAGTGGATTGAAAAGGGAGAATCTGCTGCAAAGAAGATGAGACAGTTCCATTTGCAGGCAAGGCCATGGCGTCGGTTTCTTGGAATGTGTGTGGAATAATTTTCATTGATTATCTACAAAAAGGAAAAGCAATCAATGGCAAGTATTATGAAAACTTATTGCAGCATTTGAATGATAAAATCAAGCAAAAACGGCCGCCTTTAATGAAAAAGAAAGTTCTGTTTCATCAAGACAATTAACCAGTTCACACATCCATTATCGCCATGGCCAAAATCAATGAGTTAAAGTGCGAATTGCTTCCTCATGCACCCTATTCGCCAGATTTAGCCCCCTCTGATTATTTTCTGTTTCCAAAGTTGAAGAAATGTCTTGGTGGTAAAAGATTTGCCGACAATGAAGAGCTGGAGTCTGCAGTTGATGGGTATTTTGCAGAAATCGATGGTTCTCACTATATACAGGGTATCGAAGCTATTGAACACCGCTGGGAAAAGTGTATCGAGTTGAAAGGAGACTATGTAGAGAATTTTTCCCAAAATCTTTTGTGTTTGCTTTGTTAGGTCGGGTACTTCTGGGACAGCCCTCGTAATATTGTTAAACGAGATCATTAAGGAGAGATGTATTGTGTTTACCTTGAGCCCTTTAGACCTAAACTGTAATGCTAAAAATAGTGACGGCAATACTTAGAGGTCTGGAAGACTGTGCGGTTAACATAACGATAAATCTTAAACTTTCATATTTAACATTAAATGTAAACTAATTTTATAGTTTTGAAGTTCTTACTTAATATAAACGCATACATTTTTTAAAGTACTATAAGGATTTAAAACCAATGAAAATACTGTACATGACAAAATGCAATATGATTGAGGCGGGATAGCAGGGCGTTATCCGTAATCTCACAATCACGAAGTGTGCTTCTTCTGCTATGCTTTTACCTTCTCTTCACGAAAGGGACCTTCCAGAATCGTGATCGGGAGGTCTATGGTTCAAACCCCGCCAGGACCTCCTCCCTTAGGTTTTACTCTGTCCTCATAACTGGCAAAGGCCGGAGTGGTACCCTAACTTATGCCTGGAACTTTTCCTTCCCAAATTTCATTCCATCTGTCATCAGTGTCACCTGAACTTAGCAATAGTAGTAGATGTGACAACTACCAGCAGAACCAGAAGAGGAAGGAAGATCAAATGTTGAAGGAGGAGTTTCGGAGAAAAGTGTTTTTCCAAAGTGTGGAGAAGTGGACAGACAGAAGGGTATAAGTAGACAAGAATAAAGTGGTCTTAGAAGTGATTAATGAAAGGTTTTGAGTGAGTGAAGAGAGTGATGTTTTTTATTTATGAAAAAATGATTCTGGATTATCAATAATTTACAGGAAAGCAGATTTAATAAAAAGCCATAAGGTGTTATTTAAATAATTTAAAGTGTAATCACCTATAAAAATATTAAATTTAACTAAGTACTATGAACATTTGAAGAAAAGACCGACGTGTTAAGTGGAATTAAAGATGAAATGAAGGGGATGTGGTAAATAGTTACTAGCTGCTAGCGGTTAGGATTACTCAATAAGTAACTATATTTAAAGTAAGAATTATACATATACTACAGAGAGAGCCAAAGGACTACGAACCAGCTACGCGTTGTTTTTCCTGTACGCGTCCTCGGCGCTCGTTGCCGTCTGCCGCCAATTTTTTTCGACTCAATAGTTGAAGCCCGTACATATGTGAGTACAATTTCCTGCCTGTTTTTGGAGAATTAACAGACAGGGAGCGTGATTTTGCCTTTTTTCAATAAGACTCTGCAACAGCTCATAGGCCAATATTTTGATGAGAACAATTGAAAGTGTGTCTGAGGACAGAATTATTAGTAGAGATTTGTGGCCCCCTCGGTCCCCTGACCAAAAGCCCTGCGATATTTATCTCTGGGGTAACGTAAAACATAAAGTGTACAAGACAAACCCACACACCCTGGAAGAATTAAAACAAAATATCCAACAGGAAATTGCCAGCATTTCTCAACGTGAACTACCGCGAGTGATGGATAGTTTCCTAAAGAGGTGTCAAAACTGTATGGACAACGACGGTGACCAGTTTCAGCATCTCCTTTCATAAAGTTGGTAAGTAAAGCCTTTAAAAGTAGTTTTAAAAATGTTGTATGGTTTCATCCGCGCCTTTCTATGATAGCGGCAGACGGCAGCGAACGCCGAGGACGCGGACAGGAAAAACACCACGCAGCCGGTTCGTAGTTTTTTTGCTCTCTCTGTAGTATATATAAAGGGGATAGATAGCGAGAACGAAGTATAGTGATTTAGATACGGAAGGTTAGAGGAAGGTAGAAGTATTCCTGGGTTACATCTAGTGAGATGGTGCTGCGGTAACGTGCGTAACTCGCATTCGGGAGGTCCCGGGTTCGATCCCCGCCACCGCCCACTCTGATCCATGGGTTTTTCGTGGCTTTCCCGGGTCGGCAGGCGAATGCAGGGTGATCAATTCTCTACCACGGTTTCCTTTGCATAATTTCCCTTTCATTCCGTTTCCTTCTCATCTTTCAGGTGTGCTTCTAAGTTTCCTGGTGTATGGCGGTGCCGGGTAGATGGCGCAGATACATGCTACCTGTGGACACCAAGGGCTGCTTGGTCATGCCCTCTCCAGCAATGGGACGGAACTTCGAGCTTGAAAGTCTTAGGGACTAACGCGCGTTTGTCTGCTTGCGGTCTGTAGCCTCCTTTGATTCCTTCACTTCATCCCTTCCTCTTGGGGGTGGTAGCCCCCTATGCAGGGCGCAGTGCCGAGGAACCCCCCTCCGTTAAGTAACCTATACTGTAGCCTCCTGTGTTTCCTTCACTTCATCCCTTCCTCTTGGGGGTGGTAGCCCCCTATGCAGGGCGCAGTGCCGAGGTGTCCTCCTCCGTTAAGTGACCTATACTGTAGCCTCCTGTGTTTCCTTCACTTCATCCCTTCCTCCTGGGGGTGATAGCCCCCTATGCAGGGCGCAGTGCCGAGATGTCCCCCTCCGTTGAGTACCTATACCTATTGCTGGGTAGCAGTGACAAACAAAGGACTGCTGGGTTCCAGGAGGAAAGAATTTTAGGCCGGTAGTGTAGCTAGTATCAACTTAGATTTATCAGGCGGCAACGTCTGTGACCCACATTCGAAGGGTCGTGCTTTCGATTCCCGTGGCCGTCCTGCCTGACCCATGGGTATTTTCGGGGATTTCCCCGGGCCGCCAGACGAATGCTGTGAAGAATCATTACATCGCCCGAATTTCCTCCATTCTCATTACACTTCACCGTTCATCTCCTCGGTCTCTTTCAGGGTTGCGTGGCAGGGGAGAAGGATGCTCTAAGTTAACCTTCGTTCCCCGGACTGCGAGCGGTCTCTGGGTCCCGGGTCACATGGGGGATGCGTGAGCCCACAGAGGGGAGGAGAGCCGGCTGCATCAGCCAGCACCCGGTGAGTGCAAATTTGTTAATGATAGGGGCCCTGTCCTCAGCCTGTCTTGCCTTCTGCTCCGGCCGCCCTCTGTATTCTCTCACCTCATCCCTCCCGTCAGTGACCTAGGTACAAAAGATCTGGTTAGGCCCAGTTGGTGTCTGGAATATGACATGTAATTTGATAGTTTTGAAAAATAAACACTAAAAGTTATCCTGGCGTAATTTCCAGGGGCCAGGAAGTGAAATTTATTTTATTTTTAACTGATACTTATATTTTGTCCAATGTCCATGGAGCGAAGCCCACACAGTTGTTTACTTCTAAGTATCATTCCTCGCAAATCCTTTGTCCTGTTAGCGAGCAGGGTGTCCCACCACCAAGTTGACGTCGTACCTCCCCACCCACAGCTGCTTTGCTATAATGTTCCAAAGAGGTTGTGTCATTTTGAAGCGATAGGTGATCCGGACTGTCCAGCTTTAACCCAATCCAAACCGCCTGCCAAGAAAATGACTTACAGGTAATGTGGTGCATTAAAACAAATTAAATAAGCGCCATTTTCTCGGACAAAATGTTGGGAAGGACTGTACCTGAATTGGTAAAAGGTAAATGTACGTAACACGGAGGGGCCCTCAGAAGCGGGGCAGAGCACCGCACGCAGGCCAGTGACCCCTGGGAGGGTAGGATGAGGGGAGAGACCCGAAGGGCGACCAGTCCGGATGCCGACGAGCGCAAGCATGGACGGGATCTTTAACGTTTCCAGATAGAAAGCATCCGACGACGCTCGGTCCCTGCCCACTAGCCACCAACCCGAGGGTCCTCCGGAGTGGAGTCCCACGCTGAGGAGACAACTAACTGAGTGGTACCGCAGCGACGCCAGGGAGACACCTTTACAGTCGCAACCCGCCGAACACGTCACCAGGTCCTACAACCCTGAAACAGATGACAAGGAAGATGATGGGTACAGGAAATGAGAGGGAGGAGAGTAGTGGTAGAACCACCCCAGCATTCGCCTGGCGACCCGTGGAAACCACGAAAAACCCTGGCCTAGAGTGGCCGGTTGCCGGGATCGATCCCGGGATCCCCCGAATGCGGGTCACAGACGTAACCGCCTGAGCTATCTGGCTCGGTACTTGAATTGGTGGTGCAATAACCAGAAGAAAAATGATTGTGGGACCCAACAATTTCAAGATGATTATTTCCTTTTAGGTTCGCTCGTTACTGCGTTGCTTCGTCTGTCCGTGTCTACGAATGAAAGAACTGCCAACCGAAGTACGAACCGACAATTTCAACTTTTATTCATATCGGTACAGAATGAGGGGCAGTTTAGATGGGGAGGTTCCTTATATAGGTTCAGTATTTAGACGAACCACTGCACGTAAGGAGCTGAAAGTTTATTAATAAAACTTTCAACAAAATTAGTTGAAGCATTTTCAATTTTGTTGAAATCGGTTCAAAATTAAGGGTAGTTTAGATAAACAGTCTCAAACATGTCATAAAATCCATATAAATTACAAAGCTGAACGCTTCAAAATTGATGCGAAGTGCAGGTGCTGACACCGCATTCACCAGCCCCCTGATTAGGGCTGCGGTGGTGCTGGTGGTTGTTAACGTGCTCTAGTAGCGCAAGGGTTAACATGCTGGAAAGTCATGGTGAAAGTCGGAAGTTCAAATGACGCCTGCGAATAAATGAGTTTTTTATTCATTTCTGTTCATGTTTCGAGAACGCTCTAGCAAATCATGATTTTTTTCGAATGCACTAGAAAGTGAATTTGCTTATAAACACGAAATTCCAGCCGTTCGTGCTCCATGTGGAACAATGTTCTCGAATAGAGAGTATCTGGACATGCTGTTAGTATACGGGGAAGCGCAGCAGAATGCAACGGAGACACGTCGTCTATATCAACAGAGGTTTCCCCAGAGAACACTTCCTACAGATCACACGTTTTTGCGAGCTCAAACCGCCTTTGAAATCAGGAGCAGTGCACAAGACACCACATCCACGAAGAGATCACCCTGTCAGTGACCAAGCAGCGACGGATCGTGTGACTATGTCATTCAGCATCCTCATTGTAGCACGAGGGACATTCACAGGCATTTCAATGTTAGCCAATCATCCGCGTGGAGAATACTGCATCATGCAAAGTTTCATCCTTATCATCTTCAACTACACCAGGAGCTACTGCAGCCGGACCATGAGTGGCGTTCGCTTGGTGGATCATACGACAAACTGAACGACATCCACATTCTTTTTATTATGGCCAACTCACTGGGGATCGCTATATCCACTTCCTACAACACCAGCTGCCTACTCTACTGGATAAAGTGCTGTTGCAGAAACGACTATGTGGTACCAACATGATGGGGCGTCAGCTCATTCGGCTCGTCGTGTAAGGCTTATCTCGATGCCACCTCCCTGAGCGATGGATTGGACGGCATGGACCAATAGGGTGGCCAGCACGCTCACCGGATCTAACCCCATTAGATTTCTTCTTATGGGGTTATCTTAAGGATATCGAGTACCAGGAGCGGCCAATGACCCCTCAACAGCTCAGGGAATGCATCATCTTAGCTTGCCGTGACATCGCACCGGCCAAGTTGCCCCGGGTTAGACTGGCGATGATGGTTAGACTCAGATCTTACACCCGCCGGCATAGTGGGCAGTTCGAACACTATTATAACCATATGGAGGAAACGGGTAAATTGTAAAGGTTTATCTGTGAGATGGTCTGGCATGATGTCATAGTCACTGTTGAATACACTACTTTGGGAACCAGAGAGGTTCACAACGATCATAACATGGGCTTGCAAACATTATCTAGTTTTTATCTACGTAGTGCATTTTGTAAACTCTCAGAACAATTTATTGGCTTACTTTTGTATGAAAGAATAGCTTTAAATACTCAAATATTATTTAATGATGCCTTATGTTTGTAAGTTGTAATTACAATGTTATATGCATTTATTTATGATGTTCATTAAAGCATATTCTAAGAAGTAACAATTCGTGTTTTAATGAAATTCACATACTTAAACTAATTAAGTGAAACGATACTTCCATGCCAAACTATCAGTTCTAAATTTACTTAACACAAAAAGTACCTTCAAAGTGACAATATTTGAACCTGGGACCTTTATCACTGAAGGCCAACACGCACACTGTTGCGCTACGAGTGCAAGTCACTGCACACACAGCAGTGCAAAGCGGTCATTTCGGCCGAAAGTGATACGACACGATGCAATGGACAGTGTTTACGACATAGCCGGTACAACTTCTCAATCCGCAGGCTGAGAAACCTCACCCGGTATATAAAACTTTTTTCACTGTAAATTATTAATAACCAAATGAGTTAAAGTGTTTTTAACTGCTAGTAACATGTTGAAGGTTATAATTAAGTTATATGTTTTAACTTCATTGCCATGACTTGAGAATTTTTAAAAGTATCTCAGATCCATCGGTGAGCGCCAGAAATTGCCATATTTTTGAGTATCCCTGAAGATATTTTCACAAATTAAAACCACACTAAAGCTACAATTTAAAGCAAATGGATATACATAATATCCTATTCCACAACGTAACCGTAAAACCCCGCTCAAGTAGTAAGCCTGCATTCTGATATACTTAATGAAATCTATGGGACAGTATTGGAGGCTGAAATGCTATATGGAGTGAAGATTTGGGATCTGGAGAAAGGGTGGGCAAATAATGTAAGTATGATCCAGAGAAACTTTAGTAAATTGATCCTGGGACAGCCAAGAGCCTCACCCAATGGTGTTGCTTCAGTGGAATTAGGAAGATTTGGTAGTAAAGAAAACATTTTGGAAAGAGAATCAGGAACCTAAATGGACATAATACCTTTCATCAGTGTTTGGTATTTCAGGAAAAGCTTAAAAAATGGGATACTTGAGCTAATAGCATAAGGGAAAGTTTGTATAAAATTGGACGCGGGGATATTTGGAGAGATAGGCAAACACTAGGAAAAGGTTTCTGGAAAGAAATTAAATCAAGAATTGAAGTTATAGAGGGGAGGATTTATTGAGCAGTTTTAATTCCGAATTGTCGTCGAGTATGTATAGAGAACTGAAAACGCATTCGGATAAAGAAAATGCTGTGGACATACGTGATAAAACAGCAAGGGAAGGCTTTGCACGAGCTGGAACAGGGATGTTGAAATTAAAAGGATTAAGAGCAAGGGGCGATATAGGAAAATTCCCATTTTGTAACCAATATGATAACTGGCATATAATTCCATAATGCGAAGAAACCAAGATTCTTAGGAAAAAAGAAGGAAGAAGTGGTCAGAACTACTGAGAGAAACATAGTGGAAATAGGAAACTGTTTAGGTTTATCGAGGACTAAATGGTTGAGGAAAATAAGAAAGGAAGAGAAGGAAGAAAGTTAGTTATTAGTAGGTGATATAAATAAGTAGTAAATACAGCACAACAGCTCGGCCACCACAGGGTTTGAGTCTATGGTCCCAAGGGAAACCAGCAACTTGGGTAGTGTTTTATAAATTAGGCTAATAAAAGGACTGTTGTAGAATCTCAAATGTAAGTATTCTGATTTATAGTGTATCTAAGGACCTAACATGTATTCTTATTGAATTGGAAATAAACATTATTATTATTATACTTAATGAAACGTCTCTAAATCAGTTATGTTGCTATGTTAAGCGAACCCTCATAGATATAATTTGTTGGAAATTGATTCTGATTTATGATAGATTTGTATGGGGAGGCTGCTAAAACGTAGATTTTTGGGATTGTTTTCTAAAATGTTCAATAAATATCCGAATATATGACACAAAGTATTGCAAACACACCTGAAAATGTAAGCATATGTGTACATTGACGATGTTTCTTGTAGCTATGGAGAGTATGGGGGATGCTACATACAAGCACTGACAAACACTCTGATCTCTCTGGCGTTTAAAAGAAGAGGAAAACAAAAAGGATATAGATGTACTCAAAACCATGGAGTGTGTAAGTGCATTACTTTAGCTCTTTCCTAGCACTATCCCCAGATTTAGCCCAAATGTATTTTCTACCAGAGCATTCTGCCTATGAGGCCCCGGGGAAATCGAAGATCGCCTGAGATAATTCAGAAGTTTGGAAAAGATGTGATCACATCCAGGTGAATTCTTACAGGGCCGTGTCCCCATTGGAACAATGACTACATTTCAGCATAAAACTAAATTACAGATCGTTACCAAATATTGTGAAAGCTAAGAGAGTGGCTTTATTCAGAATTTATGCAAGCACTACGTTCTCTTTTTGTTATACGACTTGGGGCCAAAGCAAATTACAAACCGCTCCAACATTTCGTTATTTGTAAAATCTAGTAAAGTTGAGGCAGTATTTTTAACAGTCATTTTATATAATATGTAAATTCAATAACAGCCCGCCTTGAAGCAATATGTGTATGTAATAATTTGTAAAATGTATGTAACAGTCATTGCATATGCTTATATTATTGTAAACATGTTCAATAATGTTATGTGAATGCATTACGTAATTTAATAATGTAGGAGCTGTGAGAATAATAAGTTAAACGTTGCTAACAATGAGGTAACAATGAGGTAACCTTGAGGCAATAATGAGTTTGAGAGTTTAATAATGTTACTAGTCATTATGAGAGTAACATTAATGTAATTTTAGTGACTGTTTATAAAATAGCCAATCAACAACCAGAAAAAGCTTTAGTTAAATGAAAGTATTCTATTGGAGTAGGATTAGCCAATCAGAAACTGAAAAGGAGAAACATTTACAAATACAGAAGTCAGTTGCCTGCAAACAGTGTTCCTAACCAGATGCAAAAAGTGTCCTCGAGAAATATAATATGTATTCGTGTGAGACGAAAAATAAGCTTACATGTTAAAAAGTGTAATTAATTAATAAAAAGAATCTCACAGCTCCCTATATCAGTGAAGTGTTATTTAAATCGTATCAAGCATTAATAAAAGGAGTGAAGTAAAATTATAATCTGTGTAAGCCTACATTCTTGTCGCATCACAACCCTACTAAGAGAAACGTGTCTCTAACCATAATACTGACGCAGCCGAGGCAAACATAAATATATAATATTTAAAGAAACAGTCAAATTACAAAGTTAATATTTTTTTAAACTTGGGGCGAAGGCTACCAGGTACCATACGTGCGGTTGCAGCTACTTCAAGTTCGGCTCCCCAATAGTTGAACTATAATACAACTCCTATAACAAACAACCTACTGCAAATTGGTGCCCAAAACGTGGGGCTAATAACGTAAAGATACTATCTACATCAAAGTATTATAGAATTTAACAGTTTCTTTGTTGAAATGCTTGCCTAAATTTTCATATATTAACAGTGTAATCAGAGAACCAGAACAATATATAGAAATATTTTGTCTTCATTTGTAAAACAAGAACAGTGAAATTAAATGTTAAACCTGACATGCTATTTTTGTTCCTAAAAATAATACTCTGCATTTCATACTTGAATATCTATATAGACGAACTTTTTATCACTTGTATTACAATACTGTCGCCCATTTTCTATTTAGGTTCGTATATTTACCTTTGCCCGCTGTTAACCTTCCAGTTTCTATTTAATTTCCTTTATTTACATTTACTGCTTTTAAACTTTTCATTTGTTCACTGGCTGGGAACATTTACAACCCTACCAATACAACGAACTTTAATGCTCTCGTGTGGCATGTGTAGCTTGCGCCACAGTCAAATTCTGGGGTGACAGTCCTCAGAAAGAGTTTTAACAAAATTTATAAACATGATTGTTCATTTATTTAAACCTATGCGCTACTAGATCCCGCGTTCGGCGACCGCACATGGGTTTTTCGTGGTTTCCCCGGATCGGTAGGCGAATGCGTCTTCTACCACGACTCTCCTGCCCCTCATTTCCTGTACCCATCATCTTCCTTGTCATCTGTATCAGGGCTGCAGGACCAGACAACGGTGTTAGGCGTTTTGCGCCTGGGGGGTGACAATGCGATCCGTGGAGTTTCTTCCTGACGTCATCCAGGGACCGCTCGGTTGGATACCAGCCTCTGGGTGTTTTAGGGAAGACGCTCCTTCGGGGACCCTCCAGAGGCGTTTGAGGTATTCAACCTGGAAACATTAGGGATCTCGTCCGTGATTCCGTGGTCATCCGCATCTGGTCTCCCTTTGGGCCCCTCCCCATATCCCTCCCTCCCAGGGATCACTGTAGAAGCACAACGGGCCGGATGGCCTGCGAGGGCCCCTTCCGTTCGTCAGTACCTGTATGTCGCCATTCAGTTCTTTCTCGCGAGGTCATGGAAAGAGTATGGCATTTCAAGGCCAGCACATAGCGACACGCTTTTAAACATCTGACTATCGTTTCGGTTTTCTTCTGCCCCCTTATACTCACAACGAAATGTGTATGCAACTATTTCTGCAGAGGTTTTCTCGATTAAGATTTGGAGGAATGGTTGTACAGGTTACATAAAAATAAACGATAGTGGGTAGAGAAAGGCATGTAAATGCGACACAGCAGATTGTTTAGAAAACCTCAACGTATTAATATTCTGATTCAGTGCAGGACGAATTAGGAAACGTATGGCAACTCTGAGGGGCTTCAGATAAAGTCCTACTAAATATTTTGTTAAAACAGCTCCAAAATAGATGACATTTTCAGTGTATTCTAGCAGAAGAGTTTCAGAGTAATAACTAATTTATTACATTTCAGCGCTACACTCTTGTCCTTATTCCTCAGGAATTTAAATTATTTTGAACGCATTTCTGATTTAATATTATATCGATTCGCTGAAACAATACGACTTCTACATGCTGTAGTTGGATTGCGGGAGTGGTGACACCAGGATATTGTCTTGAAAGAAACACTGTTTTCACTTTTCTCACTCTTTAAGCTAGAAATCCTGCAAGATTCATTGGTATTCCCTAACACGAGTGATTCTTTTAGCACTGTCTTCCCACCATTGTTTGCTCCGGCTAGTTATTTAATATCTCGGCGCTCTATCACCGTTCTTTAGATTCGCGCGAACTTGAAGTAGTCATTGACTAACAGTAACTCGTTTATGAGCTTGGATATAATTATATTGAAGAATACCGTTTACACATTATATAAATATTTCACCTACATCACTTTATAATTGCGCGACACTTAGCAAATTTCGGAACTTAGCGTCCTTTCCTGACCCGGGGTGCTACGTGTTATCTTAACCAAGAATCATGACAAACTCTCCTAAAACCACGCTCGCGTTCACATATAACGACTGCTCGCCTCCAAATTTTGTACATGTCACTGCGTCTTCCTATCTTTCCATTGGTCCTCACACTTTTTTATTGGTTCCCTGGTTGAAAATTCAAAGCGTAACTGTAAGAGAAGTCCGTTTGCCTCATAGCGTCTGTTTACTCTTAAAACGTGCCTCCTCCCCACGAAGTACAAAAGAAGGTTTCGAGTTTTATGGCCCCACGCTTGGAACATATAATGGACAGTCAGAAACGAAGCTACTCTTATTTTTGTCTAAATCTTGCAGTTTTCCTTAGGAAATTACGAATTTATTTATTTAACAATATTATTGAAACTTAAAACATATTTACAGCTTCAGAAGGGCTTTCAATTGATACAGTTTTGAATCATATTGCTTTAAAATTATGGAAAATTATCAAATTGGAAGTTAATTAATTATCAATCATTCCTAAATTATAATTATTACAGAGTTCATTTTTATGTAATCAGGCAGAAATATCGCTACAATGCAAATGCTCGGTATCTGAAAGCAGTGGGTTCAGAACGGTGTATACACGTGTGTAACAGTCACGAGTTAAACGTTATCCTCAAGAATAGCGATTTAGACATGGTTGTCAGTTCATTCACACTCCTCTATGCCGAGTGGTTAAGGAACATGTCCATAAACGTCAAAGGCAAGGTTAGAGCAAATCGTCACCACAGTCGTGCTTCTGAATCAATGTGGGCACAGGCTGAACATCCACTGTGTTGTTCAGGAAGGTAACATTCAGCTGCATGTCTTTTACCAATCAAACATTGGCTTACTTTTTACTTTCTCTACTACGTATAGTAAATATGGGAAGTATTGTATTCTACCCAAAAAATTCGATGTTTGGATTTCACCGGAAATATATGTTTTGAGGCCTCCTGAATTAAAAATAACATTTATAGAAAAATTCCCGCTCCCGCGTGACTGTCTGTCAACAGCCTAACTCAAAAACCAAAAGTCGGATAAATACCAAACTTGGAATTTAAGGCCAGTATCTTCCAAAGATGCGACACGAAGATTTTCAAGAAATTCCCCACCCCAGCTACCCTTTATATAGAAAAATTTTATAAACTTTTTTTTTTAAAACATGGCTCTCACGATTTTGATTAAACCATATATTAAATATATTTACATTAGAAATAAAATGTATATCTTGAATTTTCTGTAGCCTGTGAAGTCCTCTTCATTCGGAAGGAATTTTGTATTAATGTATACATTAAGCAATAGAAGTAAATGTACTGCACAAAAAATGTATATCTCTTTAAAACACACAGTTCTTGGAGTTTCAAAAGGCACATCCAATTCGGGGGTATTCAGGGAGGTGGGATATTATGAAGACACAATACACTGCAAAATAAGAGCAGTGAAGTACTGCCTGAGGCTGATGCAGGGAGATAACTCCACACTACGATCCAAATGTAATAAACACCAGCGAAAAAACCTGTCTCCTAAATTTTGGGCAGCTTATTTGGAAAGGGGTTTGAGGAGAATACGAATGGGGTCAGCATGGCAAAGAGCTGAAACAAATGACAAAAACATATGCAAAGGTGTCAAAAGAAGACTAAGTGACATCAACCAACAGGAAATAGAGTCGGGTTGTAAAATTAAACCTTCTCTAAGTCTAAAAAATGAAATAAAATTGAACTGGGGTAAAGAGGCACATATACTTAACTTAGGAAGAAAGTAAAGATCAGGAACGGCATGGTTTAGACTGGGGAGCTGGAGGGCATAGAAAATGACTGACGATTTTGGCAGGAGAATCTGCACATTCTGTGATTTGGATGAGGGCTGGGTACATATTTTGGCGGAATGTGCACAATGGGAGAACCAGCGAACGATTAAACTCAAAGAAAAATTCTTAAGTCCCTCAAGAAAGAGATTGGCATGTTGGGAGCTACTGGTTGACCAGAGGAACTGGCAAAACATGGGCAATTTTTTGGCTAAAGTGCGCGAAGCTAGGTCAAGTTTGTTCAATTAGACAAAGATAATTTATCTCTATTTTCCTTTTTTGTTTTGTTTTCTTTTTCTGTTGTTTATTTTGTCACCCTACTTGTATCTTAAATATGCATGTACGGTCAATGACCCATGCACTAAATACTTGTATACATTTTTGTGGCATGAATAATTTCTGAGATATAAGTTATTAATATTTGGAATTGTTCATTACTTGGTCAATCTTTTCAAGTCCTGTCAACATTCAGTTGTTTCTCGCGATTGCATGGAAGCAGTATGGAATTTTAAGGCGCGTGTAGCGTGCAGTTCTTAAACATTTGACTTTCGCTATTCCCTTTGTATCTATAACGTAATGTGTAATGTAGCCGTTTCTGGAGTAAAATGTACTACCTAGATAGAGAAGTTAGCTTCAGTAAGAATAGTTTGTATATCCACTAATAAATGATCGAGGATAGAGAAAGTCATGTGAATGTATCATATAAGATATTTATTTCCACCTTTCTGCAATAAGTATGTTTCTGTGATCCGTTTTCTTAGTATATGTCATCAACTGATGGCGTATTAATTGTTACCGTAGCTAAATGTAAAAAATGCTTAACTTTTCCAGGAAATGCAGCCATATAAACGCAAATATGCAGACCGAGATGGATCTGCGGTAACACATTCGTGCCGGCCACTCTCACCATGGAGATTTTCGTGGTTGGTAGGCCAATGCTGGGGTGGTTCCTCTTCTGCCACTAGCTTCTTGTCCCCTCATTCCCTCTCATTTCGTTTCCCCTTACATGTCGGGTGGGCTTCGCGGTTGCGCAGTGTCAGTTGGTGTCGACAGAAGGCGCAGATGCCTCTCATTGGAAAGTGTTTCTCAGCCCTGCCAGATTGTATGTTTGCTCAAAAATACACTTTCTGAGTATAATTAAAATTTGTTTATAGGCTAAATGTACGAGCCCCTGACTACCAATCAATGCTGTGAAAACTGCACATTAATAGCACTTTCCATTTCCGAAATATTTGCGGTGCAAGTTTTAAGTGATTCACCCTGTATATATATATATATCTTCTTTATGTATATTTCATTCATATTATTTATACAAGATTTGAAGTGCGACAATGTCTCAAAAACGACGCCGATCACCGGGTGGTATTCACGAAGTGAACATCCTTTGCGTCGAGATGTGCCATTTAATATTCAGGCATTGGAACTGTTAAGAAAGACCCGAGAATTCTTTGAACAGGAGGAGTACGTGAAGGTACATGGGCATCCCTCTATTCCTGCTGATAAAGCCGTACAACGAACTGCAGCAGCTCTTGAATAATCACGTGAACTGTAGTGAAACTCCAAGAGAAAGAGGACGAAATTCCTGAACCATCTGGAACGCAGCGTGACTGAAAATAACTTTGTTATTGCAGCTTATAATTTGTTTTATTTCTCCTCATTGTAGCAGGCACGCTTGCATTATTTTGTTTCTATATTGTCTAAAGTACTAATTTATTCTACATACGTTGCAATGTTTATGCTGAGTTGTTTTCAATTAACAATAATAATAAGAATACGAAATAGTTATTATTCAACGACGTTCGATACTTACGTACACTATGCGGCTTAGGCACGATAGAAAGGAGAACAATCAGCTGTTGTTTACTAACCAGTCTGGCAACGTCGCAACCACAATATAGCCAACGTTACGCGAAGCCACACGAACTGTCAAATGCGCAGATTCAACGGCGGGGGTATACAGATATAGGAACCGAGTAACATTATGTACATCGAGAGTCACTGGTAGTCAAGGGTAGCGAGTTAGCAATTTAGGTGCAGTTGATTCTTCTGAGAATTAGGTTAAAAGTGGTGAAGATGGTAATGTGAATAGAAACCGCGGCAAGAAGTGGAATATTTGAAAATAATAAGCTAATAAGCGTTTCAGGGTAAATTACATGAACTGCGGAAATAATTACCCCATACATGGGGGGGGGCTTTAGCAACAAAAAGGAGGTGCTGCAGCTGCTTTTCCTAAAAGTATCTCGCGTCTCAGTTTCATATGTTATGAACAGGCATAGGACAAAAGGAACCTATGCTAGGCTTCAAATCCAGAGGTCCCGTGTTCGATTCCCGGCTGGAGGATGAGAATTTTTCTTTAGCCAAGATCATTGCCCGTCCTCCCTAGAGTCTTGAACGGATCGTGAGCTAAATGTATGTGTGAATTTAATGTTTATAAAGAAAAACCAACGTAAACAAACTCAAAGATTAACAGAATAGTAGACGAGTGAACGTCATTGTGAATGTGCAATTATTGCCGCCAATAGGACCTTAGATGTTAAAAGCAGCATATATGTAAATGGAATTTACAAATCGCCCCTCCTCGTACAGTTTGTTGCTGTTTGCAGACGACATTCACAGACCGCGTTTATCTTCTCGTGTGTGACTCATAGCCGCTGTTTACATCCTTTCTGTTCACATAATGGTTTGAGTGTACATAACTTAAAGCCAAATGCTTAAGAATTGCCATGCCTGGTTATTAACTACATAGTTTATATAACTGTAATAATGCCATGATGTCAAATATCTCTCGAACGCGTCGTAATGCCCGGTAAAGTATAGGTATTCGGTACTCGCGATGTCGTCCTCCGTGCTGTAGTGGTCACTATGCTAGCCTCTAGTTCCCGAGGTCGCGAGATCCAACCCAGTCGAGGGCAATGAATTTTTTCCGGCGTAAAAATCCTTAGCATGGCTTTCTTCGGAAGGGAGGTAAAGCCGGTGGTCGCATGTCGTAGATTTACGGCACGTAAAAAACCTCAAGCCTGATAAAGAGGCCTCTGAGCAAAATTACCGGTCTTTCACGCCCAATATAGAATGGGGCGCTAAGGATCATAGTAGATAAAGAGCGCCCATAAATAAAACTCAATTTGAAAAATACAGAACTTATAAAGTTTGATATTCATCCGACTTTATATTTTTGAGTTATGCTTTCAGACTGACATACAGGAGCCTTTTCTGGAAATGAAATCCCTTAGATTCAGGATCTAAAAATATGAATTTCCGGTGAAAACTCGGTAAATTAATTTTGGGTGGAATTCCTCTAATATATCTACCATTGCTAGACTGGTTAAAATTGACTTATGTTACAAAATTCATTACAGTGACTTTTAAATAATGTTTATAGGGCAAGAAAGGTAGAATCAGACGACTGAAAAATTCAATACCATAGCCGGGATTTAAACCTCGGATCTCCCGGTCTCCTTCCGGTTGCTCTAACCACTGAGCTACCATGTTTTAAAAATGTTGTATGGTTTCATCCGCGCCTTTATATGATGGCGGCAGACGGCAACGAGCGCCGAGGACGCGGACAGGAAAAACACCTTGCAGCCGGTTCGTAGTCTTTTGGCTCACCCTGTATAATACGCAAGGGCTTCTAGAAAGAAAGCCATATGAGTGTACCACAGCTCACTTTTTGGATTCATGAACATTTCATTGCTGGTTATTGTACTAAAACGCGTTTATTTTGTTTTTGTTTTATGAGCAAAATTTTCGCGAAAATTTGTTATATTATAAACACGCAAATACAAACATTTAAAAATGAAACATACGATGTTATATCTTACAAAACACGGTTCTGCTAATAACGCAGTATTTAATGAGTTGAACTACTACCTCCTTCGCTCGACAGAAGGATTCCTAGAAATTTGGAAGTGCTACCTGCTTTGGCGGGAGGAATGAATCCTATTTTTATGACTGCGGGGGGCATGGATCCCGAGTCCTAAACTAATGTTATAATTTTTTATTTGCCTCTGTGCAATAATTCACCTCCAAAGGGATGACCCTTCTATCCAGTTTAGTTACCTTGGAATTACATTCCTGTGTTTATTAGCCATATACATATCTACTGTATGGATGCGGTCAAAGTAAAGAAAGGGTTGGAACACATTGGGGACCTCACTCTGTTGGAGCCAGTCTTAATTTATTGCTTTGTGTGGAAATGCTTCCAGGAATTCTGTATTGGAGCAAAGCAAATGAGAGCTTAATTATGATCAGTAGGAAGCTGGTGTTGTCTTGTGATAGAACATAGCACCTAACACGGCGTGTTGTCTTCAGCAAAATCAGAATACGACATTTCCACGTTTTGGTTGAGAAATTACTTCTGAGGCTGGTGGAATAATTTTCATTATAACCTCCTATACCTGTTATACAGGGTGATTTATGAAGAACTGACACATTTCTTTAATTCTTCTGTTCGAAATTCACTCAATGCCCCAATTTTAGCATCAAATTAAGCAGAATGTTCTGGAGTTTCGACTGCCTGTGACTAGATGCGCAGATGTTCATGTTTTATTCGTAATTGTTAGTTTTATTGCCGGCAACTGTTCTTGTGATTTTGTTCTAGTCAACGTGAAAATGGAGTACACATTAAATGAACGACTCTTCCTTGTAAAGCAATACTAGATGCCACTCAAAGGGCATACCAGGGAGAATTTGGTGTCTGGAATCCTCCCCAAAGAAACACTATACTGGGACTGGTAAACAAATTGGAAACAACTGGATCTCTGGTGAATGAAAAAGGCAAAACTCGTTCATCTAGGCTTCCCACGGTTGTTGTTGACATAAGAGCACAACTGGACCAGTCACCCAAAAAAATTATTAAGAGGTTTGTCGCAGGAGACAGGGTACAGCTACTCAATGTGTCAGAGAGCTGTGAAAAGTGCAGGGCTAAAGTCGTATAGGATTAAGGTTGTCCATCAGTTACAGGAACCAGATAGGGATAGACGACTGAATTATTGTCGTTGGTTTCAGGCGTTCATTGTGCAAAATCCTGCTATATTTTCCATCACATGGTTCACAGATGAAGCATGGTTCCATTTATCCGGCTATGTGAACTCAAATAACTCACGCTATTGGGCCAGCGAAAATACACATGTTGTTCATGAAGCACCTATGCACCCGGTTAAAATCGGAGTTTGGCGCGCAATATCCGCACAGAGAATAGCGGGACCAATTTTTTTAAACAATGTGAACACTGCAGAGTACCGGCGGATTTTCATGGAGTTTGCTGAGCAACTAGACGATATAGAGCTGAGTCAAGGATATTTTCAACAGGACGGCGCTACATGCCGTACATCAAATGAATCCATGGCATTAAATGCAAGTTTCTTTGACGACCGGATAACTTCCAAGAGCTTGTGGCCACCGAGATCTCCGGATTTGACAGGCCCGAACTTCTTTCTATGGGGTTACTTAAAATACAGGTTCTATGCCACACGTCCCCAGACATTGGACGACCTGAAGCACAACATTACACAGGAGATTCAAGCTATTGACAACAGAGACCTCAAACGAGTGGCCAATAACATGGAACGACGTGTTGAGTTGTGCCTTATGCAGGATGGAGGACATTTTCAACATTTGCTACAGAGGTAAATAATTTTCCAAACTTCCTCTGCATTTCAGGTATAATAAGTTGTCGCTAGCATAAATCGTTTTGAAGCAATTAAAGAAATAAATGTGTCAGTTCTTCATAAATCATCCTGTAATTTTGTACCACAGCGATATCCTTGATCAGTTTTAAAATTGTTTAAGGATGTTACAACATGGGCATATCTTGAGACCTAGATTTGGGGAGGGAACTGAGTGAAAGCCTCATAATGAGACGCGGTGTAAAACCATTTAAGGGAAAGCACTAGGAATATCTCAGGAAAAGGACTTCATGATATAGGGTCCAAAAATATTCAAAGCCTATAATTTCATAATTTACTTTCACTTTTTGATATTGTGGCTGTTTACCCCTATATGCAATAAATCTGGAATTAAAGTTCTTAGCATTTTAAAATTTGTTTTGTTTTTTTCCTCACCGTGTTTGCTCGTTAAAAATTCTCCACACGGCTAAGTTTTCATTCAATTCTTCTGAAATGTTTCATGTAGGTACATTATGGGAAATTATATAATAAAAGAGCAATATAATTTTTTTCATGCAGTTAAGGGCTTTTGACTTATTTATTTTTAAAGCAAAGAAAAGGAGATGTAAAATATAGAAATTTACAACGAACATATTTTCAAATTGTTGCCTTTTGAATTAAAACTAGTATATAAAGTTATGCGATAATTGTTACACTCAAAACAGACAAACTGCATGCTTTTTAAAAGAATGATTATTTTTAAACTTTCATCGTGTGTTTAGCATAAGGTAATAAAATTCTTTTTGAAATTGAGTAACTCGAAAACTAAAAAAACGGTATAGATAGAAATGAAATTTTAAGTTGTTCCATGTGGATTTAACACAACTTCAGATTACATTTTCACTCAAATTCTCCGAAATCTATAGAAAGTGTTTCGCTGGTGCATCCCTTAAAAGTAATTTTCGGTCACTTTTAAGGGAAATAAAACATTAACTAATAATGATAATAACAATAATACCGAGCGGAAGTCTCAGGCGGTAAAGTTCGTGGCCCGCATTCGGGAGGTCCCGGGTTCGATCCGGCGACCGCTACTCTGACCCATGTTTTTTCGGGGTTTTCCCGAATCGTCAGGCGAATGCTGGTATGGTTTCTTTCATCCCCGAATTTCCTGTCCGTCCATTTCGTTCCAATAATCGTTTCATTCGTCCTTCACCACATTTGGCCTATTTCAGAACTGGAAGTGTCGGCGTTGGTTATTCCGTGTTGGGAAAAGGATACTCTCTGTGAACTTTCTCCATCCCTCGGCCTTCGGCTGGTTGCCGGGATATAAGGACCGCCCCCTCGGGGGGCGTTGGACACTAGTGGGGCGGAGTATCCGGTCTGCCTGTACGACTGCCAGGGCGTCTATATCTGGAAACTGTAGGGATACTGTCATTGCTGTGCCGTCACTCCTGGTTCCGGTCTCCCGGTGTCTCTCTTCACATCATACCTTCCTCCCGGGAGCGCCCCTCGTGGGATGTCGGTACAATATCCTCATTCCTGGATCGGCGCCGAATCCCCTCCCCTTCACAATCCAACAACAACAACAACAATAATAATAATAATAATAATAATAATAATAATAATAATAATGTGAAATATGTATAGTTCGATTTTTAAAATTATTTCCTCATTTATATCAATTAGCACCTTAAGTAAGAAATCTAGCATGTAACAGTGGCATGACTTTATTTCGATTTATTTTAATACATACCTAGCTAGAAGCTATTTGCGGAAATGTTATTTTTATTTTCTATTTCCTGTTACTCCTCATAAACATTTGCAAGAAATGTTTTCAAATAGTTAACACCAGGGTTTGTCCGCTGAGATTGCTAGAAAGAAGTTGATGTAATCATGTTTGACATGATGCTACAAACGCTTTGCTTAAGCTAATGAAAAACAAAGGAAGTAAATACTTACCCCCACTACCCACTGCCACTCCAGAACAAGCTCGAATATGGCAAATAGAGCAATGGCCTCTGTGGCGTGCCTGGCACACATTCAAGAGCTCCCAAATTCGAAACTCGGTTTGGGCGATTCAGCCGGGTAAGATTTGTCTTGCGCCGTGGCGCTATGGTTTCCGGCCACGGTTTTGGTTCCACTCATGGGGGTGCGAATTTTAAGTCCCGGATATAGGACCGGTGCCTACTCAGCATCCTGAGGAAAGCGAGGAGCTGCAATAGGCAGCGGTCCTGGCCACGCAGGCCAACATTCTGGCTGATGCTAGTCACATCACCTCGCCGTATCTGTTGGATGACAGCTCACCTCTGCATACGTGGGCGTGAAGCCGGCAGTCGGGTTGGCAGGTAGGTCCTTCATGGGCTGTAGCGCCACAGGAAAAAGAGCGATGATCTTTATGTCCCTCCAGCTTACTGATAGGAAAATGTAAATACACACTAACTTGAATCCCCAAGATCAATACGCCGTGATTGCTCTGTCATTAAATGGGTCGAAACCAAGATTTTAAGGAAAATCTCTCCACTCCAAACTACATGGAAACATTTTCATTATTTTTGATTTATTCAAAACTGACCCTAACGATTTTGAATAAAATATAATTTATTTAAGATATTCCCATCAAAAATAAAATATACATCTTCGACGTGGAAGTAATTCTGTATAATTTGTATAGGTTGTAACCCGTAAGAGTACTACTGTAGAAAAAAAAGTAGATCTCCTTAAAACATACCATTTATGTCAAATAAAATGTTTTGTGGTATTTAGCATTTCCGAAATATGCTTTGTGATGGGTTTGTAATTTTCAATACTTTTGTTACTTTTTGAAATGCTGCTAGGAAAGCACTGGAGAGTAGGAATTTCAAGGCTAGCATATATCAAGCCGCTTTTAAGCTATTGACTATTACTAGTCGGCCACGATATGAATGCGCTTGGAGGAGGACGCCACTGTGTTTTGTTGACAATCAGGGTTAGGGATGAGAGGGGATTGAGGGGCAAAGCGGTACTATATTCGCAGGCCTCAGCCTCGCTAGTAAACTCGGAACTGAGGATGTTTTCTTTACCGGACTGTCCCGCCCACTTGCTTCGTAACCGTTTAGTTCCTCTTTCCACCAAAAGCACTCATATCGTGACCAACTAGTGCTTCGGTTTCCTGTATTCCTCTTGTACCTACAACGAAATGTATAGTGAAACTATTTCTGCAAACGTTTATCTTCATTAATATGAAGTGTGGGCGTCATGGCAGGTTATTACTATAGCTTTTATACCAACTTACTAGCAAGGGAAGACAAAGATACATAAACAATGTAATAGACAGAAAAACAGCTAATGTATAATGTAGCTTCTCGGTAAGATTTAACCGTTGTTAACCGCTGTATTGATATTGTGGTACAGTCCTCCAATCTTTCAATGAACGCTTTGAGTGCGGGAGATTAGAGAAAGCAAACCCGTATGGTACAGTTGGCCGAGCATTAGAAGACGCTGGACACTTCGAGAAAGTTCGCCATATGCATTCTGGTAAATTCTGGAACATTGTATTGATGTGACTCCCTAGCAACAGGGGATTATAAAAACACGGCAAAAAATAAATGTGAGTTACGAGATAGTCCCTGTGGAGCCGCGGTCGCTGGAGCATCAGACTTCGGCACTCTGTGGAGCAAAGGGTTGCGGGTTCGAATCCGACCATGGAATGAGCATTTAAGTCCGTGAGGTCCCATAAATGGACGATGCCAAACGGCTAAGAAGTAAATACTCATACGAGGGGCACTATTTATATTTTGAGCCTAATAATTAAAACAAAGTAATTTATGATTGAAAACTGCTTTATTGTTTTTCAAAATATTCTCCTTTATGATCAATGCCCCATTTGCATCCGTTTGAACCGTTTGACCAAGCATTTATTCCAGTCTTCTTGAGAAACATCCAAAACATGGTTTTTGAAGGCATCAACGGCTTCTTCTGCCAACGAAAATCGTTGTCCACGCAATTTATTCTTGATGTTCGGGAACAAAAAGAAGTCATTAATCACCAAATCAGATGTGTGTTGCGGATGAGCCATCAATTCGATGTTTTGAGCCTTCAGATATTCTGTTGTTAGACGAGATGTGTGTGTGTGTGTGTGTGTGTGTGTGTGTGTGTGTGTGTGTGTGTGTGTGTGTGTGCGCTCGCACTGTCTTGATGAAGAACGATGCTACGGTTCTTGTTGGTATTCCTTACTTCACCGAAGACTTCCGGGAAACAAATGGTTGTGTTACATTCGGCATTGATCGTTTTACGTTCCTCTAAAGGCACTGTTGTCATATGACCAGTTTTGCTGAAAAAGCAGGCGACCATTTGCTTCGAAGTGCTTCGAGTGCGAACAACTTTTGTTGGATTTGCTTCATCTTGAAACACCCACACAGTCGACTGCTGTTTACGCTCCGGCTCATACACATAGATCCACAATTTGTCACCTGTTGCAATCTTATATACGTCTTTTGAGGCACCGCCATTGCATTTCTTGAGCATTTTTGTACACCAATCGACACGAGCATCTTTTTCAGATTGCGTCAAACTATGTGGGATCCAACGAGAGCAAACCTTTTTCACGGCTAAATAATCATGCAATATTTTATATATGCTAGTAGAACTAATGCCTAGGGTTGCTTCAATCTCACAATATGTTGCATGACGATCTTTCATTATTAGGTTTTGCACAGCATCAATGTTTTCTGGCACAACAACTGATTTTGAACGACCTTCACGAACTTCATCATTGAGCGAACGGCGGCTACGATTAAATTCGTTATACCAGCGTTTCACACTGGCAAAGGATGGAGCTTTGTCGCCAAATGTGGAAGTTAGTTGATCGATGCACTCTTGTCTTGATAATCCACGTCGAAAGTCGTAATAAATCATTGCACGAACGTTTTCACGAGTTAATTCCATGTTTTTGTTGACACAGAATTTTCAAGTTAGTGTAAACAAAATAAATGACGTTCTATTGACAAAATGTTTGAAGTAAATTATGGTAAAAATGTCAAACTTTCCATTGGAAACGTCAGATGGCACCTACAACATTCAGGGTTGCCAAGGCTCAAACTATAAATAGTGCGCCTCGTAATTAAGTCAATTTAAATACAAAATCAAGTATTGTAAGGAAAGGACGATAAACTATCAAACTGTACAGTAACACTAAGAATGTGTACTTCACAAAGACGAAGCCACATGGCAGAACCTGCTTACAGTTAATAAGACATTTATGAATTTTCAAATAAGAACTAATAAGCAAGGACATTTAAACTAAGCATATAACAACTAACATTAATGTGTAATATTTGTAATGCGTACATGCATGGCCGGAATTTGTTTCAGGGACGCAGCCACCGGCTCAAGCTCCAACGACTCGCGCACAACACTATTAATGTAATGCGACGCAACGCTCCGGCGTGATCAAGAATTCCACTCAAATCAAACTCCCTAAGTTTGCCACGGCGTAACCAGGGCTTCGGTCATGGCTACGTCCGGCTTCCTCCCCTTACCCTGGGCTGAGCCCTAAGGGCTGGCCAATATACCAGCTCCTTAAATCCGTAGGTGCATAGGTGGTACTGCTTCAACTCTGCCTAAAATTCTCTCCGGTGGAGGGCTTTTAGTGGGTAGGACCGCGGCGCAGGCCGTGGCAGTGTCCCACACTCCCATTCGTGGGGTTAGTACGTAACTATATTTTTCCTCCACTTGAAAAAAAAATAAGGCACAGCACAAAAGACCTTTAATGGTCGAGGTCGAGGGTCTCTGAATCGTCCAACGTCCCTCAGGTTGTAATCTAACGTACTCTACGAGCGATTTGTAAGGCAGAGCTGAGAAGCGAGTCTTGTAGTGAAATTCGCACAATAAATAAAGTTTGTTACGACTTATTTCGTGGTTTTTTATTTTTCACAGTATAAGATATGCTGAAGCAGTTTTAACGTATCGCAAAATACATTGGGTTGGATTTATATTAAAGAAATCCACAGCTAGGCCTCCGCCAATGCATACAGATTCAACTGTTAAAACGCACACTGTAGCAAATTTGAGCACAATAACGGATGTCCTCCAAGGCGATGCATTCTGTATGTTAACAATCAAGTTGACAAGCAGTGAAGCAATGCTTATTTCCTGAGCTGCTCCATCGCTTCATGGGAAGAGGGTTATCAGGGAAATAATGGGAAACTGAGTAACGGCGCTATCAGAATCTCCAGGCATTTTCCGGCGGACGGGGTTTGTGGGCGTATGTACGATGGGGAGCTACTGGCTTTCTTGCTCGTCGTCTGTGTTACCACTTACGTGTAGGCTAGGTCAGTGTTATCTGCACCCAACCGTAAAGTAGAATTACATTATTTCCCCTGTGCTGATTATATTTACATTTCATATTCTCCGTTACAGTCAAACGTAACGTAGTTCCTGAATAAGCACCGTGAAGTCTTTAGAAGCTAAAATATCATTCCACCTTCGACAAATAGATATGGCATTGAAAACTAAGGCTAAATTTAGACGCAACATGAAAATGTATTGAAGTAGATTGGGATAGTCTTCCTTTACGCATTGATATTGTATTATGTATCAACAGTAATCTCCTGAGAAGTTCTGATTTTATCCATTAATGGAACACTACACTGTATTCACTCTTAGGTTGATCCGCGTCAAAACAAACCCCAGGCGACCAGTGCACCGTTATAATGTATCCTTACGCCATTCGCACTAGAAATACTGTCACAATTTCAGACCAAGTTCGGTGACTAGCATATTCTGTTTAGGGTTAAATATGATAAGATTGATAGTTGTAACAAAACAAACGTTTGCAGATATAATAAAAGTTAATTCTAAAATAAATGAGCGAAAAATAAAGTAACAGGTATGCGATAACCTAATTTATTCGCTCTCTGGAAGCGGCACTTTATTAACTGTTGACGGCTCATTTTAAAAAAGAAATTGTGCACTGTTACGCGAATTGCATTCTTCTCAAGATCACTACATTCTTGCATCGCGTATTTCATATGTTTCTTTTTATTCCGGGTGTAACCACTTTTCTCGTTTCAGATTTTTCTGCACAAGCAGTGTTTATTCTTGTACTCGAAACACCGGTGAACTCAGAAGTTGATTTCACCATTTCTTTCGCGAAAAGTGTTGGATATTTCTCACATAACTTATAATAAAGATTCAACGCTATTGTTTTTTCACCACTAGTCAATGGTTTGCGCGGCTAATGCTTTACGTAATTCGACGAAAACACAAGAGCGAATTCACCGTCCGCCATGATAATAAACACAACTGCTGGTTTCTGGCTTAAACAATATTCTGCGCCTCCCCGGATGCCAGGTGGCTCATACAAATTGCACCATGGGACTTGTAGCTCTGTTTTACGGTATAAATCAGCGTTAAATAAAATCTTAGGTATTTGTATAGAATATTATACTATTTAAGGATAAGTTCATTCTAAAATTCAGAGATTAGCATGGGACTACTTCCTGGGCGCATTGCCACCGTGTTGCAACACGGTGCACTGACCACGTGGGTTTGTTTTGCCGCGGATCAACCTAGGAGTGAATATAGTGTAGTAGATTTATCTAGAGGAAATCGAAAATCGACTGGGATTTAATCGGCTATTTCAAGATTAGAAGAAAAACATATAATTTCAATTGACTTAATTAAGTACCAGGAGGCACCGCGTCTGACTTAGGAACTCTGTGGCGCAAAGGGTCGCGGTTCGAAACCCGCCATGGGCATGAGTATTTGTGTCCGTCATTTCCCACACTGGTATAAGAGTCAGCACAGAAGAGTTCCAATGGTCGAGGTGCGAGGGTCTGTGAATCCTCCAACGTCCCTCAACGTCCTCTACTCTCCTCTCTGCTTAAATATTAAACTGTGCTGTAAATGCATTGTTGCACCAACTCATCATTACAAATATTCCACTAGATGACAGTAGTGTGTTATGATCAGCTGTTCTCTTATTACCAGCTTTGCCAACTATGCAATGTTTATTGAACTCCATTAACGAAAGTAACAAATTCTAGGAAGGTAAATTAGTCGTGTTTTGTTTGAAGGACGTTGTGATGGTCATTTTATGGTCAATTTAATTTTTTAAAATGGGAACTTGCATTTTGTATGCTATTTATTTTGTGATGAGGAATAAGGAAACAAAATAAAAAATATTAGTTCCCAATTACGAAGCGTAACTTGACCCTCAAATGACCATCCATGGATCGTCCAACCATTCATTGCACTCTTCGTACACAGTCATTTAGAATTTTGTTGTAATTTACGTTGGTGTAAGAACAATTGCAAAGTGCTTGATACAAATGTTGTTTAGTTTTTTATGAGGAGTGAGTAAACAACATAAAAAGGTAGGTTCTCATTTCAAAAAAATAAATTAACCCTAAAACGGCCATCTGAACATGCTCCAAATAAAACACGACTAATGGCATTTACTTTCCCCCACAATATCAAGCAACTTTTATTCAAGACATTTCTTTCTATAATGGCTAGTTTAGGCGATATTGTACAGCCTCAACTTAAATGGTCCACCCTGTATACTTGTATAGTTCACCTTTATGAAGGAATATTCCATTTTATGACACTTTTATGGCAAGCATTTTACACGTAGCAGCACGTGTCACTTTGAATAACATGTGCCAAAAACTGAAAGGTTGTATGCAAGGTCAAAGCGGAATAAAATTTGTAACTACTGCAAGATCGGTAATTTTCTTTACCGGCCAGGTACAAAGTGCCACATCTAATCATTATTTTCTTTAAGTTTCTGCACTTGAACACGTAACAACGTGAATTATATCAAGATTTTGCTGTAAACACAGATTTGAAATATCTTGAATTAAAAAAAAAAAGAAAGAAAAAACAATCACGCGCAAGCATAGTGGTGTGTGTGCGCCAGCTAACCTGTTTCTTCGTTCACGGAATAAAAATATGCAATAAAAACATTTGCAAAAGTACACGTTTTACGCTTAGCCTCTTTTTATGGATATAAGGCAAAGGTTTTTATAAATGTCCTCCATACCTAACAAACTTGTAGATGGAATAGGTTTTCGTCAATTCTAATTTTCTCAAAAACGATTACCGATTTTGATTAAAACACCATATATTTGAGAGACTGGAATGATGAAAAACCTGTGTATCTTGAATTTTTCGTATAAAGACTCTGAAAGCCTCTTCATTCTAATTCAATTTTCTGTTATCTGGTAAAGCACAAAAGTTAATCAAAATACTCACTTCAAGGAAAATGCATATCTTCTAAATATGATTTTATGTCAAATATTAATTTACGAAATACCTCCAGTATTTTAAGACCTACACTTTGAAATATTTACTGGTTGCTCTTTTCTTTCTGTTGAGCTTATTTAAACTATATAAAATATAAGTCAGTTTTTAAACAACGGACTGTCATCACAGCTTTATGCTTTTCTGTAGCTGCTACAGAATGTATATTGGAACTCGTTTCTGTAAATATCGATCATGATTAACGGAGGGTAGAAAGAAAAGTAGAATGTATAATACTCAGAATATATATAAAAACTAATAAAAGAGGATAAAAAAGCTCGTAATTATTGCACGTAATATTTTGGTAATTAGGTTTGCTTGATGACAGGTAGAATTGAGACTGTAGCATAATTACTTAAAAAGTTCTACTTAAAACTATCCTAACATCATGGGGATTATTAAAACCTTTCTATAAAGTAAACAAACTGAAGTTCAGTTTGAATTTGCTTGTATTTTCTGATTAATGCAGGGTTCTATACCAACTTAAATAAAATCAAATACAACAGTAAGTTTAATTCTGGAATTTTGTGTTTGTTCTAAAATATGCACCCCCTGTCCAAGACGGAACCCCGCGCCACGAGGCGCCAGAACGAAAAGCCTTAGCAAGCCTCACTACCAGGTTAGACAGTGTCAAATCCGCTGAAACTAGCAGCACATTATGAAGCATGTTTAATCAAACAAGCATGAATTTTAAAGTTAAATGGTAGTGCGAGTTGGGATTTTCTTGTACTGAAGCTCTACAGCACCACAAATCCAAGTGATTTCAGTGAATTCAATTGTATCTGGTTAGTTCATTTCTACGAGACGTGTCTTTAAAGTAAGGACCGTTTTACTATTTTGCCGCTGCTGCGCTGCAGACGCAATTTTCAGCATGCGCGATGGCTTCCTCTATTCATTAGGAAGCCAGACGCAGGTGTCAGCGATCGTCACTTTGTGTTTTCCCGTTGTTAAAGCGTTTCGAAATGTTCAAAACAATCGAACAACCCGCCGACTGTGAAGTCAGATCAGTGATTCGTTTTTTGAATACAAGAAATGTTACGTCAGCAAACATTCATCGCCGTTGTGTGAGCTTTATAGGAAACAATAATGGGTGACAATGCCCGGCCACACACAACCAAACAGTCTCAAGATCTGATAGCATCATTTGGTTAGGAACAATTGACCAGCCTTTCTACAGTCCGGATTTGACATCAAGCGATTTTCGTCTGTTTCTTCATCTGAAGAAATTGCTTGGTGGAAAAGATTTCAACGACCATAATGTAAAACAAGAAGTACAGACTTGGCTTTCATCACAGGCGGCACCATTCTTTGACGAAGGCATATAAAACCTGGTTTCCCAATACGACATGTGCCTGAATAACGGCAGTGACTATGTGGAAAAGTAGTGTTCTGTAATTTTTAGAAGGGTATCAGTACTTTCTTTATAAATATGCCTCGTAACTACACCAAAACTAATAAAAATGTAATGATTATAGTGGGAAGTTTAAAAAGCTCGATTATGTTTTCTCATTTCGTCACATTTATAAAACTGAAAACAGGAAGATTTAAAAATTAAAATCAATTCGAAGTTGTGTAGCTGTTCAAGTTCATTTCTTCAATAACTGCAGTTATAATGAACTGACCTTTATTGGCTTTGCTCTTAATACCAGCAACATACTGGATATTCTCCGGAAAATTTCCAGGTGGGGTCCTCTCATAAAGTAATTCGCGGAGCATAACATTTCACTATTTAGCTTTTAATGCGAGGGCGGATCGAAAAGTAACGCACAATAATTTTTTTGCAAAAATGTTTAATAGTTAAAACCACAACAAAAATCGCAAATGAATTTACAACTTTTACCTACTTTTCGACATAGTCACCAAGTTTCTCAACACATTTCTCCCACCGTGATACCAGTTTCAATATGCCCTGTTCGTAGAAGTCCGTTTCCTTGGAGTATAGCCATCTGCGGACTGCTGATTTCATATGTCGCCAAGCGTTGGCCGGTTAGAAATTTCTTCATGGGACCAAACAGATGAAAGTCTGACGGTGCAAGGTCCGGACAGTATGGTGGATGCTGGAGCACTTCCCAGCCAAATTTGGTGATTTTATGACGAACGGCAGCAGCAACATGGAGGCGAGCATTGTCATGAAGATCTTTGATATCGTCAGCATTCATGTTGTGGCGTTTGTCACGAAGGGCACGACGCAACTTCACCAAAGTTTCCATGTAGGCTGTAGCATTCCCAGTGGTCCCGTGTTCAGCAAAGTCCACCAATACAACACCATGCATATACCAGATAACCGTCTCAAGCGCTTTCCTAGCAGATTGAGTCACTTTGAATTTATTCTACACTGGGGAACCAGCATCTTTCCACTCCATACTTGCCTGCTTGGTTTCGGGTATGTAGTGGTATGCCCACGACTCACCACCAGTGACGATTCCTTCCAGAAAGTCATGCCCTTCTGCAATGTACCGCGTTAGGTGATCCAAGCTCGTCATCATTTGCTGGCTCTTGTGGTTGTCTGTCAGGTCCTTAGGCTCCCAGCGAGCACTAACTTTACGAACTTTCAACGTGTCATGAACAATATCGTACACTGCAATATAGGAAATGTTGAACGGTTGCGACAAGGTTCGCAGTTGAATATGCCGGTCGTCCAAAATTGCCGCCTCAATGCCTCTGACATTCTGCGGGCTTGCAGCTGTTACCGGCTTCTGGGAGCGTGGCGAATCACTAAGGTTCACACGACCCTCTAGGAAGAATGCACACCGCCTGGAGACATTTCTACGGCCACATACACGTCACGCATGTCCTTGTGAATATCACTCGGTTTATGCGCTTTGACCCACAAATATCGAACCACACCTCTCTGCCCTTCACACGTGGACGACAGTAACATGCGCGTCATCTTTGTTGCGTAGTTCACGCTTCTATCGCTAGAACTGCACATGAAACAAAAAATACCCTCCGTAGTGAAGACTTCAAAGTACATCTGTGTGAAATTCTAATATTCCAGCTGCAATACCAAGGCAGAACAAAATTATTATGCGTTACTTTTCGATCCGCCCTCGTATTTCAACTTTTTATGATCCTATGTGCTGTGATTCACCATTCGTTAAAGCAAAAATCACAAAATGTTTAAAACTTTAGATCTTTTGAATATATTACTTTAAAAATAATATCAGATTTAGAAAATATGCAGCGGTCTATTATTAATACATAAGAATGGTAGTTTCTAATACGTTATTCATATTTACAAGAACAAGAACTGATATTTGAGGATAAGATGTCAAAAAAGCTTATTTTAGGAAGGTGAAGCTTGAGTGGGTTGTAAAGAGTGTGCATACAACTTGTTTCGTAAGTGTGACATGGTGCCAATAAAACTCATATTTAACAACGCTTAATCATGTCAAATTTAATATTTTGATATCTTTCGGAAGCTTTTATAACTCTAACATGTCCGTATTCTATGATGTTTGTTTCCTTTCTACTCAGGATTGCCTATTTGGATGAAATTCATTGAAAAGTATATTGTTGTATACATATTCTGCTAACAACTGTTGTCATCATCCTACCAGTTTCTGTTAAAATATATTATTTTAGATATCAACAACAAAACAGTTTTCTTCAGACAAAATCTGATACAAAATTCAAGAAATAAACTATTTCCATAGCAACAAAATCTTCTGTATGAAAAAAAGGTGAAATTTTGGATGTAAATGATCAAAATAGCTACCTTTCAGAAAAAAGAATAGACTCAAACTTAAAAACGCTGTCGGGGATTTTCAACTTAGAGACTGACAGTTTTGTTTGCAAACTATTCATCTCAAAATATTAACTTTGACCTTTCCGTACATTTTTAAAAAAAAGAGTGCCTCCACGCCTGTCTATTGCAGAACATCCTGCACATATGCGTTACCTATGGAACAGTCAACATAGCAAATTTCAAATCTGTTTTCTCAAAAACAGACACAGCAAATAACTATTTCATTCCTGTTCCCGGTAAACCCCTTTTGGAAGAGGAATTCATGAGCACTTCTCCAAGTCACATTATAAACCAACAAAAAACTATTATTGGAAATGTTTACTTTACAATGCTACAAGTTACTGCATACTAGAGCAAACAGAACTTGCAACTTAATGGCAGAAGGCGATTCCATCACAGAGGAATAACAAATGCTTTCCTCATTTCAATCGTGTAACATCCTGCTTAGAGCGGAGTGTTTTATTTTGAATGCTTCTCCCCACTTTTATCTGTATCAAACGATTTTCACAAGGATGCCGTGTTGAAGCAGCCCAGAGCAGAGTCCGGGTTTCAATTTCCGTTGCAGAAGTACGTTCTACCGGTTATTGCTGTAGTTTTTTTTATGGCAGCCTTCAATCTTGAAAGTCGATATATCGCGTCGACAGACAAACTCGAAAACCCTTTAGCAAACAACAGAATTACGATTTTGTCGCGGTTTCTCTCAACGAGATTTAGTCCCACTCAAGAGCTTTTGCAGTTTGCGTCACTTCTTCGCAAAAAGATATATTGCTTTGGAGAGTGTTTGCTTCTCAATGTAACTGAGGCGTTTTGGAAACGAATCTCGAATAGTAAATTCATTTATCATAAGAGTATTTACTGACGCTGGTGTTATTTCTGACACATATAACTGACTCTGATATTATTTCTGAAGTAAATAATTACTAAAAACTCAGAATTGTATTATATCTGGGACTATTATGCTTTATATCTAAAGCATCTAAAGATTTGGGATTGCTATTCATATTTATAAAGGGGCTATTATAAATGGTTTAGATATATTATTTTGGTGTACTACACGTCAACATAAATCCGTTATGTTAGTGTATCCGTTTGTAAAATCTGTTTGTGGCGTGTCAGATGTAAACAAAATGCGCTCTTGCACAATAGTCACTGTCACTAGGTGTGTCTGATGTGAAGTCTACTGGATGGTACGGTAATACCGAACACACCTCTTGTTCAGTACAGTACTAGTCACTGTCACTAGGTGTGTCTGATGTGAAGTCTACTGGATGGTACGGTAATACCTAACACTCGTCTTGTTCAGTACAGTACTAGTCACTGTCACTAGGTGTGTTTGATGTGAAGTCTACTGGATGGTACCTAAAACCGAACACTCGTCTTGTTCAGTACAGTACTAGTCACTGTCACTAGGTGTGTTTGATGTGAAGTCTACTGGATGGTACCGTAAAATCGAACACTCGTCTTGTTCAGTACAGTACTAGTCACTGTCACTAGGTGTGTCTGATGTGAAGTCTACTGGATGGTACGGTAATACCGAACACTCGTCTTGTGCAGTACAGTACTAGTCACTGTTCACTAGGTGTGTTTGATGTGAAGTCTACTGGATGGTACGGTAATACCGAACACTCGTCTTGTGCAGTACAGTACTAGTCACTGTCACTAGGTGTGTCTGATGTGAAGTCTACTGGATGGTACGGTAATACCGAACACTCGTCTTGTGCAGTACAGTACTAGTCACTGTCACTAGGTGTGTCTGATGTGAAGTCTACTGGATGGTACGGTAATACCGAACACTCGTCTTGTGCAGTACAGTACTAGTCACTGTCACTAGGTGTGTCTGATGTGAAGTCTACTGGATGGTACAGTAATACCGAACGCTCGTCTTGTTCAGTACAGTACTAGTCACTGTCACTAGGTGTGTCTGATGTGAAGTCTACTGGATGGTACGGTAATATCGAACGCTCGTCTTGTTCAGTACAGTACTAGTCACTGTCACTAGATGTGTCTGATGTGAAGTCTACTGGATGGTACGGTAATACCGAACACTCGTCTTGTTCAGTACAGTACTAGTCACTGTCACTAGGTGTGTCTGATGTGAAGTCTACTGGATGGTACGGTAATACCTAACACTCGTCTTGTTCAGTACAGTACTAGTCACTGTCACTAGGTGTGTCTGATGTGAAGTCTACTGGATGGTACGGTAATACTCAACACTCGTCTTGTTCAGTACAGTACTAGTCACTGTCACTAGGTGTGTCTGATGTGAAGTCTACTGGATGGTACGGTAATACCTAACACTCGTCTTGTTAAGTACAGTTCGGGAGGTCCCGGGTTCGATCCCAAGTGACCACCGAGTCGGGTCGATGGGATTTTCGTTGTTCCCCAGGCGAAAGCTGGGGTTGCTCACCTTTTACCATGACTCTCCTTCCTGTCATTTCTTGTACCAGTCATCTTCCTTGTCATCTGTATCACGGTTGTAGGACCAGGCGACAGTGCTCGGCGGGTTGCGGCTGGGCGGTGGCAGTGCGTTCTGTAGACTTCTTCCTTTACATCGCTACGGGGAGTGCTCAGTTTGGTCTCTCCTACGAGTGGGTTCCGTCGTGGCTTTTGGGCAACACCGGATGGGGTCAAATGCCTTTTATCTGGAAACATTAGGGACCCGTCTGATCGCCCTTCGGGTCTGTTCCCTCACCCCTCCCTCCCGGTGGTCACTGGTAGAAGCACAAGAGGCCGACTGGGCGGCGTGCGGTGCTTTGTCCTGGTTTCGGGTGTCCCCTGCGTTTGTTCGTACCTTTACCTGTTACGTACACACTAATCTTATGACTTACACTTCATTTGGACTGGCAAATGAAGATGTTTCACAAAGTCAGTTCATGCAGAGCTCCTGTTGTTATATTGCGTCAGCTCCTAACCTCAGAATGCTTACTTTGGTACCGCTTTCCTACTCTACAGTTTTCTGCACTAGTTTTTCCGCACCTGTATATATAATTAAATTTTACGTCTGTTACCGTTTCTACGATCACAGTCATTTTGAGGTTTCACATCTAGACATATCATCTATGTTGCGGGGGTATTATTGTTGTTCGCCCCATATTGGGGAAACAATATGTAGTGGTATTAATGTTGGTAGTTTAAAGATGCTACTGTTTATCTGCCGCACGTATGAAAGACAATTTGTCGCGGTCACTTCGTGTTATCTTTTGCTAAGCGCCTGTTATTATATTTAATTTTTGGGTTCACTGTCCTCCGGCTAGCTATGATTTCTCGGTCAAGCACTTATCTTATACAAGATGTGTAAACGGAAAGGAGTTTTTATCCTAAGATAACACTGATAAAAGAATTTGTTTTACACTTTTATTGTCGTAACAAATTATTCACTTTCATCTATTAATCTTGACACTCGCCAAACTGAAACTGTTATAATAACTTCTTTACTGCCCATTATTAATTCGCGTACTTCAACTTTTTGCGTAATTAACTTTACGACACGAGAGATTTTTCACAAATTTGCTACGCGTAACCTTGATGAACTTCGTGCGACGCATACACCATGAATGCCTCCGTTGAACTACGTGAAACTTGACCCTGACACTGGATTTATACTTCCTCGCCCCAATATGCCTAAAGATTATAACCGAGCTGCAATTGGTTAATAAAACGCGCCAACATTATCGTCTATATTTATATCCAATGAAAATTACGAAAACATATGCTCTAGGGAAAATGTTCCCGAAAATTCTAAGAAAAACACGCCACTCTGACGTCATTTGCTCGTCTCTAATAATGATAAACAGCTCACCCCCTCGCTACATTATTGCACGCTATTATTGTCAGTTTCAGTAAGGCCGTATAAACCCACTTCTCAACAATGCTTACAATCAACAAACATCTCAAATCAATATCACACAACAATGCATATTCACACTACAATCACTCTGACATTTACATTATTGTGATACAAATTACTGTTTCAATGTTGAATGAAAGAGCCAGGTTAATATTTTATCTTTACCAGGGAATTATTTTACTCAAATTTATTCACAGTTTGATTTCAATACAGAAATATTGGCTTCAGTTCAACAATATAATTATTGGTACAAAAAAAGGTCTAATTAGATGTAATACACAAATACAGGAACCCTAATGTGAATGCCAGAGTGATTGTAGTGTAAATTAACATTATTGTATGGCAATGATTTTAGATGTTTGTTAGCTATAAGCATTGTTAGGAAATAAGTTTACACGGCCTCACTGAAACTGACAATAGGAGTGGGTAACAATGAAGCAATGGGTGAGTTGTTTATCAATTAGAAGAGACAAACAAATGACGTCAGGGTAGCGCGCCTTTCTTTAGAAATGGAGGGAATATCTTTCCTAGAGCATATGTTTTAGTAATTATGATTGGCTTATAAAATAGACGCTAATGTTGGCGCGATTTATTAACCAATAGCAGCTCGATTATAATGTTTAGGCATATCGGGGCGTGGGAGTATAAATTCTTGAGCCAAAAGCAAGTATCGCGCAGTTCTACAGAATCATTCACCAGGTAAACGTCGCGCAGTTCTAAGAAATCTCTCTCGCGAGTTACACGCCGGGCAGTTCTAAGGAAGCATTCACGAGGTACACATTACGCAATTCTACAGAATCTCTCGCGTCGTAAAGTTAGACAAAATGTGAAATACGCGAATTAATAGTGCGCGGCAAATAAGTGATTGTAGTTACATTCGAAAATATAATAGTTTCAGTCAGGCGTGTATCAAGATTAAATATGTGAAATTAATTAAGTGTGACGGCAATAAAAGTGTAAAAACAAATTCTTTTATCAGTGTTATCTTTTAGTAACAACTCCTTTCCGTTTACATGCCCTGATCAGAGATATTTGCTCGACTGAGTAATAATAGCTAGCCGGAGGACAATGAACCCAAAATTCAAAATAGTAAAACAATAACAGGCGTTCAGAAAAAAAGATAACACGAACAGATTACCGCGACAAATGTGCAGTTTAGATTTATTTCTTGTACTATAGTCATGAATATCAGCATTTGTGATAAAACTATTTTGCTGCTTGTACATTGTTACCAGAGTTTCAAAAAGATATAGCGAAGGAACAGTAAAGATATTTAACAGTATGAAGTAAGAATTACAGCTTGTGTTGCTGCAAAGGTGTAACTTTATTCTGACTGCCCTTTTTGTAATATAAAGATTCTATTTTTATAACTGAACTTTTCCCAAAATATTATACCATATGATAAATGACTATGGCTTTAGCTTTAGTACATGCTTAGTAGGCTTAAACGCGTGTGTAAACAGGGATGCATAACCAGGTTCCAGATCTGATTCTGCTGAACATTTTGGTACATGACTGGCCTCTGATCCTCAAAACTCCAATATGAACCTTAGGTATAGGTTGTTCAACACCTCGTGCACCGCGTCCTGCTGAGCTCTATTGTTGTGAAGGATCCACAGGAGGCTACAGGCTGTAGGCAGACTGGCCACGGAGACGCGCGGAAGTCTCTAACGTTTCCAAGCTGGCATACCCGTCCCACTGCTGGAGCCGTGGAGGGGGCGATGAACGACTCACCAACCAAGCAGCCCGTTAGTGTCCACAGGGAGTATTGTTTCCATTGAGCATGCATTCGTACCATCTGCCCGGCACCGCCATTTACCACAAAACCTGAAGCACACCTGAAAGATCAGAAGGAAACGGAATGAAAGGGAAATGATGGAAAGAAATCGTGGTATAGAAGAAACCACCCCAGCATTCGCCTGTCGACCACGTGAAACCACGGAGATGCCCACGGGTCAGTGTGTGTGGTCGCCGGTAATCGAATCCGGGACTTCCCGAATGCGAGTCGCCCCCTCGCTCGGTAATATGAACCTTAATTCGTATGAAAGGAGGTTATATTGCAGTTTATTATGAATACTCCCCAGTTTGCCTTCCTTCATTTGTCACTGCTTTAAGTGTGAAGTCTAACACAGCGCTATGTTTGCGTTGCCAAAAACAGGCCTTCTGTGGGAAATTCGCTGCTGCCTCGGTATTCCCCAACCTGTTATTACGGGGTTGCAGAAAGTTCTGGAGTGCAAAGAGGAACTCAAAGAAAAGTAGGTAAGTGTGTGGGTGGAGCCGAGTATGTCGGAAAAGAAAAGTGAAGAGTGGTTATTCTTGGAAATAAAAAAGTTTATGACTACGGGAAAGCCAAGTCATACCGAAAACTTCTGTATAATGTAAACGCTCATCGTTTTTCTATCAGCAAGTTCAGGTCATTTGCTTCACTTCCTTCTTCTTCCTTTCCTCGCGTCTTTCAGGATGCCAAAGCTTTGTGTTTGCTTTTAGCTCAGACATAAATACATTTTGTAAATTTCCACACTTGCAATCGTATTGCGTATTTGTTACTGATGTTATGCATGCAAAATAAGGAAGAAGAGAAAGGAAAAAATCTCAGAAAATACCATTGAGAAACTCCTGCTTAGCTATATTATCGCACCGACACGGGTGGCCGAAGTCGTTAAGAAACAGACTCAGTACTTTGCAGGTTTTCCTCAGTCCTCATAACTGGCATATGCCGGGAGGTACCCTAAAGTTAAACCTGCAACGTTTCCTTCTCAAAATTCCTTTTCCAAATATTTCATTGCATGTATCATCAGCGTGTTTCAAATTAAATTGACTTTGATTTATGGACGCTCTTTAACTACTGTGGTTCTTGCGTCCCGTTCTATATTGGGCGTGAAAAACCGGTAATTTTGCTCAGAGGCCTCTTTATCTAGCTTGAGGTTCTTTTACGTGCCGTAAATCTACGACACGGGACCACGGGCTTTACTTCCCTTCCGAAGGAAGCCATGTTAAGGATTTTTACGCCCGAAAAAAATCCATCGCCCTCCGCCGGGTTTGAACTCGCGACCTCGGGAACTAGAGGCTAGTCTTCCGCCTGTGGTGGCGTATGTAGTGAGAACGGGCGTTCGACGCTACTACTAAATTATATTAGAAACCTTAAAATCGGATGTCGGATGCTTTGCATTATCTTCTCTGTTGCATAGTTTGCTCTCTCCAGCAGTATCTTATGTTAGCTCAAATATCTCATGGACCCAAAACGTCGATATCGTAATTTCACTGAAGGTGTAGGTTTTAGGGTCACCTAAGGAAAAATAAAATTAAAAAATATCTGCACGCGTACACGTAACGCTAACACGAAAGCTCAAGTAAAAACCAAATTATGCATTTAATTCCTGCATTGTTTAAGAATAGCCATCTGTGAAGTTTCTAAAATCTACAAATTCAATTCGATTCATTTGATACGTTAACGCGGAAATCAGAGTCTTTTGTTTCCTTTCTTCTTTTTAACAAAACACGAGATCAACAACACTGGTTTTGAGGAAGAAAAATTGGAGGAAATCGGGGCAAATTGGATTTCAAGGACAATATCAGGACCGAAATACAAGCAGTAAACTACCAAGAACCTGTCGAATAAATTTTAATCATTTTTGGAGAATGTGTTCGGAATCAAGATCATTTTATTGTAATGTAGTTAATCCAGGAATTTATGCTCATAACGTTTTTTGTACGAATAGGGGCTGTTTTCGGGTAATTCGAACAGCGGGTACTACAACTGTCGCAGAATCTTACGCCGCCGAGAGAATACCCTGTGAAGTCTTCTTTATTTTCGGCGTATCCTAATACCTGGGGAACAATAAGAGGTGGCTAAATACACAATTTGTGTTAATTAACATTTTTGGTAGCAATACAACATTACCTGTTTCCGAAGCACGCGTTGCTAATGTTTACCCAGGTAGAAATTTAGCACGGTGCATATGCATGTAAGCACGTCCATATTACCGAATTTGAAAACATTTTTAAGGAAGTTGTTTTTATATGAATAGTACAGAGCGTTCAAAAAATAAACCAACCTATAGGTGAACTGTTTTATGATAGCTACGGGAAATGGGGTTCTGTACTTCAAAAAGAGTGAATATTATTGATTAAAGATATTCAACATTCTTATAACCTTTGTAAGGAGATAAATTTATGCGCTTTCAGTCTAGAGTTTCCACTTACTTTGATTGTATGTTTTTGTGTCGCCTTAGAGACGTGGTTTATGCACAATATAATTACCAGAGTGTATGTATTACACCAGCAATGATTTTATTGTTGCGTTATACAATCCATGATTACCCTCAACTACACGCACTAGGTTGCGTGGCTTTTTGAACATCCTGTATAATATACAAGGAATAGCTTTAAAGTAGTAAAGGATAGTGGTACAAAGAGCGCCAAAGAAAATCTCACTGTCCCTCGCGTCTACGTCACATTATTTATCCTTGTACGTGGTCTTGCTAAGCCATGACCATTTCATTGTTTACTTTAGGCCACGGTGCAAGGGTGCGCCAGTCCTTCTGCTAAATAGTTGCACCAATAACCACAACAAAGGTTACAAAATGGCGTAGAAACGAAATATATGTTTACGCTCTCGATCGTATTGGCTAAAAGAGAAAGAGGTAGAGTGAGTGCATTCAGTTTGTCATACAGACCTCTTATCGTGATTGGTAGGCCAGACCTTATCGGCTAGTGAAGGACACGTCTTTGAAAGGGTTAAAAGCTAAGGGGAAAACTTGATGAGCGCCCAGGTTAGCGAAATGTAGAATGTGTAGTGTGAGAAGATTTTCAAATTAAAGCTTGAATGGTATTCATTAAATACATAGCAATATTTTATAACAAAAAATAAACAGAACTGTATTCTCACAGTGGTATCAATACTTGTTGCTGCATAGAAGTAAACATAACTAAATAATAAATAAATAAAGCAGCATGTTTTCCCTCTAATTCAAACTATAATTGGTTAATATACCTTTACTAACATATTGCTGGTCATAGGAATACAACAGGATTATAGACAAAAAATAACGTAATTTTATTGCCATAATATGTATGTAATATTTGGTAAACCATATACATATTTACCTCTAGTTTCTAAACATGATCAGTCAATTAACAAAAGAGTAATTTGCATTTAATAAACGAATATCATCATCTGCGGATGTTTTACGGGGAGTGCCCACTTTCTGACGAGTATGTAGACCGTCTTCCCCACTTTCCTGGAATATTCTTATCCAGTAATTTACTATAATACAGTGCGACCAGCCTCCCACATACCCACGATACATCCACGAGTAATTTCGCTAGTATACGGCATGACTGGTTCTGAGACAATAAAAATGTTTTGGATTCAATAACACCAGAAAAAGCAAAGGCATCAACCTCCCCCCTTTTCTCCCTTATTGCTGTGTTATCAAGCCACCACGCTCTGCGATAGGTAAGGTGAAGGACACGCCTATAAGACCCCAGAAAACGGTACAAAATCCGCCGAAGATTTTGTTTGATGCTGTTTGTACCCATTAGACTTTCTGTGAAGCCAGGTTTTTTTATGTTCCATTTAGATGCCGCCTTTAACATCTGAGGTCATATCGGCGGCGTTTTACCTCTGGGACAATTGCTCACTGACAATGGTGTTCACTCGCTTACAGTGGTGTTAATGTTTGGGTTGCGTTTAGTTTTCGTTATTATATTAAATTCACACACACACATTCGTGCTCTCATTTATAATTTCCGGTTGGGAAATAATTCCGACTATTGAAAAAAAAAACGCCCATCCTCCAGCTGGTAATGGTACCCGGAACCTCCAGATTTGGAAATTAGCATGCTAACCAGCAGACCGCAGAGGCAATCTGAAGTCAGAAGTTGTTTTGTATCTATCGAAATGTTTGTTGCATTGTTGAATGGCTTTTCTTGTTTGTCTATAAGATAACCCCATATTCAAGGTTTTATCGAAAAGTTCCGATTTGAACTGATAGATTTCCTTTATGAAAGATTCTCCTAGGGCGATGTGAAGTACTGACATGATTAGATCGCCATAAAAATTAATATAGTTTTCAACTAATCAGGTGTAATTCTGAGCATGATAATAGGATAAGGGAGACTGACCACTGAGTCATAAAAAATTGTACCTCTTTTTTGACAAAAATCAGTGGTTTCTATAGGATATACCAGATGGTATTAGTCTCTTATTATATGATTGCATGTTTACAACCCGCAGTTAACATCAACCTTCTTCTTCTTCTTCTTCCTCACTTCAAGGCCTAATATGCCCGTTCCGACTTCATATAATTAACTCCATCTTTTTCTCGACCGTCCTACATATTTTCTTTCTAAGGCTTATACTTGTTTACAACGGCTGGAATTCTATTTTCATCCATCCGCCTGAGGTGTTTTCCACAGTTTTCCCTGTATTCTTCAATTTTCTCATTTAAATTATAAATTCCCAGTTCTGCCCGAATGTCATCGATTTTTGTGTGGTCCCTCCTTGAACAATAATATTCAACGTACAAAACTAAATACCCATCCAGGGTTAAGAAGACGGCACCATAAAATTCATCATTAGAAGCTAAAGAACTCTTAAAATAATCACAAATACGAATAAAAATTATTTGAAAGTTCTACACGCAATAAGTCGTCCTCCATTTCTCAAGCTAGCAGTAGATAAGTTGTGCTAGTTAATGTGTTATTGGTTCTGAGGCAGGATTTTTAACACCTAAAAGATATTAGTCTAATTATATAATATAAAATATAATAACAGCTCGCCTTAAAGCAATATGTGTATGTAATAATGCATAAAATGTATGTAACAGTCATTGTATTATGTTTATATTATTATGTACATGTATAATAATGTTATGTGAATGTATTATGTAATTTAACAATGTAGGAGCTGTGAGAATAGAAGCCGAAAGTTGCTACGAGGTAACCTTGAGGCAATAATGAATTAGAAAGTTTAATAAAGGCTACTAGTAATTCTTGGAAATATTGGTACTATTTAAAACAGTTTATAAATAGCCAATCAACAACTAGAAAAAGCTTAAGTTAAATAAAAGTATTCTATTGGAGTAGGCTTAGCCAATCAGAGACTTAAAATAGGGAAAAAGTGCAAATTCAAGTGGCAGATGCTACTAGGTAGCGTTCCCAAGCACTTCGATACGATACAGGTTAAGTATGAGAAATAATACTACTTCATTACGGCGTGAATAATATAAAGTTTACGTGTTTAAAATTGCAATTAATAAAAAAATCTCACAGCTCTAAAGTAGGATATATCAGTGAAGCGTTATTTATTCGTGTGAAGAATTAATAAACAAAGTACAATACAATTATAATTTACGTAAGCCTTATGCTTTTGCCGCACCAACCCCTGCTAAGAGATACGTGTTTCTGCAAAATTACTAACGCAGCCGAGGCAAACATACATATATAATATTTAAAGAAACATTCAAATTAAAAAGTTGACTTTTTTTTAAACGCGGGGGCGAAGGCCACCGGAAACTTTGTATCGAACATAGGGCATCAACAACTTCAAGTTTGGCTCCCCAACAGTGGAACTACAATACATTTATCTTCAAATTGTCGCCCAAAGCGTGATGCTAATAAAGTAAAGATACATCTGCTTCAGTTCTGAGGTCTAGTCCCGTCATAATGTCTTCCCTAAAGAAGACAAATAATTTTACAATTATGGCACAAAACAAATGGCAAACCAAAGCTGTTATTTTGAAAATGAAGCAATGTAAACAGAAATGGTCCTCTACTTATTCAGAAAGCGAGTCCTGGCGACAGTTCCAACATACTGTCAGTATGGAATGTACAGCACCCAAGATCCAATCTGGGACACGACAACGCTTCTGCCCACGCTGGTGCAAGAACAATGGACCTTTTGTGTGAACAATGTATCGGAGTGCCACCACATCCACTCTATTCATTAGATCTGGCCCCGCGTGACCTTTCCATTTTCCCAAAATGGAAGGAAAAATTTCGTGAACGCCAATTTACTTCCGATGGTAAGGCCAGTGTTGCGCATTTGGAATCTATGTTGAGCACTGATGAACAGATATGACAGGAAGCATTCTGGTCTAGCACATGTTTAAGCTTTTGTGGACATCGTTTTGAAAATCTATAAGAGAGTTTTCTATTCAGATGCTTCCTTCAGCAGATACTATCATTTTCACAGTGTTCCGGGCGTGTACATTAATAGAGTATATAGATATTCCAGTTAACGAATCATAAACATATTAGTTGATTATTAAACTATGATATACACGTTTAAGTTACAAAAATATGGGACTGTTTACATTTCTTAGGTTTTTAAAATTATTTATTCATTCTTTCAGTTGAGGAGTAACTTTTCGCAGCTCAAAAGTGATATACACGTTGATTTACCATTTTTCAAAAGTAAGAGGAAATTTTTTTTAAACAGATGCGAACAGACTAGAGGCAGCAAAAATAACGTAATGGTTGCGAGGATGGAACCGTTCCAAAAAATAACCATATATCTACTTATACAGTTCCAAAAGAACAGTTCTCCAAATTTCCACTAACGAGATCCTTCGAGTAGTTTTATACCCAGCTTCAAAATTAACGCTATGAATCATAGAGTACATTGCGTTAAAATACAGCAGTTAAAATATATATGTGTATATATTGTGGGATATGAGATCTTGGAACCGTCCTTGCTTTAAAGTTCCAATAGAGGACAAGATTCACTAAAATGTTCTGATCAATCACATTTAAGTGTGATATTGAGCGTTTTCGGTACAGCTGAGATAGTCAAATACCCGAGGTGCGTTTTGGAACATGTAAATACTAGCGATGATGCACGTGGACTTCTTTTGCAGCAGTAATTACAATAAGATCTAGATGTATCGCGGCAAATATATGTTTCGAATTCACCCGTGCACGTTGCTTTAGGATCAGAGGAGAGGAAAGCAGGGCATCATCGTGTTGCCGCTTGACAATATTCCTAACAGAAGAGGAACCACGACTTATAATTTACGTAAGCCTTATTCTTTAGCCGCACCAACCCCTGCTAAGAGATACGTGTTTCTGCAAAACTACTAACGCAGCCGAGGCAAACATACATATATAATATTTAAAGAAACATTCAAATTACAAAGTTGATTTTTTTTAAACGTGGGGGCGAAGGCGTGATTGTTGGCCTCAAGTATATTGCTATTAGGATTATGCGTAAATACTCGTGGACTAGCATTTTTAGAACTAAAACGGCCGAAACTGTAAATAAAATGAACCATTTTTCCCACCTCTAGAGCAGACTTCTAGCTGCCAATTTTAGCATTAATCTGTGCTTACATAGGTCTTTAATGTGGTTTTCTCCTGAGGTGATATAAATTCAAGCTACAAGCGCATTAATAGCAACAAATAACCGGTATCAAAGCTATTAGGTAATGGAACAATAGGTAGACAACATCTTCTTATTACTTTTTTAATATACTAACTGCGAATTTGTTTTAAAACATTACAACAAACAAGTATCCTGTATACAAGGGGGTCTCAACTCTTGGGATACCACTATAGTAGACGTCTATTGTCGCGTATTGATTCCAGCAACAAAATAAGCATTTATCATCATATCACAGATATGAGATGTCGTCCTCCGTGGTGTTGTGGTTACCAAGCTAGCCTCTAGTTCCCGAGGACGCGGGTTTAAACCCAGCGAAGGGCGATGGATTTTTTTCGGGCGTAAAAATACTTAGCATGGCTTGCTTCGGAAGGGAAGTAAAGCCGGTGGTCCCGTGCCGTAGGTTTACGCCACTTAAAAGAACCTCAAGCCTGATAAAGAGACCTCTGAGCAAAATTACCGGTCTTTCACGCCAAGTATAGAATGGGATGCTAAGGACTACAGCTATAAAGAGCGTCCATAAATAAAAATTCAATTTAATTTTACAGATACGAAATCTCCGTAATGTAGGCTACTTAATTATTTATTATTATTATTATTATTATTATTATTATTATTATTATTATTATTATTATTATTATTGTATAATACGCATTGTCAACGTGTTTCACTATGTAGGAATGAAAATTTCATACTAATCAGCGAGGAAGGCAGTGAAAATAAGGTAAGTAATAATAATAAAAACAACACCAAAGCAAATACAAAGCATGTTACTATTACCTTGTTGTGCACGATGTTGACTTTTTTCCAAGCAGAGAATTTTCCTGAAAATGCCATCCGTATCTTTTAACCAATTTAAAAGTGCAATCAGTGGATCCAAAGGGCTGATTATAAACCACACTTATGAGAATGTACCTTCCTTAGTTGGTATCGAATGTCTTTTTTATGAAACAAATGAAGTGATTTGACTATTGGAGCTTCTCCTCTTCCTTTTCTTCTTCTTCTTCTACATAGGTTCAACTACCTTCATAGCCCAAGACCACCTTCCATCTAGTCCAGGCATGCCATTTTCTGACACTCGGTGTCCTTCGTCCCTCCAACATCGTGTGTTTGGGACGTTAGGCAAACTGAAGAATAAAACAGAGGAATGGGTTAAATCTCGTGTCCCCTCCAGTGGTAACCCTGACTGTAGTGGGGTCCAAACTTCCTGACGTTTCGCGAGAACCAATTCGGTGTAACCGCGTCGTTGCCGAACTTCATTCCGCTTTGGCAGGACATTTCCCGTTTGTATTAAACGTCAATGCAGCTTTATAAACGCTGGAACAAAGCCTATCACTGGAATAATTGAACAGCTATATTGCACCGAAATTTAACTCACAATTGAGATGCATACAACCCTTCATTACTCACTTTGGTTTTTGTTATTGTCCGCCAAAGCTTAATTGTTTCAACCTGAAGGAAGTCACGGCCATAGACTTCTATCTATCTGATGTTCTATATATCCTGTTTTACATTTTAAAAGATTGCTTCAATCAATGCATGGCTTTCGTGCGAGGGAATTTTTCTTGAAATGTGAGCTTGCAGTACTTGTTTTAGCAATGCACAACATGTCTCGGGGCAGGCGTTATTTTGTTAAAATCAAATATATTTTGGTTCATAAAATTGTGAAAACATAACGACTAATTCACAACAAGAAAAAATAAATGCCAGCAACGTGTTTATTACTATTAAAAGCATAACTGTAGCTAAAAGCCTCCATTTAAACATCAAGAAAATAACTATAAGGGAATAAGACATAAAATTCGAGACTCTGGATCCTTATCTGTACATGTCCAGAAGAACGTCAGCTTTTAGCTAGCTGCTTGTTGCTTTTCTATAATATGAAATACGCATGCACGTATAGTCCATTTTATACTTCCCTCCAGTGGGGAAGATGTTTTGATGGCTTTATTAGCTAAAGTTTGTGGCAGTAATTTGTATCACAATAATGTAAATGCCAGAGTGATTGTAGTGTAAATAAGCATTATTGTATGAAATGGATTTGAGATGTTTGTTAATTATAAGCATTGTTAGGAAATAAGTTTACACGGCCTCACTGAAACTGACAATAGGAGCGGATAACAATGTGCGAGGGGGTGAGTTGAATATTAATTAGAAGAGACAAACAAATGACGTCAGATTGGCGTGCTTTTCTTAGAAATAGCGGGAATATTTTCCCTAGAGCATATGTTTTCGTAATTTTTGATTGGATATAAAAATAGACGCTAATGTTGGCACGTTTTATTAACCAATAGCAGCTCGGTTATAATCTTTAGGCATATCGGGGTGTGGGAGTATAAAAAGCTAAAGTCAGAGGCAGATTTCGTCAGTCCAACAGAAGCATTCACGCGTTATACGTCGCACACAGTTAGTTCATCAGAATCGTTCGCGGGTTACACGTCGCGTAGTTCAACGGAAGCATACATAAAGTACACGTCGCAATTCTACAGAATCTCTCGCGTCTTAAAGTTTGTTATAAATGCGAAACGCGAATTAATAATGTGCAGTAAATAAGTGATTATAGTGATATTAGAAAATATAACAGTTTCAGTTTGGCGTGTATCACGAATCAATATGTGAACTTAATTGTGACGGTAATAAAAGTGTAAAAACAAATTCTTTTATCAGTGTTATCTTTGAGTAACAAAATCCTTTCCGCTTACACACCCTGTTTAAGAGATTTGTTCGACTGAATAATAATAATAGCTAGCCGGAGCACAATGAACCCAAAATGCAAAATAATAAAACAATAACAGGCGCCCAGTAATAAGATAACACGAAGTGACTGCGACAAATTGGCTTCCATACATGGGGCATAAGCATCCTCCAACTACCAACTAATAACAAATATACCACTACAAGTTAGATATGAATAGATTCCTACTGGATGGATTCGGAGTAGCAACGAACTGTGGTTCAGCCAGTGTTACATCCTTCATTCTCGAATTAAATACAAATAATCTCGCAGCCTTCTGGAAAAGTGTTAAAATTGCCAAAATGACCTATCCCTAAACATTATGAAAATGCAAAAAATGCCCGAATAATTCCTTTTATTCAACCGGTTATTCAATATCACACATTTTCATATATGGAAATAACGTGTCAACCTTCACAGGAAAAAGATGCAATCATTAAATGCCTTGCCCTACTAATGAGTCTGTTTCTGCAGAGAACATAGAATTTCAAAGCTTTCACATCACTTTATCCTACTGTATCCTTCGTATACCTGCAACGAAATGTGTAAATTTAATGAGAGTTTATCTCCAATAGCATGAAGTAGACAAAAGGTTTTGTCTTTGGGAACAATTGCTTGTACAAGAGTGAGTAGAGAAAGCCATGTGAATGCAACACACAATGTTTTTCATTTCTGTATCCCCACAGAATAATGTCTGGTGTTGTCAGTCTGGGAGTTTGTGGAGGCTTGGTAGTGGCTTGGGCTTGGGGTGGCCCTAAAAGTCTGTCATAGTTTGTTGTGTACTTCAGAGATTCTCCAATGCGCTTATAGGTTATTTAACGGAGGGGGACACCTCGGCACCGCAACCTATTGTGCCTACCACCCCGCAGAAGGAAGGAATGAATGGAAGGAATCTCACAGGAGGTTACAAGCACAGAGACGCGCGGAGGTCCCTAACATATCCAAGCTCGCAGATGCGTGTGTCACCACCGGAGCGAGAAGGCGATAAACCATCCACCAGTCGAGCAGCCCTCTGGTATTCTTTCGAGAGAGCATGTATCCGCGCCATCTGTCCGATACCGCCATATGGAAATGGAATGAAACGCAAATGACGGAAAGGAAATCGTGGCAGAGAAGAAAGCATTCCAGCATTCGTGGGTTGACCCCGGGGAAACCACAAAAAACCCATGAGTTAGAGTGGGCGGTCCCCGGGGATTGAACCCGGGAACTCCCGAATGCGAGCCACAGACTTGTCGGTCTACAATGCATTTAGGTAACGCACGTGTATTGCATACTATATTTTTCTACGACAGGAATAGAATTAGTACTTCCACGAAAATAAAATTAATAATTTACTAACAACTGTTGCAGTAGCAAGGTCACCAACATTAACCTTGGCGGCAAAGTGGCGATTAATTACCCATGCCTGGTTGTTGACCTTAAAACATCTACTTAGCCAGTAGCTTATACTTAGCTGCTGCATCAGTTAAATAAATATAATAAATATATCAAAAGTAAGGGGATTTAATATAGTTCATGCACAGATGTGCACTAAAATAGACAAAACACGCAAGTAGGTTTTGTTATCAGCATAGAATACTAAGAAACCTAAGAATACCTAAGAAACGAAAAAGACATGTTCTAACGGAGGAAGAAAATGACGAAATTGATGCATCATTCGAACGCTCTCCAAGGAAGTCTCTAAGGCGAGTTGCTCAGCACGTGGGCATTCAACCTTCCACCATGACAGCATCAACGCGAAGTGGATCAAAAACCCTCTGTTCATACGGCTGCTAAACTTTTAAAATTGAAACCTACAGAGTGACGAGTAACGCCAGGAATGTCTCAGTGCAGATGAACACCACTTTCAAACGCCACTTATAACAAGGATAGTACTCATTATGGTGCATGTATAGTCATGAGTTTTAGAATGGAAACCGCCCAATGTAGTAGACAGTGCGCAGAGCAAGCACACACGGGTTCCTGGTCGGGCCATAAGACGACCGCTCTGTATTCTATAACACGATACGTTTCAGTGATTGGGTACCACTGGAGCATTTGCGGGGCGCATAAGAATACGAGGGCTGTCCCAGAAGTACCCGACCTAACAAAGAAAACACAAAAATTTGGGAAAAAACATTTTTATTTCTCTACATAGTCTCCTACCAGCTCAATACACTTTTCCCAGCGATGTTCAATTGCTTCGATACTCTGTTTATAGTGAGAACCGTCGAGTTTTACAAAATAGCCATCAACTGCAAACTCCACCTCTTCATTGTTGGAAAATCTTTCACCACCAAGACATTTCTTCAACTTTGGAAACAGAAAATAATCAGAGAGGGCTAAGTCTGGCGAATAGGGTGCATTAGAAAGCAATTCGAACTTTAACTCATTGATTTTGGCCATGGCGATAATGAATGTGTGAACTGGTGCATTGTCTTGATGAAACAGAGCTTTCTTTTTCGCTAAATGCGGCCGTTTTTGCTTGATTTCATCAATCAAACGCTGCAATAAGTTTGCATAATACTCGCCACTGATTGCTTTTCCTTTTTGAAGATAATCAAGGAAAATTATCCCACGCGCATTCCAAAAAACTGACGCCATGACCTTGCCTGCAGATGGAACTGTCTTTGCCTTCTTTGGAGCCGATTCTCCCCGTTCAAACCACTGTTTTGACTGTTCCTTCATCTCAGGTGTGAAGTGAGGGACCCATGTTTCATCCATGGTTATAAATCGACGCAAATACTCGGCTTTATTGCAGCAAAACATCGCCAAACGCTCGACTGAAACATCCTCACGACGCTGATTTTGTTCCATTGTGAGTAAACGCGGCACCCATTTGCGCACAGCTTTCTCATGTCTAGATTTTCAGTTAGTATGCAATGTACAGCACTTTTTGAAATGCCTACGATGTCTGCTAGATCGCGCACTTTCAGCCGACGGTCATCCAATACCATTTTGTGGATTTTCTTCACAATTTCTGGCGTGGTCACCTCATTTAGTCGACCACTGCAATATTCGTCTTGGCAGCTCGTACGGCCTCGCTTAAAGTATTTTACTGTTGTAAACGACGGAGCAGACTCCCCCAGAGTAGAATCTAGCGCAGCTTTAATATTAGTTGGACTAAGACCTTTCAAATGAAAGTATTGTATCACATAACGATGGCCAGTTTTGTCCATGTTTACAAATTCGCTGAGAGAGTTCACTATTAATGGCTGCCAAACAATTACTAAACAAAGTTGCGTCGTCAATCTTCAAACTTAAGCTTTACAAGGGTGGTACAGCCTACCATAGTCGTTTGTTTGAAACAACCGCTATATATACGTCAGGTCGGGTACTTCTGGAACTGCCCTAGTATATTGAAGATATAAGCGTCTTTTCGCACCTGGAAACGTTAGGGAACTATTCAAACATGGGACTGTGCAGTAAAATGCGGGACGGATGGTGATCATGCACATTTTTATCAGTATATTTAAAAGATTTTACAATGCCTTAAATAGCTTCCTGTTTCCATTTCAGGACGCAAGAGCCATTCTCCATTCTTTTCCGCTCTCTCAAATCACAATCTTCCAATCTGCTTTCTTTTGTCGTTGTAGTTATTGCTTCTCTTTATGTAGGTTTTGGACTTTCGCTCTTCCCCGTCTGCTATTCGAGTTTTTTCATGTATCCTTTTCGATAATCAGTCTTTTTCATCCTCATGATGTGACCGAGCTTTTGTGACTATCAATTTATATAAATTCCAGAAGGGGTCATCGCATTTTCATTTTTCCCCTTATAAGCGTAATTCCAACTTTATCCTTTTCAAAAGCTTTGCAGATCGATGTCAGCTTTCCCTAATAGAGTTACGTCTCTCAGTGGCTACCTAATGCTCACAAGACATATTTGAAAGCACCAAAACTAGCTTACTGTCTTGCAGTTCAGTGTTGAATCATCGAAGGTAAGAGGAAGAACTTCTTTATTAAAAATTACCTGTCCTTCTGGTTGGAGGTTGAAATGATCACTATTTTCAGCTAATCCAGGGTTGAAGCTGGAGGGAACACGCGGTTTAATCCACCCCATTCTTCGGTTTGCCTACCGTCCTGTGTCACCATAAAGTCCGACCACTCCCAACATATGAAGTTGGAGGGAGAAAGGAGGAGAATGACACCGGTGTCGCAAAATGACATCACTGGACTAATAAAAAGGCTCAATTTTACACGAATGACAGGTAATCAAAATATACCCATAATCAATGACACTAATAGATCATATATTCCAACTTACTTTTCTTTAGTCATATAATCTCTACTTCTATTTGATCACGTAGCCAGAAAACACGCAGTTGCCTGTATTTATTGCTCGTATGTTGTTATAATCTCATATGCTTGGTTGTTATTAATTAACTTTAATTGATTTCAGATATCTACCCGGTTCTGTTTGGAAGTAAAAGCTAATAAAACCGCGTGTTTTGTGAAGCAAGATCAAGTAAGTAATCCATTACTGTGATGATCATGACTATGTAACAAACGTACGAAGCAAAAATGATGCCTTCTCCAACTGTAATTACCTCAATGAATACAACACTTAAAAACTCATAGTTTACCTTTGGTAAACGTTCGTTGAGTTCAATCCGAAAGCTATCAGAACTTGTTCAATTACTGAAGATAAGTCCTGTATGTTATCAGTATTTTTTATCCCTGGCTCTGTAATTCCGTCATTAAGTTTTGTTTAACCCTTTTACCTTCTTTCTTCCAGGATCACTATCTTCTGTATGGAGTCATATATGACCCCTGGCAACTTTTCCTTTTAATACTTGCATATTATAGATTAAAATTATTAAACATAAAAATACTTCATTAGTTGTTATTTCATTTATTCAAATTATTTAGGAAAGAAAAGAAATAAGTGCAAAAAGAAAGAGGCAAAAAAACGTCTACTTATATCCTCAGTAAAGAGAGACAGAAAACGATTATTTTCTTCACGACACTTTCCCTTACTCTCTGTGAGGTAATTTGGCATTCTGTCTCAAAGTCTTTTGGTTGAACGAAATGATTTTACCATTTCTGCGTGTTTGTAATGGCAATATCATCACCGTTATTTTCCGCGTCACTGGTAACAGAGATAATTCCCTCTCTTTCAATATCATCACTGTCTGCAGCACTTGTATCCTCATGTTCAGTTTGTAAATCTTCTAGCATTTGTTCTTCACTTTATCCTTGAGCGTATCTACCAATGGATGAATGGCCAGGGAATAGAGGGGACACCTCGCAGTTCGATCCAACGTATAAGTTTTGTGCTTCCCAGGAGGAACGGATAAGTGAAGGAATCGCAGGAGGCTATAGGATGCAGGCAGGCCTACATAGGTGCGCAGAGGTCCCCAACTATTCTAGCTTGATAACCCGGTCACTTGTCGGAACCGGGGAGAACTCGACTCACCTGCGGCGACTCAGTAAAGGCTGCCATCTGTCCGACACTGCACAGCACCTAAGTCTACCTGAAATATGGAAGGAAAGCGAAATGATAGGAAACGAGGGAAAGGAAAGTCGTGGTGGAAGAAGAACCAACGCGGCCAACCAGGGAAAACCATGAACAACGCATGTCGTAGTGGCCGTTCCCAGGAATGGAACCCGCTCCTCGCGGAGCCATCTCGATCGGTTTGAGGGTATCTAACTTCGTAACTAAGAGCCACATTTCTGAGGAGAGTATCTACCACCTGAATACCGCCAACAATGCACACACAGTTGCAAACTGATTATCACCAACAATGCACACAGTCCTCAGTTTACAGTAACGAACGTAAGATTCTTACTAACTGGAGACTTGTTTTTTGTTTTGTTTTGTTTATTGGATAGATCGCTCGGTATTAGAAATGCTATTCAGAACCACGATAAAATACATAATAACAATACAAACTGCGGCGTGTCGTGTGCTAATAAAGTATATGTGTAATAAAGTTTTTAAAGTTAATTACTTATGATCTTTTTATTTAATTTATTTATGCCTCGGCTGCGTCAGTGATATCCGGTAGAGCAAGTATCTCTAAATAGGGGTGGTACGGCTGCAGAATAATTTTAAACACTTTACACTAATTATAATTGTAAATGTTTACTTCTTTATTACTTCTTCACGGCAGTTGAATAACAATTTACTGAAGTATCTAAATATGAAGCTGCGAGATATTATTCCTAACTACATTTTTTTTAAAAGGTCAAAATTTATCCATTATCCGCACTGCACTAAATTCTCACATCTGCAATTCTCAGATACAGCCACTGAACTGAACTGCTTGGGCACGCTACCTCTTAGCGTCCACAGTTAAATTTTTACATTTTTATGTTTCTAGTTTCTGGTTGGCTAAGCCTACTCTAACAGAACAGCTTTAGTTTTACTTTGATTGGCTTTCTGTACCCTCGTGACCGTTTTGAACGTTACATCGGTATTGTTCCATGGACTGTTGGTAGCCTTTTTTAACTTTCTAAGTTATTGTTGTCTCAAGGTTACCCTATCGTTAGCAACCTTCGGCTTCCACTTTGTGACTGTGTTTGCTACGAAAAGCAGCTCGCTTCTATCCTCACAGCTCCTACATTATTAAACTAAGAAATACATTCTAATAACATTTTATACATATATCTAATAAAATAAACATAATACAAATGTTATAATATACACTTTATATACTGTAATATACACGGATTGCTTATAGGCGGGCTATTATTTTTATACTGATATCAGTTAAGCGATAAAATATACTGCCTCAAACCTAATCTGAGATCAGGCACCAAAGTTACACATAATAATATTGTAAATGCGGTTCACTGAGTCTTCTAATTCAATCACTTCTGGAAGAAAGCGCTTATATATTTTAGAAACTGTTTTTTTTTTCATAAATAACAACATTTAAAATTTCCAGATGAATAATACAGTACATGATCATAAAACAAGGAACAGCAATAAAATACATTTACAAGGTTCCAGATTTACTAAAAGAGTTAACTCCATTTTACATAAAGGTATTTACATGTACAACTTAATCACTGAGAAAATAAAATGCAAGGATAAAAAAAAATTCAGAAGAGATGCAAAAAGATTACTAATAAATCATAGTTTCTCTAGTACTCAGGAATTTTTTTCAATATTTTGGATATCATTGTTAGCTGTTAAATAGCAGACTTGTATTTAACCCTTTGTTATTATAGTGTACTTATATGAATAGGTAATATCTACACATTTCAATTGTATTTTTACCAAAACTCTTCATTATGTACTACAGTGGTCATTATGATTCTATTTTTCCTTAATTTCCTTTTTTGTTTTTTTTTACGTTTATATTTTTTGTGTTATTGTATTAATAGTCTTCAAAAAAGATTAGAAAATTCCAAATACAGAGTTGTTTTTATTCAGTGGAAGGATATATAGAAATGAATTAGCTTATAAGTTTTTTTGTGTTCCTTTTGTACTAATAATTGTATTGTTGACGAAGCTAATGTTTCTGTACTGAAATCAAACGGTGAATTTAAATAAATAAAATAATTAAATTATGTGCTAAGTATTATATACACAATTATTGATTATTTATAGGGCATAAAAGAATTTAGAAAGGCATATCTATACCGTGAAAAATTCTGCAAATAGAATGGCGCATATTGATTAATTTTATACTCTCAGGGATGACCAGAAACAGGTTAAAGGTGATTTTGGCCAGTTTTTGTTAATGCGACACTGTTATATAACTTGGTCAATGAAGTTAAGTTTGCATATCTTATTTGATTTTTATTGAACCACAGTTAGAGAAATGTGCTTAACGCTGAGTTCAAATATGCACCTACCAGTGTCATATCACCTTCACACCACTTTATCTGTAGCTTTCATTTTGAGTCAAGAATTACATTCATTGTTGCGAGAAAGCAATGCACAGTAATGGCCGCCGTATGGGATACCATTACGCTTTTGATAATACCTACCATTCTCGGAAACAGCATTTTTCGCTTGTTAGCTTGTTGGATCCGATACATAACGGTTTTCTGCATCTGCTGTAGTAGACAATCACAGTTTAATGCATTACTCTGTCTATTACAACTATTTGCAAAAGATATTCTCTACAATAAGGCCTAAACGTCACAAATTAAATTAATATGTCAGAAATGCAAAATCAATACTTTAAGAATATTTAGTGTACATCTGCCCATAAGGCACCTATTCCTAATTCTAAGCCAAATTTCTTGAAACAGCCGATTTTTAAGTTCTTACAAAAGCTAGTGTGTAGTTGAAATGAAACGAATAACCATGAGTTTTTATAAAAATCAATTTTTAAAACGCTTTGGCAAACCCCTTAAACTCCTTACACAGCTACTTAATTATTTTCTTTCTACTAAAAGCCAAGTTTTCTCTAAACAGTTTTTCAGCATACAGCATTTTTTATAGAAATTGCAGAATTTTTCAAAACTGAAGGTATATTCACCAGAGACTTTTTCAAGTTTATTAGACTTGGATTTCTTAAGATGGAGGCTTCATAAAATCTTTCCCAGCACATTTATCATCAGAAGTAACGTCATGTTGCTGGGAGCTAATTCAGAGTCAGCAATGAGGTTATGATCATCAGGGAGCTACTAGTTGATGAGATAAGTCTTCAGTGCCTGAAGAATTTGTCACCGGAACTTGAGTTGTAGGAAGGGATGACATCATTATCCTTAATAGGCGTGGTTTCATTTACTGTAAAATTGCTTGCCTGTTGGAAAAAGTCGTTCCTCCGTGGTGTAGTGGTCACTATGCTAGCCTCTAGTTCCAAAGGTCGCTGGTTCAAACCCGGCGGAGGGTGATGGATGTTTTCGTGCGTAAAATCCTTAGCATGGCTTCCTTCGGAAGAGAAGTAAAGCCAGTGGTCCCGTGTTGTATATTTACGGCACGTAAATGAACCTCAAGCCTGATAAAGAGGCCTCTGAACAAAATTACCGGTCTTTCACGCCCAATATAGAATGGGACGCTAATTCAAATTCTGAATGAACAAAACTTAGGTAGAGTCGCCTGTCTAATTTTCAGAGTCTGAGATTTCAGAGCTGGTATCTGAAGTGTCATAATGGGGTTTATTGCTAACAACTGGGTTAGCAACAGCCGTGAACCAGTAAACTGTTTGCTGCCCAGTGCAGTGATTCACTTCGTCAAGAGTGGGGGAAACTCGCTGTTGGCAGTATCAAGTTTGTCAATATTTTGATACTGTTTGTGAGGCATGGACTTGCTTTGAAGAGCCAAGTGGCCCTCCATTTTGCACAGACAACACACCGGGTTTTCAGAGGATACATATCTTCAGTAATTTGATCGTCATAGTACAGCCGGAAACCTTCAGGTAACTTATCAGATTCCTCCAGTTTAACATACAACTGTCTGTGGAAGCTTAATGTATGAGCGAATCCTGCGATGCTTACTCCTCCTGCTCTTATATGTGCGACAGAAGAGCAAGGATGTGCCAACTGTGATCAGCAATTATAGGGCGCATATTTCAAGGATTGTATGTTTCTGCTTGGTAACGAGAGGGCAGAGGGATGGGGTACCTTATTGTCAACAAAGGTGAAACAATTGCTGCATAGTTCGTTAGCTGCATTCTTATTTGCCAGACATATACACATTCTTTATTAGAAATCCATGAAGTATAACAGATGTTTGCAGGGTCTATCAGTTCACAAATACAAACATATAATTTTTCACTGGCATACCATCTTGGGCATCTAAGATTAGAGCTTGTTGTTTATTAGGGGCATTTGGCTTAATGCAGCGTAGCTGTGTGGAACATGTTTGGCAGGGGATTTGGAGCTCATTGTATTTTCTTTAGCTGTAGATGTGTTTAATAGTATTAATATGTAGTCATGTTATTTACCTGGAGAGTAGGAATATGTGTAGTTGTAGATGGCGCTGCAGATTTGGAGAATTGAGGTGTGTAATGACGCTGTAGGGTTAGATTTCATATCAATCGTTGGTAGCATCAAATCATGTGGCCACAAAAACTTCGTGGCCGAGTCTAGTCTAGCTCGCGCACTAACACCCAAACATGGTATTTCATATTTAAAGCACGTGGACTATTTGACAAGACATAAAAACAATAACAAAAATACTTAACTTTCGGAGTGATATTACGAAACAACCTTAGCACGTGTGCTGGTTGTAATCCACGGCTGTTTAAATGTTGTTGTTCTTGTTCCAAAATCACTGTTTTTAAATTCACTCCAATACCACATCAAAAGATAATATAAAATAATAATGTTTAGCAATAATATCTCTGAGAAAACATTCCAAATTGAATATTTCAAAAATTATATGAATCGCAATCTACAAACATTAAGAAAAGTAGTGTCTTAAGTAACGTTAACTAAATTTTGAAGACTTTTACAACATGTTTTATAAAGCTACTAGTACAGCGTATAGAAATTGAGTTAAATTGTGCTAAACGTCTCAGCTGTTCTAGGTAGCCCTAAGCCTACCGCTCCAGGTATAAGCTGGCTGAACTCTAAAGTAATGGTCTGGAGAGCAATACTTTGGATGGCTGAAACAGCAACACTCCCATTGAGAAACGAACCCGCCAAAACCGCACCTAAGCGGCGACCGAGACCACATGTCACACTGGCACTCTCCTCTGTGGGAGGAGGCAAAAGACAGAGCAGTCGTGCGTTCGGATGTGGCCTGCCTTGAGTTGTCGCCCTTGCAGTTTATGTTTTAAAACATTGTTACAAGGGAAAGCTGCACCACATGGTTTACAAAAATGTTTACTGCTGACCCAAGAGGGAGCTACTGGATCTCTATTTCACCAGGCTGTTGCTTTAACGACATTTCCTTCAGTAAGATATTTTCGGTGTACTGCTGGCTCAGGAGGAAGCTACTGGATCTGTATATCACCAGACAGTTGCTTTAACAAGGACATTTTCTTCAGTAAGATACTTTCGGTTCGTTGTAGTATGAGGTTTACTGCTAGCCTAAGAGGAAGCTACTGGACCTCTATCTCACCAGACAGATGCTTTAACTATGACATTCCTTTCAGTAAGATACTTACGGTGTGGACCACTATCTTACCAAACAGTTGCTTTAACAAGAGCATTTCCTTCAGTAAGATACTTTCATGTACTATGAGGTTTACTGCTGGCCCATGAGGAGCCACTGGGCCTCTATCTCACCAGACAGTTGCTTTAACATGGACATTTCTTTCAGTAAGATACGGTGTGCTATGAGGTTTACTGCTGGTCCAGGAGGAGCCACTTGACCTCTATCTCACCAGACAGTAGCTGTAATAAGGACATTTCCTTCACTAAGATACTTTCGGTGCACTATGAGGTATACTGCTGGCGCAGGAGGAAGCTACTCGACCTGTATCTCGCCAGACAGTTGCTTTAACACAGACATTTCCTTCAGTAAGACACTTTCGGTGTACTACGAGGTTTACTTCTGGCCCAGGAGGAAGCTACTGGACCTTGCATTTCACCAGACACTTGCTTTAACAAGGACATTTCCTTCAGTAACATACTTTTGGTGTAGTATGAGGTTTACTGCTGGCCTAAGAGGCAATTACTGGACCTCTATCTCACCAGACGGCTGCTTTAACAAGGATATTTCTTTCAGTAAGATACTTTCGGTGTACCATGAGGTGTACTGCTGTCCTAAGAGGATGCTACTGACCCTCTATCTCACCAGACAGTTGCTTTAACAAGGACATTTCCTTCAGTAAGATACTTTCGGTGTACCATGAGGTGTACTGCTGTCCTAAGAGGATGCTACTGACCCTCTATCTCACCAGACAGTTGCTTTAACAAGGACATTTCCTTCAGTAAGATACTTTCGGTGTACCATGAGGTGTACTGCTGTCCTAAGAGGATGCTACTGACCCTCTATCTCACCAGACAGTTGCTTTAACAAGGACATTTCCTTCAGTAAGATACTTTCGGTGTACCATGAGGTGTACTGCTGGCCTAAGAGGATGCTACTGACCCTCCATCTCACCAGACAGTTGCTTTAACAAGGACATTTCCTTCAGTAAGATACTTTCGTTGTACCATGAGGTGTACTGCTGTCCTAAGAGGATGCTACTGACCCTCTATCTCACCAGACAGTTGCTTTAACAAGGACATTTCCTTCAGTAAGATACTTTCGGTGTACCATGAGGTGTACTGCTGACCTAAGAGGATGCTACTGACCCTCTATCTCACCAGACAGTTGCTTTAACAAGGACATTTCCTTCAGTAAGATACTTTCGGTGTACCATGAGGTGTACCGCTGGCCTAACAGGATGCTACTGACCCTCTATCTCACCAGACAGTTACTTTAACAAGGACATTTCCTTCAGTAAGATACTTTCGGTGTACCAGTAGGTGTACTGCTGGCCTAAGAGGATGCTACTGACCCTCTATCTCACCAGACAGTTGGTTTAACAAGGACATTTCCTTCAGTAAGATACTTTCGGTGTAGCATGAGGTGTACTGCTGGCCTAAGAGGAAGCTACTGGACCACTATCTCACTAGGCGGTTGCTTTAACAAGGAATTTCCTTCAGTAAGATACTTTCGGTTCGGTGTACTGTGAGGTTTACTGCTGGCCCAAGAGGTAGCTACTGGACTTCTCAATGGACAGTTGCTTTAACAGGAACACTTCCTTCAGTAAGATGCTTTCTGTGTACTATGCGGTTTAAGGCTCACCCAAGAGGAAGCTACTGGACCTTTACCTAACCAGATAGTTGATATAACAGGAACACTTCCTTCAGCAAGATACTTTCGGTGTACTGTGAGGTTTACTGCTGGCCCAAGAGGAAGCTACTGGATTTCTATCTCACCAAACGGTTGATATAACAAGGACATTTACTTCTGTAAGATGCTTATGGTGTACTGTGAGGCTTACTGCTGGCCCAAGAGGAAGCTACTGGATTTCTATCTCATCAAGCTGTTGATATAACAAGGACATTTCCTTCTGTAAGATGCTTATGGTGTACTGTGAGGTTTACTGCTGGCCCAAGAGGAAGCTACTGGATTTCTATCTCATCAAGCTGTTGATATAACAAGGACATTTCCTTCTGTAAGATGCTTATTGTGTACTATGAGGTTTACTGCTGGCCCAAGAGGAAGCTACTGGACTTCTATCTCACCAAACTGTTGATATAACAAGGACATTTCCTTCTGTAAGATGCTTATGGTGTACTATGAGGTTTACTGCTGGCCCAAGAGGAAGCTACTGCACTTCTATCTCACCAAACTGTTGATATAACAAGGACATTTCCTTCTGTAAGATACTTTCGGTGTACTATGAGGTTTACTGCTGGCCCAAGAAGAAGCTACTGGACTTCTATCTCATCAAGCTGTTGATATAACAAGGACATTTCCTTCTGTAAGATGCTTATGGTGTACTATGAGGTTTACTGCTGGCCCAAGAGGAAGCTACTGGACTTCTATCTCACCAAACTGTTGATATAACAAGGACATTTCCTTCTGTAAGATACTTTCGGTGTACTATGAGGTTTACTGCTGGCCCAAGAGGAAGCTACTGGAATTCTATCTCATCAAGCTGTTGATATAACAAGGACATTTCCTTCTGTAAGATGCTTATGGTGTACTATGAGGTTTACTGCTGGCCCAAGAGGAAGCTACTGGACTTCTATCTCACCAAACTGTTGATATAACAAGGACATTTCCTTCTGTAAGATGCTTATGGTGTACTATGAGGTTTACTGCTGGCCCAAGAGGAAGCTACTGGACTTCTATCTCATCAAGCTGTTGATATAACAAGGACATTTCCTTCTGTAAGATGCTTATGGTGTACTATGAGGTTTACTGCTGGCCCAAGTGGAAGCTACTGGACTTCTATCTCACCAAACTGTTGATATAAGAAGGACATTTTCTTCTGTAAGATGCTTATGGTGTACTATGAGGTTTACTGCTGGCCCAAGAGGAAGCTACTGGACTTCTCTCATCAAGCTGTTGATATAACAAGGACATTTCCTTCTGTAAGATACTTATGGTGTACTATGAGGTTTACTGCTGGCCCAAGAGGAAGCTACTGGACTTCTATCTCACCAAACTGTTGATATAACAAGGACATTTCCTTCTGTAAGATACTTATGGTGTACTATGAGGTTTACTGCTGGCCCAAGAGGAAGCCACTGGACTTCTATCTCATCAAGCTGTTGATATAACAAGGACATTTCCTTTTGTAAGATGCTTATGGTGTACTATGAGGTTTACAGCTGGCCCAAGAGGAAGCTACTGGACTTCTATCTCATCAAGCTGTTGATATAACAAGGGCATTTCCTTCTGTAAGATGCTTATGGTGTACTATGAGGTTTACTGCTGGCCCAAGAAGAAGCCGCTGGACTTCTATCTCACCAAACTGTTGATATAACAAGGACATTTCCTTCTGTAAGATACTTATGGTGTACTGTGAGGTTTACTGCTGGCCCAAGAGGAAGCTACTGGATTTCTATCTCATCAAGCTGTTGATATAACAAGGACATTTCCTTCTGTAAGATGCGTATGGTGTACTGTGAGGTTTACTGCTGGTCCAAGAGGAAGCTACTGGATTTCTATCTCATCAAGCTGTTGATATAACCAGGACATTTCCTTCTGTAAGATGCTTATGGTGTAGTATGAGGTTAACTGCTGGCCCAAGAAGAAGCCACTGGACTTCTATCTCATCAAGCTGTTGATATAACAAGGACATTTCCTTCTGTAAGATGCTTATGGTGTACTATGAGGTTTACTGCTGGCCCAAGAGGAAGCTACTGGACTTCTATCTTATCAAGCTGTTGATATAACAAGGACATTTCCTTCTGTAAGATGCTTATGGTGTAGTATGAGGTTTACTGCTGGCCCAAGAGGAAGCCACTGGACTTCTATCTCATCAAGCTGTTGATATAACCAGGACATTTCCTTCTGTAAGATGCTTATGGTGTAGTACGAGGTTTACTGCTGGCCCAAGAGGAAGCTACTGGACTTCTATCTCATTAAGCTGTTGATATAACATGGACATTTCCTTCTGTAAGATGCTTATGGTGTACTATGAGGTTTACTGCTGGCCCAAGAAGAAGCCACTGGACTTCTATCTCACCAAACTGTTGATATAACAAGGACATTTCCTTCTGTAAGATACTTATGGTGCACTGTGAGGTTTACTGCTGGCCCAAGAGGAAGCTACTGGATTTCTATCTCATCAAGCTGTTGATATAACAAGGACATTTCCTTCTGTAAGATGCTTATGGTGTACTGTGAGGTTTACTGCTGGCCCAAGAAGAAGCCACTGGACATCTATCTCACCAAACTGTTGATATAACAAGGACATTTCCTTCTGTAAGATACTTATGGTGTACTGTGAGGTTTACTGCTGGCCCAAGAGGAAGCTACTGGACTTCTATCTCACCAAACTGTTGATATAACAAGGACATTTCCTTCTGTAAGATGCTTATGGTGTACTGTGAGGTTTACTGCTGGCCCAAGAGGAAGCTACTGGATTTCTATCTTATCAAGCTGTTGATATAACAAGGACATTTCCTTCTGTAAGATGGTTATGGTGTAGTATGAGGTTTACTGCTGGCCCAAGAAGAAGCCACTGGACTTCTATCTCATCAAGCTGTTGATATAACAAGGACATTTCCTTCTGTAAGATGGTTATGGTGTAGTATGAGGTTTACTGCTGGCCCAAGAAGAAGCCACTGGACTTCTATCTCACCAGACAATTGCTTTAACCGGAACATTTTCTTCAGTAAGATACTTTCGGTGTAGTATGAGGCTTACTGCTGGCCTAAGAGGAAGCTACTGGACCTTTATCTCACCAGAAAGTTCCCTTAACAACGACATTCTTTCCAGTAAAATACTTAGGGTGTACTATGAGGTTTAATGCTGGCCCAAGTCGGAGCTACTGGACTTCTATCTCACCAGACAGTTGGTATAACAGAGTCATTTCCTTCAGCAAGTTACTTAGGGTGTAGTATGAGTTTTACTGCTGCCCTAGGAGGGAGCTACTGGACCTTTATCTCACTAGACAGTTTCTTTAACAGGGACATTTCCTTCAGTAAGATACTTTCCGTTCGGTGTACTATGAGGTTTACTGCTGGCTTAGGAGGGAGCTACTGGACCTCTATCTCACCAGACAGTTGATATAACAGGGACATTCACTTCAGTAAGATAACTATGTGGTTCACCTGGTACTCAGCATGGATAGTTGGAAGAATCAAATTTAGACAATAAGTGGAACAATGTTCACATTTATGTTCTTATTAGTGCTGTTGTAGCGAGTAGAAGTAGGGGAAATTGAAATTAAATTGAGTTTTATATATGGACGCTCTTTAACTACTATGGTCCTTAGCGTCCCATTCTATATTGGGTGTGGAAGGCTGGAAGTTTTACTCAGAGACCTCTTTATCAGGTTTGAGGTTCTTTTACGTGCCGTAAATCTACGACACGGGACCACCAGCTTTACTTCTCGCAACCTCGGATACTAGAGGCTAGCATGGTAACCACTACACCACGGAGGACGGCTATAGAAGTAGGGGATGTAGTGGAAATAGTAAGCAAGGATGTCCAAAACTAGTGATGGAGCGATACAACTTTTTCTCGATGCTCATTTTATAAAACGATTGCTTGTTCTCTGAATTACATTCTTATTCGTAGTTTTCTGAATATAAAATTGTTCCTGTTTGAGATTCTCCAGTCAGCAGCAAGTTTTGTCTTGATAATGCAGCAGGTTATATATCCCCTATTGTTAGTCAAGGATAAAAGAAGTGATAATAGTATAATAATAATAATAATAATAATAATAATAATAATTTCTTAGCTTCCATTTTGCGTAACTATACTTTGTGTAGAAAACTTTCTTTTAAAGGATTTTCTATCCATGGAAATAGAAATACTAGCAATTCCTCTTTATTTTGTATTCTTGAAAATATAAACTAATACATATTTTACAGGAAACTCAAACTACTTGAATTGGTGTGTGCTTTACACCGTTCTACCACTGTTCACAACTGCCACGTAACATATGTATTTTTTCATCCGGTAATAAGTCATTAGTCATATAACACTTGGATACAGCAAGTTTGTGAGTTAAGCCTGTCTACTACTCACGCTCATACATTAGCATATACATGCTTAATACAAAGGTTTGACTTGCGCAAACACAAACAGTTTGGAGGAAAGAACAAATATTTTGTTGCGATGCATTATCTTATTTTAAGTTCTTATTTGTTTCTGCTGCATTCACGGATCTTGGTCACCGGGGTAGGTGAATGTAATGGCTGAGAGTGGGTCCCCAAACCAGGCTATTGCAGAAACGAGATTTAGTGCGTCAGCTAAATCAGCTTCATTCACAACTCAGTTAACGCTGCATGTTACATGAGTACCTCTATCTACTCCTTCCCCCATTGTTTTGCATGTTTTTATTTAGACACCAGAGTGCATGGAATATTACATTCATTCACCCTCAGGAAACGCAGTCAAGGTCTATCAAGAACTATATAGTCTAGCAACTCTTTCATTGCTTCTCTAGCATGAAGTTAAACGTAGGAACGTTCAATAATGCAAAGTTTTAAAAACTTAAAGGTACCGAAAAAGTATCGAAGGTTTATCTCAAAGCATTAGGCATACTTCGATACCAAGAGTATCGAGGTATCGAGGTCCCATCCCTATCTAAAGCATTGCCAAAAAAGGTTTTCAAAATGTGTGCGCCAATGGCTGAGTTCTAAAAAGGAAACCATGTTACTTTCGAGTTTTCTTTCTTTCTTTAACAGCACAATGCATGACGTCATTGTGCCCAAAATCATGCTGGATGGTTCAGGCGGTAGAGTCTGGGAACTGAATTTGGGAGCTTTCGGGTTCACACCCCGACGTGACCAACCATCTTGATTAAGGGTTCCTTAGAGGTTCTCCCTGGTTTTAGGCAAATTCTGGAATGGTGATGTGCGGCTTATGGGTATATGTGCTTTGAGGAGAGAACTGTTTCTACCATAGAATCGATATCTCCGATCTATACCTGTCTTGTGGATAGGGGTAATATGTGAGATACGCTTTGCTGAGATACACAATCTGGAAACCTTAGGGACCCCGTTGCGATGTGACTATCGCCATCAGATCTGGCCGTTCTTGGTGCTCCCTCATCTCATCGATTTGTCCCGGAGGCTAAGTAGGCGCAATGGGCCTAGATTTCGTCCAAGTGCTGAGTCCTGCAGCATCATTACCCTACATTCTATGCATGAAAATCTATTATAACATAACGTAATTTTACAAGATATGTTCCTTATTTTGAAAATTATATTTATTATAGGATTAGAAATTTTGTTTTAAAAGACAGAAAGCCCTTGGTCCTAGTAAATAGGAGGAAAACATTAACAGTTTGATCGCTGCCTCTATGGACATTAAGCTTCTTTTAACGGATACTTCAGATGCAAGAGAGTTAATTTCGGAATCTGACCCCATGCATTCATTCACTTGAAAATTCCAAAATTGCAACCAAGTAACGGAGCTGAAATTACTCAAAGTCCCGGCTGTCTACCACTCAGCTGTACTTCCGGCTCTACAAAAAAACAGGCATAACCCTGCAATCGCATCTCTGTGATCTCGTCTGCCCGCGGACCTCCTGTGACTCCTTCACTTCATCCCTCCCTCCCTCCCGGGGGGTGTAGCCACAATAGATCTAGTAGGTCGCAGTGGCGAGGTGTCCTTCTCCGGTACATTCCCTTGTTTATTTGTAATTTCACTAATTAGTTTCTCTTAGTTTATTCATATGTTGGTGAAATTAGCTCCCCCTATGTGAATATTGCAATAATCTTTAAGTGACCATCAAGTACTGAAGTGAGGCATAATATAAAATAAAAGTTATACATTTTTCAAGTAATATAACACTTATGAATATTATGAATATAACACAGTTAAAATACGATATCCTTATTGTCTTTATGCTCGACCATGCCAAAATGTAATGTTTATACGAGTGGTAGCAGTACTTTAATGGGCCTCATTAAAGTATAGGTATTCGACCAATCAGAAGTGGCCACGTAACATTGTGAAAGCGCAAGTATCGATTATTCTGCGTAGTACGTCTCACAACGCTAGCAACTTTGTTAGTAACCATAGATAAAGAAATAACGATTTTAACACATCACTCAAACCAGAAACGAATACTTATGAAACCTTTAATTTAGATACATGGTCGAGCATAAACAGTCGTATGAAACTTGACTATAATGGTGATTAAAACGCTCGTATGATAATTATTAACCTCGCGTTTTAATTACCACCTTTATAGTCTGGTTGCAAAATATACTATTAATACACTGTTCCTATTAAATAGCTGTAAGGTCTAATTTGGCTACAGGAATATTCTTGAATGCGCTCAAATAAAAATGTTCTTCTCAGTAAGCGGTGTTTCCTCCTTTGTTAAAATCTTTAAGAGAAATTCTTTTAGCCATTGTATAAACTGGGTGTTTTGGAATTATGATAGAAGTTGGAAATTGAAATCTAACCCTCACGTGATTTGGCAATACGCATTGAACTTAATAAAAATATTCACTGGTGAAGTGTTAAGTCTATTTGGGTATATAAGCGTCTAACAAAAAAGGTTTGCTTCTACAGAACAGTTTAGGGAGGGGGAAAACTGACGCACTGCGACCTACGGGAGATCTATTGCGACCACCACCCCCTGGAGGAAGGGATGAAGTGAGGGGATCATAGGGTACAGCATATACATTAGAGGGGGAAAACTCGCGCACTACGACCAAGGGAGATCCAATGAGGATACCACCCCGCAAGAGGAAGGGATGAAGTGAAGGAACCATAGGGCACAGGGTATACATTAGAGGGCGACAACTCGCGCACTGAGACCTACGGGAGATCAATTGATGCTACTACCACACAGGAGGGAGGGATGTAGTGAAGGAGCTATAGGGCACAGGGTATACATTAGAGTGGGACAACTAGCGCAATGAGACCTACGGGAGATCAATTGCTGCTACTACCACACAGGAGGGAGGGATGTAGTGAAGGAGCCATAGGGCACAGGGTATACATTAGAGGGTGACAACTCGCGCAATGAGACCTACGGGAGATCAATTGCTGCTACTACCACACGAAGGGAGGGATGTAGTGAAGGAACCATAGGGCACAGGGTATACATTAGAGGGCGACACCTCGCGCACTGAAACCTAGGGAGATCAATTGCTGCTACTACCACACAGGAGGGAGGGATGTAGTGAAGGAGCCATAGGGCACAGGGTATACATTAGAGGGCGACAACTCGCGCAATGAGACCTACGGGAGATCAATTGCTGCTACTACCACACAGGAGGGAGGGATGTAATGAAGGGAGCACAGGAGGCTACAGGCCACGAAGACGCGCGGAAGTCCCAAACAGTACCATACTCGTAGAGCAGTCTCACTACTGGAGCTATCCATAGGGGGCGACGAACGACCCTTCTGACCAAGCAACTCTCTTGTGTCCACAGGAGATTTCTGTTTGCTTTGAGCAAGCTACCGCGCCATCTGTCCTGCACCACCATACATCATGAAACCTAGAAGTATACCTGAAAATTGGGAAGGAAACGTAATGAAAGGAAATCGTGGTAAATTAGAAACCACCCTATCATTCATCTACCGACCAGGAAAAACCTCAAAAACCCAAGATCAGGGTACAGGGATTCGAATCCAGCACCTCGCAAGTTACCGCTGAAATAATCACGCACTACTGCTGCACGAAGGAGGCAAAACTAAAGAGCCAGAGCTTTTAAAATGAATTTAGAAATGGTCTGATGTGAATGAAGATTTAATTGCGTCTACAAACCTGGATGTTCCTTTTGTGGCTTCCTAACAGAACTGTAATGCTAATATCACTAACTAAGCAGGTGGAAAATGCGCAAGAGGACAGACTCTGTTTCACGCTGTGCTGCAGAACTTGAATGCTGATTGGATTAATGGCGAAACCACGGAAGTCTATGACGTTAGTCGACTACCGTGACGGAAACAATGCAGCCAAGAGCTTTTCCTAAAGATTAAAAACATTGTTACTTAGTGAAAACGTGTTCTTTCTGAGATATCGGCAAGCCACCGAACTCACGCTTCGGCAGTTAGAACCATTTTAATGACAAGTACCTCAGTAAACGCTATTCATTCTAGGATCTGAATTCGGCAGATAACAAATATGTTGGTTTGAACAATGCAAAATGCGGTAACGAATATGAATTATTTTCTGAGAAAGTATTGACCTAGAAACATTAATTGTCTTTAAACATATTCACACGTTTTCCCCTCTCGTTTTAATAGTTATCTCACACACCGTCCATGCTATCAGTTCCACTTCACCTAACAGTCCACACTCATCATGTTTCACCGTAAAGGTTGCCGGCTGTGGAAGTCACTGCCACAGGATGTCAGCGGCTATCAGACTTTAAATGTGTTTTGTCATAGGTTGCACATTTTAGCTAAAATAACTTAATTTAGAGGCAATATCCTCATTTCAATGTATTCCTGTATTTTTAACATATTTATTTCTTTAAACTTCTTTTCTCTATATTTTATATTAACTTAAGCTTATGTTCTTCTAATATTTGTGCTATGTGGTGTTGCTTTGGATATAGTTTACCTTTACCGTAAATGTGTTCAGAATTGTTCTATGTGGTTTAGCGGAAGAGATGGACAAATGGTTAGCCCTGCCACGTAATTAAATAAGTAAATAATACAATTATCGCTAACCTTTATATTTGATGGGAATAGCATGTTGATTTGAATAATAATAACTTACGTCACGTTACTGTTTGTAGTTTATTTGCACAATGAATTACTTCCAGGTCCTAATTGCCCCAAGATAAATTCTAGTTATCCACCATAAAGTTCTGTAATATAATTTTTTATCGCTAGGACTTAATCAGTATAACTATACTTTGTCGGCCATTACAACACGTTCGCGAGATATTAACAATTACCCCGTCATTACACTTATGTAAATCATCTGGTGATGCACTTAATAACATACTGTAACCGATACGCAAGGTACTTGCATAGGGATCTGAGACGCGAGATACTTGCGTAGCGATCTGAGTCGCGAGATACTTGCGTAGCTATGTGAGTCGCGAGATACTTGCGTAGCGATCTGAGTCACGTGATACTTGCGTAGCGATCTGAGTCGCGAGATACTTGCGTAGCTATGTGAGTCGCGAGACTTGCGTAGCGATCTGAGTCGCGAGATACTTGCGTAGCGATCTGAGACGCGAGATACTTGCGTAGCTATGTGAGTCGCAAGATACTTGCGTAGCGATCTGAGTCGCGAGATACTTGCGTAGCGATCTGAGACGCGAGATACTTGCGTAGCGATCTGAGTCGCGAGACTTGCGTAGCGATCTGAGTCGCGAGATACTTGCGTAGCTATGTGAGTCGCGAGATACTTGCGTAGAGATCTGAGTCGCGAGATACTTGCGTAGCTATGTGAGTCGCGAGATACTTGCGTAGCTATGTGAGTCGCGAGATACTTGCGTAGCGATCTGAGTCGCGAGATACTTGCGTAGCGATCTGAGTCGCGAGATACTTGCGTAGCTATGTGAGTCGCGACATACTTGCGTAGCGATCTGAAACGTGAGATACTTGCGTAAGGATCTGAGACGCGAGATAATTGCGCAGGGATGTGAGTCGCGAGATACTTCCATAGTGATATGAGTCGCGAGATATTTGCGAAGCGATCTAACACGCGAGATGCTTAAGTAGCGATCTAACACGCGAGATGCTTAAGTAGCGATTTGACTCGCGAGATAAAGTAGTGATCTAATACGCGAGATACTCAAGTAGCGATCTAACACGCGAAATACTTAAGTAGCGACCTAACACGCGAGATACTCAAGTAGCGATCTGACTCGCGAGATAAAGTAGCGATCTCAGACAGATTGGGTCCAGACCTAAAAAGAAACACACGCTCACACACCTTATCTCCTACAATATCAATAAGCTCGCCTATTGGATATACGCGACAACTTCTGCAATCATCCGTCCGGAATTTAATCAAACATCTTATCCAATTACGATATGATGCTATGCTCGTCCTCGTTGTCTGCTACTGATTGGAGAACTGAGTGTAACCGCACTTAGAAAACTACATTCCTCGTTCCCCCAACACTTCTCTCCTTTTCCGTCGAATGTCAGACGAAGAAGACTTGCATTTGGTGAACTCTGGGTATCGCTTCTGGTGATATGCCCACCATCATAAGTGCTACTTTATTTCATCTGATTGGTTCTACTTTAAGTAGTTTGCAACGGACCCTCGTCAGCTTTTCGGAGAAATGTATTCCATTTCCCAAGAGCCATATTTAAAACAGCATGGTTCCTTTTGAAACTTCCAAATTACTGGAATGAGCTGCGACATAATTTCACTTGGTCCAAACTCTCACTACGGGCGGGCTCTGTCCATGCCTTAGCCTCGTGAATAGAAAGAAATGCTAGGGGGCGGTGCCCAAAAGTCTTTTGCTTAATCTATCAGCACGGTCTCTACCTTTGTTTTGTTTCAAGTTCAAGACATCTTCTTCCTCCTATGTAATATACAGAATATCCACGAATTCTTTAGGATTGTATCCCACTGACAAATTGGAGATAAAATTAATGAATATTCTAACACGGGACAGCTTTTGTCTCGAAAACAGGAATATCGTATCCAACATTTGTATACACACTTTTATATCTCTACAGAATTCCCAAAACACTTGTTTGTGTAAGGCATGGTTTGTCAGAACAGTGAAAATCCTGAGGTGTGGGGAACTTTAGTCACAGTATATTTGGAACTACGATAAAGGTGGATTTAATTATGAAATAACGTCAACAATCATTAGTTACGCTGGTTCATATACTATGCAGGATCATCCACAGCTGTACATACAACAGATGCAGGACTTCAAGCAACTGATCATTTATCCAAAAGCCTATACATCTGTCTTCAAGAAAAAGCTTTTGGCCCAAACATAAGGAAGCGGATGGAAGAAAACCTTCCAAATATAATACGTGGAAGTATGTGTGAGTGGTAAAATATCAAAAACTATAAAAAACATTTTCAATACAACGTTCTGTCTGAAAGTACTGACAGTAATCAAAACTGTTACTGTTGTGCGATTCAAGGAAACCAATTTGATAAATGAATCATTTGAAGTCAAGGACACGGAATGTATGACGAATTAACCCAATAAGTAAATACATCCAGTCTCTGGATAACTGTTTAAGACAACGAAACATATGATAAACATGTGTTACGAGGATAACAGATTACACAATATTTCTCGCTGATATTCCAAAACTTATATTTGGAATTCTAGTGTTTGTAATGAAAATGGACTTTTATTCATAATCAGTTGTTTGTTCCAGTATATCGTCCTATGCTTCAGCATTATTAGTAGTCAGCTGTTAGGTGAATCCTATACAAGTCCCGGCTTTTAAAACTAGATGATGTTTGATTTCTCATCAGTGAAATGGAATTCAGAAGATTATTCAAATGTTACTTTTGCTGGTTGTACTTACTCTGTTCTCAACGTTTGGGGTGGAATCATTCATGATCACTTATTGGTCCCTACTTCTTCTCTCCGCGTCTGAATGGACAAATATATCTCCAGTTTCTCAGAAATGAGTTGCATCGCTTAACTGATAATGTGCCTCTGGACATCATCCAACGAATGTGGTTTTTACACGATGGTGCTCCAGCTCATTTCAGTATGATGGTTCGTAAGTTTTTGAATGATCCATTTCCGCAAAGATGGATTGGTCGAGGGGGACCCATTGCATGGTCAACTCGATCGCCTGAATTGAATTTAATGGATTTCTTCGTCTGGGAACATTTGAAGTCCTTGGTTTATGCGACTGCTGCACCTGATGTTGACATTTTGAGAGGTGTATCCAAACTGGATTTGAGCAAATACGAAACACACCAGAAATTTTCAACAGAGTACGCCAGAGCATGGAACGCAGGCATCGAAGCAAGAGGAAGCCACTTCGAGCAATTTTTGCAACTTTCGATTCTGTGTTGTAACTCAGAAATAAACGATTTTCAGACCCATGCTCATATGAACTTGTTTTACTGTTTTGATGTCAAGAACACGTCCCCCAAATATATGCCACCTATAAACATACATCCTGTATTATCATACGTCTTAAGTTGTGATTTGTTTCGGCTGGTTTCATAGATTTTGGTCACCGGAGTACGTAAATGTGATGGCTGAGAGTGAGCCACTAAGCCAGGCTGTTGCAGAAACGTGATTCAGTGCGTCAGCTAAATCAGCTTTCTTTATTCACCATTAGAAATATTTTACAATAGCATGGTTTCATCAAAATTTATATATGTATATAATAGAAAATATGGTAACATAGTCTTAAACACAAAGTACTAACATAGTAAAAATAAAGTTAAAGTAGTATACAATAAGAATCTATGTATCCTATACAATGTACTGGGCAAAATAGATTAATTAATACAATAACACAAAGAAAAAATACAACGATAATGGTCACTCTAGTACATAATGAAGAGTTTTGGTACAAATACAATTGAAACGTGAAATCTGTTGATATAAAATACACGTATAATAACAAAGGGTTAAATACAAGTCTGCTTTCTTACAACAAACAATGATATCCGAAATATTGAAGAAATTCTTGAGTAGGTACTATAGAAACTATGATTTATTAGAAATCTTTTGCATCTCTTCCTATTTTTTTATGCTTACATTTTATTAAGTGATTAAGTGGTACATGTGAATACTATTATGTAAAACGGAGTTAACTCTTTTAGTAAATCTGGAACCTTGTAAATGTATTTTATTGCTATTCCTTGTTTTATGATCATGTGCTGTAATGTTTGAATGATGTTATTCATGAAACAAACAGTTTATAAAACATATAAGCAGGGTAAGGTCAGTATGTTGTTTTCCTTAAAAAAAGTTTTACGGTAAGTCATCCTATTTATACTAAGCATCTTTCTTATTATTTTCTTTTGTGCTACAAAAAGAGCTTTTATTTCTGCGGCAGAACCCCATATGAAAATTCCATAAGCAAGAGCAGATTCTACATAAGAAAAATATATTATTTTTAGTGTCTGTATATTACAAATATTTTTAATACAGATATTATATAATATGCTTTGTTAATTTTTGAAGTAATGTTCTGAATTTGTGGTTTCCACGTTAAAAATTTGTCAATTGTTAACCCCAAAAATTTGGTCTCATGAACATAAAGTGTTTCATCATTATTATATACAATTTTAGGTGCTATACTTGTGTCACTTCTACCAGATAATGTGATTTTTTGGTATTAAGCATCAGCTTGTTGGAGCAGAGCCATTACATCATATTTGTCATTACAGTATCTGCTTGACTTTGCAATTCTAAATAACCACATCCCTGAATTATAATGTTAGTATCATCTGTATATAATATGGTTTCAGCATGGGGAATATTTAGTGGTAAGTCATTTATGTACATTATGAAAAGTTTATTCAGAACCCAAATAACGCTGCATGTTAACGAGTATCTCTACTCCTTTCCCCACTGGTTTGCATGTTTTCATTTAGACACAAGAGTGTATGGAATGTTACATTTATTTACTCACAGGAAACTCAGTCAAGGTCTATCAAGAACTATAGTCCAGCAACTCTTTGGGGACACGTGCGAGGCAATAGCTTTTAGCACTGTGGTCTGTGGTGTTCAACGCCTCTTGCCAGAGCGGATTGTCATAGAGGTCGCTCAGACGCTCTGGCTTTCACTCATCCGCGTCTCCCGGATGTCGTCTGGCAGAGGACCAACACCACTGCTACGCCTCACCTTCATGGACAGAGCGCACTACACCCCAGCCATCACAACTGGCCTAGTACTCTTAGGTCAGGCACACCGCATCGAGGCTAGCCGCACAGACCCTTGCCGCCGCTGTTGCCAATACGGTCACGTAGTGGCCTCCTGCACGGCGCAACCACGGTGTCAGTACTGCGGCTTGGCCTCACTCACCGCTACCTGCACCGGGCATAACCTGCATTTCGTCACCGCTACTGCGCTACTTGCGGCGGTGGTGGCCAGGCTTCTTGTCCGCTCTACCCAAGAGCACAACCACCTCTCCGTCAACAAGCATCGCCACCAGCACCTTCAGACACTCCTCCAGCACCAACAGCGCCGATGAACACACAGCAGAACACACCAGCACCACACACACCGCATCGCCAAGGGCCTTCCTGCACATCCATGACACCAGACCTTCAGGATGCCGTTGAGAGTATCCAGCACACCTTGCGGGACCTCGGCCTTCGCCTCGAGGCGTTGCAACGGGCATCCAATGCGCGCCTTGCAGCAATGGAGGCAAAGCATCGCACCACTATTCGGCACCTCTCAATGGTGGCCTCCCAGTTCCTGCGACTTCGCCAGACTTTCCAGGATGACGACCACACGGGGGTGCTTGCGTCGTGTGAGCGCAAGCTGATGCGCATCAACCGCCATCTAATGGATCCGGACGACGCCACTGACAGCGACTGCGACTGAGTGCCCTTGATGCCTCAATTACTGGGCTTCGAGAGCAGCACATAGAATCAGAAACCACCGTTCTTCTGAAACTGCAACAACTTCAGAACAACCACCAGCAACTGCAGGAAGGCTACACTCTCATACGGGCGTTTATGGAGACACACGTGCTTCCACATCCACCCGCCATCTCCTCCGCCGCCTCACACTCCACAGACACAACGGCCAACCACACAACAAGACGTCTCGACCGCAGCTTCTGGAGCTCCCCTCACCCAACAACGCGCAAGCGAAGGGTCCGGGCGACCTCAGGCCTCACTTCCACCACATGGCCTCAATTGGCAGGCTTACCAACCGCGATATTCTCGGCGTTTTAGCCTTGTGGCCTCTTTAGAAGCCACTCTAAGCATTTCGGTGCACAGTTAATCTTTTTAAATAAACACTTTTGCTCCCCGAAGCCTCTCCTAATCACCAGGTGCATTTCAGGGCCTCGGCCATGGCAGTCTCCTGGCTTATCCTTCATTCCGCTCCTGCCCTAGCAGCAGCACTTACACCCGCATGGGTTCGAAACATCGAGGGTACTTCTGCGGAACCTCGCCACCATCCCGAACTTTCCTTTACACCCCTCTCCTTTACGCAAAAAATGAACTCTCGACTCCTTTCATTCGTTATCTAGCATGAAGTTAAACAACACAACTTTTCATAATGCAATAAATTTAAAAGTATCGAAGATTTATCTCAAAGTATCGAGGGTATCGAGGTATCGACGCTACCCAAGTCCTATCCATAATTCTGATTATTATTTTTGCTTTAATTTGTGCTATATATGTTGATATACGTGTTGGCTATTAAAAATCACTCATTTCAACAATTGCAGCGTAACAACAAGACAACGATGTACAGTACAGGGAAAACTAGTTTCACCATAGACTTCTGAGTCTGTTCACTGAAAAAAACACACTAATGCTTTTCCGTCCCACTTTCTCACTGAATTCATCAAAACCTACAGAGCTACAGTAAAACAAACTAGTTAATGTTACAACAGTGCAGTGAGAGTGGGCGTCTGTAGCGCCAGATTGTCCTTCGTAATGAATATTGAACACATCAACCAATCACGTGGCTCGTAACTGACGTCCTTCTCGGTCCGGTCACGGCGTGGCGAAATAGCCTCCTGGAGGCATTGGGGCATTGGATTTATTCAGCTGTAATAGTAGACTTGCCAACACTAGAAATGAAAACGAAATACACATCCAAGGTTGCATCCCTTAAAAGTACTACTGTAAATGAAAAAAAATCTAATGTATTACATTTGCATGACTTTATCTACCCCTGTACAGCTTATTAGTGGGTATACAGATTATTCTTACGAAAGTTTATTTTCCTATCTATTTCATTTTAACCGAGATAAACCTTTGCAGAAATTTCTATGTTGCACATTCCGATATAGATACAAAGAGAACAACCATAGTTTTAGGATTGGACGCTATAACGTGGCCTTAAAGTTCCATATTCTTTCCAGGGTACCGCGAGAAACAACTGAAAATCGACAGGACTTTAACAGAATCTCAAAGCATTGAGCAATTCGAATCATTAATAACGATATCTCGGAAACGGTGTTAATAATACAAAATAAGTCATTTGGAATAAGTTGTGTTTTTAAAGAGATCTACATTTTTGTGTAGTTCGTTTTCGTTTATTGATAAAGTTTACCACTTATACAAGATTAAACAAAATTCCTTCCAAATGAAGAGGACTTCACAGGCTATTCCCAGAAAATTCGGTATACACTGCCATTTGTGAAAATTGCAGCACCAAGAAGGAAATGCATAAATTCAATGAATTTAACACCACAGGTTATGTCCATGATAAGTAACAAATGATTAACTTTTCAAATCTATACATAACCTTTGAGCCCTAATATTCAGCATTTGGTGTGGCCTCCATGCGCTACAAATAGAGCTGCTAAACGCCGTGGCATTGATTCAAAAAGGTTCTGAATAAGTTCCTGAGGGATTTCCCTCCACGCAGTTTGTATTCCAACTCACAAATCCGTGACACTGGTTACTGGAGGACCGTGACGCACCAGGTGCCGACCAAACATATCCCACACATGTTCGATGGACGACATATCAGGCGAACGTGCAGGCAAGGGAAGCAATAGTACCCGTCGCTCTTCGAAGAAGGCTTGTACATTCCTCACAATATGTGGCCGGGTATTGTCCTGTTGAAATGTGACCTGTGGAGATGCCTGAAGCAGGGGGGTACCTCAGGCTCTACAACCACCGTTAGGTACCGGTTATCGTTCAAAGTACCCTCAATTCGTAGGAGACGAGAACGGTTGTTGTAACCGATGGCCCCCAAACCATTACACCTGGTGTTTGTCCACTATGTCGCTCAACAATGCAGCCCTAGGTTGCGCTTACCACGGTATCGCTGGACACGTATACGGCCATCACTGTAGGACACGTTGAAGCGGGACTCGTCCGAAAGGACTGCATTTTGTCACTCATCACCCCAGTGACGGTGTTCACGTGCCCATTGCAGTCGGAGGAGTTGTGGTTTCTGGACAATGGAGCCGACGTAATGGCATGCATGCAACCAACCTGCAGTAGATGGCGACGAACCGTTGATGCAGACAAGTTCACACCTGTTGCAGTGCTCCAGCGTCGAGCCAACACTGTGGATGAAGCTGTACGGTCCGTTATGGCCATGCGGACAAGATGACAGTCATCCCGTGTTGTGGTCATGTTCCGTGGTCCAGTACCCACTCTTCGCTGCGTACGACCTTCATCTATCCACTGCTTCCACACACGCGTCACTGTCGTAGCAGCATGCCCTGTACGAGCCGAAATGTCACGGTATGACAAACGCGCTTCCCGGAGACCGATCATTCTGACCCGTTCGAACTCACTCACATGCCGATATGGCTCCCTTTAACGTCGACGAGGCATACTGGCATCACTTTATTATTTCCACCTTGTTTGACAGCTCTGCACTGACTATACTGGGCGCAACACTGACCTTGTCGGGCCAACACGAGAGGGCTCGGCCTACGTGTACCCCATATCTCTACAAACCTAATCACTTATTGCTTGCACACTCTTCTACACTTCCACCAAGTTTGAAGTTATCGGGAAATTCTTTCTTGGTGTTAAAATTTTCAGAAACGGAGTGTATGTATATTTATTTGTCATATAAATATCTTTAATATACGGCATTTTAATCAAAATCGTTAAGAGCCATTTTTTAGAAAATAAAATATTCGAAAATTATTCCATATAAAGGGTAGTTTGAGGTAGGGAGATTTGCTCGAAAATCTACCTGTTGCATCTTTGGAAGGTACTAAACCTTAATACCAAGTATGGTGCGCACAGACACATACACGGACCTTTTTCTAAAAATGCTTTGTGTGAGATTCAGGGGACGTCAAAACATGTATTTCCGGTAAAATCCCGGTATATAAATTTTGGATGGAATGCAATATCTTCTCTACCTACTAGGTACGTGGTAGAGAGAGTAAAAATAGGATTCCACATTTAATATGTCGAAAACAAAGGACCAGACTTACGTACCCTACAAATAACAGTTTACAGGCGATCTCTCTTATATTATGTTCTTGGTTGATTTCGAGGTTTATCTTACAACAGTGAACGCAGCGGCTCATCAAGCGAAATTTAACATCTGTTAAGGTAATGCATGATTGAAAATGCTATCTTCTAAAGTAACAATCAAGTTAGCTGAAGTTTAATCATAAGTTTAGCATACGTAAACATTGAACGTGTTAATTTTAGTTGAAATATCTTCTTTAGTTTTCAAGTTATTGAGTTTCAAAAAAGAGTTTTACTATCATATGAGAAATATTGCGAAAGATATAATTTTAAAATAATATTTATTTTTAAATATCATTGCCATATATCTGATAATAACACACATGTTGCATCTCTTTTGTGCTAGTGAAGAACGTAACTTTTTCAAACATTTCTACATTACATACAACTCATTTTGTTTTAAAAATGTGTAACTGAAAATCCGTTGTAACACTGAGAAATTATAAAATAGTTTTATTTTTTGACATTTCGGAATATAAATGCTAAAATTCAGAAAAGCTGGATAAAACACCATTGTGTGGGACATCTGAAACGAACAAAGGTGTTGAGAAAAATAATTTCTAAAAACTAAAAAATTGTAAAATGGAAAACTTTCCGATTCCAAAAATTTTCCTTATTGCATGTAAACTTCTTCTTTTTCTTCTTCTTTCTCTGTTTTACCCGCCCCGTTTGGAGGACTTAGAAGCGGGTGCCGGGGGTCAGACTCCTGCCGAGGAACAGAAAGACTAATTGGATAGGATAGAACAGCAAGAATGGGTGATCAGTTCAAAGCCTGGTATGAGAGCGAGAAAGGAGATGATATGAAATGGCGGTGAATTCGATTATCTCCGGCAATGTCGCGGAAAGAGTACGGAATTTCAAGGCGAGCATATAGCGACGCGTTTAAATATTTGACTATCGCTATCCCTTTGTATCTATAACAAACTGTGTCATTAAACTATTTATGCAAAGTTTATCAAAATTTTATTGACTTGAAGTGGATAGAACAATACGCTTTTGCAAGAATAGTTTTCAGAAGCTTTATAAACATAAAGATAATGGTAGAGAAATCCATGGGATGTAGGAGTAGGAATACAGATCATGGAGGGCCCCCGAATCCATGAGAGAGCACCGCAAGAGCTCAGAGTGGCCATTTTTGTCCTTAACGTAAGTCCTGGGAGGAAGGGGTGAGGGTCAGACCCGAAGGTCGACTTGATCCAGACAACGATGTGCGCAAGCATTGATGGGGTCCCTAACGATTCCAGATAGATCGCATCCTGACGCCGGCTCGAACCAACCGGAAGCCTCTAAGGCACAGGGACGCTCCCAGAAAGCGGGACCGTCAGCAGTCTAACCAACGCCAGGGAGAACCCTTTCCAAAGACCGAACGCCGTCGCGTGGTTCTACAAACCTGAAACAGATTATAGGAAATGGTGGACAGGAAATTCGTGGTAGAGGAGGAATCCCCCAGCATTCTCCTACCGACCCGAGGAAACAACAAAAAAAGCCCATGTTTAGAATGGCCAGTCCGACAGGAATCGAGCCCAACATGCGAATGTAACACATTAGATTATTGCTTCTTTTTCTTTAGTATGCTATAAATGTTATTTATTTTGTTTTCCTGCAGCGGCCCTAGGAAGTGGTCTGTTAGGGAGCTACCTTGGTGCATGCGGTAGCATAATACAAACATATGCTGTGTGCATATCTCCTATGTCATTCGGTTCACAAGTTTCCCATCTTAGCTGTCTGTATAAGCAACCACTGTGCGACTGTGACAGGCCAGTTTCACCTATGGTCGCTGATGGACCCGTACCTCCTCTAGGGGCGTATCAAAAGGAAATCACAAATCTGGCAACAAATATGAACAATTTTGGCTGTTTTATTTTGTATTATACTTATAACTTGTATTTGTATGCCATACAATTAGGTTTTAATATACAATTTTAAAACCGCAAAAGGCTATTCATTAGTCCTGTACCATTTAGGTACACCACGTTAAAATTTAAACTCCAGCTTTCTCAGTTCCGTTTTTCAGCATTTTTTCACTACTCAAAAGCTCTTTAGACCACAGTTTATAACATTGGCTTCAAAATTTCAGGAGAGCTTCGGGAATTACGGATTAAAAACATTCTTTTTAAAAAACTTTTATTTAGGGTCGTTTTAACCTTCCTAGGTTTTATCACGACCTATCATGTACAGTTGTTTACATTATTGGATTACAGTACAATACTTACATATTATGTATACATACAGGTTACAATTTGGTTAAATGTATTGATGTATATTAATAAATTTAAGAAAAATAATTACTTTCTGGATCAAAGTTGCATCACTGAGTGCTGCAGAAATGTTTCTGGGCATACCAACCTGACTACGTTGATTTTCAAATTTTGGACATGTTAGTATAATATGTACTACTGTTAATGCTGTTTTACATGTTTCACAAATTGGCGGAGAGCTTCTATTTAACAAATAAGAGTGTGTCAGTTTGGTATGCCAATTCGTAGTCGGGATATTACAATTTGGTTTCGCCGCTGTCTTATTGGATATTCTTGAGTTGAAGTTCCACGTACATCATGAAGTTTAGTTGTAGAATTGTTCATCCATTCTTTGTGTATTTTCTTCTTAAAGTGTGAGACTGGATCTTGGAAAGGTATTGTATTGGTAGTTCTGTAGCTTGTTTCGCTGCAGTATCAGCTCTTTCATTACCGGGTATGTCTTTATGAGAAGTGAATGACTTTTCTAAGTTATAAAGGATGGTAACAGGATTATGTATTTCGTTTACAATACTATTGGTAGGGAACGTGTCTTGTATTGCGTTTAAGGCTGATAGAGAGTCACTGATAATTATGTAAGAGTCACTATGTGCAGTTTCCAGAGCGTATTCTAGTGCCTTTTTAATAGCATATAACTCACAACTAAATATAGAGAACAAGGATGGTAATTTGTGTTGGAGGATATCTCCACATATTATAGCATATCCATTGCCTTTTTCAGTTTTAGAACCATCGGTATAGATGCAGAGTTTGGATGTATATTTTTCTTGCTTTTCTTTAAATAGCTGCTGGTAGATTGGTTGGTTGGTATTTATCCGATTATGCTTACTTAAATCTATATCAATGGGAGGTATTTTCTTCTTCCAGGGTGGATGATCCGACTGCAGTTGCCTTGAGGAAATATGAGGAATTGTGGTGTTCATTTCTTTGACATATCTGTTTATTCCGATTTGAAATGGCAATGCATGTGATTGTTGTGTGGGGAAAGTATCACAAAGATTTGAGAAAATCAGTGGGTACATTCTAGATTTCGGCGTTGCTGCTATTTTGAGAGCGTAGGTTCTGTTTAATTGTTTAATACGGCATTGTAATGGAGTTTCATTGGTTTCTATTAATATACTATCTCCAGGACTAGTGGGATAAGCACGTATTGCAATCCGAATAGCTGAATTCTGTATTTAATTCAGTATTTTTGTAATTGATGGCTTGGTACTCTGTGCTGATTAAAATTGTTGTTTATTAATTAAAATATTAAAGATTGCAGCTGAAATCATGTTGCGCATTTTCACTTCCTTTGGGAAGTAGCCTTTTCTTCCGGACAGTTCACTCGCTGGGAAGCTGAACAAAGACTGCTGCATTATCTCGTTCCGCAGTTGCCACCACCTCACTCGGAGAACCGCACTTGATATCAGCAGAGGCGCGCTAACCAACTCCCTTACTCACTCAGTGACCAATTCAACTGACTGACTGCCCTAAGAGAGCGCTCAATTGTATAACCAATGGAATCCACCACAGAACATTCTAGAACTATCTGGACACACGTTCTGGAGGCGGTGGAAAGAAACCTCCAGAGGATTCTGGTTATCTGTTGATAGGCACTACATTACAATATTAATATATCAAATAGCGATTAATTATGAATAAAAACTAATATCTTATAAACGGTTTGACATAACTCGTTAAACTTTTGTGATCACTATACATTTTATGTTCTGAGTGTATAGCAGGAAACTGAAAGCAATCAGAAGGAAACTCGATTTTTGGATTTTCATAGATACATTCCCATAATTGATAGTTAGTCATGCTGGTATACATGGCCATAAAATGCAGTGTAAAACAAAATTAAGCTAGAATTTTATTTGTTTTGTACATAGCAAACAAATTTACACCCTCCTTACAGCCTCGATTAGTTGCCTTTTTGCGACACTGAGTAGGTACTGAGTAAATATAACGACCATTGTCGGCGAACATGGCTAATTTAAGTCACAGGCAAGTGCATGCGCTACACTGCATCAGCTTTATAAGATTGTTTGATGTTTTGAGCACGTACGAAACATGTTCTCTCTAGTCAACTCTTTCTCCTTTGCTGCATCGCACATTTCCGCTTTGGAAGCTAAAACCCATCCCATTGGGCTGTTGCAACGAGACTGGCATCAAAATGAATTTTGCTTTGCGATGCAAGAAATACACGGATTAGCGCGTTAGCGATAAAGAACGTGGAAAGACGAAGTCTGCGGTTCACGCTTTAGCTTCTAGCACGGCCTCGAATTATATTTAGCCAGCAAAAACGTTTGCATAGTGAGAAATCTTACATACAGATGCTCATACGGATTTTAAACCAGGTGTTACTTCCTGAGGGTGGGGGAAATAGCTAAGGTTATAAAAGCTTATTGCGTATTTCCACAGGGAAGGAATAACTTTCTTTTTAAACAACTTTCATAAAAGAAATGAAAGCTTCTCAAGGTATACCCTAACATACAAACGTGGTCAAATTACTAGATTAAACATTCTTATTCGCCTAATTCTTGAAAATATGTTTATGCAACATAGATCCTTAACTAACTATTGTAGTTAAACATTTTACTAACACTTACTGCTTAGCACGCATGGCTTTTAGCTTGATAAATATTTTTAATTTTTTGGTGTACTTTGGATAAATTTTTCGCAAAAGTACTAAGTTGCACTGTACCTTTGCTAAATGCTTAGCATAGGACATTACAAGTTGGCGGAGGGGACACGTAGCACCTCGACCTCTAATGGATCTCAGGTGCACACACCCCCGGGAGGAACGGATGAGGTGAGGGAACGCAGGAGACGTGCATAGTAGCCGGCGCAAGTCAACAGACACGCGCAGAGTCCCCTAATAGTTCCAGGCCTCACCACTCGGCCATGGGAGGGTCGCTCAGAGACGTCCCTCTAATGGGACCTGGGAAACACGACCCAGCAGTGGAGGTTCTATAGGCTTCTCTCTAGCAGGACCGCACGTAGACGTCCCTCTAGTGGGACCAGGGAACACGACCCTGCAGTGGAGGTTCTATAGGCTTCCCTCTAGTAGGACCACTCGCAGACGTCCCTCTAGTGGGACCAGGGAACACGACCCTGCAGTGGAGGTTCTATAGGCTTCCCTCTAGTAGGACCACTCGCAGACGTCCCTCTAGTGGGACCAGGGAACACGACCCTGCAGTGGAGGTTCTATAGGCTTCCCTCTAGTAGGACCACTCGCAGACGTCCCTCTAGTGGGACCAGGGAACACGACCCTGCAGTGGAGGTTCTATAGGCTTCCCTCTAGCAGGACCACTCGCAGACGTCCCTCTAGTGGGACCAGGGAACACGACCCTGCAGTGGAGGTTCTATAGGCTTCCCTCTAGTAGGACCACTCGCAGACGTCCCTCTAGTGGGACCAGGGAAACACGACCCAGCAGTGGAGGCTCACAGGCTTCCCTCTAGCAGGACCGCTCGGAGACGTCCCTCTAGTGGGACCAGGGAAACACGACCCAGCAGTGGAGGCTCACAGGCTTCCCTCTAGCAGGACCGCTCGGAGACGTCCCTCTAATGGGACCTGGGAAACACGACCCAGCAGTGGAGGCTCACAGGCTTCCCTCTAGCAGGACCGCTCGGAGACGTCCCTCTAGTGGGACCAGGGAACACGACCCTGCAGTGGAGGTTCTATAGGCTTCCCTCTAGTAGGACCACTCGCAGACGTCCCTCTAGTGGGACCAGGGAAACACGACCCAGCAGTGGAGGCTCACAGGCTTCCCTCTAGCAGGACCGCTCGGAGACGTCCCTCTAATGGGACCTGGGAAACACGACCCAGCAGTGGAGGCTCACAGGCTTCCCTCTAGCAGGACCGCTCGGAGACGTCCCTCTAGTGGGACCAGGGAACACGACCCAGCAGTGGAGGTTCTATAGGCTTCCCTCTAGTAGGACCACTCGCAGACGTCCCTCTAGTGGGACCAGGGAAACACGACCCAGCAGTGGAGGCTCACAGGCTTCCCTCTAGCAGGACCGCTCGGAGACGTCCCTCTAGTGGGACCAGGGAAACACGACCCAGCAGTGGAGGCTCACAGGCTTCCCTCTAGCAGGACCGCTCGGAGACGTCCCTCTAATGGGACCTGGGAAACACGACCCAGCAGTGGAGGCTCACAGGCTTCCCTCTAGCAGGACCGCTCGGAGACGTCCCTCTAGTGGGACCAGGGAACACGACCCTGCAGTGGAGGTTCTATAGGCTTCCCTCTAGTAGGACCACTCGCAGACGTCCCTCTAGTGGGACCAGGGAAACACGACCCAGCAGTGGAGGCTCACAGGCTTCCCTCTAGCAGGACCGCTCGGAGACGTCCCTCTAATGGGACCTGGGAAACACGACCCAGCAGTGGAGGCTCACAGGCTTCCCTCTAGCAGGACCGCTCGGAGACGTCCCTCTAGTGGGACCAGGGAACACGACCCAGCAGTGGAGGTTCTATAGGCTTCCCTCTAGCAGGACCACTCGCAGACGTCCCTCTAGTGGGACCAGGGAAACACGACCCAGCAGTGGAGGCTCACAGGCTTCCCTCTAGCAGGACCGCTCGGAGACGTCCCTCTAGTGGGACCAGGGAAACACTACCCAGCAGTGGAGGCTCACAGGCTTCCCTCTAGCAGGACCGCTCGGAGACGTCCCTCTAGTGGGACCAGGGAAACACGACCCAGTAGTGGAGGCTCACAGGCTTCCCTCTAGCAGGACCGCTCGGAGACGTCCCTCTAGTGGGACCAGGGAAACACGACCCAGCAGTGGAGGCTCACAGGCTTCCCTCTAGCAGGACCGCTCGGAGTCGTCCCTCCAGTGGGACCTGGGAAACACGACCCAGCAGTGGAGGCTCACAGCTTCCCTGTAGCAGGACCGCTCGGAGACGTCCCTCTAGTGGGACCAGGGAAACACGACCCAGCAGTGGAGGCTCACAGGCTTCCCTCTAGCAGGTCCGCTAGGAGACGTTCCTCTAGTGGGACCAGGGAAACACGACCCAGCAGTGGAGGATAACAGGCTTCCCTCTAGCAGGACCGCTAGGAGACGTCCCTCTAGTGGGACCTGGGAAACACGACCCAGCAGTGGAGGCTCACAGGCTTCCCTCTAGTAGGTCCGCTAGGAGACGTCCCTCTAGTGGGACCAGGGAAACACGACCCAGCAGTGGAGGCTCGACAGGCTTCCCTCTAGTAGGTCCGCTAGGAGACGTCCCTCTAGTGGGACCTGGGAAACACGACCCAGCAGTGGAGGCTCGACAGACTTCCCCCTAGCAGGACCGCTCGGAGACGTCCCTCTAGTGGTACCAGGGAAACACGACCCAGCAGTGGAGGCTCGACAGACTTCCCCCTAGCAGGACCGCTCGGAGACGTCCCTCTAGTGGGACCTGGGAAACACGACCCAGCAGTGGAGGCTCGACAGACTTCCCCCTAGCAGGACCGCTCGGAGACGTCCCTCTAGTGGTACCAGGGAAACACGACCCAGCAGTGGAGGCTCGACAGGCTTCCCTGTAGCAGGACCGCTCGGAAACGTCCCTCTAGTGGGACCAGGGAAACACGACCCAGCAGTGGAGGCTCGACAGGCTTCCCTCTAGTAGGTCCGCTAGGAGACGTCCCTCTAGTGGGACCTGGGAAACACGACCCAGCAGTGGAGGATAACAGGCTTCCCTCTAGTAGGTCCGCTAGGAGACGTCCCTCTAGTGGGACCTGGGAAACACGACCCAGCAGTGGAGGCTCGTCAGACTTCCCTCCAGCAGGACCGCTCGGAGACGTTCCTCTAGTGGGACCTGGGAAACACGATCCAGCAGTGGAGGCTCGACAGGCTTCCCTCTAGCAAGGCAGAGAAGAAATTCCAAATCGCAAGCCTCTGCGCCATCTGCCCGAACCACAGCCCTGGAGTCAACCTGAAACATGAAAGGGAAATAAAATGAGACGAATGGGGGAGAGAGGAATCGTGGTAGAGTACATCACACCAGCATTCGCGTTTGTCAACCAGGTAAAACATTTGCGGTCACCTGGAATCGAACCCGGGACCTCCCGAATGCGAGTCTCACACGTCACCGCGGCGACACCTCGCTCAGTTTGCTAAACCTTTACTAATGTTTCTATGGCAACACTGCTTGCAGAAATGTTGATTTTCAGCAATAATTTCTTGGTATAATAGCCTAGTTAAGATAGTGTAATATCTCTTGCCCGGCCGTCAATGTCGTGATGAAAGAATCGCGCACAATTTGGAAAATCATACCTATACAATACGATCTTCAATACAAAGTTATTTATTGTTTCTACTGCATTCATATTTTGCAAAGTGGTCAAATATTAATTTCACAATATACTAATGGGAGACTGGTAATTTACCAGGTTTAGTGTAATAATTTGTGTACGTCTGCACAAAAGAACACCTACAGAAGGGTCAATAAATAGTTATTCGTTCTGGACCCTTTCTTTGTTCTTAGCTAGGCCTATTATTGATGTATATGTTGTAAGAGGAATGTAGTGCGGGAAAGATCCCGTCCTCCATTACGGTCAGCCTCGCCAGTGCCCGAGAGCTCAGGTGCGGGGACGTTGCGAGTAATTAAATAAGGGGGCGCTCGCCGTGCTCAGTTGTTTAGAACAGGTCTCGGGACCAGAACCGAGAAAGACGCCGGGAACGTCGAAGGCGAGATCTTTGCTGACGAACGTCGTGTTCCGTGGTGTAGTTAGCATGCTACCCTCTAGCTCCCGAGGTCGCGGGTTCAATCCCGGCGCAGGGCGATGGATTTTTTCGGGCGTAAAAACCCTTAGCACGGCTTCCTTCGGAAGAGAAGTAAAGTCGGTGGTCTCGTGTCGTAGATTTACGGCACGTGAAAGAACATCAAGCCTAATAAAGAGGTCTCTGAGCAAAATTACTGTTCTTTCACGCCCAATATAGAATGGGACGCTAAGGAGCACGCAGCTAAAGAACGTCCATAAATAAAAACTGAATTTTTTCGCTGACCAACAAGTCAGCAACTTTGAGGCCAAGACTGTCATTGATCTGACTGCCGACAATGTTGCACAAAGTATATATGTGGACTTACTGTGTAAAAACAGACCAGTGAACTTTACATCTTGCAAAAGCTTCAGTCTGATATATTAAGGGGAATATTTTTGGTTAAATTGCACTGCCATGATATACTGTTGCTATAAGTTTCATTGCTCTGGATTGAATAGTTTTGTAATTAAACCTTTTTATGTCTTTGTGCAATAATTGGCTAGTATAAAGGTGCAGTTTTTGCAATTTAGAATTAAAATAGAGTTCTGAAATTTGGTATGCTACTTGTTCTATTCCTATGCAATAAAATTGTGCATTTTACCCCCCAAATATTAAAATTTATTAGAATTATGAGTTTTTTTATTTAGAACAAAATAAAAAAAGTATTGCTAATAATTACAAGGAAAAAAGAGCATATACTTGTTTGTATGAGAGTAATCAAGAAAGCTATGCACAGTTTTCTGTAACAAGCTATATTCTACGTGTTCTGACAATTTCAGCCTGATTTATAAAAATGTACACCTCAGAGAACAAAAATTGGTACATGAAGAAAAAGCTACTTAAAGTTTGGGAACACTGTTTCTTTTTTTGCCATTTTCGTACCGTGGTGTTGCTCTAAATAGTTTCTGAGATAATGGGTCATGAATTAGAAGATTTAACATTGCCAGGACAGAGCTTTTAATCTCTTCTTTACGTGTTTTCCAAACTTACCCTCTCTAAAAGCTGCCATCCAATAATTAATTTTTGTGTCAGTGGCGAGATCGTCTCGCCCTGACCTAACCTGTAAACATTTTGGAACTACAGAACTACGAGAGAGAACTCTGTTCGGGACTGAAGATGCACATGAAAAGCACAGAGATAGGGAATGCGTATCCGGAACGAGAGAGGGACGCGGCGGATATGAGCCCTTAGCTTCGCCACGGCCGGTGTGAACAGTGTTGTGTGTACAAATCGATATGGAACTTTTCTCGGAAGTGCATAAACCGACGTTTTGTGTTTGTGTGTGAGTGTCCATCATGTTGAACGTTCTCACGCAGATAATCTACCGTCACTAACAAGATTCTAACTGGACAGCATATGTCAGGCACAGGCCATGTTTGAAAAATGACCTATAAAATGACTCTAAAATTAAAATTAGTGCATAGAAAATTATAAATTAATTTATACATAAGTATAACTGCTATGCAAGTAGAAAAAGTGAGTGTGAGAATTATGATGAGGTATTTAAGAAATTTTAATGAAAATATATTTGTTCCATGATTTTGTTTGAATCATCTGAAAAGAAAATTGTTTCTGAGGCAGGTGTTACAAAATTGTAGCTTCAACTCTTTTCAGTCCTGACATTATACCAAATTCATAGCGAGGACCTCACAGCCCATGACATGACACAAACATAAGGGCAATAGTAACCCGACTGTACACAATCATTAAGGCGAAAGTTAGAAAAATGACCTGTCTCATCTCTATTTTGGGGCATGAATGCATAACAATAATTATACCTGCTCCCCTGACACCCGCGAAGCAACCCTTTCCAGACTATTAAATGGGAACGTGATTCTTTTTCCAAGATGCGAGTAAAGGGTGTGTATTTGCTGCTTTTTTAATTTTCTAGTGCTGTAAGATGGGGTGGATGACTTTGATCCAAAACACACCTTGGCTACAACACTGTCACTGCCTAATTATTTTACATCCTGAATTCACAGCATACTAAGCAATATAAGAATTAAGAGTACTTGAATACTGCCATCTGAGGTTTCTGTTCCCATTCGACGACGTAGCCCACATGCTCCCTCTTTTCAACTAGGTAAGAGTTTCCAGCTTGGACTTTTTCCCCGGACTTGGCACTGCTCCAGTGAGGATATTGTACCAATTTTCCATAAGAGGTTACCCCGGGAGGGAGAATCGTCCTCCCGAGGTCACGGGTTCAAACCCGGCGGAGGGCGATGGATTTTTTCGGGAGTAAAAATCCATAGCATGGCTTCCTTCGGAAGGGAAGTAAAGCCGGTGGTCCCGTGTCGTAAATTTACGGTACGTAAAAGAACCTCAAGCCTGATAAAGAAGCCTCTGAGCAAAATGTCCGGTCTTTCACGCTCAATACAGAATGGGACGCTAAGGACCATAGTAGTTAAAGAGCGTCCATAAATAAAACTCCCGGGAGGAAGGAGGTGATGAGAGGATACAACGGGCGGCCGGAACCAGGACTTACGGCGCAGCAATGACAGGATCCCTATAATTGAGACGTCCCGACAGTCGAACAGGCAGACCGAGGACTGGCGTCCCACACAGAGGATCCAACACCCTGCTCCGAATGGGCGATGCGTTTACTCCCGGCAACTAGCCAAAAGTCGAGGGATAGAGAAAGTTTCACAGAGAGCATCCTTTTCCCCCACCATGCCACACACAAATACCATCGCCGACACTTCCAACCCTGAAACAGACCTAACGGGGAAGGTTGAATGAAATGGATGGAACGAAATGGAGGGACAGGAAATTCGGGGTCTGAAAGAAACCACTCCAGCATTCGCCTGACGACCCGGAAAACCCCCAGAAAATACACATGAGTCAGAGTGGGCGGTCGTCGGGAATCGAACCGGGGACCTCCCGAATGCGAGTCGCATGCGTTACCACGACGCCACTTCGCTCTATAACTTGAACTTTTGCCGTTGATTATAAATTTGAATACTACACGCTTTATCTTAACTCAGAAGATCTCATTCTTTGCATAAAAGCTGATTACGTGGAAGACAGGTGCATCTTTGACACCTTTCGTCCGTGCAATTACAATGGAATCCCCGTGACAGTTACTGAGAGCACTTAAATCAACAATGTAGAAAGCACTTTCTGAAAATGGGCTTCAACATAAATATTTAAAAGTCGTTAATTCGTGCTTCACACCGGAGCAGAAAATAAAAGATGGTTGTAATTACACTTTTATTGCCAGTAAAACTTACAGCATCAATTTTAATAGTTCCTGCAGTGGCATTTACCACGCATCGTCGCAGTACCCTACCTGTAAAGTTTTAATGTGACGTCTCATGCCCTCTCAGAGCAATCTAATGAAATGAAGCACCACGAGAAAAGCACCCTCTACAGGAGTTTCTCTTCTGTCAGGCAAGGGAAGTGGGCAAATTGACAAGAAGGAGTTTTGGGGCACAGCTCCTGGTATCGCTAACATGGTTAGCTACTGGAACATTCTGCGCTGCCGAGGTCGTGGGCTTCATTTTCTCACATTGCAGCTTCACGCAACAAACTTAACTCATTTCTCGATAGCTTTGAGGCTTTGTTTATGTGGATATTTTTGAGATTTGGGAAGAGGAGGCTAGGTTTTATCTATCTTCCTTTATTGTTCTTGGGTTTGCCCAAAGATTGTACATTCCACCGTCGTATGATCTTGGAGGCAGATCTTTGAATGAAGTTTTTGGGTACTTTTAACTTTTCATAGGGAATTATAAATAGACTACCGCAAAAAGACAAAATATTTCTTTGTCACTTTTTATTCCTCAAACTAACCACTATGAAGTAACTCTGTCAAGCATCAAAAACATTTCTAAAGGCGAGTATAATAAACATTTAAATGCATGTGCATTGTTCGATATTCCCTTTATTAATATGAAAAGTAAGAAATATCCAAATACACGCCCATAAATGGCATTCAAAGAAAAAACACATTTACCATTTCCACCTAATAGATTTGCCAGAAAATCTCTCAACTCTAACTAACAATTACACCAGAAAGTTTTCGTCATTTTTCATATTCTAAAAATATTATATTCTTTGAATAAGCTCTTCGTTACTGACTAAACTTTGTATAATTTTGTGTAACTGGGAAGTCATAACATATAGACGTATACTTGCTAAACCAGAAGTATAGAACTCATTAAAATACATGTTCTGCGTTTTTACTTTCTCTACCTCGTACCTAGTATTGCATTCCAGCCAAAAATTCGATACCGACATTTCACCGGAAATGCATATTTTGAAGACTTCCGAGTTAAAATTTTTTTTTAGAAAAAACTCTCTGTATGCATTTGTGTGTGTGTCTGTGTGTGTGAACAGCATAGCATCGAACTAGTTCAAGTTCGTCTAAGATTAAGAGTTAGCTATCGGCGTGGCAGCCGTGGTTATAAGAAACTGATCCGTTGTGTGATTATGTGTGGCTTTTGATGTGTCACGTAGATGGATTTCTTCGTTGCTTGAGATAATATCTCTATAGGAGCGACATAGCTGTGCTGTTTTTGAAGTGTCAGGTGAATGGATTGCTTCCTTGCTTGAGATAATATCTCTACAGGAGCGACATAGTTGTGCTGTTTTAGAAGTGTCACGTAGATGGATTTCTTCCTTGCTTGAGATAATATCTCTATAGGAGCGACATAGTTGTGCTGTTTTTGAAGTGTCAGGTGAATGGATTGCTTCCTTGCTTGAGATAATATCTCTATAGGAGCGACATAGCTGTGCTGTTTTTGAAGTGTCAGGTGAATGGATTGCTTCCTTGCTTGAGATAATATCTCTACAGGAGCGACATAGTTGTGCTGTTTTTGAAGTGTCAGGTGAATGGATTTCTTCCTTGCTTGAGATAATATCTCTATAGGAGCGACATAGTTGTGCTGTTTTGAAGTGTCAGGTGAATGGATTTCTTCCTTGCTTGAGATAATATCTCTATAGGAGCGACATAGTTGTGCTGTTTTTGAAGTGTCAGGTGAATGGATTTCTTCCTTGCTTGAGATAATATCTCTATAGGAGCGACATAGTTGTGCTGTTTTTGAAGTGTCAGGTGAATGGATTTCTTCCTTGCTTGAGATAATATCTCTACAGGAGCGACATAGCTGTGCTGTTTTTGATGTGTCATGTAGATGGATTGCTTCCTTGCTTGAGATAATATCTCTATAGGAGCGACATAGTTGTGCTGCTTTTGAAGTGTCAGGTGAATGGATTTCTTCCTTGCTTGAGATAATATCTCTATAGGAGCGACATAGTTGTGCTGTTTTTGAAGTGTCACGTGAATGGATTTCTTCCTTGCTTGAGATAATATCTCTATAGGAGCGACATAGTCGTGCTGTTTTTGATGTGTCATGTAGATGGATTGCTTCCTTGCTTGAGATAATATCTCTATAGAGCGACATAGTTGTGCTGTTTTTGATGTGTCATGTAGATGGATTGCTTCCTTGCTTGAGCTAATGTCTCTATAGAGCGACATAGTTGTGCTGTTTTTGATGGTCACGTGGATGGATTTCTTCCTTGCTTGAGATAATATCTCTACAGGAGCGACATAGCTGTGCTGTTTTTGATGGTCACGTGGATGGATTTCTTCCTTGCTTGAGCTAATGTCTCTACAGGAGTGACATAGGTGTTCGGATTTTGGTGTATCATGTGGTTGGATTTCTTCCTTGCTTGAGCTAACGCTCGCTGGTCGAAGTACCTGAACCTGCGCATAGGTTTACATGGAAAAGAAGATTATCTGATGTGGAAGCAAAATCGTGGTAATGATGATAATGGAGTGAATCGACTTTTAATCAACGAGGAGCACTGAATGGTAGCGGATATCAACCTGTTGCTATAAATAGGAAAATAAGTTAACTACTGAAACATTAGGTACTATCCGTGATGTTTCATTTTTCGAGCATTAAGAATGCGTGACAAAAGTGTTTAAGATAGTAAGTGCATTGTACACTGTATATATTAACGTTTTCACTGCTATATAAAAGGGTCATTTGAAAAGATCTCGGAATGAGGCACAGAATTATGCCACAGTTTCTAATTATTCTTATTTTTCAGCATATTCTCATTGACCCTAATGCACTTAGTCCAGCAATGTTCCATGGACTTGATTCCCTCACGAAACCAGATTAATCCAGGGCTACAAAATGCGCCTTAACTGACAGTTTAAATTCTTCATCGGATGAAAATTTCTTTCCACCAGTAACTTTCTCAGCTTAAGGGACAGATGGAGCCTTGATGGAACTAAGTCAGGGCAATAAGGTGGATGTGGCAGCAAATGGAAGCCTACTTCGATGATTTTCATAATTGCAACAACACTTGTGTGAGGGCGAGGAGTGACTTGATGGAAGATAACTTTCTTCTTTGCCAAAACGGCCTTTTCCTGCGTACTTCGGTGTTCAATTGGTACAGAAAGGTGGCATAATACACCCCAGTGATAGATTTTACAGATATATAAAAGCACACCCTTGGGCTTCCCAGAAAACCGACGCCATGATTTTCTCGGCCAATTTCACAAACTTTGTCTTTTTTTGGTAATGGAGAATCTTGGTGCTACCCTTGCTTACACTACTGTTTGGTTGCAGGCATGTAATAGTGCACCCATGTTTCACAATGCTTTACAAATCGAGGCATAAAGTCTGTCGCATCTCTCTGAAAAAGAGCCAAACTTTTCTGAGAAAGTTGCACTCTGGCTTTTGGTCCGGACTCAACAGTCACGGCATCGATCTTGCAGAAAGGTTTTTCTTATCTAACTCTCTGAAAATGTGAAATATACATTCGTCTGAAGCGCCCAGGGCTTCAAAAATTTCGGATTGTAGCTTCATTCGGCGATCCTGCAGAATCATGTTGTCATGGCAGATTTTTGTCTTCCGCTGCGTGCGATAGTTTCGTAACATTCACGGCCATGTTGAAACTCCACGGTCCGTTTGAGAATAGTTGCAAATGATGGTGCAGAGTCTCCAAATTGAGTTGGACGATGCTAACTCATTCACTCTACAGCCCAGGTCTGGTACCCTCAGACCTTCGCCTCTTTGCATTTCTGAAAGGTGCTTTGCTGGGACTCATTTTGAGAATGCCGGCAGTGTGGTTAATACAGCAAAGAGATGCCCTCGTGAGCGGAACAAGAACTACATGCACTTGTTTTATGCTGACTCAGGCCTTACAAGTTTTTGCGAGCTTTATAGAAAAATAGTGCACGGAGAGGAAGCATTGATTTAAGCTGCTTACGTGATTAGTGTCCTTTATTCATTTAACGCAAACCCTTTATTGCAATTTTGACTTAGAAATAAAACATCAAGTCGAATGAAATCACACCCACAAAGCCTAGAGCCTCATACTTTTAATATGATGCACTCCAGCCGTGAAAACCTTCGCAGTTATTGCTTTATACTGTCACCCAATTTCAAACAACTTTAATGAATATGTTGTAAGAAAAAGATGGGACGTAATGAATAACCTCGTATTTGGAAAGAATGGCCAATTCCCCACTTCTTCGGTACTTATAACAAAACCTTGTGGCTCCTACTCGTACTGCATGGTTCAAAGAGTGTTGTGGATTTTGGCTTTATAGTTTAGCCCCAATTCGTGACTCACGCATGTTAGATGCTTCGTTTTGTTTCGGCTTCGCACTTAGAAATCCTCAGCGTACGTTAGCACTACGGATTAGCATTAATGATAAACTGTAATCAGGAACCGAAATGCTATTTTAGTTTAATTTGCTTTAAATTTAGTTACGCAACAATGTTCTTGATAAGTTTTACAACAGATTACAAGATCCTTGGTCAAATCAGTACATGGAATTACACACTACAAGCCGTTCCACTCTTATTCCAAAATGCATCAATATTATTCAATGATGCTCGTTAAGGCAAAATGTTTGTTTATTATTTTCTTTATTTATAATTTCGTTTGGTTTTCTTACTGATAAGAAGTGAAGAAAAATGTGTAATATTTAAAATTGGTAAGATATGAAAGACTCGGTGCTATTAGTACCTGCGTATCTATACTCTTAGGCATATTTAAGCCACCAGAACACCGATTGTAATGAAATGTGTTGTTTACAATGTGATAACGACAATGCATCCTTACAGAGGCTGTTTCGTGCTCAGGTTCAACGCGATGTTGGTAATGGCATTTCACCTCCACTGTAGAACCAAGTGAAAGCCGGTGATTCAATTGAGCGGAGCGAAGAGAGAGGCAAGGCGAGAAAAAAAGGATAATAACCATGCAGTGTTACAAGAAATTTGAAAAGGAGTGGAAACTGGGGCTTTTTGTTTTACAAGAAAAAGCTTTATTATGGACACTTTCACGTCCTGGTTCATTAGGTGTTCACATTCCTGCAGATTCTCTCTCTTATTATTTTCAAATATTTTACATAACACACTGAACGGCACAAGCACGGTTAAGAGCCAAATGAATCACTCTAACTTATACCATAAAGACGGCAATTAGAACACTTCGGGGATGCCACCGAAGATGTCAGCAGTCATCTTGACAGCTGAAGATCTCGACTTGTCAGCAATTAACGTCCCTAAAGGTACACTAGCGTTGGATTGCATTTCTGTCGATGAACAGCATAACACAAACCTGAAGAGTCATGTACCGAGCGGGATGGCTCAGGCGGTAACGTCTGTGGCCCGTATTCGGGAGGTCCCTGGTTCAAACCCCAGGGACCAAACAATTTGAACGAAGATGTTTTCGCGGATTTTTCGGTCGCTAGTCGAATGCTGGGTTGGATAATTTGGTCCTCGAAATTCCCTATCCTCTCTTTCAGTACTACATTTCATTTCCTTCCTCTTAACCGCCATATCAGGCATTGGGCTGATCACTCATCCTGGATATGCCATGGTCCAGAGTTTGCTTGCTTCTAGACAGGTTACTGACCCATGGCATTAGGCTGATCACTCATCTTGGACATGCCATGGTCCAGAGTTTGCTTGCTTCTAGACAGGTTACTGACCCAAGGCATTGGGCACATAACCCATCCTGGATATGCTGTGCTCCAGAGTTTGCTTGCTTCAAGACAGGTTATTGACCCAAGGCATTGGTCTGATCACTCATCCTGGATATGCCATTATCCAGAGTTTGCTTGCTTCTAGACAGGTTACTGACCCAAGGCATTAGGCTGATCACTCATCCTGGACATGCCATGGTCCAGAGTTTGCTTGCTTCTAGACAGGTTACTGACCCAAGGCATTGGGCACATCACCCATCCTGGATATGCTGTGCTCCAGAGTTTGCTTGCTTCAAGACAGATTATTGACCCAAGGCATTGGTCTGATCACTCATCCTGGATATGCCATGATCCAGAGTTTGCTTGCTTCTAGACAGGTTACTGACCCAAGGCATTGGTCTGATCACTCATCCTGGATATGCCATGGCCCAGAGTTTGCTTGCTTCTAGGCAGGTTACTGACCGAAGACATTGGGCACATCACTCATCCTGGATATGCCATGATCCAGAGTTTGCTTGCTTCGAGACAGGTTACTGACCCAAGGCATTGGTCTGATCACTCATCCTGGATATGCCATGGTCCAGAGTTTGCTTGCTTCTAGGCAGGTTACTGACCCAAGGCATTGGGCACATCACTCATCCTGGATATGCCATGGTCCAGAGTTTGCTTGCTTCTAGACAGGTTACTGACCCATGGCATTGGACACATCACTCATTCCTGGATATGCCATGGTCCAGAGTTTGCTTGCTTCTAGACAGGTTACTGACCCAAGGCATTAGGCTGATCACTCATCCTGGACATGCCATGGTCCAGAGTTTGCTTGCTTCTAGACAGGTTACTGACCCAAGGCATTAGGCTGATCACTCATCCTGGATATGCCATGATCCAGAGTTTGCTTGCTTCTAGACAGGTTACTGACCCAAGGCATTGGGCTGATCACTCATCCTGGATATGCCATGGTCCAGAGTTTGCTTGCTTCTAGACAGGTTACTGACCCAAGGCATTAGGCTGATCATTCATCCTGGACATGCCATGGTCCAGAGTTTGCTTGCTTCTAGACAGGTTACTGACCCAAGGCATTGGGCACATCACTCATCCTGGATATGCTGTGCTCCAGAGTTTGCTTGCTTCAAGACAGGTTATTGACCCAAGGCATTGGTCTGATCACTCATCCTGGATATGCCATGATCCAGAGTTTGCTTGCTTCTAGACAGGTTACTGACCCAAGGCATTGGTCTGATCACTCATCCTGGATATGCCATGGTCCAGAGTTTGCTTGCTTCTAGGCAGGTTACTGACCCGAGACATTGGGCACATCACTCATCCTGGATATGCCATGATCCAGAGTTTGCTTGCTTCGAGACAGGTTACTGACCCAAGGCATTGGTCTGATCACTCATCCTGGATATGCCATGGTCCAGAGTTTGCTTGCTTCTAGGCAGGTTACTGACCCAAGGCATTGGGCACATCACTCATCCTGGATATGCCATGATCCAGAGTTTGCTTGCTTCTAGACAGGTTACTGCCCCAAGGCATTGGGCTGATCACTCATCCTGGATATACCATGATCCAGAGTTTGCTTGCTTCTAGACAGGTTACTGACCCAAAGCATTGGTCTGATCACTCATCCTGGATATGCCATGATCCAGAGTTTGCTTGCTTCTAGACAGGTTACTGACCCAAGGCATTGGGCTGATCACTCATCCTGGATATGCCATGATCCAGAGTTTGCTTGCTTCTAGACGGGTTACTGACCCAAGACATTGGGCTGATCACCCATCCTGGATATGCTATGATCCAGAGTTTGCTTGCTCCTCGACAGGCTACTGACCCAAGGCATTGGGCTGATCACCCATCCTGGATATGATATGATCTAGAGTTTGCTTGCTCCTCCTCAGTTACTGAGCCAAGGCATTGGGCAGATCACCCATCCTGGATATGCTATGATCCAGTGTTTGCTTGCTTCTAGACAGGTTACTGACCGAAGGAATTGGGCTGATCACTCATCCTGGATATGCCATGATCCAGAGTTTGCTTGCTTCTAGACAGGTTACTGACCCAAGGCATTGGGCACATCACTCATCCTGGATATGCCATGATCCAGAGTTTGCTGGCTTCTAGACAGGTTACTGACCCATGGCATTGGACACATCACTCATTCCTGGATATGCCATGATCCAGAGTTTGCTTGCTTCTAGACAGGTTACTGACCCAAGGCATTGGGCTGATCACTCATGCTGGATATGCCATGATCCAGAGTTTGCTTGCTTCGAGACAGGTTACTGACCCAAGGCATTGGGCACATCACTCATCCTGGATATGCCATGATCCAGAGTTTGCTGGCTTCTAGACAGGTTACTGACCCATGGCATTGGGCACATCACTCATTCCTGTATATGCCATGATCCAGAGTTTGCTTGCTTCTAGACAGGTTACTGACCCAAGGCATTGGGCTGATCACTCATCCTGGATATGCCATGATCCAGAGTTTGCTTGCTTCTAGACAGGTTACTGACCCAAGGCATTGGGCTGATCACTCATCCTGGGTATGCCATGGTCCAGAGTTTGCTTGCTTCTAGACAGGTTACTGACCCAAGGCATTGGGCACATCACTCATCCTGGATATGCCATTATCCAGAGTTTGCTTGCTTTTTAGACAGGTTACTGACCCAAGGCATTGGTCTGATCACTCATCCTGGATATGCCATGATCCAGAGTTTGATTGCTTCTAGACAGGTTACTGACAAAAGGCATTGGGCTGATCACTCATCCTGGATATGCCATGATCCAGAGTTTGCTTGCTTCTAGACGGGTTACTGACCCAAGACATTGGGCGGATCACCCATCCTGGATATGCTATGATCCAGAGTTTGCTTGCTCCTCGACAGGCTACTGACCCAAGGCATTGGGCTGATCACCCATCCTGGATATGATATGATCTAGAGTTTTCTTGCTCCTCCACAGTTACTGAGCCAAGGCATTGGGCAGATCACCCATCCTGGATATGCTATGATCCAGTGTTTGCTTGCTTCTAGACAGGTTACTGACCGAAGGCATTGGGCTGATCACTCATCCTGGACATGCCATGATCCAGAGTTTGCTTGCTTCTAGACAGGTTACTGACCCAAGGCATTGGGCACATCACTCATCCTGGATATGCCATGATCCAGAGTTTGCTGGCTTCTAGACAGGTTACTGACCCATGGCAGTGGACACATCACTCATTCCTGGATATGCCATGATCCAGAGTTTGCTTGCTTCTAGACAGGTTACTGACCCAAGGCATTGGGCTCATAACTCATCCTGGATATGCCATGATCCAGAGTTTGCTTGCTTCGAGACAGGTTACTGACCCAAGGCATTGGGCACATCACTCATCCTGAATATGACATGATCCAGAGTTTTCTGGCTTCTAGACAGGTTACTGACCCATGGCATTGGGCACATCACTCATCCTGGATATGCCATTATCCAGAGTTTGCTTGCTTCTAGACAGGTTACTGACCCAAGGCATTGGGCACATCACTCATCCTGGATATGCCATTATCCAGAGTTTGCTTGCTTTTTAGACAGGTTACTGACCCAAGGCATTGGTCTGATCACTCATCCTGGATATGCCATGATCCAGAGTTTGCTTGCTTCTAGACAGGTTACTGACCCAAGGCATTGGGCACATCACTCATCCTGGACATGCCATGATCCAGAGTTTGCTTGCTTCTAGACGGGTTACTGACCCAAGACATTGGGGTGATCACCCATCCTGGATATGCTATGATCCAGAGTTTGCTTGCTCCTCGACAGGCTACTGACCCAAGGCATTGGGCTGATCACCCATCCTGGATATGATATGATCTAGAGTTTGCTTGCTCCTCCACAGTTACTGAGCCAGTGCATTGGGCAGATCACCCATCCTGGATATGCTATGATCCAGTGTTTGCTTGCTTCTAGACAGGTTACTGACCGAAGGCATTGGGCTGATCACTCATCCTGGACATGCCATGATCCAGAGTTTGCTTGCTTCTAGACAGGTTACTGACCCAAGGCATTGGGCACATCACTCATCCTGGATATGCCATGATCCAGAGTTTGCTGGCTTCTAGACAGGTTACTGACCCATGGCATTGGACACATCAGTCATTCCTGGATATGCCATGATCCAGAGTTTGCTTGCTTCTAGACAGGTTACTGACCCAAGGCATTGGGCTGATCACTCATCCTGGATATGCCATGATCCAGAGTTTGCTTGCTTCGAGACAGGTTACTGACCCAAGGCATTGGGCACATCACTCATCCTGGATATGCCATGATCCAGAGTTTGCTGGCTTCTAGACAGGTTACTGACCCATGTCATTGGGCACATCACTCATTCTTGGATATGCCATGATCCAAAGTTTGCTTGCTTCTAGACAGGTTACTGACCCAAGGCATTGGGCTGATCACTCATCCTGGATATGCCATGATCCAGAGTTTGCTTGCTTCTAGACAGGTTACTGACCCAAGGCATTGGGCTGATCACTCATCCTGGATATGCCATGGTCCAGAGTTTGCTTGCTTCTAGACAGGTTACTGACCCAAGGCATTGGACACATCACTCATCCTGGATATGCCATGATCCAGAGTTTGCTGGCTTCTAGACAGGTTACTGACCCATGGCATTGGGCACATCACTCATTCCTGGATATGCCATGATCCAGAGTTTGCTTGCTTCTAGACAGGTTACTGACCCAAGGCATTGGGCTGATCACTCATCCTGGATATGCCATGATCCAGAGTTTGCTTGCTTCTAGACAGGTTACTGACCCAAGGCATTGGGCTGATCACTCATCCTGGATATGCCATGGTCCAGAGTTTGCTTGCTTCTAGACAGGTTACTGACCCAAGGCATTGGGCACATCACTCATCCTGGATATGCCATGATCCAGAGTTTGCTTGCTTTTTAGACAGGTTACTGACCCAAGGCATTGGGCTGATCACTCATCCTGGATATGCCATGATCCAGAGTTTGCTTGCTTCTAGACAGGTTACTGACCCAAGACATTGTGCTGATCACCCATCCTGGATATGCTATGATCCAGAGTTTGCTTGCTGCTCGACAGGCTACTGACCCAAGGCATTGGGCTGATCACCCATCCTGGTTATGATATGATCTAGAGTTTGCTTGCTCCTCCACAGTTACTGAGCCAAGGCATTGTGCAGATCACCCATCCTGGATATGCTCTGATCCAGTGTTTGCTTGCTCCTCGACAGACTACTGACTCAAGGCATTGGCTTGTAAGTCCTTGCGCGTGTAACTCCTAATAAGAGGAGGGAATCCGTTAAAAATTAAGATATTTAAGTGCGGCATTTTTTGGAAATGCAAGGCGAAGAAGTTTAGGAAATTATCTCCCTTTCCCCTACTCTAAACAATGATTACTTGAAAAAACGTTACACTTTTTGTTTTTAAAAGTGTTCATTAAAATTAAATTGGTTTGAAATATTGACACGATGAATAAAACGTATATCTTATGTTTTGTATAAAGCGTCATTTTAATTGAATTTTACAAATGTAGAAAACCATAGAACACACAAAAACCTCCTTAGGAAACATAAAATACTAATTGCAGTGTACATTTCAGCATACAAAACCTCTTCATGGTAGTGACTATTTCCGAAATATTCGCTGTTGTAGGTTTGTATATTTACTAAAAGTTTAGCGGCCCATCTGCCTATTCAAGAGATTCGAAAATGTGCGCTCGTTTGTTTCTCATGTGATTTTTACTACCGCAGAAAGCTTGCTTTACAAACACCTCGGTTTGAAACCTCCAGTGTGCAACAGTATGTGATATTGCGTAACTTAATCCATTTCTATGTAAATTTTGTGGTGAGTGGTGCAAAGTGAATCAAACACAATATTAGTATATTCTTTACTTTTAAATCAAATTCAGCTTCGCTTATTCAAAGGAATGCCGTGTTATTTGAAATATTAGTATTAACTAAGAATGGTTCCAAAAGATCTGTCGTGGCAAAACCATTTTTATTTTCTCAAAAACATGGTGGTAGCAATTTTTATTAAAATATAACATGAGATATTCATGCAAAAAATTAAAAGTACATCAGGAATTTTCTTTAAATGTTGGTGGGATCCTCTCCATTTCTTACTGAATTTTATGTCAACGAGAAAGCATGAAAGACAAATAAAATGTACTGTAAGAAAATGAGGAACTCATTAAAATATAGCTGTTTATCAAATAGTATCTTCCGCATTAGCCACTTCGAAAACAGTCATTCCTGTTTTTGAAAAAGTTTCCAAAATATTAAACAACGCGTTGAAGTGCTGTCACCGTGTTTTTGTTTCTCATGAGCTCTTTTGAGTATCAAGGTCAGCATATAGCAGCCTGCTTTTTAAACATATTACTGCTATCTCAGCCTATGCATGCTGCGGTGCTCCTACAACAAAATGAACACGAAAAAGAGAGAGAGAAACTAAGTTTTTCACGATTACTTTGTAGAATGTGTATAGAAATAAATGCTAGCGGTTAGAGAATATCGTACGGTTGTAACATGTAAATGTTTAAGTGTAAGATTTAGATACTGTTATTTTGTTTTCAATAACTCAAAAGAAAATTTGACTCGAGAGACTTCAAGGAGCCGATAAAACATATCCGTCGGCTTCATTACGTTAAACCATCATTCAGAACTTTGTGGTGACTTCAGCTTAGGGAAGCATCCCTGACCATCTAAACATTCGCTGTCTTCCGGACTGTCACAATCGGGAAACTCGGTCAGGAACTTCTTTCATTGAGAACTTAGTAGAGACTTCAGCTTAGATAAGCATCTAGTCCATCTAAATGTTCGGTTAACTCTTTCCCGACTGTCACAATCGGGAAACTCGGTCAGAAACTTCTTTCATTGAGAACTTAGTAGAGACTTCAGCTTAGATAAGCATCCCAGTCCATCTAAATGTTCGGTTAACTCTTTCCCGACTGTCACAATCGGGAAACTCGGTCAGAAACTTCTTTCATTCAGAACTTAGTAGAGACTTCAGCTTAGATAAGCATCCCAGTCCATCTAAATGTTCGGTTAACTCTTTCCCGACTGTCACAATCGGGAAACTCGGTCAGAAACTTCCATCATTCAGAACCTAGTAGAGACTTCAGCTTCGGGAGGCGTCCCTGACCATCTAAACATTTGCTTTAACTGTCTTCCCGACTGTCAGAATCGGGAAACTCGGTCAGGAACTTCTTTCATTGAGAACTTAGTAGAGACTTCAGCTTAGATAAGCATCCCAGTCCATCTAAATGTTCGGTTAACTCTTTCCCGACTGTCACAATCGGGAAACTCGGTCAGAAACTTCCATCATTCAGAACCTAGTAGAGACTTCAGCTTCGGGAGGCATCCCTGACCATCTAAACATTTGCTTTAACTGTCTTCCCGACTGTCAGAATCGGGAAACTCGGTCAGGAACTTCTTTCATTGAGAACTTAGTAGAGACTTCAGCTTAGAGAAGCATCCCTGTTCATCTAAATATTCGCTGTCTTCCCGACTGTCACAATCGGGAAACTCGGTCAGAAGCTTCCTTCATTTTTGCTATACTTGTCCATCATGAAACCTTCTATTCTTCGTCGTGTACAATAGGACTAGCTCGTCTGTGGAACTCTTAACTGGATGACAGAAGGGCTGCTGGAACATCATTTAGCTTAAAAGAAAGAAATAAAGAATAAAAGAGATCAGGTGCGATACGATCACATGACTTTCCCCAGCCACCATCGTTTATTGTTATATAACTTCTACAAACTGTTCATACGAAAGCTTATTTTTCTATTTCATTTTAATCGTTATGAACGTTTCCAGAACAGGGGGGATACAGGAAATCGAATCGGTATTTTAAAAGTTGTTCGCTATATGCTGAAATTATTTTCTCCTTCCGTGACTATGCGAGAAACAACTGAATACCGACAGCACTAAAATGAAAAGTATTGAAAAACTCAAAACGATATTAAATAGTATCTCGGAAATGGCCGATGCCACAAAAAAGTTATTCGAAATAAATTGTATTTTAAAGAGATCTAGAATATTCTGTAGTAAGTGTTTGTCTGTCTCTTATGGTTTACTTTTTAAACAAGTTTATACAACGTTCCTTCCGAATAAAGAGGACTTCACGGGTTATTCCCACAAAATTCAATATATACATTTCATTTTATATGTAAATGTATTAAATATGTGGTATGTAACGGTTTGGGTCCGGTGTGTTAGATTTTGATCTGTTTTTTCTTGCAGGTAATTCAGAACATTTTGACATACTTAAAGGTTTGAAGTATTTTTTATGCTAATTTGTGAACCCTATTGAACATAAAAGTTGTTAAATAGAACTACAAGTCCCTAAAACGCTATTTTTTTTTTAAATAATTCAAACACATCTTTGTTATTCCAAAGGCTTACTTAGAATTGCCAGTTGTTCCTCAGAATCTGCGACTTTTCCCAACCTCCATACGTTATGTTGTTAGATAGCTATTTACGAACTTCTAGGAGGTTGCGATGCAACCAAACACAAAGGAATGTAGGGCAGCATTCTGTCTGAAAAGGGACTAGGTATTCAACCTTGTTACTATCAAAAGCCACTGAAAAATTGGTTACAAGGGAAGGGAGTGGAGATATTTTACTAGAAGTTTTTGATGAAGTTCTGTGTAGTATTCCATTTTTTCGGGTATGGGATATATAGCAACTTTTGGATATTACAAGATACATCTCCAAACTGAGTCAAAAACAACCGACTAAACAGCCTAGTTAAACTTTTTCTCCTCCCTTAAGATGGGCCTGTTTAAACGATACGGAAAGAACGAAAGAAACGGCCGTACTTTATGCTGCGCACAATTTATAAAAAAGTTTAAATGAGCACGAATCTTCATTAAATGCAAAGATGCTTAAAATGAGTCAGTGCCGTTCGTCTATATAGAAGCAAATAATAAATTTGTCAAACAACTCGTATAAAAGCCCAAAATAACCAAAAACCTACAAAGACACACTTAAGAACATAAATGTGTAAAATCCTGGACATATTAATGATTTACGCCGCAATATAACTCAGCTCCACTGTTCGATGGTGTTGCCTACGATACGCTATGACCCCGTTCTGGTGCGGCAACCCTCTTTACTATTAAGTCTCCGAGAAACATAAACCCAAGGCGCATGGATTAACGGGGCCACCTTGTACATAAAGTTTATCATTAAACGTACTGGGCATGTAGTATAAGTAGGACATAGGTGAAACGCCTCGTCTGCAAGCAGATGTATATAACTCCTGCAGTATTAAGTTAGAATCATGAAACTTACTGCTTACATTTTCAATACCACTGTAAACATAGATCATATTTTCAGAACGTTTTAATTAGAAGCTTAAAACTCGGATTATAGTAACGTTTTCTTTCATTTTAGGTTAAACTTCCGAAACACAGAAATATATTTCATGTAATTAATACATTTTCCTGCACCTATACTTATTATACCAGAGTCATTTGAAAAGCTTTCGCAATGAAGTAGAAAATCCTGCTACAGATTTAAGAAATTTTTATTTTTATTCAACATAGCCTCCCTTGATATTAATGCCCTGGATCCAGCGATGCTCCATGGCCTTTATCCCGTCACGGAAGTCGACTTCTCCAGGCCTGATAAATAGGTCTCAACTGATGTTTAAATTCGGCCTTTTATCGCGTATTTTGGTCTTCAATTGTTCCAGGAGGTTAACATCATACACTCCGATGATATATTCTATAGAAGGAAGGTGATTAACGTGAACGGACGTGCAGATCTTACCTAACCTGGAAGCAAAATAGAAAAAGAATATCGCAAATAAACAAGCAAAACGTATACAAGTACTCTAAAAGTGTACAAGACGGTAGCATCGGAGCGAATGACGAAAAAAATATATGATGAAAGGATACCCAATATCTTAAGAGGTATGTCCAGTAAATTTAGTGCTGACATTTAACAGAACTGAATGAACAGAAAGAAGCAACCTTCTTTATGTTCTCTAAATTTCTTTAATTTTATGAGGAAATCTGCAGGATGAAAGAAGCGTTGAAAGAGTTAAGGAAATAAAACACATTACTGCAGGAAGAAAACGAAAATCTGTACATCAAACTTATGAACTGGAGCAATATTTACGTAGGGACAATGCAATTATATAGGGAATCCCAGAAAATATATCTGAATCTGTCTATGAGATCATCAAAATGTCTCGGCTGTTACTGGCGCAGAAAACTATTTAAAAGACGTTAGTATAGCACATCGGTTGCCTCCCTGGAATACCACGACCGATTGTTAGATTCTGCAAGAGGTCAAGCCGTGACGCCTGGTTCAGAAGGGAGAAAAAAGAAGGATAGCCCTGGACGGCAGCTTCAAGTAATTGGCCATAACCTTCCGCAGGCGAGAATTAAAGCAAGCAAACACCTAACTACAACGATAAGAAATTTACTCATTACAGCCAAGAAAATCACGAAGGGGAGAAGGTAAATGCTGGCCTGGACCAAAGAGTGCAAAGTGTTTATTTGGAAAGATGGAAACAGCCCTGGTTACAGAATCTTCGATTACTTTTATGTTGACAAACTGTAAGTTGTTTCCTTTCTTATTTAAGTTTTTTCTGTATCCTGTAATTCTCATGTAGTTTGCATATTCGAATTTCGCTCCTGATTCAATTCTTACGTAAACACCGAGTAAGAATTCTAATCATATTTTTAATGTTCTTAATGAGCATTATTGCAAACTCGCTCGATAACTATATAAAGAACTAAACGTTCTTAAAATTTGAAATTATTCCACAGCATCAACAAACATCACTATCAATTGTGTGCATTGTCAACCCTTCGTTGACTGTCAACTGTCAACTTCCCGTGGACTTTCACATAACCCTACTCACGGAAATTTGCCTTAATCATAATTTAGGTTCTGAAATTAGAGGATACTCAAATCCTAAAAAATTCTAATTACAACAAATGTGATGGCGTGGTAGTGTATTTCAAAGATGACCATCTTTACTTCCCCGTATTTCTAAATTCCTGTAAAAGTATATTAAAATCTGTTTGGATAATTATTAAGAAAAAACATAACTTTTAAGTTGCTATCAATTTGGATGGGAAGTAACTATAGCACTGATAATGTTATTTTCCATATAGCAAAAAATTATTTCCGAGCTAGATATTGGAAATAAATGGTGTGCTTAGGAATTTTCTTTGACCTAAGGAAGCCTTTGATACCATTCATCATGATATTTTACTAAACAAATTAATTAGGTTAGGAATCAATGGGCATGGTGGCAAGCAATGTAAAACTTATGTGAGTGATAGAACGCAGCAAAATAAAATTGATAACGAATTCAGTGACGTTAAACATACTAATATTGTGTTCCACAAGGAATAGTCCTTGGGCCCATTTTATTTATGATTTATATTAATGATCTAGTGAAAATAATCTTAGGAAATCGTCGTCGTCTCCAACGCTCCCCATATATGACCTATGATCTTCAGGGTCATTGGCGGTTACCTCATTCCACCAAGCGATAGCTGGATGAATTTCTGAGCGGAGGCACCCAGAAGGCTGCGTTCTTTACCTCCAAAGGTAGGGTAATGATGAGGATGGCGTTGGAATGAGAGGACCTACAGCTTTTACCATGGACTCCGAACCACGTTGGGAGTTGAGGATACTCCACGTGAGCAAGTCAGAGGTGGAGAAACTTGGGAAATTAAGGCGGATCTTTATTTTCATACGCAGACGATACTCTCATACTGTTCGTTGAAAAATCCTGGTATGACACATACACTAACCAAATAACTAAAATTGGCATGATAAAAGTTTTCACTGTTTAAATACTAGTAAACCAAGAGACATCCCATTTTCTTTATCATCTGCTGGTCTCAAACACCGTAATTCTTTACTCTGCAAAAAATAAAGTTACCATTGCCACCTTAATAAATGCAAATGTATTATTGCAAGTGAATCCTCTCAAACAAAATACTTAGCCATCATTACTGGTCAGCACTTTTTGGGGGTAAAGTTTCCTTGTTTTACCCAGTTTATGATACTGTGTTTTACTGTTTTCGTTACCGCTTATTATCGCAGTTACACAACACGCATACACACACAAACACCTATGCCCATGGCGGGACTCGAACCCGCGACCTTCAGTTTGGCGACCACGGCTAGCACTTACAGTGGGACAAACACATATCATATACTGCAATAGAATTCGTAAAACAATTCATTTTTTGTCACATTGATAACATATTGGCGTAATTGTCTTGAGCATGGTACACCTACCTTTAATCAACTCGTTCTCCAACACGGTGCTATAGGGTGGGGTAGTTCATTCACCAGTAGTATTCCACCGTTAGTATTAGTACAAAAAAGAGCAATTAAAATATGCCCGAAAAAGTCAAACGACTATCCATCAGTACTGTTATACTATGAAATCAATGTTTCACATTCACCAACGTATCCGTGGTGTAGTGGTTACCATGCTAGCCTCTAGTTCCCGAGGTCGTGGGTTCAAACCCAGCGGAGCGCGATGGATTTTTTGGGCGTAAAAATCCTTAGTATGGCTTCCTTCGGAACGGAAGTAAAGCCCTGGTCCCGTGTCATAGATTTACGGCACGTAAAAGAACCTCAAGCCTGATAAAGAGACCTCTGAGCAAAATTACCAGTCTTTCACGCCCAATATAGAATGGGACGCTAAGGACCACAACAGTTAAAGAGCGTCCATAAATAAAATAATAATAATAATAATAATAATAATAATAATAATAATAATAATAATAATAATAATAATAATAAAACCACCAACGTAACTATAATGTTTACAAAAATCGTAGTATATTTCCATTGTTCTCTCGTAATTGTAAAACTAAACGCTCTGACTTTATTTAACTGAACTTAATTGTTTAACAACTGCGGCCTACTAACATAGTAACACACTTCGTCCAAGGTTGTACAACATTATTGTAGACAAGTATCCAGAGTTGTAGCAGTTTAACATGTATAAATTCAAAAATACAATTAAAACATTATCAATAAAGTATTTTTGTAACAGAAAGTCATGTCTTATATAATTAAGTCAAATTAAAACTGAATATTGAAAATTATATGTAGTAGTTATTTCATATCATATCTGTACGTTTCACTTAAATTATTACTCTTAATTTTAATTAATTCAATAGGGTTATATTGCAGAATTTTGTATTAGTTATACAGAGAGAGCCAAAAAAAGCTACGAACCAGCTGCGCGGTGTTTTTCCTGTCCGAGTCCTCGGCGCGGTCTGCCGCTATCATAGAAAGGCGCGGATGAAACCATACAACATTTTTAAAACTACTTTTAAAGGCTTTACTTACCAACTTTATGAAAGGAGATGCTGAAACTGGCTACCGTCGTTGTGCATACATTTTTGGCACCTCTTTAGGAAACTATCCATCACTCGCCGTAGTTCACGTTGAGAAATGCTGGCAATTTCCTGGCGGATATTTTGTTTTAATTCTTCCAGGGTGTGTGGGTTTGTCTTGTACACTTTGTTTTAAGTTACCCCAAAGATAGAAATCGCAGAGGGTTAGGTGAGGGACCGAGGGGGCCACAAATCTCTACTAATAATTCTGTCCTCAAACACACTTTCATAAAGTTGTTAAGTAAAGCCTTTAAAAGTAGTTTTAAAAATGTTGTATGGTTTCATCCGCGCCTTTCTATGATAGCGGCAGACGACAACGAGCGCCGAGGACGCGGAAAGGAAAAACGCCGCGCAGCCCGTTCGTAGTCTTTTGGCTCTCCTGTAGTTTTATGATTAAGTGGAAAGTTAATTCCTTATTGAAACATACACGTCTGTACTTAGGTTTATTTGAGGAAACCGCCCCTGAATGCGAGTTATTCTCATTCAGGGGTGATGCTAGAATTCATTTATTATAGTTTCTGCTGTAAATATATACTAGCAATAAATAAATAAATATATTAGCACCACACCTTTGGTATCCTCAAAAAACGACTCCATCATCTTCCCAGCCGATTTCACACACATTTACTTTCTTTGGTGGTGGAGAATTTTGGTCCTCCATTGCTTATTGTATCATCTATGTATTAGTGAATCCATGTTTCATCATTTGTTACAAATCTTCGAGTAAAGTCGGTGGGATCTCTCTGAAAACGGGCCAAACTTTGCTCCGAGGTTTACACTCTGATTCTGTTTTGATCCGGTGTCTGTAGTCGCGGCACCCATCTCGCACGTAATTTCCCCATGTCCATTCTTCTCTCAAAGTGTGTAACACACGTTACTCTGAAATCCCAGAGCATCAGAAATTTCGGAAACGAAGCTCGGCAATCCCTCAGAATCATGTCGTGTACTTTATTGATGATTTCTATTGTCGTGTCGACTTTCGGTCTTCCGCTGCGTGCATCATCTTCCAAGCTTTCACGACCGCGTTTAAACCCCGTGGTCTGCTTGGAAATGGTTGAAAATGATGTTGCAGAGCCCCAGAGAGTGTACGTCATATCGGTATGAATTTGTGTTGCGTTCCCACCCTTCCTTACGAGGTACTTGATAACTGCACGATGTTTGATATTGTCATGTTTCCCGTATACACACGTCTGCACTGTAACAGACAGCTATATCTGTTATGGTTCTTGAGCAATCTGTTTATCAAATAGAAATGTTTCCATGAGAGATGGCTGGTTTATTTAACAAAACTGCTTTTAGAACGGTGCTGCAATCTGTGGGCCATTCAGAACTCTATTTCTGTATTGCAAAACCCAAATTACAGAAGGTTTGCACAAACATCCTAAGTTTGTAAATTGCAAGGTTCCTTTTCTTGCTGAACTTCTACATTTCACTCGATGAGAAAGAAAAGAAATTGAAGTTTCTTCCAGTTTTGTTCTACACTTACAACTGATTTTAATACATCTGCGTGCTTAAAAATGCGCTAAATAATTGTGTTTTGTATGGGCTAAGGTTAGGAAAAACATACATAGCTCCAAAAATAAGAGCACCAAGCGACTATTCAAGTATTCTTATATCCCTTCCAAAAGTAACCCTCCGATCGTGGGGAGTACGTTGTGTTACAGCTCAACCGTTCCTCCTCTAGTGAGAATTGTGCGGGTAATTTCAATAGAGACGGCGCCGTGGCTGACCGCTTGCCTCTCACCAAGGTGGCCTGAGTTCAATCCTGGGGACTCGCATGCGGGATTTGTGAAGGACAAAGCGGCGTCTGGGCGGGTTTTCACCGGTTTCCCCCGCCATGTTTTATTCCACCGGTGCTCCATCATCACCTTTCGTATCATTCATCTACATCCATCATTTATTTCCTCGCTCTCATCCCGGGCATGTGGCTGATCAACCACCCTAGTCTCTCACTCTCTGATCTGTAGGCGCTCTGCCCCGGCCGCTATCATACGTCCTGGAGAGTCCTTGGTTCGGGTGGGCATTAAGAAGGGTAGGGTCTGGCCCAATTGGGCTGTTTCTGCTCGTAGTTAGTTTTTAATCTCAACAGAATTATGATGAGTCTGCTTGCTTTACATTTGATTTCTTCTGTAGAAAGATTGCATTACTTTCCGTTCCTAATTCTAATGTTGTTTCTTTCAAAACACCTTTCATCAGTGAATACTGGTCATTGAAAGAAATCTACTAATGTTAACAACGGATATTTGTGCTAGCAGAGAAAAATAATGCGGGATAGCACAGCAGGGCACAAACAATGTTATATACATTTATAATTATTAAGATACACGCACAAAGCTTTGGAGTTATATTTACTTAGGTTTTTTTATCTGCAAAAAGCTTTTTCGGTTATTTTGTCTATAAATAACCTTAAGGGCACCTGTATTCAAACACACTCATTAACGCATGAAACATATATTAGTATTTTAATGTATCATTTGAATCATCAAATGTACAACCATTACTTTTTTTCACTGCATTTTCTACACTACTTGGGGCAGAAAGTATGTTAAAATGTATATAGTAAATACAAAGAGATTCATGTAAATTAAAAATTAAATTGGGTTTTATTTATGGACGCTCTCTAAATGTTGTGGTCTTTAGTGTCCCATTCTATATTGGGCGTGAAAGACCGGTAATTTTGATCAGAGGCCTCTTTATCAGGCTTGAGGTTCTTTTACGTGCCGTAAATCTAGACACGGGACCACCGGCTTTACTTCCCTTCCGAAGGAAGCCATGCTAAGAATTTTTACGCCCGAAAAATCCATCGCCCTCTGCCGGGTTTGAACCCAACCTCGGGGAGATGCATGTGACAATCATGTAAGCTAATACATAAAAATATACAAATTTTAGGTTGCCGAAGTGCGTTTAGGTACCATTATTTAAGTAACTATATTTTATAATGAGACCAAACTTATGTTGTACCCAGAAAATAGTATTTATGACGAAATAAGTGGAATAGTTTTGCAATATTCTAATTTAAAACTAAAACTAATATATAATTTAAAATTTGTAGCTCAATTTTTTCAAACCATAAAATTAATGTTTATAAATTATTTGAAAATTATGGTGAAACTGTTCCACTCATTTTAAAGTTCCTATAAAGTTTTAGCTTCTGGGTACAATAGTCTTGTGAATAATGGCACCTACAAAATCTACAACCGATATGTATATTTTAGTATTTAAATATGACATACACATAATTGCGAGTTTCACAACTATGAGATGTGCAAAAACCCGTAAACTGTATATCAATGGATTCAGAAAAGAGTGGAAATTTCAATAGTGAAAAGAAAAACATAATTTTTTGAACTAAGTAACTACAAGGTGTCCTTGAGTGGGAAAAACGAGACGGATAGTACCTACTATGCGAAATTTCTTTTATGTGGCGTAGGCATTGTGCGTGACAAAAACAGAAATAAAGGAGTAAAGTTACTATTAGAAGCTTCCTCAGAACCTTATAGGCTTAAATTTTTATATTCCTCTAAGTGGCCAATCAAGTATGGAGAACACGGTTATTGTGTGTTGAAGCTCAGCTGCATTAAATCCAGCAATGACATCAGCTCTGTGTAAACCGTGATGTGCCTTGAAAATAAAAATAAAAATGGCTTTTCAATATAGGGATATAAAAAGCAAATCATTAAATCACTGTAAGCTATAAAAACTTTATTACCTCTCAGTGAAAAAGCAGCTTTACTGCCGATGTCAAAAAAACACCGTATTTTCTACCAATCTGTAATGTACACGCGCAAGGGGCGAGGAAACAGTTGACGATTGTAAATTCCCTCGAACATATACTTTACACTGAAGGCAGCTAAACAATCATACATTAATCCCATGTGAAGAAATATAGCAATCTGCTTTCTATAATCCTCAAAGGTTATCACCAGCAAATTACATTTTAATGCATATTACTTTATCTGCTGCGTATTTACAGTACTCTGTAAGTGAATATTTTATTCCATCCACAAATTCGATATCGGAATTTTACCGGAAATACATATTTTGAGCTGCCCCTGTATACCAAAAAGCATTTTTTTTAGAAAACAAAGTCCGTGTGTGTGTCTAGGTCTATGAACAGCATAACTCTAAAACTAAACGTCCGATATAGAACCAAATTTGGTACTTAATTTTAGTATTTTCCGAAGATGTGACACGAAGGTTTTCGAGAAAATAATCCCACGTCAAAGTACCCTTTACATGGAAAACGTTCGGGATTTTTTATTTTCGGAAAGCTGGCTCTAATGAGGTTCATTAAAATACCACTCATATAAGATGATAAAATAAAATGTTTATCCTGAATTTTCTGGGAAAAGCCCGTGAAGTCGTCTTATATATATATATATATATATATATATATATATATATATACTGTGGCGCAGTAGCTATGGCCCAAGGTTATCGGGAGGTCGGCGCCGGGCGGTCAGAGTAAACAACGATAACTCTGCTCGCCAGTGTAAACCTCGGGCGCGGTATCGGAAGATAAACAGAACCTTGTGAAACTTTATCTCCTACCCGCCCCCAGGAAGTATGTCGAAATAGTTCTAGAACGTTCGAGAACCTTGTGGAAGGATTCCACTGACTATATAAGCGAACGCTCTCGCGAGAACAGTCAGAGTTGTTGACTACAGTGAGCGAGCGAGTTAGCGAATGTATCTCTGGTGCGACATCAAGAGCGATTCTCCGAGCGAGTTGGTGACAACTGTTGTGACGTGCAGCGACGGGTTGTGGAGGTCTTGCGTTCGACTACCGAGTGAAGTGAACTGTCCTACGTCACGAAGGAGGTTAAGTGACGGAGAATTGAACTAGTTCATCTTATTGAAGTAATAGTGTGAACGAAGTGAACTCCCAGTGGAGTTGAACTACATAAGAGCTTAGAACAGTGACAATGAAAACTGACAGAAGTGACAGCTTGAAAAGCTGGATAAAGTTACAATATATATAAATAAAATAACAAGGCATAGGAATTCTTGAGCAGTTCACTTTAGCTACATTACTAAGAAGTAAACAACAGTGGCCAAGGGTCACACCGGTCTGAGTGGTGCCTGCAAAGACCAACAGACTGTACGAGGGACGGGGCTATGTTTTACTTGCAATGCCCCTGCCTGTAGTACAGTAAATTTTAACCTTATTTCTTTCCGCCTATGCATAGAAATTACTACGGTTGCAAATAACTCTTTTATGTGGCATTATCCACTTCCGAGATATCCGTTATTGGCTCGAATTTTTAAGGTGCTGTCTCTATTCAGTGGTTTCTTGCAATTGCGCTATGAAACATCTGGTTAGGTTTTGTTTTCCCCTGGTACCTACAACGAAATGTTTAAGGTAACAATTACTGCAAGGGGATTATCTCGATTAACATGAAGTAAAGAGAAAAATAAGTTTTCATAAGAGTAGGGGATAGAAGTTGTAAAATATAAACGATGGTGGGTAGAGAAAGTCATGTGAACGTAGTCTGTTATATTTTAGTTTAAATTTAAGCATTGCATAAGGTAAATACGTGTCCTTGAAGTAAATGCAATATCTCACTCTGTTTGTGGTAATGGTGATCTTAGAGGTTCAGAGCGTTGTAATACGAGGGACACTATTTATATTTTGAGCCTAATAATTAAAACAAAGTAATTTCTGATTGAAAACTGCTTTATTGGTTTTCAAAATATTCTCCTTTATGATCAATACACTTTTGCATCCGTTTGAAACATCTGTCAAAGCATTTATTCCAGTCTTCTTGAGACACCTCCAAAACATGGTTTTTGAAGGCATCAACGGCTTATTCTGCCAACGAAAATCGTTGTCCACGCAATTTATTCTTGATGTTCGGGAACAAAAAGAAGTCTTTGGGTGCCAAATCCGGACTGTATGGCGGATGACCCATCAATTCGATTTTTTGAGCCTTCAAATATTCTGTTGTTAGACGAGATGTGTGTGCGCTCGCATTGTGTTGATGAACGATCCTACGGTTCTTGTTGGTTTTCCTTACTTCACCGAAGACTTCCGGCAAACAATGTACCATTCAGCATTGGCAGTTTTACGTTTCACTAAAGGCACTGTTGCAACATGGCCGGTTTTGCTGAAAAAGCAGGCGACCATTTGCTGGGAAGTGCTTCGAGTGCGAACAACTTTTGTTGGATTTGCTTCATCTTGAAACACTCATACAGTCGACTGCTGTTTACGTTCCGGCTCATACGCATAGATCCATGATTCGTCACCTGTTACAATCTTATATACGTCTTTTGAGGCATCGCCATTGTATTTCTTGATCATTTTTGTACACCAATCGACACGAGCATCTTTTTCAGATTGCGTCAAATTATGTGGGATCCAACGAGCGCAAACCTTTTTCACAGCTAAATGATCATGCAATATTTTATATATGCTGGTGGAACTAATGCCTAGGGTTGCCTAAATCTCACAATATGCCGCATGACGATCTTTCATTATTAGTTTTTGCACAGCATCAATGTTTTCTGGCACAACAACTGATTTTGGACGACCTCCACAAACTTCATCATTGAGCGAACGACGGCCACAATTAAATTCGTTATATCAGCGTTTCACAGTGGCAAAGGATGGAGCTTCGTCGCCAAATGTGGAAGTTAGTTGATCGATGCACTCTTGTCTTGCTAATCCACGTCGAAAGTTGTAATAAATTATTGCACGAACATTTTCACGAGTTAATTCCATGTTTTTGTTGACACAACATTTTCAAGTTAGTGTAAACAAAACAAATGACGCTCTATTGACAAAAAGTTTGAAGTAGATTATGGTGAAAAATGTTTTAAGTTTCCAGTGGAAACGTCAGACGTCACCTACAACATTCAGGGTTGTCAAGGCTCGAAATATAAATAGTGCCCTTCGTACTTAGTCGGTTTACCCTCCTCGTGTGCTGTTACTGATTAGTACTACAAATAAACAAAGGAAGTCGCATGTTTAGCCCGCAGCTGGAGCCAAGCGCTTCACCTGTAGAAAAGTAAGAGACAGATTATCGGGTTAGTGACGTCACCTCACAAAGCGTAGCCAGAGGGCGAGCAAAGCGGATAAGGGAAGGAGAACTTAGCGATATATTTAACACAAATAGAGATACGTGTATTAAAGAAAGAAAGTGGAGATGTTGCTCATTGCTAAAGACATAAGCAACAAATTGTCACCGTGCGTACAGGCCATTCAGTTGCATGCAGGAAGTGTCAATAAAGAAGTTCCCACTGTCTCAATATATTCCGATGTTAGAAAACTATATGCTATGAAAGTTATTGCTGCAAAAGAATATTTACACGTGTTTAATTTCTTCTTATCTGAGTTATGAACACGGACTGTTGATCACCATTCCTGCTCCCCTTCCCTACTAAGAGTGTCTATCTCTATTACGTCTCGTTTCTGCTGTTGACAGCACCTCGAATGTATTCAAGGTAGTGGAAAAATACAATTTAATATCAAAGCATTCATTTGTCCTGCGCACTTATCAATGTGGCAAACACTAAATGCTCCACAGTCACATCAGTTCAATGATAAAACTGCTTTCTGTCATTAACATTTCCCACATAAATTGCAATCGGTTGAAAGTACAATTTAATAACAAAAGCATGTAATTGATTGTGTGTGCTTAATATAGGAAATGCTTATTCGCTTTAAGTTTCATTTATAAACCCAAATGAAGCCCTGCTTATTCATAATTGTTTTACGAAGTAGGCATTTAGTTATAATGTATGTTTCTAGCATCAATGGAGCGCTTTACGTTTTATACTGTTGCATGTTGTGGCATTGCATTTTTCAGTCTGATCCTGCTTTCCAGTTCCTAGATTATCTGTACTGTAAATATGAAAAGCTGGACATGATATTGAACGAGATGCCTCGGTGGTAACGTTTGTTGGTCGCATTCGGGAGGTACCGGGTTCGATTCCGGTTGGGCCGGCCACTTACACCTTGGGTATATTCGCGGTTTTCCCCTGGTTGGTAGGCGAATGATGGGTGGATTATATAATGTGGCGAATTTTCCCGTGTCTCACTTTCTGTCATTTCATTTCCATATCAGGTTTTAGGCTCGAAGGTTCAGGCGAGTGGACGGCGAGCGTGGCGTATGTTTGTGGAAATGGCTTTATGGAACTGTCTGCCCTGGCGTTTGTGGGGAGAGGTAGACCTGTGGGAGGCCCACCAGCGTCAGGATATATCTGGAGACGTTATGGACCGCGACTGTGTCCGAGTCTGCTCCAGCTGTGGTCACCTTCTGTGTCCTTCGCTTAATCTCTGCCTCCTAGAGGTTTCCAGGAGCACAACAGACGACTGTATTCAAGCCTGCCGCCCAGGTTCTGGTCACCCTCTGTATCTTTCGCTTCACCACTTCCCCCTGGAGGCTTCCAGAAGTACAATAGGCGACTGTGTCCGAGCCTGCCGGCCCGGATCTGGTCGCCCTCTGTGTCCTTCGCTTCACCAGTTCCTCCTGAAGGCTTTAAAGAAGTACAATAGGTGACTGTGTCCGAGCCTGCCGGCCCGGATCTGGCTGTCCTCTGTGTCCTTCGCTTCACCACTTCCTCCTGGAGGCTTCCAGAAGTACAATTGGGGACTGTGTCCGACCACTTCCTCCTAGAGGTTTCCAGAAGCACAACAGACGAATGTGTCCAAGCAGCCTGCCACCCAGGATCTGGTCGCCCTCTGTGTCCATCGCTTCACCAGTTCCTCCTGAGGCTTCCAGAAGTACAATAGGCGACTGTGTCCGAGCCTGCCGTCCCGGATCTAGCTGTCCTCTCTGTCATTCGCTTCACAACTTCCTCCTGGAGGCTTCCAGAAGTACAATAGGCGACTGTGTCCGAGCCTGCCGGCCCGGATCTTGTCTTCCTCTGTGTCCTTCGCTTCACCAGTTCCTCCTGGAGGCTTCCAGAAGTACAATAGGCGACTGTGTCCGAGCCTGCCGGCCCGGATCTGGCTGTCCTCTGTGTCCTTCGCTTCACCAGTTCCTCCTGAAGGCTTTAAAGAAGTACAATAGGTGACTGTGTCCGAGCCTGCCGGCCCGGATCTGGCTGCCCTCTGAGTCCTTCGCTTCACCAGTTCCTCCTGAAGGCTTTAAAGAAGTACAATAGGCGACTGTGTCCGAGCCTGCCGGCCCGGATCTTGTCGTCCTCTGTGTCCTTCGCTTCACCAATTCCTCCTGGAGGCTTTAAAGAAGTACAATAGGCGACTGTGTCCGAGCCTGCCGGCCCGGATCTAGCTGTCCTCTCTGTCATTCGCTTCACCAGTTCCTCCTGGAGGCTTTAAAGAAGTACAATAGGCGACTGTGTCCGAGCCTGCCGGCCCGGATCTTGTCGTCCTCTGTGTCCTTCGCTTCACCAGTTCCTCCTGGAGGCTTTAAAGAAGTACAATAGGCGACTGTGTCCGAGCCTGCCGGCCCGGATCTAGCTGTCCTCTCTGTCATTCGCTTCACCAGTTCCTCCTGGAGGCTTTAAAGAAGTACAATAGGCGACTGTGTCCGAGCCTGCCGGCCCGGATCTAGCTGTCCTCTCTGTCATTCGCTTCACAACTTCCTCCTGGAGGCTTCCAGAAGTACAATAGGCGACTGTGTCCGAGCCTGCCGGCCCGGATCTTGTCGTTCTCTGTATCCTTCGCTTCACCAGTTCCTCCTGAAGGCTTCCAGAAGTACAATAGGCGACTGTGTCCGAGCCTGCCGGCCCGGATCTTGTCTTCCTCTGTGTCCTTCGCTTCACCAGTTCCTCCTGGAGGCTTCCAGAAGTACAATAGGCGACTGTGTCCGAGCCTGCCGGCCCGGATCTGGTCGCCCTCTGTGTCCTTCGCTTCACCAGTTCCTCCTGAAGGCTTCCAGAAGTACAATAGGCGACTGTGTCCGAGCCTACCGGCCCGGATCTGGTCGTCCTCTGTGTTCTTCGCTTCACCACTTCCTCCGAGGCTTCCAGATGTACAATAGGCGACTGTGTCCTTCGCTTCACCTCTTCCTCCCGGAGGTTTCCAGAAACATAATAGACGACCGTGGACTTTAGTGTCGAATTACTCCTCCGCTTCCTGTTAACCGTGACAATCTTTCAATAATGGTTAAGATTTTAAAACAGTTGGCTAAGAATTAAGAAGATTAGAAACTTCAACTCTGAGATAAATTTTGGCATTAACCCTGAAGAAAATAATATGAATTATTTATTATTAAATACAATAATATGAATAAAAATCGATATTCACGCTTTAGAAGCAAACACTATGATATATAACTTCTATTGATTCGGTATCGGTTGCAGTGCACATCAACAATCGTGACGTGGGACACATTTGCAAATCCTCAGTTTTAGTACGAATGTTTAGCTGCAAGTGCTGTATCAAGTGAAACCCAGTATTGTTACAAGACGACTGTACCCTTCTATCGAATACTGACCATAGTTAGTCTTCTAATTAGCTCGGTAGGGGGAAGAGACGGCATGCACGCTAATGAGGCAAACGCCCTCCAACTGTTGCCACGGAATCTATTATGGAGACAAAAATCCCTTAATGCGGAACTTGGTTACCCTGGGCTTTATGAAATTAATCCCTACATCTATTTACCTGACGCGCGATTCTGGAAAATAAACGCAAATCCTAATGGAGCACTCTTTTTGAAAACGACATTTTTTCCGACGCGTAACACAGATTCAAGAATGCTCAAATTTGTCCATTTTATATGCACTCACAAACGCTTCTCTAAAGAGTCGTTAACAATATCTGTTCAAAGTATTGGATGGTATGTGATGACCAGGGCATCACTATGGTGATTACATTTTCTACCGGTAAACAGGTTACACTTTCGCTGTATGCTCTGTGGTGATTACTCACTAAACACATCTCAGGTACTTTTATCACAAAACCTGCGAGTTTCAATGCGTGGTGCGATGCTACTCTAATAATATCTCAACTTATAGTGCAGCTTTTCAGTCAGCGACCGCGAAACGCTTATTGGATAATGAGGGCACTACTTCCAACTGTTAGTGTAGGCCAATAGCTGCCAAGTTGTACTTGTCATTACGCCAAAACATTACGCCACCCTTACGTCAGTCGTTCTCCGTCGTGTAGTGGTTACCATGCTAGCCTCTAGTTCCCGAGGTCGCGGGTTCAAACCGGGCGGCGGGCGATGGATTTTTTCGGGCGTAAAAATCCTTAGCATGGCTTCCTTCGGAAGGGCCGGTGGTCCCGTGTCGTAGATTTACGGCACGTAAAAGAACCTCAAGCCTGATAAAGAGGCCTCTGAGCAAAATTTCCGGTCTTTCACGCCTAATATAAAATGGGACGCTAAGAACCAAAGCAGTTAAAGAGCGTCCGTAATAAAACGTAATTTAATTTTTTAACCCTTTCGTCATGTTTATTTGAGTTAAGGGTCTTGTAGAAAACAAAACCACCAGTCCTTCCACCTCTCAGTTCAGGTATGCTGTTGTGTTTACATCCGGGAGCTGGTTCTCATACTGACCTACCTTAATCTAGCAACGTTGCCTATGTCTCCAAACACATTTTCGTCTGCAAACGGTGTTCGGAAAATGGATAGTTATTTCAAAACCCTGTATGATGTGACATTGTTACTACCGCAACTATACCAGAAATAGGTTACTCTACCCATCTTACAAGAATAAACTATTATATTCACACATTGTCGTGGAATAAGCCACCTAATTTGGAAAAATAACTAGTTTTTTCGAAAACGATGATCACAGAACAAAATGCTATTATAGCTTTTTGTTTATAATACCTGTATGAAGTATATATTAGAAGTAATGTAATAAGTTCCCTTCCTTCCTATATATTTTATCATTGTAAGCAGAATACTTATATTTTAAATATATTTTTAAAAACGATACTGCATCTGTCATTTTAATAACAATTCTGCAAAAGCTCTCTGAAAAAAAAATCACAATTCCGACACACTTAGGAGTAGAGACGAAAACATTAGCCCATCTTTTAGGGGATATTTTGCTCTACAAATTGGTACTACTGTTAGGTATCACAGCTTATGTGTGCCCAAACCATGTGTTTTCTTTCTTTGCAAATACATGCGAGATTCTCTCCTTCGTTTTTGCTTTGAACAGCTTTTTCTGTGAATGACATTATTGAGGTAAATAACCCTTTTTCTCAGAAAATATTGAAGATCGCTAAATTAAATTTTGGGATGATAAGGCAAAACCTCTAAGTGCTTTTGTGGATCTGATTTGGTGCTAAAAGATTGTTGGTTATTTTTAATAAATAATTGCTGATAAGTTTTAATCTAAAGATGGTGTGATTAAGAAAGAAATCCTGTCTTTCTTAATAAACAAACTCCTTGAGATAAAAAGCAGTGACGACGTGAATTTCGTTCCATGTACAACCTAGATGGTTTTGACTATCTTCCCACGAAGTATTCAGTATTAATCTGTACTGTAAGCCATAGCAGGTTTGTCTTTAAGTGCTGCACTGCAAGTTCTTTGTGCAATGTCAAATTTCAAACTGATGTAATGCTATTTGAAATTGTGAAGCAATAAGCAAGTAGGCACTGGTTGTCAAAGTTTGCTGTGCGACCCAACAACCTCTCCAGCGTTGAACTGTAATCCTAGCGAAACCCGCGTATGCTTGAAGTGACCAAAGAATAATTTTGAAGCGTTGAATGTTCGATGTGGACATATGGAAGTTACACTATGAGCTTAAATAGGTATAGGTGTTCGATATACAACGGAGGAGAGCATCTCGCGTACCGCAACCTGCATGGATCTATTGTGGCTAACACCCCCCGCTCCGGAAGGAAAGGATGAAGCTAAGGAACTGCAGGCTACATGAAGCAGACAGACAGACCACTAACAATTCCAGCTTGAAGAGCCGACCTACTGCCGGAACTGCCCGGAATGGGCGACGAACGACCCTTAGAATCAGACAGCCTCTTTCTTTGGAGCAAGCGACTGCGCTATCTGTCCGGCACTGCCACACACCACGAAACCTAGAAAGATATCTGAAGGAATTGGAATGAAAGGGAATCGTGATAGATGAGAAGCGATCCCAATATTCTTCCACGACAAGCTCAAAGTCGGAGTTGGCGGTCGACGGGAATTGAACTTGAGACCTCCCGAATGCCAGGCCTCACTCGTTCGTTTAAACCCGAGCATACAAAAAGCATCACCCAGAATATTGGTTCGTATCTTATGCCTAGCATTTGTCGTACAAACTCGAGGGAGAATGATTGACAAGCGAGGTAACTAAATCAGCAAAGGTAGAGATTTCTCAACTGATTTCAATTCACTAATTCGTGTGGTGGAAGCCTTTCCAAATGTCGCAGTGCCATACATCTTTCTGTGAATAAATGTCAGCTTCTAGATTCAAAGTTTTCTAATCAATGAATCGAGACAACTTCATTTAGTTGCCTCAAGATTGGTTTAGCCGTAATGGAAATGAAAGTAATTGGACATTAACATTTTCACTGCAAACGGCGGAGAATCTGTTGAAGTGCTATCTGACAGTTGTGTGCTCTGTCTATGCTCTGAATTATCACCCTCTATATGTTTAAACACCACTTGTCGGCTTTTATTTTACATAGGTAAAGATTTACATAATAAATTATCCGTGATTATATGCATTTCATACGCGAATTATCTCTGTTTAAATTACCAATCAGCCTGTTAGGTCCTATGGACTTTCTGTGAACGCAGGGGCAGTAAAGGGAAGGTCGGTAGGAGTACAGCCAAAATTTGCCAAGGCTAACAGTGTTGTTGGCTAATGTAAACGAGGAAAGTAGTAGAAGCAAAATGGGTTCAGCATAGAGCAAACAAGGGTAGAACCCGGGTCAGCACATGGTCGCGTTAATAAGTACCAACATTTTCTAACAGAGCGGTTATTCCTTTAGATCAACCTCCATTAAACGTTGCTGGTACGTAACTGTTGAGACGTGAATTGGTATAAGTGTTTATTGTTACATTTACAAAAGGAGAGACTTTCTTTTTTACCTTATCGAGAACCTCAAATGTGACTTTCCATTCAAAAAATGATGCAAATAAAAGACATTCGAGCACAGTAAGTAAAATCAACACGGCCTGTTCCATTATCTGCGTCTTGACAGCGAGCAGTGACTTATACCTCGGAGGACCGAGCGGGAGGTACTTATTTCAATCCCCGTACCGACCAACCTAGTCAAATGTATTTAAGTGATGCTTCCGGATTCGTCATAGTAAATCACGGGGTGCTATTTCCAAAATTCCAAAGTTGCATGGATAGGTAAAGAATTTGGAGGACATAGTTCTATGAACTCAATTATAGCAAACTTTGGAGCTTATTTCAATTGTTCTTTCCCACGTTAAGCAATTATATAGCTTTTGATAAACTATATCAGTATATGAATATTACGATATTTATTTCTATACACACACACACACACAAACACACACCGACAAGGGATCGTTAACGGCGGTCCAAATCCCGCCAGGACCGTTCTCCCTGACGAGTTTTTCTTTTAAAAGTTTTCCTAGGCCCTCACAGCTGGTAAATGCCGGGGAAGCAGGCTAAACTTAGGCCTAGAACGTTTCCTTCCCAATTATCAGCGGGATGGCTCAGGCGGTGACCTCTGTGGACCGCATTCAGGAGGCCCCGGGTTCGATCCCCGGCGACCGCACACTCTGACGTATGTATTTTGGGAGGTTTTCTCGGGTTGTCAGGCAAATACTGGAGTGGTTTCTCTCAGCCCCCGAATTTCCTGTCCCTCCGTTTCGTTTCATTCATTATTTCAGTCATCCTTCACCCCGTTTGGTCTATTTCATGGCCGGAAGCGTTGGTGATGGTGTTTCGGTGCAGCGTAGCAGGGAAAAAAGATGCTCTCTGTGAACTTTGTCGTCTCTCGGTCTTCGGCTGGTTGCCGGGGTATAAGGGACGTCCCTTAGGGGAGCGTTGGACCCTATGTGCCCCTGCCGGGGCGTCTATATCTTGAAGCTGTAGGGACCCTCTCATATATGTGCTGTCAAGTCTGGTTCCGGCCGCCCGGTGTCTCCCTTCACTTCATCCCTCCCTCGTGGGGCGTCGGTAAAATATCCTCATTCCTGGATCGGAGCCAAATCCCCTACGCTTCACAATCCAATCCATTCCAATCATTTCATTGCATGTATCGCTAGTGTAGCCGCCTGTGATGCCATATGTAGTCTGGACGTGCGTTAAACATTACTCAAAAAAGAAAGAAAACACACACACACTATTTCATTTACCCACTGACATTTATTTTCTAACCTATTCTAACCTATTGTATTTGACAGAAATTGTAATAGCTTTTTTTTCTGCAGTAAGTTTATTTCTCTCTTGTGGTTTCTCACGTGTCTAAAATTCAGTGATAATCAAGGGGACTATGGTCCCATTATGGAAGATTTAATTTACTGTGCCAACGCGATATTTTAATAAAACTAATTGGAGAAGATGATAAAACATAGAATAACAGAAGGTTTTAAATGTAGGGTTCTTTGAGGTGGGGAGAATTTGCTGAAAACCTTTACCTTATATTCTTGAAAAGTACTTACCTCAAATAAGAAGTTTGGTATTATTTGAAGGTCTTTTCCATTTTGAGTTATGCTCTCTCTCTCTGTCTGTCACCGCGAGCGAGCGGGTAAGTTTAATTTCGAGTAAGGTGCACCTGAACGTACACATCCAGTGAAATCTCGAAATGGAATTTTTCAGACTAATGGGTTGCTTCCCTTAAAAATATTGAATTAAAATATGTGCAATGTGCATAAATGACGTTGTTTAATGAATACACCATTGTTATGTGAATAATTTTAATAGGAGTTTACTATTCTTCAGAATTCTGGAATAAAGTTATCACAAAGTACAGTGCATACATTTTATCTTTCCACGCTAGCATGCGGAGCCTGTGCTCCGAAACACCTGGTTGCTTGAGCGCCCGTCAGCAGCGCTCACAGCCGGTAAAACAGTTGTCTAGTTATTGCGTTCAGTACTGAGCTGAGCTTAAATATCATGGGTGTGTTGTGTGCAGTGTTGATCGTTTTTGCTTTCTCTGTTACTTACCTGTAGGAAGTACTAAGTTGCAATCCATCCAAACATTGGATATGTAGATATCACTGGAAATTCACCTTTTGAGGTCCCCTGAGTAAAAAAAAACATTTTTAGAAAAGCATCTGTTTATGTGTATGTCTGTAAACAGCATAACTAAAAAGTTTGGCTAAATACCAAACTTTGTGTTTAAGTTTACCATCTTCCAAGGATGCGACACGCTTTCCACGAAAATCTCCCACCTACCCCCCAAAAATGTTCATTATTTTTGATTTTGCTAACGATACTGATTAAAAGATCATGTGCATACGATATTTGCATGACAAATGGAATGTAGATATATCTCGAATATTCTGCGAATAGCCTGTGAAGTCCTGTTTTATTCTGAATAATTTTGTATAACACACGATTTGTATCAAGGTGTTTTATGTTGTTAACCATTTCCGAGATACTCTTTGTTTTTGGTTTGAATTTTCGAATACTTTTAGTTTTCTCAGACGGAAAGTCGTTATTCGTTTTCTCTCGTGGTCATGCAAACGGCATGGAGATTCAAAGCCAACATAAATCTCTCCGCTTTTTAAAATTCACTATCCCTTCACCTGCTCTGTTCTCCTGATACCTACCACGACATCTGTAATGGAAGTCTAATGAAAGTTATCTTGATCAACAAGTTTTGTAAGGATAGCATCAGAACAGTGAATAAAGAAAGTAATGAGAATTTGTTGTTTGATCAATGGTTCGGAGATTTAAAAAGAAAGAAAATTTTAATTTTTTTGAACGTTTTAGAATGCTAAATTACACCTGCATGGTGCCGGAGAGAATTTCAACAACGGATAGGGTTGAACTCTGGATGTTTTGCAGAAGAACGTAAGACAAGAACGGGGAAACGGGGTTTCGTTTTCGGCTCTCTTACTGACGGTCCGAGGTTCTATTCTCAGCTCGGGGTAGCGATTTTAATTCGGCCCTATCCACGCCTTCACCTCTGACTTGCTCATGTGAAGTATCCCCAAGGCCCAATGTGGTTTGGAGTCCACGGTAAAGGCTGTAGGTCCTCTCATTTCACCGCCATCATCACCCTACCATCAGAGGCAACGGATCCCGCCTGCTGGGTGCCTCGACCTCAGAAATGGGTCCAGTTACTGCTTGTAACTCCCGACTGGATTGAATTGTGAGGGGATTCGGCACATATCCAGGAATGAGGATATTGTATCGACGCCCCACGAGAAGGAACCTCGGGAGGGATGAAGTAAAGGGAGGCACCGGGCGGCCGGAACCAGGAGCGACGGCACAGCAATGACAGGGTCCGTACAGTTTTAAGATTGAGACGCCCGGTAGTTGGACAGGCAGATCTGGGACCCCGCCCCACATAGGCTCCAACGTTCCCCCAGAGGGCGATCCTTATATCACGGCAACCATCCGAAGACCCAGGGACGGAGAAAGTTCAGAGAGCTTCCTTTTCCCCTGCCACGCTGCACCGAAACACCATCGCCGACACTTCTAGCCCTGAAACAGATCCAACGGGCTGAAGGATGAATGAAATGATTAATGAAACGAAATGGAGAGACAGGAAATTCGAGAGACGAAAGAAATTAGCATTCGCCTGACGATCCAGGAAAACCTCGAAAAAACCCATGGGTCAGAATGGACGATCGCCTGTGATCGAACCCAGGATCTCCCAAATGCGGGCCTCAGATGCTACCGCCTGAGACATCTCGCTCGAAGGTCATAGACCACATGGGGAGCGTTAGAAACGACATTTCCGAAACTGAGTTGTAAAATACAAACCAAAATCCTTTCAGATACTACAACGGCTGCCCATATCACACAGGGAACCTTTAGCATCATTTTGAAAAACTTTAAGCATGTTTCTGTATTTAATTGTTGGTGAGGTAGTACGCAGCTATACTGTGTAGATATTTGCGCTTCTTTCTATGACCGCGAGCGGAGAGATATAAAAAGTATGCAGTGTAAAAACTTACTTGACTGTGGAGGACCGTAACGTGGCGTGGAGGTTAAGGGGATGGCGTGGGTGTTTACTATACAAAATCCATAGCACAACTCTACTAGATTTATTTTCCAAACGTTTGGGGTTCCTAGATTATTAAAACTGGAAGGTGGGAGATGTCCGCCGATCAAAAGCCGGGCTTACACCCGCGGTCCGTTTCTCACGGAATTCTAACTGAGAGTGACGCTATCCCCCACTACTCGTGGCCAGCAAAGCTACCAGCCAAGAGTGACGTAAACAACAATGTGTCTGGTAATGACATTTTAGAACAATAATGTAACCCCCCCAAATTACTAATACGCCACAGTATCATGTATGAAGGAATATGTTCAGATGTGCAAAGTGTTGTTGCCAATACGTGGAAATGTTCAAGTATAGGGAGTCTAGGATTTAACGAAGATGGAGAGGGATGACCAGTTTCTCTTTACAACCAGTATTACATTCCACAAAGCATCGAAAACTAATTTTCGAATGCCAGAGAGATACAACCGAGGCCACAGGTATTTCTGAAATGAAAGCGTCGTAATCCTTTGCTCTGTTCATTAGTGCAGGAAAGAGGAGAGAAAATTTCATTACCGATCTATTCTCGTAAGAATGGAAACACTGTGTCACAAACAGGTCTCGTTTTCGTTTCAGGTTTTCTACTGTGAAAAGCATAGCTAGAACTCAAAACGTCTCTTTTAGATTTAGAGTTTTGATGTTAGTGGGTACGAATATTCCCGACGAACTATCAGGGCTCAGTGGAAAAATCTAGAGAGTATATCTGTATTAATTAAATATAAAATCGTTACATGCTTCTATTTGGTTTGGGTATTAAGCGATAATCGACATATAGGGTGTTTATAATTGCAAGGCAATATTTCAGAAGGATGCTCCTCATAATATTATGTAAGTCAAAAGTTGTTATGCTGCTAACTAAATTATTACTTTTTCGTGTAACAACCGTATTTTTATTTCTATAAAATGAAAAGTTTAAATTTTACTATGGATTCCTTTGATTCGATTGCTAGCTGATTACTTTATCTTGAACACAAAATTCTTATTGTCACATTTTTAACTGTAATATGTGTTGCGTTTTCGAAATATTCGATGTTGTATGTGTACATTTGATTATGCACATGAAGAGCGTTTAACACCCGTTGTACTAACTACGGCGCGCACTGATGATGCATTAAATGAAGTGATAATTGGCAAATAAAGTTTGGGAAGGAAACATTCCAGGACTAAGTTTTTGGGGACCACTCCGGAATTCGCTAGTTATGGGGACTGAGAAAAACCTAGGAAAAACCTCAGTCAGTGAGGACGGCCCTGGTGGGTTCTCCGTTCACGAATCCGTGTCTTAACGACCTCCGCTACCCGTGTCGGTGTGCACATTCCCCTTTTCTGCCTTCAGTTCTAATATGTATGATATTATGTATTGCTTCAGTAATGCCCATTTCTCTTTTTTACCACAAATTCATAATATCCCATACGATGCAGTTTATCTAAATCCCTGTAATATTTTAAATACAACTCCAGTATTCAAATGACAAGGAATGCACCATATTGCATCCTTTAAATAGCTTGAAAAATGTTTAAAATTAAACATGAATTTATTTCTCCAATCCTTTACTGCGGTTAAGTTTTTGTTTTAATTTTTGGGCTCATGTTGAACTAGAATCAGGCTGTTAAATACAGCAGAGGAGCTTTTTCGATTATGGACAGCATTCACTCTTAATGAAGAGGATTTTACTCGAATATTTAAGTTATACACTTTATTCTTCACTTCATGATCCGTCGTCCTCCGTGGTTTAGTGGTTACTATACTAGCCTCCACTTCCCGAGGTCGCGGATTCAAACCTGGCCGAAGGCGATGGATTTTTTGTGGTGTAAAAATCCTTAGCAGGCTTCCTTCGGAAGGGAAGTAAAGCCGGTGGTCCCGTGTCGTAGATTTACGGCACGTAAAAGAACCTCAAGCCTGATAAAGGGGCCTTTGAGCAAAATTACCGCTCTTTCACGCCCAATATAGAATGCCCAATGGAACGCTAAGGACTACAGCAGTTAAAGGGCGTCCATAAATAAATAAATAAATAAATAAATAAACAATAACACCTACAGGATCTCACACGGATATTTTAATAAGTCGTTATAGTAGTTCTTGATAAACAAAACCCAAATACTATAATATTAAAATCAAATTCCACAATTAAAGTAAGTTGCGGATATTTATGTTCAGCACGGCAACAGTCTGGAGTTAAAATTAATTTCATTTTAAAATTTCAATTTATATATATATATATATATATATATATATATATATATACCTGTTTCAAAGTGTGCCATACGGTCGCGTTTTCATTAATTTCTTCTGAAATTTTTGGCGTACATACATTCCAAAAGGTGAAGGAGTTAAACTGTTATTGTTGCGGTTGGACCAAACTTGCGGGAGGTTTATTGTTGTAGCGGTGGCACCACGTTTAGGCACCAATTTGAAGCATGTGTTTTAGACCACGTAATGGATGCCAATTTTGCTGGAGAGTTTTTCCAGGAGTGTTCGCCCCACGTACGGTACAAACTTTTCGGTGCCCCTCGCCTCACGTTTAGTTTATGTGTAATAACTATTTTAATGTTATTTATTTAAATATTATATATGTATGCCTCGGCTGCGTCAGTAGTAATTTTTAGAGCACGTATGTCTTAGCAGGGCTGGTACGGCTAAAGAATGAAGGTTTACACAAATTATAATTGTATTGAACTTTGTTTATTAATCCTTCACACGATTAAATGACACTTCACTGATATATCCTACTATAGAGCTGTGAGATTGCACTTTTAACAGGTAAACTTTATATTATTCTCACCGCAATAATTTTTATGTATCACACTGAACACGTACGTACCGAAACTGGGTACGCTTTCTTGTAGCGTCTACCACTTGAATTTGTGTATTTTCTCTATTTCAAGTCTCTGATTGGCTAAACCTACTCCAATAGAGTATATTTATTTAACTTTTAGCTTTACTAGTTGTTGATTGGTTATTTATAAACTGTTTTATATATTACATTACTATTGTTCCAAGAATTATTAGTAGCCTTTTTAAACGTTGTAATTTATTGTTGTCTCAAGGTTTCCTCATTATTAGCAACTTTCGCCTTCTACTTTATAATTCTGTTTGCTACGGAAGGCAGCTTGCTTCTATTCTCACAGCTTCTACATTGTTAAACTACGTAATACATTCACATGACATTATTATACATGTACATAATAAAAATAAACATAATACAATGACTGTAACATACACTTTATATATTATATTGTACACATATTGCTTTAAGGCGGGCTTTTTTATATTATATAATTAGACTGATATCATTTAAGCTATAAAAATACTGCCTCAAAGGTCAAGTAATTAAATTGTTACATAAATCCTTTCCGTTGCTAAATTTTGTGAATGATTTGTTTTTAAAACAAGGACTAGTATAGGAAAATATAAATTTACAATAAATTTTTAAAACTTATTTTCTTTGAACTCAATATTTTTGGGTGGAATACAATATTTCCTCTACCATAGGTATGTGGTATAGAATATAAAAGCAGGTACCTCTTACTTTCTCAACCACGTGCATATTAGGTTAGAGAAAGTGTTGCATTCCAATAAAAAATTTGATATGGAGGGTTCACCACAAATACACGTTTTGAGGCCCCCTGAGTACAAATAAAGCCGTTTTTGAAAATGGTCCGTGAGTGTGTCTGTGAACAGCATAACCCAAAACGAAAATTGGGATAAATAACAAACTTGGTATTTAATTTTAACGTTTTTCAAAGCAGTGAAACAAAGATTTTCCAGAAAATACCATCCCAAACTATCCTTCACATTGAAATTTGTTTCGTAATTTTTTATTTTGTCAGAAATGCTCCAGAAATGTTGATTGAAATAACGCATGTTTCAGATATTTACATGACACATTAAATGCTTATCTTGAATTTTCTGGGAATACCTTATAAAGTCCTCCCCGTTCGGCAGCAACTGGTAAAGGTTAAGGGATAGACAAAAACTGCTACACACAATTTATTTACAACTTTTTTTATGGTCTAAGCCATTTCCCAGGTAAACGTAATTATTGGTTTCAATTTCTCATTACCATTGTTATTTTGAGGTGTTGTTCCATTTCAGGTGTTATGGAAGGAGTATGGAATTTGAAAGCCAGCATATAGCCACTCGCTTTTAAACATCTGACTTCGGTTCGGCTTCCTTTATCCCTAACGAAAGATATAATGAAACTATTTCTGCAGAGATTTACACGACTAACATGAAGTGGATTTTCGTGTATTTGCATCAGGATAAACCACAGTGAATGTCATGTGAATGTAAAACATTAGACTTTTTTTAAGATGTATATAAGAATAAAGTAATTTGACTCACCGAGCGGGTTGACTCAGGCGGTTACGTCTGTGACCCGGAGACCATGAGTTCGATTCCCGTGGTCGACCTTCCCGGCCTCCATTTTGGGGGGGTTTCCCGGGTCGCTAAGCGAATGCTGGGAAGCATCATTAAATCCCCGGAATTTACTGTCCCTCCAATTCACCTCCATTCTCATTTCACTTCATGTTTCATCCGCTTGGTCTCTTTCAGGTTGCTAGTGTCGGCGGGAGGTCTCGGCGTGTGCATGTCAGGGGAAAAGGATGCTCTGTGGAAACAGGAATGGGGTGGTCCCCTGATTCCGGACCCTTCTGGGGTTATGTAAGCCCACAAGAGGGGGGCGGCTGAACCAATGCCTACCCAAGAGAGTTTAAATCTGTAAATTGTAGGTATCCTGCCCTCTACCTGTGGTGCCCCCTTGTCCGGCCGCCCTCTGTCTCCTCTCATCTTATCCCTCCCTCCTGGGGTCACCCCGTCCGGGACATAGGTCGAAGTCCCCCTTCACGTTGAATTTTAATCCTAATTTGACTTAACATTCATTCCCTTAGATCAGGAAAGACGCTGTTGACCAAGGTGTGGATCATTATTTTACACCCTGTATATGGAGAGGAACGGATGATGGATTATAAGGGACGCATAGCATGGCTAATGCACTGATACAGAATCCGCATATAGCACATATTAGGAAGGAATAACAAATCCCAAGAGAGTCTGCTGGGAGTGCCGGTCATGATATGCTAATAATGCCATTGTTGTGGTCTCGGTTCAAGCCTTGTAAGGATTTGTATGAACGACATGTCTTGGGAGCAACATCAAACTGGAGCCGACTGATGTTACGTATTCTGAATAGAAAGTTTATTAGAGAACCGACCTCCTAGATGAGTGTGGCATCCCTCCTACCTTTTAATACCTACGTTGCTTTAGACCATTCTGAGGAAGGATCTTGGAAATAGCTTACAGCCTCTGAATCAAATTTCAGTGTGTTATTGAATGAAGTTTAAATGATTATAGGGAATACAACGGAGGGAAACACCTATAAAATGAATTAACCACAGGAGGCTACAGGCCGCAGTCAGATAGACCACAGAGACGCGCGGAAGTTCCTAACAGTTATAGGCTCGAAGACCCGTCCCGCCACTGGAGCTCACCAGAGAGGTCGATGAACGACCCGTCAACCAAGCAACCCTCTAGTGAGGGAATGAAAGGAAAATAATGAAAAGGAAATCGTGGTAGATGAGGACTACCCCAGCTTTTGTCTACCGACCAGGGAAAACCACGAAAAACCCTAGGTCAGAGTGGGTGGTGAAGGGAATCGAACTCGGGACCACACAAATGCGAGCCTCACACGTTGCCAGGAAGCCATATCGCTCGTTAATTTAAATTATTAGTATGTCCTCACCTTGATGTGCGCCAATATTGTGGTGTATCAGTAAGTTCATTGTCATTACCAGACGCATTGTTGTGTTGCATTGTCGCTACTAGACATAGCATTAGTGGGTTTCTTTGATTTTTCGGCTAAACGATACCTCCTTTGGCGCGGAACACGCCAAAGAAAGGGCTTTGTTTGAAATTCGTATGGTATGACGCCAACTATGGCTGGCGTGGCTAGACACGGTTGGAGGGGGGATGTAGATAGCGCCACTTGAGTGAGAGCGGTCGTTGTAGCAAGACCTGCGTGTGATCAGTCCACGGCTTCGAGACATCACCCTCCATCCTCTCTTCCTAGTTCATAATGTAGTCACCAAACGTTTGTTAATAAATTCCCCATGTGCGTGCTGGGCTGAACTAAATTAATTCATTTTCTGGAAACCTTTTAGCTCTCACCCCAGCATGTAACAATATGTGCCATGGCTGCTGTAAATCGGCAGACCTACGATGAGAAAAAGGCTTTACTTTGATTTAATGCAATCGAAACTGTTACTGTGTATGACATTTTCTTTTTTATTCACAATGTTCAACTTCTTCGCTGAACAAATATAATAACGTCGTAACATTCGCAATATTTGCTAATACGTTATAGCAAAAAGAGATTAAGTTCTCGAGAGTTCATATACTGTTATTTTTTGTAAAAAAATATTTTTTTTTATTTTATGAACGATTCAAATAATAATCCTCACTATAATTTATTAATCACAACTCCATTAACGTCTGTTACTCCTTAACATCATGTATTTCATTTTAACGTCACTATTTCCGTTACATACAATGTATAAAGCAGCAGCGTTTATAAGCTTCTCTTCTTAAATATTTTATTTAAAGGTAGAAGACAAGGAGATTATTAATGTTTGCTAGCGACGCTAATGAGCTTGCTGATTCGATGTTTAATTATAATATATGTTTAAATACAGGCGACTCCTTTTATGTATACATGTATATATTGTGTAACAGCTGCTGTATGTCCAGCTTGTCACATAGTGTCCTTCAGAACCGGTCGACTGGTTGGTTGGAGAGATAAAGAGGGCGGCGCTCTCATACAACGCAAATCTCCGAAGCACTATCGAGAGATAACGAGATATTTCTGGATGTTTCTTACCCTGCGTTGTGATGGTCATTTTATGGTCAATTTAATTTGAACCTAATTGTAGGTTCCCATTAAAAAAATTAATTTGAAACTAAAATGACTTTCATAACGTCCTCTAAACAAAATATGACTAATGGCATTTACTTTCCCCCATAATATCAATCAACTTTTATTCAAAGCATTTCTTTCTACAATTCTTAGTTTTAGAGATATTGTACAGTCTCAACCTAAATAGTCCACTCTGTATAGCTAATTTATAAATTACACCACATACCGGTTTTAATTAAAAATAAAATCCAAGCTTTCACATAGAATTAGCTCCTCAATTAAGGGTACCCACAGGTAAAGTTTTGCAGTTTTATTCTAAATGCAAAAAATCCAAAATTTTGTCAAAGTTTGTAGTATAATTATCAGTGTATTTTACATTTCATGCCGACATTTAAAACAATTTTAGAGAAATATTTTTTACTCTTAGTATTTATATTAATTAAGTGTTACACTAACATAATTGCGCACTATATAGAAGTAGTAATTTTGAAAAAAGAAAAACGCGTTATTTAAATACTAACACAGAAAACTGGCATGTATAACATGTTTACTCTTCTGGTTGTTTCAGAAAATTCAGAAAAATGTTTACATCTTTAAATATAACTTTTGTAAAATTTATCCTCAGTAGCAGAATTCATTACATTATATTTTGAGCAATTTAAAAATATAGCAAACACATATGCCAGTTTTTTAAGTTCATTCCTTCTGAGTTCTTTCTGAAAATGCCAACAAGATTGGTTACAAACTACAGGGTGATTTTAAATGATGGACCCATTTTATAAAATTCGTATTTATTAAAGCACAAATCCAACAAGAACAATCTGTATAACAATGAAAAGAGGAAGTTTCGAAGTTTTTTTCGGCGGGCGGTGATGGTTTTAGAAGCGGCCGGTAGAGTGCTCGCGCTATAGACCGCCATTGCGTTTCACTGTCAGTACTACTGTTGAGTACTGATGGCTACTGTTGAGCATAAGGTTTTCTGCGTTATTGAGCTCGCAAAAAGTGAGTCGCAAATTGTAGTGCAGCGGGCATTTCGTAGCAAACTCGGTATTGAACCACCAACTAGAAAAAGCGTTAGCCGTTGGTTTACGCAATTTAAACAGACTGGAAGTGTGTGTAAAGGAAAAAGCACAGGCCGACCGCGTGTGTCAAGGGAGGACGTCAGACGGATTGAAGACAGTTTTGTCCACTTAAGTCTACCCATAGAGCTAGTAGAGAACTTGGAATACCCCAACCAACTGTATGGAAAGTTCTGAGACGGCGTTTGATGTACAAGCTCTACCGATTACAACTTGTGCAGGCTCTTAAACCTAAAGACAAAGAGAAGCGTCTCTAATTTTGTGGTTATGTGCTAGGAATGATGGAGGATGACGCGTTTCTACAGCGTATCATTTTTAGCGATGAAGCGACTTTCCACCTTAGTGGAAAAGTCAACAGACACAATGTTCGCATATGGGGTTTGTAAAATCCACATTCAACATTACAACACGAAAGAGACTCACCGAAGGTAAACGTGTTCTGTGCCTTATCCCGTACAAGGGTTTATGGACCATTTTTCTTTGCGGAAAAAACTGTAACTGGAATAACGTACCTGGACATGTTGGAACAATGGCTGTTTCCTCAAATTATGGAAGATTCACAGGACCTCATTTTCCAACAGGATGGAGCTCCACCCCATTGGCACAGCGATGTACGAGGCTTTTTGAATGAATCCCTTCCTCAGCGCTGGATAGGTCGCAGGGTAAATGAAGACCTGGCTCTACACTTCTGGCCACCGAGATCTCCTGATCTCACCTCATGTGACTATTTCTTATGGGGTTATGTTAAGGAAGCTGCTTACGTCCCGCCTCTACCTACAACTCTGGACGACCTGCGGAACCGTATCACTGCTGCCATGCACTCAGTAATAGAAGATACGCTTGCTCGTGTGTGGGACGAGTTTGGCTTTCGCATAGATATTTGCCGTGCAGCAAACGGTGGACACATTCAACATTTATAATGTATTAAACAAAACTTTGAAAATTCCTCTGTTTATTGGTATAAAGATGGTTCATATTGGATTTGTATGTTAATAAATACGAATTTTATAAAATGGGTCCATCATTTAAAATCACTTCATATGGAACATTTTAATATGCAAAGTAAGAAAAATGAAAGTCCAGTAAAAGGCATTGGAAGTAAATACAGGGCATTAGGTCGTGTGCTCTTGGGCATTTTAAATGCTCACGTGTTAAAGTTTTAAAGGGCTCCGAGAGGAAGAGCCATAGTGTGTAATGAAACTAAAGGTTCAAAATGTTTTTACCGAGATGAAAACTAATTGTTGAATTTTTTGAAATATTGGGCACTCTTAAAGTTTTGAGCAACAGAGGCCCATCCATACTGGTTTAATTCAACCTGAGTGGCCTGGTCACTTCAACTGACTTGCATTAATAATTTCTTCTGAGTAAAGCTGTGGTGTTCCTTGTAAGCCCTTTCGAGCCACTAAACTTTGGGAAACACTGGTTTAAATTATTACTAGTGGCTAATCGCAACTTTAGCTCCGGGTTAAAGACTAATTGTACTGAACAAAAATGCTCATATACGAGGGTCGTCTAATAAGTAAGTTTCCCTATTTTATAAAAAACATTACACACAATTGATCATGTTGATTTAATTTTATTTATATTGTACAATCCTTCTGTTACGTTTCTACATAGTCAACATGTTTTTCCAAGCATTTTTGGGGACGTGACACTCGTTTTTCCAAGCCAGTATTTTACCAGGTCCGGTCCTGTGCTCGCAACCAGCTGTTCACTGATTTGACTTTATCATCGGTGTTAAAAGTGCTTACCTTTGAGTTGTGAAAACCACTTGGAGCAAGCTCCGGTGAATTCGGAGGATACGAGAAAACTTCCAAGTTGAATCTTGACCCAGGCGGAGCTCAGAAGATTCAACTGGGAAGTTTTCTCGCATCCTCCATATTCAGAGATCTTTTCCCAAGTGATTTTCACATGTTCCCCTGACTCAAAGGTCATCTTGGAAGTAAGCACTTTAATACCGTGACGAAGATGAATCAGAAGTCAACCAGAAGTCGGGTCCTGTGCTGTTACGATGATGATGATGACCTTTGAGTCCGGGGAACATGTGAAAATCACTTGGGAAAAGATCTGGTGAATATGGAGGATGCGAGAAAACTTCCCAGTTGAATCTTCTGAGCTCCGCCTGGGTCAAGATTCAACTTGGAAGTTTTCTCGTATCCTCCGTATTCACCGGAGCTTGCCCAAGTGATTTTCACATGTTTGCGAAGGCTTCCACGGCCGGTGTCCATTATTGTCATGACCTGCGAAACGTCGGCAACCAACGCCTTTATGACGCGGCCTACACCGGCAGAGTCTAGAACAATGACTTTCACATGTTCCTCCAACTCAAAGGTAAGCACTTATTAACACCGATGATGAAGTCAAATCAGTGAAGGACAGGACAGGACCCGACCTGGTACAATACAGGCTCGGAAAAACTTGTGTCACGTCCCCAAAAATGCTTGAAAAAACATGTTGACTATGTAGAAAAGTAACAGAAGGATTGTACAATATAAATAAAATTAATTCATATGATAAATTGTGTGTAATGTTTTTTATAAAATAGGGAAACTTACTTATTGGACGCACCTTGTACTTAATTTCCCTGTACTTAAAACACAATATTCCACTCTGCAGTAGAGTTTTCATTTTGAATAGTGTTGCGGAATTTCATCCCTTTCACGAATACTGTATACCATCATTCATATTCTGAATCTTTCTGTTGAAAAATCCCTTAGCAGTATACCACGCCGCCGTGGACGTCCTCTTAAGCAATGACTCATTATTAAACACAGAACATATACAGAAAATAAAGCATGCAATCCAATATAACACAACGAACAGAACAAAATACTACTCCATTTACGCGAATCTAATGCGTCACTGAAGCTAATGCGAATGCAAATTTGAAATTTAAAACAATAAAGTTGGTTGGCGAATGTAATGCGCATCAGTGATAGGATACATTTATTTAAAGTTATTCTGTACAACAGTGGATTTATGCATTATGACTATTATTTTATCATCATATAAATGAAACAAAGCTAGTATTACATCCCATGTGATAACAAACACAAGAATTGGTGCCCCCACTGCCTCTGGAAGTGAATGGCTCCGCGGAGGGATATTAGGGTTGAAGAAAGTTAACCCACGGTGTCCAACGACGCGCGTGACAGCGAATATAGTTGATCTTCGCTTGCATGTTGCACAGTTTTGCTCTTCACTTCCATGCCTCAAAGTATGTAACGACGGATAGAATATTATTGGCCTACAGATAAAACAAGATTGACCAGCATACCATATATATATACAGAGTGAGCCAAAAGACTCCGAACCGCCTGCGCGGTGTTTTTCCTGTCCGCGTCCTCGCGCTCGTTGCCGTCTGCCGCTATCATAGAAAGGCGCAGATGAAACCATACAACATTTTTAAAACTACTTTTAAAGGTTTTACTTACCAACTTTATGAAAGGAGATGCTGAAAATGGCCACCGTCGTTGTCTCACATAGCACCACTAGGAAACTATCCATTACTCGCCATAGTTCACGTTGAGAAATTTCCTGGCGGATATTTTGTTTTAATTCTACCAGGCTGTGTGGGTTTGTCTTGTACACTTTATGTTTTAAGTTACCCCGGAAGGGTATTTTATGAACAATATTACCGGCTGCGTGGTGTTTTTCTACTGGGCGTGTGGAAATATGATAAAAACATAACACACTGCTGCTATAAACAAAGTCACGCCGTTGTGGTTTTGCTGTGCAGTGTGAAGTGCAGTTTTTAACTGACGGTAATGTGATGTAGTTCAGTTATTACGAGTTATTTATTATTTTGTCCTGTACGTAGTCACAAAGTATATTATGGCTCAGTATATGTTTTCTACTGCACAGCGTGTATTTATTTATGATTCGTATGTGTTAACTCGGTCGGCTCGCCAAGTGAAAGTACGACTTGCAGAAAGATTTCCAGGTGTAAATGTTCCAGGCTGTACAACAATCCATGAACTTTACAGTAAATTTCAGGCCACAGGAAGTGTTCAGGCTAAGAAATCTAAAAGACGGCGTTCGGTTCTTACCGAAGAAACATTAGACGCCATCGGTCATCGTTTGGAAAATTCCCCCCAAAAATTCCACGATGGATAGCTTCGTAAAGAGGTGCCAAAAATGTATGGCAAACGACGGTGGCCAGTTTCAGCATTTCCTTTCATAAAGTTGGTAAGTAAAGCCTTTAAAAGTAGTTTTCAAAATTTTATATGGTTTCACCCGCACCTTTCTATGATAGCAGCAGACGGCAACGAGCGCCGCGGACGCGGACAGGAAAAACACCGCGCAGGCGGTTCGGAGTCTTTTGGCTCACTCATGGATATTATATATATTGGAATAACGCATGCAAAAGAACATTTTTAATCTACGAGTAAAAACAGTATTCATCGGCGCAGAGAAGAGAACACAGTATTTTTAATACGTTTTATTATGTTCTTTATCGTAAAGTTAACTGCAGTATATTCGATACAACTGTGGTTTATTATCTTCGCCGCAGCTTGCCTTCACTACGTTAAGGATTTCCATGGTAATATTAAGACGAAAGGGTTCCATCATTCTAGCAGCATTGTATACGTCTTGTTGAAGTTTTGGCTGTCTACAGGATTAGTCAAATGTTCCTGCCATGCAACGAGAGAATTGACAACGCTTTGAGAACATCGTCACTGAGGTCCACTAGATGGCTTGACGTGGCACACCACCTAGACATCCGACACTGCATACTATCTGGTAAAAACGTTCCATTTGACTTAATTTATTCTAGCATTTCAGCTGGTAGGCTACTTCAGTTTAACCGGTATACATAATGGTTGGTAGGCTTTAATGTGAATTATTTTAGTAGTTAATTATGTAAAGCATGCTAAGTAATTGCTTGTTAGAGTTTCAAAAATACTGTTCACATAGTCAGTTATAAAATGTGTGTGCAGTGCAAAAGGAATTTAAGGACATTATAAGACACAGTGATAAGCGAGTGAAGCTAGTGATATTATAAGCTCAAAGCCAATTAAATGTTAAACTATAGCATGCAAGTAAATTTAAGTAGTAATTATGATTTTATGCTGGAAAGATGTGCTGAAATTTTAGAAGTTTTTAAATGTCCAGAGAGCTATATATATATATATATTAAATGGTCAAACGTAAATGTGCTTTCAAGTTTCTCTTCAAAAGTCAGATCCCACGTCCTCTGGTAATAGTAGAAAGAGACATAAATGTTCTTATGTGTCTCTTGTCATAAAGTAAAGACCAACTAAGAGAAAACAAATGTTGCAGCATAACGTTTCAGAACATACCTAGTATTTATAGGAAGCCTACTGTTACGAGACACAGTCAATGCTAAAGAAATTACCACTACCTATTAATGTGAACATGAAATACTTATGCTACATAAACATTTGAAATGAACTAATGCTGTTTTAGTTGCAAATAATGGCAATTTCTGTTGCCGCCATAAGCCAACGTTGCTTCCTGCATTTCACTACCATTGTTTCGGCATAAAGAATCATTTTACGCTTGAAAGTAGTATCATAAGAATATGTTGTTCTGCTTGCCTTCCATTTCCTGACTGATCCCATCGCCCCTTGTAATAATGGTCAACGATAAATGTAACAAAGCAGAAAATGACTAGTATGCATTGTGACGTAAGGCAGGCATGATACATTTGAATGTAGTCACAGGCGAACTATGGGACTATTTTGCACTCGAATCTAACGCGCACCACAATATGGAATACTGCATTTGGACAATAAATTCGCGAAAATACAGGATAATAAGATTAAGCTTGTGGTGTCGCCTTGTTTAGATGATAAATACCTGGTGACATGGTCACCAACATTGTGACAATGTAACAGAGGTAAATAAACCCTTTCTTCTGTTTGACTGCAACAAAGATAGGGGCAATGAACTCAAAACAATTACCGTAAAATCGACCCATATTTTGCAAATATTTTGACAATTAAGGAAGTAATTTTAGAATTTATTATTTTTGCGAGAGTGTATAGGCACTAAGCGATTTCGACTGGTATGCTACTCTTAAGCCCCTTGTACACGATCAAACTTTTTTTTCAATTCAATAGTTTACAAGAGAAATTGTCAAACATTTTTCAGTAAGTGACAAATTGGACAAGACCTGACAATGTCATAAATGTTTTTTTGCAAGTTGTCTTTTTTTAAACTGAAACCTTTCAGAACACATTACTAAATAATTTATCACGCACAAAGCAATTTAGGATTTGCGTCACGGTATAACAGTTTGCAATGAAATACTGTTGCATACGAATATTGTGTAGTACTTTCACGTATTACATTCAATGAAAACACATTAAGATTATGGAATACAATGGAAATAACACCAACTATAGTTTAACCACACTATAATATTGCATTAATGTATACTTAGTTCGGAAACCTGCCTGGCAATTATTTCTTCATGTGCCTTCATCTTGTGGTAATCCACAGAGTCCTAGACATATGGACATGACCAGCTTATGTATAACCTAATCAGCTCGCATACAACATACCCTGGCCGGGTAGCCATTTTTGTTTACTTTTCGCTTTCCGCCATGTTGCAGATTTCGTGACGCACTGTAAATACTCGCATTTCATTGGCTAAAGCCATCAAATCATTGTCAAATCTTTGATCGTGTAGAGCATGTCCTTACTTGCTTTCAAGACTCTCAAAGAGTTCAAAAGTATTGGAAGCAACTTGACAAGAAAAGTTGTAAAGTTGTGACAACTCTTGAAAGGTCTTGTAAAACATTGAATTTGATAAAAATTTCATCGTGTACATGGGGCTTAAGACGGGAATTTTAAAATTAATGTAAAACTTCAATTTATACATGTATATTGCCTGTATACTAATGAAAGAAACAGTAGTGTTAGAATTTAATGATGGACAAAAAGACTGTTTGCTTCCTGAGTCAGAGAACTGTTCCAACAGGAACACACACCCATCTGGATTCTGGTCCTGTTATACAGGTTCGCTAGTAAAAGTCTATCGAACTGTTTTATGGTTCTATAGGGTGTTCCATAAAGAACGCAATGTTTAATTTAATAATAAAACACATAATTTATTTGAAAATTTCTTATTATATTATATCAATATGAAGCACAAACAAAATATCGGGCAAATGTCCTCCACGGCTTCGTCTGCACACATCCACTCTGTGGACAAAGTTTTCAAAAGACTGTAGAGCAAGTTCCGCTTGAATTTCACCTATGACACGTTTAATTTCTGCCTTGGGTTGGAGGATGGTTCACATAAACACAAGATTTGGCACACCCTCACAGAAATAATCACATGGCGTCAAATCACACGATCTCGGTGGCCAGTCCTGATCGCCGTTCCGATAGAGCAGGGAATCTTGTTGTATCAACGGCAGTGTGGCAGGTCCCCCATCCTGTTGGAACCACAAGTCTTCCACATTCAATTCTTGCAATTGCGGCCATAAAAACTGTGTTATCATGTGGCAATAACGATCACCATTCACTATCACTGCTTTTCCAGTCTCGTCTTCAAAAAAATATGACCCAATTAGTCGCCAGTCCATAATCCGCATCAAACAGTGACCCATTCTGGATAAATACACTTCTTACAGACCATGCGAGGATTCTCGGCGCCCCAAATCCGGCAGTTTTGTTTGTTAACATAGCCATTAAGCTGGAAGTGTGCCTCGTCACTAAAGATTATTTTCTTATGAAAATCACTATGGAATTCTTGTTTGGCGAATAACCAATCGGCAAAAGTTCGACGCTTCAAATGGTCCATCGGCTTCAGCTCTAGTGTTAGATCTTAAAAGGACGCATTTTCAGATCTTTTGTTAAAATTCGCTGCAAATTGTTTTTCGAAATGCCAACGCGGCGAATGGACTTCATTGGGCTCCTAGCAACGCTCTGTCTGACTAGGGCGACATTCTCTGCCGATCGATGAGAACGAGGACGTCCAGGTGATTTGATGTTCACTGTCGATCCTGTATCTTCAAATTTCCTTACCAGCCTATGCATTGTTGACACATTAGGCACATTTCGCCTACCAAAAATTACACGAAGTCTTTGAACGGTCTCTGCATATCATTCACCGTACTTGTATTGCACTTTCAAAATCTGGATGCGTTGATCCTTCGTGTATCGCTCCATTTTAGCTGATAACGATACGCACAAATGACAATCGTCAATCACAATATAAACAGATGACAATCGCTTAAATTTCAGGTCCGGTAAACTAACAAAGTGAAAGAGGCGCGCAATTTAAAAATTGCGTTCTTTATGGGACATCCTTTATTTTCCTATACACAATTTACTTACCAATTGATTCAGATGGATGGATAACTTCAGTTTTTCGCTCTACAGGAAATCCCAGCATCTGAAAAAAAGAGAAAATATGTTTCATTTCTAAAGTTCACAAAACTTCCATCGTCACTTATAAATTATTTAATATTTATACAGCAAATTATTCATATCAAAGATTATTTTTCTATGTAGCTACTGTTAATCCTCCAAAATATTTAACAAAAAAATGTTGTAAGTACAAACATTTAGATAAACATTAGTCTTAATATTTTATACTCTTTTCAGAGTCTCACGAGAAATAAAAGAATGGGTACTTAGAATTGGGAAAAACGATTATTTTGAAAATACTACAAGAGATTTACTTGAATACACCACATATTTTAATGATTTTTTTATGTTTTTGTGACAAATAAAATGCAATAAGTATGCAGAGGACCTCCAAGGATGCTTATAACATAGTTACAATCCGTGAAAACTCAGTTTCTATTTTTTTTTGGCTCGAATGCATTACTTTCTTGACGCGGTCACCAAGCAGTAAAGCAGACTGCTAATAGTGGATATTAAAGTCACATTCTTGGCTATTCAGTAAAATAATTAATACATTTCTTTCCAAATCACAGTAATTCAAATATTGAAATATATATACTGCATTCTCTGACGGAGTCCTTGTGGCTCGGGAATCGTCACATAGCGGACGTGTCCTTCAGCGCTAGCCGGCGCATGATTGCTTGGAGTAGAAGAGTGGGAGGCGTTCTCGGCCGCCGTAAACTCCATGCGTAAGTTTAGGGTACCTCCTCGGCATTTACTAGTTAAAAGGACTGAGGGAAACTTAGAAAAAACCAAAGTCAGTGCGGACGGTCTTGGCGGGATTTGAACCTTACACATACCATTCACGAGTCTGTGCAGTAACGACCTCGATACCCGCGTCGGTGTCCAATCACTATTCTGGAGCGACCATTAAAGCATGTTTTACAAAACGGATTATCTTCCATTCACACAACAAACACTTGTAACCGCGAATATCAAAGGGAAAGTGCGTTTTCAGAAACTTCATTTTATGTGTTCTTAAATTTATTTTCGCTATAGTAATATGAAATCTTTCATTTGTTTTGCATTACTTCACGCATTTGCCGTCGTATTTCTCATTTATTCATCTACGTGAGTGAAAAATGCCGACATTTCGTACTCATAACTCTTTCTCTATCCCAACCGAAGAAACGGTTATACTCCGATAAACCGACAAAGATATTCGAACATGTACATAAGAAATGCAATGTTTGGTATTCTCCTTCTACTTGGAAATGTTGTAGCAGTAGATGTTCCCACTGCATGTTCTATACGTGGCTTCACTGGTGCAGCGTTATCAAATATTGCATTACAAAATAGTTAAATTTATATAAATGCTTGGAGATAGTCCAGCGGTTATGTATCTCATTTGTTAGCAGATTAAGGGGAGATTAAATGGTGAAAATTATCAAATAATTACATTTTCAATCTTTCTGCAGTCTTATAAATGCAATTTCATCTGCAGTTTATTGTTGTAGGCCCAGCGTTTATACTTTAAATATAGTTTTAAAAGCCTCTGTCATTCTGTACCACTTCACAGTAAAAGATCACAATTCCTACACTGTAGTAGAGGTAAACTCTCTGCCCAAGTGAGTTTTGCTCTACAAATTGGTGCTACTGTTATGTACAGCCGATTCTGTGTGAACGAGCCATATGGTTTCTTTGTTTACCAATAGAGGCTGTAACAAAAATGTACGGCACAAATTGCAGGACACATTCCTCACACGTAGACGAAGAAATTATGTTATATAAACATGGGTCTAGAAACTCTTTGTTACCATGTTACAACTCATTTTCTCCAACTCATTAATCATGGGAAACACACAAGAACAGAACGTATCAGCATGCAACTCTTTCTCACAGGAGATGTTCAATATTGCCCTCCGTGAGCATTGATACATGCATCAACCCGCCGTCGTAGTGAATCCCGAATGCGCTGATGTATCCCTGGAGTATTGCGTTTGGTTTTGCAGCCTTCCATAATACGGGCACGGGGACTCTGAACATCTGGTACTGGGGTTCGATACACAAGAGTTTTCAAATGCCCCACAAATAAAAGTCCAGTGGGTTTAGGTCCGGGGAGCGTGGAGGCCAGGCAATTGGTCCACCTATCCATCTTTCACGGAATCTGTTATTTAGAAGCCGACGGACATAAATACTAAAATGAGGTGGTGCTCCATCGTGCATGAAGTCCATGTTCTTTCACACAACTAAAGGCACACCTGCTAACAGATCAGGTAGAACATTCTCTACGCAATTATGGTAACTTTGTCCGTTGAGCCTGGGTGGAAGAACGTGAGGCCCTACCAGACTGTCACTAACAATGCCGGCCGAAACATTGACAGAAAATCTTTGTTGATGACTTGCTTCAACAGTTGCGTGAGGATAGACGTCAGCCCATACATGCCGATTATGATAATCTACAATCTAATGTCGTTGAAACGACGCCTCATCTGTGAACAGCACCGTTGCACTAAAATTAGGGTTGACACTTTGTTGCATAAACCATTCGCAGAAGCGTACCCGTGCAGGAAAATCAGCTGCTGATAGTGCCTGGACACGCTGTAAATGTTGTGGATACAACCAGACCTCGCGTAACACTCGCCAGACAGTCATGTGGTCAACATTCATTGTTGCAGCTACTTGTCTTGTACTGACACCAGGGTCGTCTCAACTGCCTGAAGAACTGCCGCCTCCCGTTGCGGTGTCCTCGTCCTTCTAGGCGTCCCCTGGTCACGAGTATCAGGCTGAAATGCCCCATGTTCCCTAATTCGACGATCAATGGTTTCAAACGTTTTCCTGCCCGGGCACCTTCGTCCTGGAAATTTCTCCCGTTACAAACGTTGGGCGCAAGCGCCATTGCCGTCTGCTAATCCATACATGAAATGGGCATCTGCCATCTGTACATTTGTGTACACTGCCATTGCACGAACCAAGTCTGTGATCAACTCTACTAGTACGTAGTAACCCGTGTGCTAGCCAAGGTCGTACTGCTCACTGGAACAGCTGATGTTACCTGTAAACAAGCAATGCCCGTAAGTCGCATGGCAACAGGGACATGTAAAACAAAACACTGGCGGTGCACCTACGACAATGACAACGTAACCAGAGTAACCAAGAGTGCATGCTCTCGGTGATTCTAACGTTCTGTTCGTGTGTGTTTCACATGATTAATGAGTTTAAGAAAATGGGTTGTAACGTGGAAACGAAGCGTTTTCAGACCCATGTTCATATAACATAATTTCTTCACCTAAGTGTGAGGAATGCGTCCTGCAATTTGTGCCATACATTTTGTTACACTCTGTATATGCGAGTTTGTTTTCCAGTTTCTGCTTTGAAGAGCTTTTTCTACGAGTGGCATAAATGACCTGATTTCTCAGAAATTTAAGAGTGACAAAAAGACCCTTAAATGCTATTGTGGATCTATTTGGTGTTTATAACATGTTTGGCTATGTTTTAAATGGTTACTGCTGAATTTTAATAAAAATGTATTACAATACATAAAACGATCCTATTTTCTTTAATGAACGAAATGTCTGGATACAAGTAGGCCAGTGAACTTAGAACGAGTTCATCTATGTCCTATAAAATGCCAATCTTATATCTCAAATAATTTCTGAGATAGTGTCTCATGAATTTAGGAGCTTCAACATTGAGGGATAGATTGGCTTTTAATGTCACCTTAAAGGTGACACCTCTAAGCTTTCCAGATTATTTTACAAGAAAATGTGGAGAAAAATATTTGAATCTTCAGTTGAAAATATTATTTTTTGAAGAATTAATTAAATTAATGTTTTAATTACAGAGGAAAGCATTGTGACTTTGTCCAGTTTTTCAACTGCTACTCTCTCAGTTCTCACTGTCACTGTGTTGTTGTTTTATCTAGTTCATCTTCACTGGGAGTTCGCTTCATCAAGGTGAACTAGTTCAATTCTCAGTCACTCTACTTCCTTCGTGAGGTTCACTCGCTGGGGCGTCGAACACAAGACCTCCACAATCCCTCGCTCCGCAACAGCAGCGACCCGCTGCACGCCACTGATGTCGCCACAAACTCGCTCGGAGAGTCGCACGGGAAACTCACCCGCCAACTCACTCGCTCGCTCACTGACATCTAGAACTATTTCGACGCACGTTCTGGAGGAGACGGGGGAAGAAGCTTCCAGTAGGTTCTGGTTATCTGTCGATAGCGCACCCGGTGTTTACGCTGTGGAGCGTTGCTTATCGTTGTTTACTCCGACTGCCCGTCGCCGACATCCCGATAACCTCGTGCCATAGCTGCTGCGTCATAATATCTTAACTTGCAAACTATGAAGAGTATGGTGTAAACTTTGTAGTTGGGAAAACTTAAAAAATTATCATTTTAAGCAAAGCCTACTCTTAAAATGCCTTATAACGTCTAAAATCCTGTAGTCAGCCTAGGCGTTGGAGATTCCATGTTAGTTGCACTGCATTTTTTTTTGTAAATCGATAAATATGTTCTTCATTCCCAAATCAATTACGTAACAAATGAGCAGGAAATACGCAGTGCACAATTTGGGCTCGCTCAAAGGAATGGACGTGTCGCTGATAGTCGACACAGACGTCTCTCCTGTTGCGACAAGCGCAGTTTCTTATTTATGTATTCATCACCGGCGAACAGAGTTTTGAGACGTCCTGTTTACACGCTCAACAGTCGCGGAGTTTCTCTTTGTCCTTTTTTCCTTCCCAGAAGTTCTAGACCGCTGCTATCGAGCTGGTTTCCAGTCGTGTTAATTCACTGGGGAAAGTTTGTGTTTCTTGTTTATTCCAACTAAGCGAGACCTATACGTACAGCTCCGATGCAGATAGGTCGTTTATAACGCGCCTGGTGCTGTATGGGACCTTAACGTTCAGTTTACAGCTTCTCTGAAGTCATTACGTCGTATGAAGCATAGACATTCAGAAAATAAGGGCGCAGAAGCTAAAAAATGTTAACGTTTTCGATAACGTGTCCGTTATAATGGGTATTTATTATAAAATATTTGGCTGTGAAACAAAATCTGACTGCATGTGGCTGCATAGTTTAGAAAATAACTAGCAAGGCTTTAATTAAATAAAAAGGAAAATTACTATTAAAGCTCTTTAAATAGCCACACATCACTGTTTATTTTACCTGGGCCTACTCAGGTGAACTGCAGTCAGGACTCGCACATAACTGCCTCCATTCGGGAGGTCCCCGGCGACCACTCATGCTGACGGTGTTTTTCATGGTTTTCCCTCGTCCCCAGTCGAATGCTGGGGTGGTTTTTATAACACCATGAATTTTTCCGGTCCCTCGTTTCCCATCATTACATTTCGTATCACCTTTCGAGGTACGGGACTTGACTGGGTAGTTTGGTGGTGAGTGGTGCCGGTGGATATGCGCTCCGTGACTGTTTCTTCCTCCTCTAGTACTGAACCAGGACACTTCGGACCTGTTCGTCAGGAGGAGCGTTGGGGTGCCTACAGGAGTGTTTCCGTCTGTGAACTTTGAGGACCCCGCAATATCCACACCTGCCACTACTTGGTCCGGGCAACCACCCTTCGGATCTTTCGTTTCATCCCGGAGGTTGCATTCGGCACAATAGGCCTCTGGTCGTAGTAGTGCTTAAATCCTCCTCTGCCTCTTACGAGAATAAAAAACTACCTCCAACTTTGGGGTGTTCAGTCCTTCAACCCTGAGAACAGGTTGTTAGAGCTTATAATGTACAATAATTACGAAATGCTGACGAATTAAAAACCGGTTTCACTGAAAATAGATTGGAGTGCACCGGCTACGTCAAGAAAAGTCGTTAGTAGCTTATTCCGATATTGTAGACGCACCGTTCTTGTTAATAAACGGCGCATCGAAGATCGCAGTCCCTGCTTCTTCTCAAGCTTTGAAGAATGCGCTCTTGTCACATTTTACTGTCTTCATCGATACCGAAGCGTTGTTGTACTTTATTTTGCTTTAACGAGCAGTTAATGTACAAGTGTCAATTCACTAGTGAACCAATGTTGCTAATGAGTGAGGTAAATAGGAGGGCGGATCGAAAAGTAACGCACAACAATTTTTTTCTGCCTTGGTATTGCACCTGGAATGTTGTAATTTCACACAGAAATAGTTTTAAGTTTTCACTACAGAGGGTGTTTTTGTTTCACGTGCAGCTTTAGCAAGAGAAGCGTGAACTACGCAACAAAGATGGTGCGCATGTTACTGTCGTCCAAGTGTGAAGAGCAGAGAGGTGTGGTTCGATATTTGTGGGCCAAAAGGCATAAACCGAGTGAAATTCACAGGACATGCGTGGCGTGTATGGGGATGATTGTATGGACCGTAGAAATGTCTTCAGGTGGTGTGCGTTCTTCCTAGAGGGCCGTGTGAACCTTAGGATTCGGCACGTTCCGGGAGGCCGGTAACAGCTGCAACCCCGCAGAATATCAGAGGCATTGAGGCGGCAATTTTGAACGACCGGCGTGTGCAACTGCGAACCTTATCGCAACAGTTCAACATTTCCTATGGTGCTGTGTACGATATTGTTCATGGCACGTTGAAATTTAGCAAGGTTGGTGTTCGCTTGGAGCCTAAGAACCTGACAGACAACCACACGGTCCAGCGAATGATGACGAGTTTGAATCACCTAACGCGGAACACCGCAGAAGGGCTTGACTTTCTGAAAGGAATCGTCACTAGTGATGAGTCGTGGGCATACCACTACACGCCCGAAACCAAGCAGGCAAGTATGGAGTGGAAACTTGCTGGTTCCCAGTGAAGAAAAAATTCAAAGTGACTCAATCTGCTAGGAAAGTGCTTGTAACGGTGTTCTGGGATATGCATGGTGTTGTATTGGTGGACTTTGCTGAACACGAGCCCACTGTGAATGCTGCAGCCTACATGAAAGCTGCGTCGTGTCCTTTGTGACAAATGTCACAACATGAATGCTGACGATGTCAAAATTCTTCATGACAATGCTCGCCCCCATGTTGCTGCTGCTGTTCGTGAGAAAATCGCCAAATTTGGTTGGGAGGTGCTACAGCATCCACCATACAGTCCGGACCTTGCACCGTCAGACTTTCATCTGTTTGGTTCCATGAAGAAATTCCTGGCCCGCCAACGCTTTGCGACAGATGCGGAAGTGAAATCAGCAGTCCGCAGATGGCTATACTCCAAGGAAACGGACTTCTACGAACAGGGCATATTGAAACTGGTATCATGATGGGGGAAATGTGTTGAGAAAATTGGAGACTATGTCGAAAATCAGGTAAGAGGTGTAGGTTCATTTGTGATTTTTTTTTGTTTTAACTATTAAACTTTGTTTGTAAAAAAATTATGGTGCGTTACTTTTCGATCCGCCTTGGTACATATTGCTCGTTGATGTGGTGAAGAAAAAGGCACCCCTTCACTCGCATTACGTTATCGCTTACTGTGAACCAAAGGCATGCTATTAATGTGACAGAGGACCTATAATAAGTTACAGCTGTTTTAAATGTAATAATAATAATAATAATAATAATAATAAAAATAAATAAATAAATAAATAAATAAATAAGTAAGTAAATAATAATAATAATAGGTAGTAATAAATGCTTTACTCATCCAATGTCAAAATGCATTTGAAATGAACTTCATCAAACAATGTTTATAGACCAAATATCAGTTGCATTACAACAAGAATTACAAGGCACAAAAAATCAACAAGACTAAATTAAAATTCAATATTGACACTATCTTCAGTAAGATACCGTTGACAAAATAATATGGTCTCAGTAAGCACCAATTGCATAATTTAGTTTAAAAGTGTTGATAGGAGCAGTTCTGGCTAAAGCAGGAGGCTTGTTATAAAAGTTTGTACCCTTATAGAATATTGTATCTTGGGAAGATCAATTTGAGATTATGTAGAACTGTAAATTGCTAAACATTTAATGCATTTTGGAAGCAGCTTTTGTGTAGAGATCTAAAAAACTCGGCGTCGATATTTGAATCATGTCATTTTCCTTTCACGCTATCTTCGACACCGCTATATATCTAAAATTCTCGTATCGGCTGGAATACATTATTCCATAATTCCATTAAGTGCATTACCGCTCCTTCAGTAATAGAGATAATGAAACCTCGTTCTCCACAGCTGACGTAATTCAATCATTCAGCCATTTCATACCACCCGATGGTAATTTGTCTGAATATTCACACAGTATTTTACTGTGGAGGAAACAAGTTGAATTTTAGACGTGAGGCTGTGGGATTTATGCTATTAATGTAACTGTGAATGGATAAATGAATGACCAGAGAACGGAGGGGATACATCGCACTTCGACTCAACGCGAATCTCTTGTGCTTCAGTTTCAGGAGGAACGGATGAGGTGAAGGAGCCGTAGGCAGGCCGGCCGATAGAGACGCGCAGAGGTCTCTAACAATTCCAAGCCTGATGACAAGGTCTCACCGGCGGGATGCTCAGAGAAGGAAATAAATAAATTAAACTTAATTTATGGACGCTCTTTAACTACTATAGTTCTTAGCGTCCCACTCTATAAGAGTGAAAGACTGTAAATTATTCTCAGAGGCCTCTTTATCAGGCTTGAGGTTCTTTCACGTGCTGTAAATTACGACACGGGACCACCGGCTTTACTTTCCTTCCGAAGAAAGTCACCCTCCGCCGGGAGAAGGCTTCTCTCTGGCGGAACCGGGAGAAGGCTTCCCTCTGGCGGAGACGAGGAGAATTCGACCCACCTGAGGCGGCTCAGAGAAGGCTGCCATCTGGGCAGGGCCGAAAGGAGCTTTCCAACGAGCAAGTACTGTTCTATCTGTCTGACATCGACCAACACTGCACAGCCCCTAAGCCCATCTCAACATGAGAGTGGAAGCGAAATGATAGGAAATGAGGGTAAGGAAATGCGTGGTAGAAGTGAAACTACCCCAGAATTCGCCTTGCCAACCACGGAAACCACAAAATACATGGTCAGAGTTGCCGACCACAGGAATCAACCCAGGACCTCGCGAATGCGAGGCTCGCTCGTTACCATGGAACCATCTCGCTCGGTAGAATATAGGTAACTGAAGACTTTACAATCTTCTTGGGCAAGCAAAACACAGTCATCTCCATTTAACGATGCCGTTAAAATGCGCTGTTAGTTTTAATCGCTTTGTCAGCCCAGATGTGAAAGCACACCTCGCCGATGTGAAGCAAGAACAAACTTTAGCGTTAACGAAGCTTGTTGCCGCAGTCTGGTGAAGCGTGTAATATAATTAAGTCCCTGATTTATGTGCCATATAAGGTGGCACGTTGTATGTGGTTGCAATACATGTGCTAGTGCATTTGCTTTTTAACTTTATTACCTCGCATTACAATAAACCAAACGTAACACAGGTTGCTTTGATTCAGGCTCTTGGGAGATTTATATTTATTGACATAAAGCTATATATTTCTCTCTCTGCGGCCTCTATATATTCTGTAAGAAAAATTGTTCTTTTATTATCCATTCAAATTCAATCAATAAATAAATACGCATTAAGCGACAAATTATTGCTTCCTATATCGGCCATTATGTTGTCACGTTGTTATGACTGATATTCTCATAAATTTCATAATCATACAGTACAAGGAAGTGAGTGAATACCAATGGCAAACAATGCTCACCAATTCCACCGTTGTGTTGCTAAATAACGACCAGTCACTAGTGCACGTTACAGAAAACTGGCATTTGTTATATCAGTCGTAAGTTTATTATTAGGTGTTATTATTGTTTGAAAACTTGTGTATCCAGAGATTGTTATTCGCTAATAATCTCGCAGGCAGGTTTTTGTTAGCAGGTATTTGCTAGTGAAACCTACGAATTACGGTCGCACATCAAACCACTTGGAAGAAGGCCAAGCTTTTGTTCCCAGACATTCTCAAGACGAAACCAGACTAATGAGCATCGTTCTGATCAAGTGGGAGTTTCCTTTATTAACGTGCTAGGGTTCTATGATAAGAGAAAACAAGAAAATTCGTGGCTTCTCTTACCGTTACAACGTGCAGTTACCTTTTTCCAGCATAAACGCATTTTTATTCTATGTGATTTTAAAATAATCCGATTCATAAAATTACGCTTATTTACATCATAATTAATTTGAAAGATTGTGGTTTTAAACGTAGAGGGGATCAACCATCCTGACCTAGTTTTGCTTTCGTGGATTACCTTAGTTGCTTGGTGATCGACGGAGTGATTTACCAAACACCAGGAATTTTTCTGCCGTAGGAGGTGATTTGAGGGACGCCTTCCTCTTGATGCTACATCTGGGAAAGTTGGGGGCCCCGCTACATTGCGCCTGCCACCACTAGAACCACCTCCCTTCCGAGGTCCAACAGACTAAGTGTATCTAGCGTAAAATATAAGATACCGGTCGAGAGCTCGAATTTGGAGGGTCGCCAGTTGGACTCCCGTTGAGCTTGGATCTTTTTTGTAGACGAATGCTGAGATGAATTATATACAAACTCGAATTTTTCTGTTCCTCATTTCCATGCCATTCTGTTTCAGGGTTGCATGATCAGGCAACGAGGTCGGTTCGCTCAGGAGGGGCGGTGGAATTTGCTCTGTGGAAAGTACTCTTTCCTGGCACCCAGTTAATTGCATCGCCTGTCTGGTGCTCTACGGAAGATTTCTTTTCATGGTAGAGTTAGAGCCGAAGACAGAATCTGGAATCGTTAGAGACTACGCCTTCGCTTAGCGCGCGCCACTTTCTGGGTCCATCCGGTCTTCCATCTCATTCCTTCGTCCCAGCAACATACAGTGAGGTCGTGTGTACCATGCTCCACCTCCGTGTGTTCCCTATCCTTAACATATTATGAAGATATTTCCATGCTCCTAGTTTATCTGATATACCTTTGGCGCCTTCAGTAGTATCTGTTTCACGTTTTCTCTGTCGTACTAGAATCTAACCTATAACAGCAAAGGGCGTATGCACAAAGTGAGGAATGCATAACTAAACAAAACACTACACTAACGACTTCTGTTGAAACCCCCCGCAAGGTATGGTTCCGAATGTAGAAACAGCAAATCGAAAGTTCGCATTATTAGAAAAGTTTTCACAATATAGCGAATTATTCCACATAGTGACGACTAACGGCTTTCAAAACCTATAGAAATAACAGCGAAGGAGATATAAGCCTAGAGATCTGAACCAGCTAGGTGTAATTAGCAGCACTTAATTTCCATGGTAAACTAATACATATTTTTAGGTCCCTGAAGCCAATAGCCAAACCAAGTATCTAGTGTAGTATGAATGGGTCCAGATGGCCGCGGCGAAGTCCATCTCAGAGCCTAAAGGGTATCTCTGAAGTCGGACATTATCTTTCAAGAAACGTATTCTACAAGCAGATCTAACTTACACATATGAAAGCAATTTTTCACTGTACGATGTTTCTCAAGTTATCTTTCAACCAATGAGGCGATGAGATTTCTTTTGGTGTTATTCATGTTGCCAGATGTTGCTGCTGTTAGAGTGAAGTCTGACTCTAATGCCCAGTTCATTATATTGACTCGCCTATAGAGTATAGACAATACAACAGAGGGGCACACCGCGCGCACTGCGAACTAAGTAAGAGCTATTACGCTGTCATCCCCAGGAGGAAGGGATGAAGTGAAGGAACCGCAGGTAGTCAGGCCACAGAGGCGTGTCGAAGACCCTAAAATTTTTTGTCGCTAAGACACGTCCCAATACTGGAGCTTCCCAGAGAGAACGATGAACGACCTGTGTAACCAGGCAGCCCTCAAGTGTCCTTGGGAAATGCTCTTTTCTTGGAGAAAGCATCCTCGCCATCTACCCGGCACCGCCTAACGCCACCAAACCTAGAAACACACCTGAAACATGAGAAGGAAAAGGAATGAAAGGGAAAGGAAAGAGTGATAGCTGAGAAATCACCCAAGAATTTGTATAGCCACCAGGGAAGGCTGCGAAAACCCAAGGTCAGAGTGGCCGGTGGTCGGGAATCTAATCCGGAATCTCCCGAATACGAACCTCACACGCTACCACAGAACCAATTCGTTCGGTTACACACCTATAACACAATGCATGTTACACACAAAAATATATTTCTTTTACAATTTTGAGCACAAGGCAAGTGTCAAACTCCTGGTTTGGAAACCTAACTTTAAACTGCTGTGAAAGGAACCATATGGAATTAGGCGGCCGAGTACAAACATTAGATGCTATTTTCAACTGTAAGGCTTCGAAGTCGGAATGTTGGAACGGCAACGCAGTATGCGATGCACTGGACACCCCTACTTGAAGTAGAGAGGAGTTGTAGTGTCACACGCTTCATTGGCCTAGATCACTAGCTTCAGGCAGACAGCCATGGCCGTCCAGTCAACTGAATTAGTGCAAATATTACTTCCCCATAATTTAAATTAGTGTTTTGTGCTCCTTTTTAAAACCTCGCGGTTAAAATTGGTAAATACATCTTTAGATACATTTTATCATGCCACATGGGTTCTCTAGCCGAAATTTCAAGTAGCTTTCCGTATGAATGGCTTCGTACTTGCCAGAATCTCTTAGCTACTCGTGTGCAGCCGATGTATACGGATATTTAATAATTTGGGATTAACTAGACGACTTACTAGGAACAACGAGATTATCAAGAAGTTGAGCATGTTAGTGAAGGAAGTTCGATAAACCAGAGTTTACTCAAGGCAAAGTCGGGGATTACAGCTCAAGTAGGTGCTCAGAGCAACTCGGTGTTTTAACTAATAGCGATATCTGAAAGGTTTCAGCTCCTTGTGCAACAAAAGCTTTCCAAACTTCAACACTTTACAAGTCGATGCAAGAGTTTTCATAACTTTACGTTTCTATAACGTTTAACGTCCATTAACCTGACAGATAATATCTGACGGTGAACGAATGTTACAAATGAACTTGAAAATGACTCCAGTTCAGACACTTACAGTTAACCGAAATGTGTCTTCTCAGGATGACGGAAATCTTCAGAAATCAGGCCCAACCCAAATTCGAATTTAGGCCCTCTGGTTGCGCCAGTCACGTTAATCCCACAGCAAGAAGATGGACTCACTTTTTCTTATAACTCTTTCCAGTTCTTGTAGACCATGGTCGCGTATTTACGAATTCCTTCACAAAGCATGCCAGCATAATTGAGGGTGCAATACAGCAAACACTTAAAAAATACTACCCCGCCAAGATTCCGAATGGTTTTATTTATATACAGAGTGAATCACCTAAAACTTGCACCGCAAATATTTTGAAAATGGAAAGTGCTATTGATGTGCAGTTTTCACAGCATTGATTGGTAGTCAGGGGTTCGTACCTATAAACATATTTTAATAATACTCAGAAAGCGAATTTTTTAAGAAAACATACAATTTTTTAAATGGAACAAAGCCTAGTTACATCAACAGTATAAAGGTAGGGTAAATTAGAATGTCAATGGTCTTTGTTGCAGGATTTTAGTGCAAGTGGTTTACGAGAAATCGTATTTTGAAAAGTTTCCACCCTGACAATTGTTTGTCCCAACAAGCTTTTTTTTTTTTTTTTTATTTTTAACAAAGTTTTTTTTTATTAGTTTTGTTGGCCCTTCTGAACCTTAAAACAAAGTTCAGCTTTCACTGATTATAAGGTTAGCGCGAAATCAGTTTTGAAATGTTTTTTTTTGAGTGAACCATTCTTTTTTTTTTATTTTTTTTTGTTTTTTTTATATCTACAACTTTTTTTTTCAATATTTTTTTTTTATTTATTTTTTTTAAGCAAGGAAGAACAGGATCCTAACAAAAAGGGAAAAGGGTATTACTGTGCTAGTGGAGCTTAAATCTGAATATCCAAGGCTGGAATGGCCCTGTTCTGTGTTGCCGAATCATCTGTCATCTCTCAGCACGTAAAAATTGTCGTAGATGAGGCAGTACACAATCAGCTGGATCGTCCAACGTTTGTAGCCAAGTAAAGGTGCCCATAATCAGCCAGAGTAGGGAATTATACAATGGGGGGCTTACTTTAGGAAGGTTCAAATGCAAAATATCAGAGGGTTGAGGAATCCATCCGGTAGGTATCCAAGTACGACAATATCCTAAAACCCAAGTCCAGACCACAGTTTTACCGGAACATTCCATCAGTCGATGAGGAAGGGAATCTTCGGCATTACAAAGTGGGCAGTTGTGGGAAATAGCCATCCGGTGGCGATAGAGTTTGTCCGCCGTTGGAAGGATTTCGTTTACCACCGCATACGTTACTGCCATCCAATCGGAGTTAATCTGTGGAAGGTTAAAACATCTCCAAATGCGCCTCCAGGGTAGTTGTGGGTATTTCAGCTGGACATGAGGGATAATAGGAGCAGCTTGAACAAGAAAGGTGTAAATCTTCTTCACCGTACTAAAGTCACCATTCCCCACTTTCTCCGGTGGTAACTTCTCCAAGACCTGATAAACTTCACGTAACATTTGGGGAACCTTGTCACGCTCGCCCCGATTCAAAAAGGATGAGTATTGTCGTTGTAGCGCAATATCCACGGGGTCACCCTGGTTATTCATGGCAAGCAAGAGCATTCGCATCATCAAGGCCTGAGACTGACGAACCACCTCTAATAATCCCCATCCACCTTGACCTTTCGGGAGACGGAGTTGCGTACGCGCAATGCGATAAAGCTTTCCTGTCCAGATAAAATAACCTAATATCTGTTCTATTCTCTGGCAGTGGCGTTTTGAGGGCGGAAGAACAGATGCAAGGAACCAAATTCTGCTGAGCGCAAAGCTATTACAAAACCATATACGTTGTACCAAATTCAGCATCCTGGTTTTCTGCTGATACATCACACCACGTAAGATATTAATACGAGACGTCCAGTTGTATTCCCGCATATCCTCTGCGTCAGTACTAAAGTAGATCCCCAGAACTTTCGTACGCTGCACAACAGGTATGCCCAAAACTGATGTATCCGGAGGTTGTAACCCAATGGGCAATATCTCGGACTTCCTCATATTAAATGTCATTCCGGTACTCTCCTCATATTGCTGTAAACAATCTTTTAGGCGCATAATATCGCGGGGTGTGGTAACCATTACGGTAATATCGTCAGCGTAGGCTCGTACCACCAGTCTCTGACCATACACATCGATTCCGGTAAGAGTCGATTGAAGACGTCGAAGTAAAGGATCGACATACAAGGCAAATAGTATCATAGACATGGGACAACCTTGTCGGACGGAACGTTTAACGGGTATAGCAGCTGTGAGATACCCATTGCAGAGAATCTTAGACGAAGCAACATCATATAAGGCTCGGATAAGATTACGGAGCTTATCGGGCACTTTCAAGGCAACCAAACGTTTCCATAGTGCCCCGTGAACGACGTTGTCAAAGGCCTTCTCAAGGTCTAAATTAATGCCTGCAGCTGACTGTTGTTCCTGTGCACAGTGCAATATACCACCTCTCAATGCCGCCAGCGTATGATGAATGGCCGTCCCCTTATGTACGGCAGCCTGCATCTCGCTAAGTATATAGGGTAGAAGCTTCTGCATACGAACACTAATGATTTTAACAAACAACTTGTAGTCACAGTTCAATAATGTGATCGGCCGATAATCCTGTGGAGTCTTCGGCTGCGCACACTTCGGAAGTTGGACCACTATCCCATCTGCAAAAGTAGGCGGCAATCGCTCTGAGGTCCACATTACCTGGAAAACTTGAAGTAATTCTTCCCGAATATAGCGCCAACAGTGCTTGTAAAATTCATATGGTAGACCATCAGGTCCTGGAGACGCATGCAACTTTGACGATTGGATCACTTCCATGAACTCTGCTGCTGAAACAGGTGTCGTATCCTGCCGCAGCTCCTCCGGGACAACCGGAGCAACCCCAGACATATACTCGTCCACAGCACTGGAGCATTCCGCTGGGACGGAGAAGCGTTGTACGTAAAAGGAGTGCACTTCACGAAGAATTCCGGCTGTAGTGGAAATTTTCTGTCCATCAACCTCCAAATGAGTGACGAGCTTCCGGCGACCATGTTTACGTTCCTTCGCCAGATGGTAAAAACTCGCCTTTTCCCCAAACACCACTTCCGCCGAGTATACTTTGGACAAACACCCCTGTAACGCGTTAGATTTTCGGGCCTGAATGTGTTCCTTGATGCCTCTCATAAGAGACTGAACATCATCACCTTGCTGTTGGCGTATGTGTAGTTCCTGAAGGACTTGAAGGTAATAGTCCATGGTTTCCCTCCTAGCCAGAGCTCGACGAAAGGCTGCAGCCCGAAAGAAATACCGAAGCGCAGGCTTGGCTTTACACACCCACCAGAAAGCTTTATTCTGTGCTAGCAGAAAGGATACCCGCAACCGCGACCAAAGATCCTGGAAATCCCATAGCACCTCCTCATCCATAAGCAACGAGCAGTTTAATTTCCAATAACCTCTACCTCTAGTGTAGATCGCTGCCCTACCTTCAAAGGCATGCATGAGTGCATTATGAGCACTGAATGCGACAGGCACTATCTCTGTACGATGAAGACGTGATAAGAGTTCAGCCGGCACATACATGCGGTCCAGCCGCGATGCTGATAGGCCTCTCACGAAAGTAAATTGTACTGCGGAACCATGCGTATGCTCCCAGGTATCCTTTAACCGCATTTGCTCCACCAGCTGCTGCAAAGTAACACACCCATTAAAGGCTCCGCGTTGATCTTTGGCCGCCAACGTACAATTAAAATCACCGACAAGTACAAAGGTAGCACCCGATGGGATATGGGTCAGGAGGTCTTGCCGAAAAAACTCCTCTCGTTGTTTGCGTTTATTACTACCAGCAGGTGCGTAGATATTCACGAAAGTCGCGTCATCATACACTGCCGAAAGAACCCTACCGGAAGGATGGTATCCAAAACTGTGTAATCGTAAGCCTTGTCTGTAAACAATTGCCGTACCGGAACCCTCGGGGCCAAGATTGGTCTCGTAATCGAAGCCATACAAAAAATCCAGATTACAAAGATTCACCTCCTGTAAAAAACAAATGTCTATGTCATTACTGATCAAAAAGTCCCTTAAAAGTTGTTGTTTAATAACCTGTCGCAGGCCGTTAACGTTGAGCGAAGCCCATATTTGAAGACCTACCGGCATTTAAAGGGCAAGGATCGTATATTCAATGGTTGCAAGCGGAGAACAACCAGGGAGCACTCCAGAAACAACACAATCTCAATCATCACTATCCGGGTGCGGGTCATCCTTTGTAAGTTTAGGGGAACGTTGGTGATCCTCAACATCATCGCTGTCATCTACTGCCGGCCGCTTGCCTGAGTCCGCCTCTTTCGTTGTGGAACGAGCCGGAGAGTTACCGGACAACGGTTGCACATCTTGGGAGTGCTGTCGTGTCATGGCACTTTCTACATCCATCCGCCTATGCTGGCTCCGTATCCGAGGATCTTGACTAGCCAAAGAAGCAGAAGGCTTTTGCCTTAAAAGTGCTACCTCACTTGCCGATATCTCTACTTCTTCATCACAAACGATCTCCATGTCCCCATCCTGAGAATTTTGCGAAAAAGAGGGTACCTCGGGCATTTCGAATGCCGCCTCCCGATCAACAAAGGGCGTAATAGATCCGTCCACAATTGCATGTTCGGTTGCTGCAGTCAACAGCGGTGTCTCCGCCCCAGCAGGACCACCACTTCCTGAATCGGAAGAGCGCGCTGGAAGGTTCACCGAAAAAGGTTCTACCACAGACGTTTGTGACATAATGGAAGCCTGCTTCTGGGCGACTGCATCAGAAGAGGTGGCAGCACTCGCCGCCTCACTGAAGGTTACCGGTCGATTCCTTGGAGTTATAGGTAGCCGCGTGGCACGTAGAGGACAAGCTGCTTTTAAGTGGGTAGTGTCATGACACAAATGACAAGCCTGTGGTTGGCCGATGTAACTGATGGCAATCAAATACGAATCGATAACTAAACTAGCCGGTATATGAGGTTTGAGCCCCATTTTTACAGCATGCACTCCGTTGTTAGACGAAAGAAGATACTGCGAGCCCCATCTTTCCCTACGGATATCATACACTGTACCATATTTACTTAGTTCCTGTGACAGTACCGTAAAGGGCACCTCAGAAGGCAGGTTAAACACCCGAACATTTACTGTTTGCTGATCACCCGGTGTAATATTCACTTTTGTGATGTCGCCGGAGGCGTATGTAAAAGTTTGTTCCTCTTTATTCCGCGAGAGAAGATTATCATACAATACCGCCGATAACAATTTCACATAGATAGCTCGTTCCCTGGTGTGAAGCTGGAGCGTGTCGACCTGATCAGCTTGAAGCCCCATGAAGTTCACTAGCCACTGGTGGATTTCTAGTGCAGTGGGTTTAATCGCCGTCGTCGTAAACTGAATTTTGAGAGTATTCACACGTTTATAAACCGCCATGGTTACCGTTTAGAACTTACGAAACAAGCAAGAAATATATACCCAATTAAACAAGCGTGTACTCGGAGACACTGAAAATGGTACACAACAGCAAACAAATAACTCGCACCAGTGCCGGCCGGTTACACTAACACACAGCGGACAGACAACCTCACGGCACGCCTGCCACTGCACGACTGTGCTTAGTCGCTAGGTACGATGTTGTTATGTTTGTTTGCATTGTGTTTTCTGTTCATTGATTGCATTGCGACTTTCTGGTCAGTTAGTTTGTGACAGTTCAAGCAGTAAGTCGTGAGTGGAAGATGGGGTTTACTAATGCACAAAAAGCCGACGTGCTAATGGTGTATGGAGAGTGTAGGAAGAATGCAGTTCGTTCCTGTACGGTGTGTGCGAAAACGTATCCCAATAGACGTCAACCATCTCGGCAATTATTTATCAAACTCTTCAACCAATTACATGAAGGTGGTACTGTAACACCTAGAAAACGTAACAGAAACAAACAAGTGATTGGAGAAGAGACAGAAATTAATGTTTTGGCTGCCGTTGCAGTAGATCCGCAAATTAGTTCCCGCACAATCACACGTGGAAGTGACATAAGTCAGGCAAGTGTACTGCCAATTCTCTATCGACATAGGTTCCATCCCTATCACATCTCTCTCCATCAAGAGCTGCATGGAAACGAATTTGAGAATCGTGTTAACTTTTGTACATGGGCATTAAGACATGATACTCCAGATTCCTTATGTATCTTGTTTAGTGATGAGGCAAAATTTATTAATCATGGTCAGGTAAACCGCAGAAACATGCACTATTGGTCTGTTGACAATCCCCGTTGGCTTCGTCAGATGGAAAGCCAGCGTCCATGGAGTTTAAACGTGTCGTGTGAGATAGTGAACCATCAGCTCATAGGCCCTTTGTTCATAGAAGGAACAACGAACTCGCACAAGTATCGCAGCCTCTAACAGACTATCTGCCACAGATGCTAGAAGACGTTCCTTTGCAGACTAGGAGGCACTTGTGGTACCAACATGATGACTGTCCAGCCCATAGTGCACGAAGTATTACAGCTTGTCTTAATGGATTGTTTCCAAATCTTTGGATTGGACGAAGAGGATCTGTACCTTAGCCGGCCCGTTCACCGGATCTGGCCCCTTTAGACTTTTTTTCTGTGGGGAAGGCTGAAAGACACTGTCTACAAGGATGTACCAACTACACCAGACGATATGAAACGACGTATTACTGCTGTCTGCTCTGAAATTTCCGCTGAAATGCTAGAACGTGTGCAGTAGTCTTTCCATAGCAGACTGTAAGCGTGTATTGAAGCTGCCGGTGATCATTTTGAAAACAACCTTTGAAGGCTATGTTCTCTTTACTTTAAAGAATCCACAGAAGTATTGTAATTCCCTTTTGTTTTTCTTTAGTATGTGCTATCACAGGTTGTACAAGCCTCGGTGCTAGTTTCAAATTAAGATTTCTCGTAAACCACTTGTACTAGAATCTTGCAACAAACGCCACTGACATTCTAATTTACCCTAACTTTTTCTGTTGATGTAGTAGGTAGTGTTCCGTTTAAAAACTTGTTTGTTTGCTCAAAAATGCACTTTCTTAGTATTATTAAAATCTGTTTATAGGCTAAATGTACGACACCCTAACTAGCAATCAATGCTGTGAAAACTGCACATCAATAGCACTTTCCATTTCCGAAATATTTGCGGTGCAAGTTTTAGGTGATTCAGCCTGTATTAGCTGGCTCAAGAACGTGTATGACTAGGGAACGGGGGACACATAGGACCTCGACCCAGCGGGGATCTTTTGCGCGCTTACCAACCCTAGGAGGAACGGAGGGGACACCTGGCACTCGACCCAACACGGATCTTTAGTGCTTACCACCCCAGGGGGAACGGGAATGACAGCTCGTACCTCGACGCAGAGCGCATCTGTAGTGCTTACCATCCCCATAAGGAACGGGGAGGACACCTCGTACCTCGACCAGCGTGAACCTTTAGTGCTTACCATCCCCAGGAAGAACGGAGGGGACAACTCGTACCTCGATCCAGCGGGGATCCTTGGTGCTTACCATCCTCATGAGGAACGGAGGGGACACCTCGCATATCGACCCAGCGGGGTCTTTAATACTTGCCATCCACAGAAGGAACGAAGGGGACGTCTCGTACCTCGATCCAGTGGGTATCTTTTGTGCTTACCATCCCCTAGGAGGAACGGAGTGGACACATCTCGCATCGACACCATGTGGATTTTAAGTGTTTACAGCCCCCAGGAGGAACGGAGAGGACACCTTGCACCTCGATCACCGCGGATCATTAGTGCTTACCATCCCCAGGAGGTACGGAGAGGATACCTCGCAATCAATCCCAAACAGATCTTTAGTACTTACCACCTCAGGAGGAACAGAGGGGACACCGCGCAACCAACCCAGAGTGGATCTTTAGTGCGTATCACCCCCAGGAGTTACGGAGGGGTTACCTCGCACCTCGACCCAGCACGGATGTTTAGTGCTTACCACCCCAAGAGGAACGTATGAGGTGAAGGAACCACAAGGTGATATAGGTCGTAGGGAGACTAGCCGACAAAGACGCGCAGATGTCCCTAACGATTCCAAGCTTGACCAGATCGCACCTGCGTGCTTCTCAGAGAAGGGTTCCCTCCGGCAGAACCAGGAAGAACTCGATCCACCTGAGGCGGCTCATAGAAGGCTACCATTTGAGGCCGAGAGAAATTTCCAATGAGCAAGCCCTGCGGCAGCTGACCGACAGTGAACAGGCCTTAAACCTGCCTAAAACATGAAGGGGGAGCGAAATAATAGGAAGTGAGAGAAAGGAAATTCGTGGTAGAAGAGAAATCACCCCAGTATTGGCCTTGCCAATCAGGGAAAATCACAAAAAACCCAAGGTGAGAGTGATCGGCATCAGGACCTCCCGAATGCAAGCTTCGCATATTACCGTGGAGCCATCTCGCTCGGTATGTTAGCTGCCTACCGGACGTTGCAGGGGGATCTTTTAAACCTTGAATTGCATTTTTCATTCCCCACATGTTTTACGAGATGACTGCAGAGAGATTAAGAATAGTTTTATGGCGTATCTTCCCCGTTACCACTTATAATTGTAATTTTGTAAACCCCGGAGATATTTTGTAATAACGCAAGAAAGATAACCAATTCGGATAAGGGTATAAAATTGTCGGCGCATGTTGCATTTCCGATTACCCTAATCTCCCCATGACAGCCCCCAAACCTGTAAACACATTTTGGCGATGAAACAATGATCGGAATGGGCGAATCACAGTAGATGTCGCTTTAAGCTTTGTACATTTATGCTATTTGCCAACATAAAAGGTACACCGTTTTATTAACAATAGCTTACTTGACTCCTTTTTATTGCAGCAAAGGAGAGTTGAGTGGCATTTACAATTCATGACGTTGTGAAACCTTTCAAAAACTGTTCTACAAATACTAATTCTTGAATATGCAAAATACACCCTTAAATTAGCTAAGCGTACAAAAGCATTCAAATTAATAATATAAAAGGGTCCTGTTTGTTGTAATGAGTGATACTTAGATTACACTTTCTTTTGTTTCTCACACAAGAGTACTTGATATTTTGGTACTTGGTCTTACACATGCATCTGATGAATCCTTGACATCCTCTGTAGACTGTGAGGTCCCGGTTTGTCGGAGTGCATTTCGGGACATGTTCAAGTCACACTAATTCCTTTGGACACACCGTCAATGCGACCTTCTATAAAGCTCTTTCAAGATCCCACTAGTCCCACTAGTCTTCAGGATTCCATTCAGTGTTCCTAGTTAGTAAAAGGCATCTCAATCACAAACTTCAACATGTTGCGATAATCACCCTTTTCCTTGTCGAGGTCAAGAATATTATGTCCAATAGTAGCCCCTGAATGTGCAGGGAGGATATTTTTTGCCAGAGTTTAACTTCATTTTATTTGTCTGGTGTTGGATCCGATTTAAAGCACTTTCTTCCTTCAACATCTTTGTCCAATCTCTGAAACAAAAATAGTACAGAAACTTCTGCCCGCAACCCTCTGTTTCCTCATCTTCGTTATCTCTTAGAGTACATCCACAGATCGAATGAAGTTGTCGGCCACAGTCTCGACATGTATGCACACCAGCAGTTTCTTTAGAGCAGACACAGAAAGAAATTACTTGCGATATTGTAGGCTGTTGATCTTCTAGAGTTTGAGCACCAGCCCGATCGCTGCTTGAGAAAAGGGACACTTCTTCATCTTCTCTAGGATCATCTTCACCATGCGTTTCAGGTGTTTTTATGTTGGTTATATCCTTCTCCAATCTTATTTACTCTTTATGATTTATAAAACATTTTGGGGCAGAGAAGAAGCTCTTAGAACCTCCTTTACTCTACAACCGAAAAGGCGTCATATGGTATTTGTTTGATTGCGGATGGAAGGTCCAGTTCTTCATCAGCATAGCCTATCACTCGAGCGGTTAGTTTGTTCATCTTAATTCCAAGCCGAAATCATATTTACAATATCTTGGTTAGCTCCTTCAACACTCTCCTGAATTTTAGAGTGCCTTGGCTTACCATGAGCAATCTTCCAAGAGAGCAGTACTTCATCAAGTTACTAACCCCTTTGTTGGAGAACTCTCTTCCATAATTAGATTGTAAACCCGTTGGAGTATCGAACAATGTGAAATGTCAAATAGATTGTAGGCTATCTATTCTGCTGTCTTAGACTTAAGCGTCGGAGGACAACAAATTTGGTGAGGCGATCTTGATACACCGTTATAAATCTGTATTCTCTCCGAGCTTGGGAGTAAATATCAATAAAATAGAACTCGCAGCGAGTTTTACTACATCTCCTTTATTAATTGCTTTCTGTTTTTTTCTGCCAGGGCTCACAGATATAGATATATAGTTTAACGTCATGACGAGTAACATTTTGTACTTAGACACAAACACCTTCAATATTCCGTCTCCTCCTCCATGGCCAACTGCCAAATGTCTCGTGAAATACGTAAAACAGATCAGAATCTTTCGTAATAAAAACTTCTGGTTCCATCCTTAACTAGATAAAATTAATTTACTGTTATTCTCAGCAACACCTCTTCAGTAGCCAGTAATTCCCACATTTCTTCCTTGTGGCCCTTTTAGCCTTCAACGCATCTTCCACCGCCTATGATAATCTTCATCGGTGACTAAAACAAATTTTAGCACTAATTTGAAGGAGTTATAGAACCGATTCTTCACAATAACAATCCGATCTTGTGGAGATACTGACTAAAATGTAACAATCCGTTGCGACATCTCTAACAACCTAAGCAAAATACTGGTCTACTTCGCGCGAGACGAGCCAGTATGTTATGCAACAATGACGGAATTAGGAAAATACTGGTCTATTTCTCGCAAGGCGATCCAGTATGCCACGCAACAATGGCAGAACTAGGAAAATACTGGTCTATTTCTCGCGAGGCGATCCAGTATGCCACGCAAAAATGGCAGAACTAGGAAAATACTGGTCTACTTCGCGCGAGACGAGCCAGTATGTTATGCAACAATGACGGAATTAGGAAAATACTGGTCTATTTCTCGCAAGGCGATCCAGTATGCCACGCAACAATGGCAGAACTAGGAAAATACTGGTCTATTTCTCGCGAGGCGAGCCAGTATGCTACGCAATAATGGCGGAATTAGGAAAATACTGGTCTGCTTCGCGCGAGGCGAGCCAGTATGCTACGCAATAATGGCGGAATTAGGAAAATACTGGTATAATTCGCAACAATGACGCAGGAAACATACCAGTGTACTTAGCGCGAGGCAGGCCACTACACTACACAACAATAGCAGATTTAATGAAAATACTGGTTTACTTAGCGTGAGGCAAGCCAGTACGCTAGGCAACAATATCGGAGTTTGAATTTAAGTACGAAATATTGGGTTGTATGAATAAAAGTGAGTATATATTGTTTCGCAACAAATTTGAATTTCATACTACGAATTGCATGAACAAAAGTTTGGAGTGTAAACTTAGTTGAGAGTACAAACTTAACTCTGGAGTATACTCTCGAAAGGGGGTATGAGCTCAGAAAGTTATATGATTAAAAGAAAGTTGAGGCAGTATTTTATATCATAACGCTGTGAATGCCAGAGTGATTGTAGTGTAAATTAATATTATTGTGTGTACAGGATTTTAGATGTTTGTTAGCCATAAGTGTTGTTAGCAAATAAGTTTACACGGCCTCACTGAAACTGACAATAGAAGTGGGTAACAATAAACCGAGGGGGTGAGTTGTTTATCACTAAGAAGAGACAAACAAATGACGTCAGGGTAGCGTGCCGTTTTTTAGAAATGGAGGGAATATCTTCCCTAGAGTATATATGTTAGTAGTAGTGATTGGCTGACCAAAACAGACGCTAAAGTGGGCGCGATTTGGTAACCAATGGCAGCTATATTATAATGTTTAGGCAATTCGGGGTGAAGGAGTATATATTCTCGAGCCATAAGCAAGTGTCGCACAGTTCGGAAGAATCTCTCATGAGGTGCACGTCGCAAAATTAGTTACTAAATGTGAAGTACGCGAAGTAATTGGTGCGCGGCAACTATAATGGCTGTAGTTACATTCGGAAATATCTCAGTTTCAGTCAGGCGTGCACAAAGATTAAATATGTGAATTATTAAGTGTGACGGCAATAAAAGTGTAGAAACAAATTATTTTATCAGTGTTATATTTTAAGCAACAGCTCCTTTCCGTTTACACGTCCTGCATAGAGACACTTGCTGGACTGAGTTGCAATAGCTAGCCGGAGGACAAAGAACCCAAATTTAAAATAATAAAACAAGAGGCGCTCAACAAATAAGATAACACGAGCCATGAGAATTGCGACAAAGTATGTACTTTTGTTGGGGAATTTATACTTCTCTTAGGCTGAGCTTGGTCAGTAACAGACTCAACTTTGCGTTGTTTACGAGGGTTAGACATAATGGCTGAATTTATTGATAACTTACGTACTAGAAAAGTGTATTCAGTGCATTGCGATGGAAATGAAGATCAGTTAGAGTTTGTAGAGATTGGAAATGCAGAACGTTAGGTGATTGGCAGAACATGTTTTGAGTGGAAGGGGAGAAACCAGGGGAGGAGCCTCTTATCCGAACAACGCCTACGCACTTTTCTGAGGAATGTTGGTGACTCAGGATTTCAGATGGGCATTGGAGAAGGTTTAGGTGTACACCAATCTACGTATGCCAAACCATTTCTACGGTAATGGACAGTATCATTGCTAGAGTTAGTGTGTGGGTTAAATTTCCAAACACAGCCAAGGATCTTGAAAATGCCAAATTGGAATGTCAAAGGAAATATTCTTTTCCAAGTGCAATAGGTGGCCTGCACTGCATGCAATGTTTATAAATATTGATGTCTTTTGGCCGGGATCAGTGCATGATTCTCGAATTTGGAACAGTTCAAATGTGTATAGAGTGATTAAAGGGCATCCAACACGTGCTCTTCTTCTGGGTTATCAAGGATTTGCTTCAGTTCCATGGCTAATGACCCCTTTTGGAAATCCTGCTACTCCACAGGAACGCTGTAATGTATTTAAACGACATGTTTGCATGTTAATTTTTTTATTATCTGATTTTCTGCGACATATTTTCCATACTGCACCAGCAATTCAGGTGGAATATTGCTTAGTGCAGTTGAAAGGGGATATACCACACACACACACACACACACATATATATATATACGTATAAATCAATATCAAACAAGAATTGTACATCATAATTTAATTCAGCAAGAAAGATGTTAGATTATTTAGAAGCCAAGAGATGTACAAAGCAGATTGTAACTTAGAGAAGTAAGGGACGAGCGAGCTAGCTAATTCCAGATAAAAAGTAATTCTAGGTAGAGTCCACCACCTTTCAAAAAGCTAATGAGTAAGGAACTTGAAGGAATTACGAGAAATAGAAAGAGGCAGATATAGAAAGGAGAGAGACAGAGATATTGAGTTTGCTTCCGGACGCGTCACTGGGCGTGTGTGTGAGAAGTTTTGGAGCAGAATATGTTCATACATAATAAGGTAACGCGGTCTGAGGACCAATTAGAAATGTGGTTACATTTTAAGGCGCGAAGGTGAGCGTCACTAGGTTTGGGTATGAAAGGGGGAAGCAGGCTCGAGATTTTCACTCTCTTATACAATCTCTTCGACACTCAGTGATACTCTGTGGACGACGGATGCACGTGTGTGCACATGGGTGGAAGCGTGTGCAGTTAGATTAGGCTCCTAATTTACTATTATGGTGGAAATTGTTACAGATGGGAAAAGCTAGCCGCCCATAAGTATTTTATTGATAATAAACCACATTTTAAGGGAAATGCAGTGTATTTTAATTTGCCTCATCTACGAAAATCTTGAGACCAGTGAAATCAGTTAGATAGGTAATTTATTAGGAATGGAGAAATCATCAGCCGCTGAGCAGAGGTAGCCGGAGACCAGAACACTGCAGCAGAAGGCATCAACCCGGAGGACCAACGTTTTCCCGCTACGCAGGTTTGTTTTCTTCCCTTGCGGCTGGGGTTTGCAATTTGAAAAATACCAGGATATTTTTTAGGCACGCTCACGAAAACTTAATGTGTAATGTGTCGGCCACACGGCAGTGACTTATTTACACGTTATTGTTTACACAAACAAGACGGACCATCGTACTGCGTCCACACGTTGCAAATACGTTTGCACAAACCTCAGTATAACTTGGTCTTCGAAAGAGGAGGTTGTCAAGATCGAAACAATGTGGCCGAATATTTATTTTTGTTATAAGCATTTCTGCACTGTTTATTGGTGAAAAGAAAGCGCATCAAACGCTGCCGGTCGAGATGGTACAAAAAGCGGCTTCCGAGAAGAAAGGTTCACACGCATATAAATTTAATGAAAGACTTAAGAGAAGATCCAGATAACTAACTGCTTGAGAATGTGCGAAAGCGCATAATAGAAAAAAATACTACGTTTGCTGACTCCTGCAATTGAACGACAGAACACTATGATGAGCGAATCTATATCTCCTCATGAAAGAATGAGTTCTACTTTAAGATTTTTAGCTTACTGGGAGATCTGTACCATTTCGGCTCCTCCAACTCTGAAAGGTTACCATGCAATCTATCAGACCACTAGATGCCGAGAGAGGCGGCATCTCCATCTGTAGTATGTTCACGTGGTAGCTCCCTTCTCGGTGGATACGGAGGCCCAGTGACATAACAGGCTGCCCTAGCGGCGAAAATTGCAAGCTGCGTGTTCAGATCGACTCCCGGTGTGGCGACGGGCGACAGGAACAAGAAAGGAAACGTGCGTCGAGCCGACAGGTGGCAAACTGGAGAGACGATCGCGTAGGGTACGAATGAGTCAGTACTTCAAAATTCCTTTTCGGCTCTGAATTAGCTACCTACATTTCTTTCGGTGAGTATTTATCTAAATTCCATTTTGGTAATAATTGTTCAGAAACTCTAGCCAGAGTGATGCATTTTTAGAGAGATCCGTTCAGGAGTTTCAAAACACACGAGTAATTTCCTTTACCATGGTGTATTGTTTCAATTTTGCAATTCATTAAAATAATGGAAGAATGAGAACCATTAAAGGTTACATGAGGTTTTAATTTAATGTAATGACGTTATATTGGAAAACCTTTAACGTTTATCTCATGTTACAGTTTTAAAGCTTACCTTTGTTACATTTTTTCAAAGTTTAGATTAACGTTAAATTGGTGGAAGATTATCCAAGTGGTATACTTGTTTGTTAAATGGAGTGAACATATAAATCAGACATAGTGAATGGACACACACATCTTTGGGCACGTTTGTTACGTAGAAGCCTAAGCATTCTTAAACTTTATAGTGAACATCGTCAGAGCAATGAATTAACGTATGGTTATTTAACTGTTTGTCCAGAGAAAAATTTAAGTAGCAAACAAGAACTTTGCCCCGCTTTAAAGAAGAAAATGTACTTTGACAATTGAAAGTAAATTACTGAATCTTGAAAAAGTTCTTGTATTCGAATTTCCTAGCTTTCCTTTACATGTGCTCATCTTTCCTACTTAGGTTCCATCCACGGGCTTTAAAGTTCTCATGTTGTATGGGAAGTAGTTAAGTACCAATACAGCCAGTGCAGATCATACAGAGATTTAAGGTTTGTTTTCTGTGTCATATTTTGGTAAGAAACATTCTTCTTATCCCTACCGGAATATTCATTAGGCTTTATCCTCCCAAGGCATGACAACGATTTATATAATTCGATAAACCCTGTGATAAGTTACTTGGGTCCTCCACACACACACGAACACGCACACGCGCACACACACGCATACACTTGAGTTAGCGCAAATCAAACCTTCAGCATTTCAAAGTTTACGCAGGCCGAACTTATAGGTTTGCGCGAGCTGCGTCCTGCCGTCCACATGCACAGCGCAAGTAAGCCCACGGTGAAGCCTGCATGAGTGGCCGGCGCATTAAACTAAGTTCACTGACGTCCTCAATACTCGATGTATCTGATCTGTTAACATCGTTGTTCGTTTACACATAAATCTAATGCAACCGTGCCAAACCTGTACTGCAACAAGAATAAAGCCGCAGCGGTATCTATGGGCACTACGTGATCAAAAGTATCCGGACACCTGGCTGAAAATGACGTACAATTTCGTGGCGCCCTCCATCGATAATGCTGGAAGTCAATATGGTATTGGCCCAACCTTAGCCTTGATGACAGCGTTCACTCTCGTAGGCATACTTTCAATGAGGTGCTGGAAGGTTTCTTGGGGAATGGCAGCCCATTCTTCACGGAGTGCGGAACTGAGGAGAGGCATCCATGTAGGTCGGTGAGGCCTGGTACGAAGTCGGCGTTCCAAAACATCCCAAAGGTGTTCTATAGGATTCAAGCCAGGACTCTGTGCAGGCCAGTCCGCCACAGCACGTGCAGTATGAACAGATGCTCGATCGTGTTGAAAGATGCAATCACCATCCCCGAATTGCTCTTCAACAGTGGGAAGCAAAAAGGTGCTTAAAATATCAATGTAGGTCTGCGCTGTGATCGTGCTACGCAAAACACGGCCACAACATAACACCACCACCTCCGAATTTCACTGTTGGCACTACACACGCTGGCAGATGACGTTCACCGGGCATTTGCCATAACCACACTCTGCGTTCTGATCGCCACATTGTGTACCGTGATTCGTCACTCCACACAGCGTTTTGCCAGTGTTCAATCTGTAATGTTGACGCTCCTTACACCAAGCGAGGTGTTGTTTGGCATTTTCCTGCGTGATGTGTGGCTTATGAGCAGCCGCTTGATCATGGAATACAAGGTGTCTCACCTCACGCCTAACTGTCATAGTACTTGGGGTGGATCCTGATGCAGTTTGGAATTCCTGTGTGATGGTCTGGATAGATGTCTGCCTATTACTCTTTACGACCCTCTTCAAATGTCGGCGGCCTCTGTCAGTCAACAGACGAGGTCGGCCTGTACGCTTTTGTGCTGTACATGTCCCTTCACGTTTCCACTTCACTATCACATCAGAAACAGTGGACCTAGGGATGTTTAGGAGTGTGGAAATCTCGCGTACAGACTTCTGACACAAGTGACACCCAATCACCTGTTCACGTTCGAAGTCCGTGAGTTCCACGGAGGATCCCATTCTGCTGTTTCACGATGTCTAATGACTACTGAGGTCGCGGATAATGAGTACCAGGCAGTAGGTGGCAGCACAATGCACCTAAGATGAAGAAAGTATGTTTGTGGGGATGTCCGGATACTTTTGAACACTTAGTGTATTTATAGCCAACAATGTGGGTTTAAACTATAATAATTAAGAAGTATAAACTCTGAGTGTGAATATATACTCAGATAACTTTTATTTATATGTTTCTGAGTTTCAACTTAAGTAAAATGCATAAACTCCCTAGTATAAACTCATTTTACTCATACCACGCATTGGAAAATAATACTTCTCCAGCTTCTGATTTTTTATTCTATAAGGTGCCTAGGAATTACGTAATAGTATATTGCGATACAAGTGTTATAAGTGTATCACTGGAGAATTGAGATGGGTTTGAAAATAGGAAAAAGAAACCAGTAGACTTTGTCTCCTAAATTCTTAAATAGTGCACTTAACGCATGTGTTTTGAACACCATTTTTCGATCAGAATGAATGGTAGAAACATTACTCACGCGAAAATAAAATTAATTACTAACAATTGTTGAATATGATGGATTCAGTAGCAAGGTAACGAACATAAAACTTGCTGGCGAACTGCAGATCTATCCACGACTGATTGTTGACCTTAAAGCTTATACTTAGCTGTCGCATCAACTAAATCATAGGTAAATATTAACAAATATAAAGGAAGTGAAGAACCACCAAAGACTTAAATGATAACATTAAACTATCAAATATGATATTCTATGTCTGTACTAACAAATATATAAAAAGTTATAGGGTTTTATATAGTTCATATATATACATGCAGTAAAATTGACAAAACACGAAGGTGGAATAGGTTACCAAGCACTAAATGCAGAAAATTCTGTTTTCTACCATGACAGGAAGTGGATGAAAATATACTACCTTCGAAATATTAATAATCTATGTTTTGTACTTCACCTACGCATTCTTGGCATTCTATAGGGTGGACCATTTAATTTAAAATAAAGTGAGTTGGAGGTTGTTACTCTACATCAATAAAAGTATCTTACTATAAACTAGCAAACTGGCTTTCAAATACCTTCAACTCCATGCCTGTGTTCAAATGTCTAAGCATAAAAAATTCATTAGAATTAACCAGTCACCTTTCTGATATAAATATATCACCCACAGACATGATGGTATCATTTGATATCACTGCACTCTTCCCAAGCATACCAAAAGAAGAATTATTACCACTCCTAGAAACTTAGATATTAAACAATGGCACACCTAGAGCACAAACAGATTACTTAAAACTAACAAAATTATGTCTGGACCAGAACTTCTTTTCATTCCACAACAAAATCCTTAAACAAACCACAGGCCTAACTATGGGAAACCCCATTCCACCATTTTTAGCAGAACTATATATGAGCCATTTTGAATGCCATATTACTAAATCTTTCGCAAATCCATTCAAGACCTGGTATAGTTACGTAGATGATATTTTTGCTATTGTTCCAAAAAACTTACAGAAGATGCTTTGAAATTATTGAATTTACAAAAAGGATCTATAACATTCACAATAGAAACAGAAGAAAATGGCCAATGACCTTACCTAAACATCAGGATCATCAGAAATAATGCACACAACAAACTAACGTTCGGCATTTACAGGAAACCAACTCACACAGAAAATTATATTAAAAACAATAGCTTCAACCTACAAGCCACAAACATGCAATTTTAAATAGCATTACAAACAGGTTAGTACGTATACCATTGGAGAAAGAGGAATACCGGAAAGAACACCAACACATTATCAACATAGTCACCATGAATGGATACCAGAAAAAACAATAGATAAGAAGATAAAAAAGTTTGAAGGACAGAAATACATCGAACAAACGACTACTTTACTCAGACAACAAAAACCACAAGCATACAGAAAGTTCACTTACCACCCTGGGACACATCATAAATTTCAAAGGATTTTCAAGAAATACATCACCCTGTCTCCACAGAATAACCACAATAAACACAAACTACTATGCAACAGAACAAAAGACCCTATCCCCAACGATAAATTAGCTGGTATATATCAAATAGTTTGTAATGAGTGTAACCTGGTATACATAGGAAGAACCAAATTAAATCTTGAAATAAGACTTAAAGAGCATATGAGATGCATTTACCAAAAACAGACGAATAAATCAGCAGTAGCACATCATTTCTGGTCTTCAAACCATGAAATCACTACAAACATAAAACTCTTAAAACCGATCAACAGCAGCAATGAATTGGACATCTGGGGAAAGAATACATATCATCAAACACAGAAATCAGTTAATGAATTTTGAACTATCGCCACCCAGCAGCCTTTGGAAGTTCATCAACCCAGCACTAGAGAACACCACTAACCACACACATTCCCTAGACAATAACCGGCAAAATCAGTTGAAAACAAGCTGACGATGGGAGCAAACCGTTTTCTCGAAACGCGTTCAAAGTAAGAACCTTTTAGTGATGTAGTGTAACAACCTCCAAATCTATTTTAAATTATGATACATCACTGCTACTAGCTTCTCTATCTTCAAATGGACCATTTAAGTTGAAACTGTACAATATCTCCAAAACTAAGCGTTGTAGAAAGAAGTGTGTTTAATAAAAGTTGCTTGATATTATGGGGGAAAGTAAATGTCATTAGTCGTGTTTTATTTGGAGGACGTTGTGATGGTCATTTTAAGGTCAATCTTAATTTTTAAATAGGAACCTACAAAACCTTAGTTGTGGAGATATTGTACAGTCCCAACTTAAATGGCACACCCTGCATAATGCCTTGCTTTTATGACTTCAAAATTACCTGTAACACATGCAGTACTGAAATATGATAGCAATGATTACGTTAAGGCTACCACAGTAAAGAAAAACTCGCCATTAACCATAGCTCAGTCCCCTTTTCTTTCCTTAGTCAGTGGAATAAGCCCATTTTTACTTTTTATCCCCAGAACCCAATAAATAAATTTTTAGGAAAAAGTAGGATGCAACAAGGAGATTTTTACTAAATTATGCCACCCCAAACTAGGTTTTACAGGGAAAAGTATGGTTATAACACAGTATCCTTAAAATTTTGTACTGTTTATACTGATTGAATTTGGGATAATCTTCAATATCTAGGAAACATAAGAGATAGACAAAGACTACGGGAACGTTTGAAAATTGATTTGTTTTCCTTTATTTCGTAATAGCTCTTCCAAATTTATTCCTCCATACTTCTGATATTAATATTTGAATGCTGTTTCCGCATGTTGTATCTGGCTAAGCACTACTTGCTTAATTTAAACTCATTTATAGGCACAGATGTATTGAAAATGAGTAGAAAAATGCAGAAGGTAAATACGTATAGACGTAAATTTATAAATCGTGTGAGAGAAGCAAATCAGAACTTGTTGAACTATATAGTAAATCTTCAACTGAACTGTTTAGTATCAAGGACTCGTGGTTCCCATTTTGAAGTATGTGAAAGCAAATAATTAACGTAAGCACAGGTGGGAAAATTTAACAATTTTTTGAAAAAGATGCATTCTGCTCCTTTTTTCATACACGCTTCAAATACTATATACAAATAAAAAGTGACGCAACCGAGCGGGATGGCTGAGGCGGCAACGTCCCAGGTTCGAACCCCAGCGACCACCCACTCTGACCCGTGGGCTTTTTCGGGGTTTTCCCGGGTCGTCAGGCGAATGCTGGAGTGGTTTCTTTCTGTCCCCGAATTTCTAGCCCCTCCATTTTGTTGCAGTCATCATTTCATTCATCCTTCACCGCGTAAAGTCTCTTTAGGACTTGGCAGCGTCGGCGATGGTGTTTCGGTGCGGCTTGGCTGGGAAAAGGATGCTCTCTGTGAAATCTCTCCATTCCTTTGACTTTCGGCTAGTTCCGACTGTCGGGGCATCTCAATCAGGAAAATGTAGGAACCGTGTCTTTGCTGTTCCGTCACTCCTGGTTCCGACCGCCCGGTGTTTCTTCTCACCCCCTCCTCCCTCCCTTGTGGGGCATAGGTACAATACCTTCACTGGATGACTGCCGAGTCCCTTGCAATAAATCAGAAAAAAAGTGATGCAAGAGAACATTAACCGTTGCACCCCTTCCCCTTCTCTGTCTTTCATTAGCAATTATATTCCACCTGCTGTGGTTACAAATTCCAGTAATTAACACCCAGAAGAAGCACAAAACATTACTGGACCCTGCTGATAACGAATCGAGATTTGTTGGATCATGTAGCAAACTTTCGCAGATATTATTGCAATTCTTCATTTGCTTAAAAAGAGCTAGCAATACTCTAAGTTACAGGCACAACTTTCTCGTACTTAATCTAAATTCAGAAAGAAGATAAAAAAGTTATCAAAACAAAATTTCCTCGTACTCTTAAGGCAAAGTTCCGGGAGCTATTGGAAAATTTCTTTGGAGGTAATAGGCCAGAATTACAAATATTTACAGTTCCGTGGTTCTGCGTCAGAAAGCCGAGTGATTAATTGCTTCCTTGGATCAATGAAGAACTGGAAGAATTCTATACAGTGAGCTCACTGATCTGAATACGTAGCGTTCCATTCCATACGCGTGGGCCGTTTTAAATAATTACTGTCGAGGTTAGGAAGCCTTAAAGTGGCGTGTGAGCGAACAAACTAAAACACGATAGGATGCCACTGCATCCACATTTAAATGGCTATAGTCACGTGGTGTTAAAGCAGACGACTTTCTCTAACCAGTATCGTATTTCTCCTCATATCATTCGATGCAAAAGCTGGTTTTTTAATTTTCTATTTGTTTATTTGTGTATATGGCAGGGCTAACAGGCGATTCTTCATCTCAACTACATACAAAAGTCCTGAATACAATTATTATACAAGCAAATCATTTAAATCAACATACAACAGAAATGACAGATATTGGGTCTCTCTCTACTGCGCAACAGCACTACGGCTGCCGAATCATTACATGCAATAAGACAGGTGTTTGATGACCGAATAATTAGTGTTGATTTGTGGCCCCCTCGTTCTCTTGACCTAACGAGTTGTGATTTTTATTTATGGGGTTCTTTAAAAGACAAAGTGTATCGTTCCAATCCTCGCACACTACAGGAACTTAGAGAAAAATCACAAGAATTCCTGCTGCTGAGCTGCGGAGAGTGAGCGAGAATATTTACAACTCAAGCCTGGCAGATATCCACATAATGGAGTCAAGGGAATTTGGATATGCTTTTTGTTTTTGTGGATGTGCAGTGGTCACCTCCAGGAACATTATTCATATTGTAAGAAGCTTTCTCTCTCACAGCAATGTATTGTCGTACATCTTTGATATTCCTTACTATATGGACTTTCATTTCAATATCAGTTGAAACATTGGCCAAAAATTCAGGACTATTACTGGAAACATGTTGTGAAGTTGGTGTTAGGCTGTACTTTCAGTGAATTAGTTGATTTTAGTGCTTCTGTGTTAATAGCTTTAAAGCTTACATTTTTTAGTTAATGTGGTTTATAACTGAATCTAACTACAGACGTTCTTTTTCAAAATTTATTCATAATCCACTAAATAAACAAAATAGTAGCAAGGATTTCAGGTAACTTGTTATATTTACATTGTGATTCTTTTAAGAGTGAGAAATAACACAGCTCATGTTTCAGTGAATGTAAAATGCCACATTGATAGTGCATTTAATGAAAGCAGTTTCGAGCTTAAATCACTGAAACAACAGCTTTCTTAAATTACAGCTATTCTGCGACCAAGATTTGTTTTCACTGCGTTCATATGGAATGACATTAAAGCAGAAGAAAACAAAAAATGTATATACTGTTTGTCAGCTTTTCCTAACATACTATTACTGGCAAACTTTAACTAAGCAGCCTGATTAGGATTAGTTGGATTTATCTGAACTTTCTGTTTGAAGTATTTAACTGTGTCATAATGCTTACCACCTATTCATAATGATATTAAAACAGGTATAAACCGGCAAATAGTTCAGGTTGTAACATTTTCTTGTCTATGAAGTCATGAAATAATTTTCTCGTAACCCATGCACAGTGATGTTGGTGTGTCAAGTATGACGAAAGATGGTACACCTCAAGTGGTTGTGAAAAATCTCCTTTCATTTAAAAATTTTGAGTCGTGAATAATGCTAGGGAAAATGTGTATTATTTTAGTTATTATTTGAAGGTCATAATTTATATCAGCATGATTTTAAAAAAGCCGAAATTAGTGCAACTTCATGAGGGGGATCCTATAGTAATCTGCTGACATTGAATGAATGAATAATTTGTATATACAGGGTGAATCACCTAAAACTTGCACCGCAAATATTTTGCAAATGGAAAGAGCTATTGATGTGCAGTTTTCGCAGCATTGTTTGGTAGTCAGGGGCTCGTACATTTACCCTGTAAACAGAATTTAATAATACTGAGAAAGTATATGATTTGAGCAAACATGCAATTTTTAAATGGAACAATACCTACTACATCAATAGAAAAAAGGTAGGGTAAATTAGAATGTCAGTGGCGTTTGTTGCAAGATTCTAGTGCAAGTGGTTTACGAGAAATCTTATTTTGAAACTTTTTACGCACAGACACTTGTACAACCTGTGGTAGCACAAACTAAAGAAAAACCAAAGGGAATTACAATACTTCTGTGGATTCTTACAAGTAAAGAGAACATAGGTCTGCAAAGGTTGTGTTCAAAATGACCACCGGCAGCTTGAATACACGCTATGGAAAGACTACTGCATTTCAGTGGAAATTTCAGAGCAGGCAGCAGTAATACGTCGTTTCACATCGTCTGCTGTAGTTGGTACATCCTTGTAGACAGTGTATTTCAGCCTTCCCCACAGAAAAAAAGTCTAAAGTGGTCAGATCCGGTGAACGGGCCGGCCAAGGTACAGGTCCTCTTCGTCCCATCCAACGATTTGGAAACAATCCGTTAAGACAAGCTGTAGTACTTCGTGCACTATGGGCTAGACAACCATCATGTTGGTACCACAGGTTCCTCCTAGTCTGCAAAGGAACGTCTTCTAGCATCTGTGGCAGATGGTCTGTCAGGAGGCTGTGATACTTGTGCGAGTTCATTGTTCCTTCTATGAACATAGGGCCTATGAGCTGATGGTTCACTATCCCACATCACGCGTTTAAACTCCATGGACGCTGACGTTCCACCTGACGAAGCCAACGGGGATTGTGAACAGACCAATAGTGCATGTTTCTGCGGTTTACCTGGCCATGATTAGTAAATGTTGCCTCATCACTAAACAAGATACACGATGAATCTGGAGTATCATGTCTTAATGCCCATGTACAAAAGTTAACACGATTCTCAAATTCGTTTCCATGCAGCTCTTGATGGAGAGAAATGTGATAGGGATGGAACCTATGTTGATGGAGAATGTGCAGTACACTTGCCTGACTTATGCCACTTCCAGGTGCGATTGTGCGGGAACTAATTTGCAGATCTACTGCAACGGCAGCCAAGACATTAATTTCTGCCTCTTCTCCAGTCACTTGTTTGTTTCCGTTACGTTTTCTAAGTGTTACAGTACCACTTTCGCATAATTGGTTGAGGAGGTTGACAAATAATTGCCGAGATGGTTGACGTCTATTGGGATACGTTTCCGCATACATACACCGTACAGGAACGAACTGCATTCTTCCTACACTCTCCATACACCATGAGCATGTCGGCTCTTTCAGCGTTAGTAAACCCCATCTTCCACTCACGACTTACTGCTTGAACTGTCACAAACTAACTGACCAGAAAGTCGCAATGCAATCAATGAACAGAAAACACAATGCAAACAAACATAACAACATCGTACCTAGCAACTAAGCAGGTTGAATTTTACAAACAATTGTCGGGGTGGAAACTTTTCAAAATACGACTTCTCGTAAACCACTTGTAAAAGAATCCTGCAACAAAGACCATTGACATTCTAATTTATCCTACTTTTATTCTGTTGATGCAACTAGGAATTGTGCTATTTAGAAAAATTGTATGTTTGCTAAAAAAATACACATTCTCAGTTTTATTAAAATGTGTTTATAGGGTAGATGTACGAGCCCCTGACTACCAATCAGTGCTGTGAAAACTGCACATCAATAGCACTTTCCATTTCCGAAATATTTGCGGTGCAAGTTTTAAGTGATTCACCTGTATTTTAAGTATTAAGAATTTAGGAGCATAAAGAAAATAGAAGGAGAAACCGTGTCTAATATAATGCTCATAAAAGATTGTCTTCATGTTCACAGCTACTAAAATAGCTATTTGGTGTGGATCTATTTTAAACACAAAGTTATTGAGTATGGTGACTCTAAAGTCAAACTGAAAAATAATTGTTTTACTTCTTCTACCTTTTGTTTTCCAACTTAGCTTCTGCCTATGTGCAATCTTGGGCATAGGTTTAAGTAACTGAACATTTCTCAGTGAACCCTGGAGCAGGAGTTGATGAGCTACATATTAGAAATTTCTTATTTTAACTGGACAAAAATTATATATATATTGAAATATTTATTAGCATAGAAAATAGCTCTATAACATTTCTTGCGCCTTAAGAAAAGGAGATAGAATTCATAGTGTTAGTGTTTATTTAAAGTTCCTTGGCAGTAAATACTAGATTAGCCTGTAACAGATATTCCCAACAAAAACTCAACAAAGAATAATAGCTAATATAATTTGGATAATGTAGAAGCAGCTATTAAACATGTATTATAATCTGTTAAATATGCATCTAGGATGGTTAGTGCAAGACATTTTGTTCAAGTTTGTGACACATAAGATGATGCTTATTAATTTTTGTTATTGTTTTTGTTTGAATAATTGCTTTTTGTTTTTTCTGGTGTATGTAATTTATTTTTCTAACACATGCGTTGATGTATAATGTGGTGTTTTATGTATAACTAACTGCTGGCATTCTTTGTACATGGTAGGATATCATTTTTGTTATAATTTATATATTATTGCAGAATGCAAATCATGACATATCTGTCATTGTAGGTAAACACTTTTAAATTAATGAATGGTAAACCGCTATATACAAAGGGTAACACTGCATAATACCAAGCCAAAGCCTTTCCTACTTTCCCACCTTATTGAATAACGAGTCAAAGTGTTGTGTTTAAGGCAATTAAAAATGATAATCCCAATATTCTAGCAGATGAGCACGGTAAACTGAAAGGAGTGCAGGTTTTGAATAAAATTACCTGTGTGTTTGAGGTTGAGAAAACTATTTAAAACGCTGGTGATTTTATTTAAAAGTTTACGTTTCAAAAGCGGTGGGCGGGGCCAGCACTGGAGCGGGCGGGTTCGGTTGATAATGTAGTCAGATGCATTGCGACCGCAGCGTTACTTCCGCAAACGGCTACTCCGAAACATTGGGAAAGGGGCCCTATGCGACGCATTACCCCCGTAATTCAGTTGAGAACCTGGTATTATTCTCTGCTGCCGCCCAATCGGTTGGAGAGATAAACAGAGATTGAAGGATGCATTCCCCCGAACGTAAATTGCAGAAGCACTCACGACGCACCGAGATAACTCTGGGAGCTTCATTCTCCCCGCCTCGCTAACATTCTAGAACTATCCAGCGTCTATATAATCGAGTGTGCTCGCGAGTTAGTGAGTTCGTTTCTGGTGCGACATCAAGTGCTGGTAATTCAGTGCTTACTCCAAGTGAGGTTGCGACGATAGTTATTGCGAGAGATTAAGAGAACTTCTGTGTTCGACTCCCCGGTGGGTCAACCATACGAAGAAGAGGCTGCGTCGTGCGCATTTCGTTACGCTGCTACGTCGCGAAGAAACGTGAAGTGACAGGGAAAATTTGACCTAGATCACATTATTGGACTGGCAGTGTTAAGTAGATAAGGTCACATTATATTATGGCAGGAACGGAATGCACGTTTGAAAGTCATATTTACTTAAAGGAAATAAACATATTTAGAAAACGGAGCATGTGTTTTGGGTGTGTGATCTTTAATCTGCTTGTGTGTGTCCACGAACATAAATGCAGCATTTTTGAAGGATGCAAGTCGAATATTTTCACGTACAAGCTTTTATAAGAAAATATTTTTCTTATTTATTATTTTCTCACAAATGACTCTTAAGAGGTTTGATTAGAATGTGGTATGTTTGGGATAATGGCACAATAAGTAAGGTTGTGTAAAAGGTCTGAAGAAATGAGTTGTATCTACTGTTAGTATTCAAGGGAGCTCTAAGCTTCTATTAGCGCTGAAATCTCGACGTCAAATTTTTGAGTGGAATACAGTGCTTTACTTATCATAGTAAAGCCGTAGAGAAATGAAGAACTTAAAGGGTAGTACGGCCAGGTCCAGTCCTATTGCAACTATATAGCTTGCGGAAGGAAGAGATGACGTGCCGGATATGATGGCAGCAGGCCAGCACAGCGCAGTGCGATACGTGCAAGCTCCAGATTGTGCAACCTCACATCCATCGTATACGCAGCATACCAGCGTTTACTGCGCCTGGCCCTGCTAATCTGAAGCGTGAATAGGGAAGTGAAATGACATGGAAATGTATCACCTAGTAATTCATGCCGGCTTTTGCCTAGCGATTAGGGAAAACAACAAAAACCCTTGGGATAGGTAGCACATGGAGTAGACCTCCAACCTATGGAGCATGAGGCACGCACGTGGACCACCTGGCGGCTCCATTGTGCTCTGCAATGACCTCTGTGAGGAAGTGATGAGACGGAACACCCCGAAGTGTGATCAAATCTGGAAGGTGACACTCGCTAAGCGAAGATGAGGTCGCTAACAAGACCAGACTGTGCGTTTACTGACGCCGGTGCTAACCCTGTCATGAAGGGGAACCTCCTAAGGGAGCATCCGACAGGCGCCCAACTATCACAGTGTTAGGGAGAAATCAATTTCCAAAGAAACTTCTACTGCCCCAGTGCAGCGCACCAACACCCTTTATGCTAAAACAGAATCAAATGGAAATTAAATGAAAGGAAATGAAGAAAAGCAAAATTCATGGTAATAAAATCCGACTTGGGAAACCATGAAAGCCTCAAGGATGGCAGGTCCAACGGGAATGCAATTCAATATCTCCCAAAACAAACCTGAACTATCTTCTTCGGCAATTAAATCCTGGATAGCTGTAAAATCCATGGCTATGCCAACCATGGGGATGATTGTTTACCGTACGGCCGCTGCATCCTCCCTGTTTGTCTGCAGGGTATCGTATGTGGAAGGCAGTAGTGGAAGTGGCATGTGGTCAGCCCTGTTCCCCTGCCTCATAAGCACGGTTCCCGTACTCATAAAATGCAGCAACATATGCCTACACTGCTGGTTGATACTTCTAAATGATAACAATCTGTATAGTCCATAATATCAACACGGACGCTTCCAACAAAGCTCATTTTTGTGCACAAGACGACACAATGCACATTAGTAACGCTTTCTGAGCGCTGTACACGTAACCTGTTTTGGATAATATGCTACTCCTACATACCCAATCGGAGCAGATGCTTGGTCTACATACAAATAACACGAACATATCTAATTAGCGGATACAAAAGCATGCTCAACAATAGCATGCTGTGGACGATAGCTGATATTCACGAAAAAACATGTATCGACGTTTATTAACACATCCATGTAGATCCATGTAGATACATACCAGTTTCATTTTTTCAGCTGGACATGCCAGCGGCCCAACCGTGAAGATATCCCTTGTGTGTTAAAAGAATTGCAGAACTGAACAGGGCAATTCGAAGTAAATACAGGTCAGTGGGGAACTGGCGCGTTAACGTGAGCGACCTTCGTTCCTTTACTCATTATTAGGCTTCGGACACGGTTGCTGTTTCGTTGCACTTTGACTGGAAAACAGTTACGTGCTCACAGGGTTTCGCTGAGACCTCCCTCTCCCCAAGCACTACCAGTGATTCACTCTAAGTAAACGATCAGTATATACAGCTTGTTCTGAGGTTACGAAGTCCGGCCGTTGATGGCTGACACAACATGCCGAAAACAACCAGTAAGAAGAGTGTCTTACTTGAAAATGAATATGGACGCGATTATTTTGATGTAAGAGGGGAAAATATATTTTGTAAAGTATGCCAGATTGAAACCAAAAGAGAGCGAAAGCTTTTATTGCAAGACACTCACAATATTACGTTGCTTCCTATAAATGGGGGGGTGAGGTTTTATTATCCACATCAGAAACCACGAACTCATGTAGCCAAACCGAAGCTTTCAGGGATTCGTCTCACATGATGGTAAGCACAAATATCCTATTTAATAAGCTGCAAAGTTCTGCTTTTAAAACGTTTCTGGAGAAATTTACAGCTATGAAATTTCCTTTTTAGTCTACTTTACGCAAATTTTATTTGTCTTTGTCATAGATGGCAATACCAGAGTTCTTGAAACTTGTCGATAATTTGACACAACACCTTACAGAAGTAGACAAATGTTCTGCTGCTGAAATAGCACAGTAGAAACTGAAGAGTATTTTAGATAAAAGCCCAGGATATGCAATTATGTGCCGTATTAGGCATTAATAATATTATTAATGCTAAGAATAACATTATTCTAAATAATGAAAATGCATGCGCTTCTCAGAGGCGTGTGACGTTCGTCAGTTTCGTTTTACACTAGTAACATCATGTGATGTGGAACGGAGCTTTTCAAGATATAAACTTTTTTGGGTTTGAGAAGAGGGTTTTCTTTGATACATTCAGAAAATATATTGTAATCTATTGTAATAGTTGTCTAGGCATCTAAATCAAACATGAAACTGGTTATTTTATCTGCCACAGTTTTTTTTTTGCTAAGAAGGTCTACCTGTGCAAGAGCCTAAGCCCAAGCCCCCTCCTAACAACCCAGGATCAGCGTCATCCGAGCGGCTCCCCAACCGTGGGGGAACGCATGAGGCCAACACCCTGTTTCCTAAAAAGGCCCCCCCCCGCTTTCGCGGGATTGGAAGTGGATACGCCAATGTGATTACTTCATATGCCACAGTTCATATTTATTATTTTGCTCATCTTATTTATACTTTGTAATAAAAGCTTAAGTTTACTACAGAATTGTATACTTACTTCTGTGCCCACCTATACCCACAGTACTCAACACAGCACAAACTCAGTAGCGCACGAGGCTACTGCTTCTCTCCTCGCCGCTCGCTTGTAAACAAAGTAGCAGTATAATAGAAGTTAACTTAACCTAAAGTCATGTCCGAAACCTACTCATTATCATCGAATACGATGAGCGGATCGCGCTCATCGAGAGGCAGTTCACAGACTTGTTTCAGTCCACGATAATAGACAAGAATAGTGTAAACAGATCGAAAGGGTATTAGAATGTATTGCACTTCAGTTACAGAGGCTTAATTTTTGAAGGAATAAACTCACTGTTTAGATTGACAAATAATTAAAATGTCTTTATTTGACCTATTAGTGTACGCCAATAGCTATTTTTAAATCATGTTTATGCAACGATAATAACAATACTACTACTACTACTACTACTACTACTACTAGTAATAATTATAGCAAGCGAACAAATGACAGCGAAAACATTACGTTTGCTCATGTTTGCATGGTTTTCGTTACGACGCTTTAGTGTTATGATCTCTACAATACGTATAGTCCGCAAGGACAACAAATAGCTATGGGTGCGTACTGATAGGTCAAATAAAGACATTAGTTATTTGTCAGTCTAAAGTGAATTCATTCCCTCGAAAATAAAGTGTCTGCAACTGAAGTAGAAAACATGCTAAGACCTTTTCGGTCCATTTACATCGTTCTTGTATATTGTCACGAACTGGGACAAACTTGGCAACTTCTCGATGAGCGTGATGATAACCAAGAGCAGTAGAATGAAGGTCGCTCACACTGACCTGTGTTTACTTGGAAGTGCTCCTTTGAGTGCTGCAACTCTTGTACGTATAAAGGGATATCTGCAAATGTGAACTGCGGCGCGGATGGGCCATCTGGTACACAGCCTTACGAGATTCGAAATGAGGTTCTACAGGATTGGAATAAACGTAACCCGAGAGAACGGAACCGCAACGTGTGATATCATTTGCTACAAAAATATTAACCGTGAAAGGTGTTCTAAAAACATTTTATTAAGGTATTACCGTAGGTAATCCACGAGAGATTACGAATTTATCTGATGAAACTCGCAACCAGGAATGGGATTTATTAGGATTACTCTATGAATAAAATAACATATAAATGGTTGATTGGTTTCTTATTTGTATTATATGAAATCAAATCCCCACTGTGTCAACTGTCAGGTCACGACATACTAAACGAATGAACAATCCAATGCGTTACGGAATAATAGCCAATGCTGCAAACAGTGAGAATGAAAAAAATAACTAACCTCCAAATAAGCTGAAATCAGTGAAAGGGGATATGTTATACATATATAGAGGAATTGTACATATGAAAGGGGAACCATACATATAAGAACTGTACAGTAATACTTTAATTCACTAACATGTTAAAACATTCAACATCTAACATTTGTACAGAGCTTATTGTAAGAAACGGGCGAGCTAGCAAAAATTCCAGAAAAGCATAAAGAGCGTACCTTTCACCAAGCCAACAGGCAGGGAACCGGTAGCGGTACGGAGAAATAAAAAGAGACAGAGAAAAGAAAGAGACGGAGATATGGAACTGACGCTTAAGCGCACGGATCTGAAGCCACACATTCTCATACATGTTAAGGTAACGCGATCTGAGGACCAATAGGGAACGTCGTTGCATTTTTAAATGCAGAGGTGAGCGTCACTAGGCTCCCGTATATAAGGGCAGACAAGGCCTCAGAGCCCACTCTCTCTCTATCACTGATCTTCAAGAATTCACGTCGACACGAGGTGCTACAGATGCACAAGGGTGGGAGTGCGTGTGCAGATAGCTAGGCTCCTGACTAATTTAAAGTGGTGGGATTATAATAATGGGAAAAGCTAGCCACCCGTAATTATTTAAATTGTGAATAAACTTCATTTATTAAGGGAAAACTGCAGTGTATTTCTTAAACTTGCCTCACCCACTATAACCTGAGAATTAATAATTAGATATAGTTGGGAGTGGAATACGCAACAACCGACGAGCACCAATAGCCGAGGAAGAACACTGCAGAAGACCACATCAATCCAAGGATCGACGATTTCCCGCTACATCAGAACACAATATACACACTTTTTTGAAGAAATAATTTATTTTGAAGTTTATATTATTTGAAGGTGCATCGATTAGAAACACAATTAATCGCTGCATATTGATACTATAATGGTTCACTAATTGATGGTTTTTTTCTCGATAAAACCGCATCCTTTCAAGCTTATTATAGGATAAACGACAGTAGTTGGTTGATATTTCACGCATTACTAAACGTTATTGGCCAGTATCAAATACGCCGCGTATGAATCTTGAAAGGTTTATAATTTAAATAGAACGTAGGAATATTAATGAATGTCATTTTAAAGGCAATGCATGAGGAACAAACCATTTCTACTTTTACTTTTGGAGAATCTGAGCCGTTTGATGATGAATCTCGGTATACAAATGTTTAACACCAATGAATACCCACTCTACTCTACTTTTGGAGACACGTGACAAATACAGCGAAGTTGAGCCGACTCCTGGCGTTGGAGCAATGTCTGCAGCATGCATGCTTTTTATTCTCATCCAGATGTTCCTGTGATGCCTGGGGGTTCGACATTACACGTTTGGTAGCTGTATTGCAAATATCGCTGGTCTCTCTCGAAGTGAAGCGAATGTTCACATTTGAGCTTATGGAACGTTTCCAGGTTCAAGGATATTGTTACTCCTTATCGGAACGTTCACCAAACTTCGTCCCCATAATTTATTTACGCCTATATAAAGGTTGAAAATGTTTGAATTTTGCAGTAAAACATAACCTGATGATGTTCACGAGAAAAGTTTATTATAGAACTTTATTTAAAAAATCTCTGTGTTTACAACGTGCAACACGACCTCGTTGTCAACTTTAGTAAACTACGAATAATACTGCAGACTTTCCTTTAAGGAGACATTTGCATAATTCAGTGAGTATACACATTCCAGAATAAATGAAAGCTTAATTTCCCCAACACAGTAGCGAAACCAGTATGTGGATATAATTAAGCTCAATTACGTTCCACCCACATCTAAAGGCGCAGGAAGTTTGGTATTACATCAAATTCGCTTACCTATTCAAATGTCTTTTTGCATACAGCTCTCGGCTGCTCCTCCTCTACCATAATGATTTCCGTTTTCGGGAAGCGGTAGAATTCTAAACAGAAACAGTCTTGCGCAGTTGGGGTTCTCAATTCCAAAATTCCGTGTAGCATTTCATTGGGATTTAAAATTGATTTCCCTATCCATAAAGCGACGGAAAATCTGAAAGTCAATCACTATGAATGACAATATTCGAGATAATTCTCGCCTTTGTTCCCTCTTTTTTGTGTTTTACTATCGGCCTTATTACTAAGGCCCGGCAGGCAATAACCTCTCCTAAGTTAACTTAGGAGTCAAACTCGGACCCGAGTACTTATCTATTATAACGTCAAGTTGCAACATCGCACAATATAATTCAGGCGTTGAAAGTTACACATGTCTATAAATTACAAGGACAGTATTCCAACCTGTCGCATGCCCAGTATTGCCAAGCTTTCCTAAACATCACGCCAAAATTACTCCACCACTTCTGACGAACCGCTGAGCAGGAGAACGTTTCATTCGAAGGGATTTATTACAGCCCTTCTGGACTGGCTATATGGGCAGGAACCACTGTGTAATAGTTGTTTGCTTTTAAAGTGTGCATAAATTGTAGTGGTTCCTCCTTGGTAGGCTCTCACTACTTGATGATGGATGCTGTGTTACGTACCTGTATGTGGTCTTGAGGCCCGTAATCTCGTGACGTATCTCGACGTTCTCGTAGCCTGGAATCTGATGATCGTGTATCTCTATTCTTGCGTGTGTGTTAGTATACTGTAATTGCGATTTTATAATTATCCCACGGCTGCTGTATTGGTGTCGGAGATCAGGGTTGGGTATGGAGAAGGTTGAAATATTTTGCACACACGTATCTGTTAATTATTTCACTTGTATTTTAGATAAACCACATATGATATTCACAATTCACTATTACCTTTGTTATGTTAAAATATGCGTAACTGATAGACTTTAAATACGTAGTTTTAGCGTCTATTTAGAGACGAGCTTATACACTACCTTCCTGGTCGAAGTCTGACAAGCTTCTGTTAGCGTTCCTTTCAACCGTTCTTCTTAACGTACGTATTTGAATTATAGGCATGTATCAATGTACCTGATTGGTGCTACTGTCCAGTAACATCCAATAACAGTTTATGTTACATATGTACATGTTTACAGACTTCCATCATCTTAACTATGAATCCAAGGTTCGTTACATGCTTACGTAGGTTTTACTGCATTTCTCGTAATTTTATTTTACTGGTTATATAGTTAACAATGGTCTTTCCCGCTTATATTATATTTTATATGTTATAAAGTTAAATACTTATTCTCTACCATGTGTACATTATTAATATATGTGTTTTTAACATCTCTTAATTATTATACGTACAATATTAGCAAAATATTAAAGAAAGAAATTATTAACGTGTTGATGCTGAGAAGCTGTGAATTAGATATCTTATTACATTAATCAGCTATCGTATTAGTTTGTCCGTGGCTAGTACTGTATGTTGCTTCAAAATATTTCAAAGATGAAGTTGAAATTCAGAAATACAGAAACTTTTAGGCAGAATAATAGTATCACACCTTTGGTTCCATTTATTGCAGAGAAGGAGCCCTTGAAGGGAGCTTATGCTGGCCCATTCCACTCCGTATAAGTATCAGGTTTTAGCATAAATAACTCCTGGCTTCTATTAGAATCATCGTAAGAAAGATAATGCTTTGATATTAACACAATAGGATCTTTGTGCAATTATTTATAATCGGTTTAAGTTCTAAAGTCATATCGAGACGTCTTTAGCTATTTGCTAAAATGTATTGGAGGAAAACAGTTTGCTTGTGCCAGAGAAATTGCCTTAGAACTGTATTCTTCAGCATTTGCTTTTGTTTGGTTGAAGATGACCAGCGTTGGAGTTTTCTACCATATTGTTCACCATAGTTTTACCACCTTTTAGCTGCTACGTGGAATTGGAAGTCGCGGAAATTGTACGAGGGTCTTTTTTAAGTAAGAAACGTTTTGTTATAGCGCACGAAATATTTTATTTATGAAAATAACTTTTATAGGAAATGAAAATATGTACATAATTTTATTTTCCACATAGTCGCTATTAATGTCTAAACACTTGTTCAGTCGTGGCACCAGCTTTTGGATATCGTCATCACAGAGCTCTGCCGCCAGTCCATCTTGCACACATTCTTTTGTATTGAAGTTTGTCAGTAACAATTGCGTAAACTTGAGGGAAATGTCGATGAAGCTCGTCAATAGTGAAGCGTCTGTTTTCACCAATCTTCTCATCAACCTTTGTGCCTACTCTTCATTGATGACAGTGGGCCGTCCAGATCGATCCAACGTTCGTCCTTCCTTCATCGAAGAGATTATGGCATCCAAAAGCTGGTTCCACGACTGAACAAGTATTTAGACATCAATGGTGACTATGTAGAAATATAAAATGATGTTCATATTTTCATTTCCTATAAAAATATGTTTATAAATAAAATATTTCGGGTGCTGTAACCAAACGGTTCTTTCTTAAAAAAACGACCTTCGTATATACGACTGCAACGTGTATGGCTTAAAAACTCCGAAAATTTAGAAAAAAATACTTTAACTTTAATTTCTCGCAAATGCCAGCCTCGTGTTACCATCGAGGCACCTCGCTCCATTAATTGGAATCGAATTCAAAAGACAGTGTTGAATTATGTACTACCAGCCAGAATGAAACGAATTGCTTCAAATGCTATTAGAGGAGAATCATTTTAAAGAACGCGTTTTACAATGAAGGAGAGATAAAATAGTAATTGATTCGTGAAATTATATTCAGAATAAATGTACTTTAACATATAAAAGTAGTATAAACATAAAATTTGACATTCTTACAAAGCTGTATGTCTAAAGCTGGGTACAACTTTGCAAACCGAACACCGTCGCGAGTTGTATCGATTGTTCCTCACGGTATTCAATTCGAGACGCGCTCGCTCTGATCCATGGTTGGTCGATTTTTCCTCGTCGCAACAAATGAATACCCGCGCTGTGTGGGCGTGTAGAGAGCTTGAGTGCGGGCCGAGCTGCTTTGGTGTTGCGCTCTGTATCTCACTTCCTTAACTGTTGAAACCCTCTGGAAGCGACTCAGCACGCGACGGGATCTCAGGCATCTATGTGCCGTTATTTGCATAGCTTTTCGCGTGGAAGGTGGCGTCCTTCAGCGCCGATTGACTGGCCCGAAGGACAGATAAGGAGAGGTAAGTAGGTGGCGTAGCACTCTCATCCAGCATTAACACCAGAAGCACTTCGAGAGATAATCAGATATTTCTGGAAGTTTCTCCCCTTCGCCTCCCGCGAACATTCCAGAAGCGAGCGTGCTTGCGAGTGAGTCAGTAACAAAATGCTGGTTACTCAGTGTGTTCTACGCGCTGGTTGTTTAATGTGACGGACAGTGATTGCTGCTTGGCGTGCGGTAGAAGAGAAGTCCTGTGTTCGAAGCGCTAGCCACTAAACGGAAAGAAGGCTACTTCGCGCATGGTTCATTACGCGCTAAGGGCAAGGGACGGTGAAGTGCCTGTGAAAACTGATGAAATTCAGAGTACGCAGATTAACGTTGTGGCTCATTATATTAATTAAATACCTGTTATATACATATAATGATTAAGGTGTTGTGACTTTGTCCAATTTTTCAACCATCACTTCTTTTAGTTCTCACTATCATTGTTTTGATCTGGTTTAACTTTCACACTGCCTGTTCACTAATGTGAACAGGTTAGATTTCTCCGTAACTTCACTTCTTCGTGACGGAGCCTCTTCTTCAGGACGGTTCAGTCTCTGGGGGAAACGAACACAAGATTTCTTCAACCTCTCCTGCAGCACGTCACGGCAGTTGTTATTAACTCACTCGGAGAACAGCACTTGATATCGCGCTAGAAACGCACTCGCTAACTCCCACACTAAGTGACTCAACTCACTCTGCCTGCTCTCGCAGATAGCGCTCCCGGTGTTTACGCTGATGAGCGCTACTTATCGCTGTTTATCTCCGAGTGCTCGACACCGAGCTCCCATATAACCTTGGGCCAAAGCCGTTACATCACAGTATTATAAGACTAAACATGTCCGCCACTTGTAGCCTTACTAAATATTTTTTCCCTAATAACCTTTTAGTATACTCAGGTGTTCTTAAAACTAACTTTACAAAAGTAGGTAAAAGTTGAATAACATCTTAAAACTATATAAATGTTTTAAAGTACTCGTATAATTGCATATTTTTGAAGGAACAAAGGATTTTTATCCTTAAAAGTGAAACAAAATAAATATCACAGTTTGCTCTAAAGCAGGTATGTTTATTTTAGTGTATATTGTGAGAATATGCAACTGGGACATTATCAGAAAGCTTGGGGGAGATTCATGCAATAGCTTCAGAGTAATATATATATATATATATATATATATCTGAATAATTTTAGCAACCTAAAACAATTTTTCGGTTTAACACTTCCTACTAAGAACCGTAACAAACACTTAAAGGGATGTACAGTGATGAATACTCTAAATGAGATGAATATTCAGACACAATTTCACAGGAAGTATATTTTGATGTTGAACAGCGACTTTCAGAGCGAATAAGGGCCTCTCAGTCTCCAAGCTTAAGCAGGAGCTTTTTCTGTTGAAAATCTTAACGCTGGAGTTAATGGCAACCCAAGGGAAATAGAATAATTATAGAGCTGGCTGGTTAGAAACTCTGCACAGCGTTAAAGTAATATGATAGTAATAAGAAGTGTAAAATTATAATTTATATTATTAGATAAATTGTTGAGCCTAAGGCAATTTTTAAAGTCGACAGAATAGTTTTATTTTAATTCCGTAGATGTGGACGTTTCTTGGTCTTCCGGCTGATTTTTACTTTTCTACCACGTACCTAGTAGGTAGAGAAAGTATTGCATTTCATCCAAATATTCGATATCTATATTCCACCGGAAATACATGTTTTGAGGCCCCTGAATCCATAAAAAGCATTTTTAGAAAAATATCCTCTGTGTGTGTGTCTGAGAACAAAATAATTCAAAAATGAAATGTCGGATAAATACCAAACTTGGTATTTAGGTTCAGTATCTTCCAAAATGTGAAACGACGATTTTAAAGAAAATCCCCCACCCCAAACTACCCTTTACATGGAACATTTTTCGAAAGGTTTAATTTTCTAAAAATGGCTCTAACGATTTTAATTAAAATACCATATATTAAAGCGATTTACATGAAAAATGGAATGTTCATCTTGAATTTCCTGGGAATAGCCCATGAAATCCTCTTCAATCAGAAAGGAATGTTGTATAATCTTGTATAACTGGTGAACGTTAAGCGATAGACGAAAACGTACTACAAAAAAGGGTAGATCTCTTTAAAACACACAATTTATTTCAAATAAGCTTTTATGTGGCATAAGCCATTTCTGAGATATCCGTTGCTAACTGTTCGAATTGTTGATTACCTATCCTGTTAAAGTCCTGTCAGCATTCAGTTGTTTCTCGCGATGTCATGAAGGAGTATGGAATTTTAAGGCCAGCATACCGGGTATAACAAAAATGTAAGGCACAAATTGCAGGACACATTCCTCACACATAGATGAAGAAATTATGTTATATGAACATGGGTCTGGAAACGCTTTGTTACCATGCTACAACTCCTTTTCTCCAACTCATTAATCATGGGAAACACACAAGAACGTACCAGCATACCACATGCAACTCTTTCTCATAGATGTTCAATATGTCCTCCGTGAGCATTGATACATGCATCAACCCGCCGTCGTAGTGAATCCCGAATGCGCTGTGTATCCCTGGAGTATTGCGTATGGTTTCGCAGCCTTCCGTAATACGGTCACGGAGACTCTGAATATCTAGTACTGGGGTTCGATACGCAAGAGTTTTCAAATGCCCCTACAAATAAAAGTCCAGTGGGTTTAGGTCCGGGGAGCGTGGATGCCGGACAATTGGTTCACCTCTACCCATCCATCTTTCACCGAACCTGTTATTTAGAAGCCGATGGACATTAATACTAAAATGAGGTGGTGCTCCATCATGCATGAAGTACATGTTCTTTCACATAACTAAAGGCACACCTGCTAACAGATCAGGCAGAACATTCTCTACGCAATTATGGTAACTTTGTCCGTTGAGCCTGGGTGGAAAAACGTGAGGCCCTACCAGACTGTCACTAACAATGCCGGCCGAAACATTGACAGAAAATGTTTGTTGCTGACTTGCTCTAATAGTTGCGTGGGGATTGACGTCAGCCCATACATGCAGATTGTCATAATTTACAATCTGATCTCTTTGAAACGACGCCTCATGTGTGAACAGCACCGTTACACTAAAATTAGGGTTGACACTTTGTTGCGTAAACCATTCGCAGAAACGTACACGTGCAGGAAAAACAGCTGCTGATAGTGCCTGGACACACTGTAAGTGCTGTGGATACAACCGGACCTCGTGTAACACTCGCCAGACAGTCATGTGGACAACATTCATTGTTGCAGCTACTTGTCTTGTACTGACACTAGGGTCGTCTCAACTGCCTGAAGAATTGCCGCCTCCCGTTGTGGTGTACTCGTCCTTCTAGGCCTCCCGTGGTCGCGAGTATCAGGCTGAAATGCCCCATGTTCTCTCTCTAAGACGACGATCAATGACTTCAAAAGTTTTCCTGTCAGGGCACCTTCGTCCGGAAATCTCTCCCGTTACAAAGGTTGGGCGCAAGCGCCATTGCCGTCTGCTAACCCATACATCAAATGGGCATCTGCCATCTCTGCATTTGTGTACACTGCCATTGCACGAGCCAAGTCTGTGATCAACTCTATTGGTACGTAGTAACTCGTGTGCTTGCCAAGGTCGTACTGCTCACTGGAACAGTTGATGTTACCTGTAAACAAGCAATGACGTAAGTGCGGTGCACCTACGATAATGACAACGTAACCAGACGTAACCAAGAGTGCATGTTCCCCATGATTGTAAAGTTCTGTTCGCGTGTGTTTCCCATGATTAATGAGTTGTAACCTGGAAACAAAGCGTTTCCAGACCCATGTTTATTTAACAATTTTTCGTCTATGTGTGAGGAAAGTGTCCTGCAATTTTGCCGTACATTTGTGTTACATCCTGCATAGCGTCTACTTCTAGAACATTTGACTATTGTTGTTGTTCTGTTTGGATCTATAACGAAATGTGTAATGTGGCTATTTCTGTTGCTTTATTTGATTAAAATGTAGTAGATAGAAAAATAAGCTTTAATAAGAATAGTTTGCATACCCACTAACAAGCGATGGAGGATGGAGAAAGTCATGTGAATGTTTCACATAAGATTTTTCACCCGTGTCTTGCGATCTGATGTCGAGTTGGCAACGCCGAATTAATTTTAGTAAATCATAGCACTTATAGCATCGTGCTTCTTGTTAACGCACCGTAGCATCTCCTAGCTCTTGATTAAATCATGTCAAACCTTTTGGGTAGATCGAAAGGGCACGGTTCGAGACAAATCTTTAACTGTGGAGTTTTCCATATATACACAGCTTCAACAGATGCAGATTTAGATTGTAGAGTAAATCTATGTGTATAATGCGAGGCAGGTTTAAACTTTAACCTCGGACTTGACTATTGGAGATTGTTACCCGGTTAAAACCCTAAGTTTTCGAGCGGTTATTAGGTTTCTCGAAATCTCGTCCTTAAAACACCTCCTACCAATGTGATAAAACCACTTTCCTTCTTGGCTTTGGAAAATTTGGATTTCTACAACCATTTATTTGGAGTTTTAATGATTTCCAATCTAAGAAAAACCAGAAACGCCGGATTTGATGAATTATAAAGAATAGACATGTATAAACATATATGAAACGTCCAAAATCTGGACATAAAGAAGATAACGAACAGGAAGCATTATCAGGGGAGCATGTTAAAGGAGATTTGCTAATGTGTAATTTTTATATTGCATTACTACATGATTATGATTCAATCATATAAGGAATATCCCTGGTTTCAACGCTCAAGTCAGCTTTACAATAGCCCCATGGAACCCAGGATGCTCTTGTTCGAGTACCCTCGAGTTAATGTCTAGTGATGCTTGTGATTGATCAGACCAAAAGGGGTAGAGGTTATTTATGGTTTAAACCGAAGGGATGTTCATGTAAATCTCATTACGATGGGCTAAAACTCATCTCGCTGATGAGAATCGAAGTGGAGACCTCCTGCTGAGAATGAAAAAGAAGTCATCTTCAAGTCACGTACAGACGGCTTAGTCATCCGTGGGTGGCAACCCCTTCAACACACGATGTTCACGCTCGGGCGATTCCGCCAAGTGTCGGGATTAGTCGCTACAACGCTGCCCTCAAGTTATTTACATGCTGCCGTTGTTTCTAGGCATTAATGTTAAGATATTAGGGGTGGAAAAAGGAGAGGGTGTCTTCCCTGCCAGACCTCCATCGCGCCATAATTTTAAACAGTTGCATCATGTGTCAGAATGTGCCATCTGGTGGATATTGCATATTAAGGTTACACGAACAAGCTTACCTTCGCTCATGCAGTAGAAAATATGATAACATATTCTGTACAGGGACATTTTTCTTCAGCTCGTGCTTTCTCTGTCATGTACACAGTAGGTGGAGAAGTTGCACTCCACCCAAAAATTCGATACTGGTATTTCACCAGAAGTATACGTTTTGAGGCTCCCTGGATCCAAAAGGAGCATCTTTTGGCAAAAGGTCCGTGTGTGTGTGTGTATGTGATCAGCATGATTAAAAAACGAAACGTCTGAAAAATACCAAATTTGGCATTCAAGCTCAGCATGTTCCAAAGATGCAACCTGCAGATTTAAAAGAAAATCCCACCAACCCAAAATACCCTTTACATGGAAAAGTTTTCGGAATTTTTTATTTTCTAAAAGATGGCATTAAGGGACACTGGGAGTGAACTTTCAAATTTTCATATTATTGTATGGATATTTCTGAAAAATTTACTGCGTATCTATTGCTGTTAGATTAATGTGACAACCAAATTTCATTCAAGTTGGATAAATACGTTGCGAGTTATTAATTATTCCATAAATTTTATTATGTTAATATATCACATAATCAAAATTAACTACGCGCTTCAAAAGTTAAAAAAATAGGTTTGGAATTGAAGCTTTGAATCAGTTACAAAAAAGGTATGATTTGAAAGTTCCATAAATTTTGTTGAGAGAATTATGATAACTTTTTAAATACTCTTGAAATTTAAATCTCTAAAATTCACCATTTTTTCACAAAAAATATATTTTAAAAAATTATTATTAGTGTTAGGCATATTTTTGTAATACAGAATGTTAACATGGATACTTCTGCAGATTCAGGGGAAATTTTAACAGTATTTAAACAAACACTTATGCGCGAGGTTGGTTTGAATGTGTGAAAATGAAGTTTTGAGAAAAACACTGATTTATAAAATATTATGCTGGGAAACAGTGAATTGTATGCTTTGCATATCAGAACTCTCCTGATTTATAATCCTGTGTGTATGTAGTTCCCTTTGCGTCTTTTTTCTGTACTTTTGTGCCCTTTTTGCCACCTGCAGATCCTTCCCTGTCTGTAACAACAAACCTCCTCCTCTCATAGAGTCGAGTTGTATCAAGATGTTACTGATCTTTAAGGGACACTGGGACTGAATTTTGTAGCTTTTTTGAAAGCTATTTACTGGAAATATGCAGAAATTAGCAAATTATGGTGCTTTACATATAGAAATCGAAAGTGGGCGGGCACAGTGGAGTTTTAAGGGAGCGCTGGGTGATTTTAACATGTCGCTGGGCTTTTAAAAATGGCAGATAGTAGAAAATGTTTTGCAAAAATGATTCACAAGTGTCTATAGAATGTTTATATGATATAATTCCAAAATCGAAAATTTTGTCATTTTCGCCTAAAAGTTCACTCCCAGTGTCCCTTATGGATTTTGACCAATATACCATATATTCAAAATATTTACATGTCAAAAATATATATCTTGAATTTTTTGGGAGTAGACTATGAAGTCCTCTTTTTGGAGGCAATTTTGTATAATGGTAATTCATAAGAGATAGACAAAATACTACTAGACAAAAAATGTACATCTCTTGAACACACACACACACACACACACAATTTATTTCAAATAACCTTTTCTGTAGCATTAACCGTTTCCGATATATCCGTTATTATTGGTTTCAGTTTTAAAATACCTTTGTTAATTTTGAAGTGATGTCGCTATTCAGGTTTTTGCCGCTACGTCATGGAAAGACTATGGAATTTAAACATGTGACTCGCTTTTTACCTACAAGGAAATATCTCGATTAACATGAAGTAGATAGAAAAATAATCTTTCGTAAGAATAGTTTGTACAATTTGTATTAAAATAAACGATAATTGGTAGAGAAAGTCATGAGAATATCCAGCATCAGATTTTTCTTGTGATTGAATTAAAGTCATATGGAATCAAAACAACTGATGCTATGGAAACAGTAAATCATTACGATATGAATATGGTAACATTTCTTAGATCTGCAACTTACTTCAAATAAGTGCATATACTATGGTATGAATTTATTGGACGATCGTACTAATGGAAGCACTGCGTGTCATGGATGTGTGAAATTTATTTACCTTTCTTAACCAGTAGAATGGCTCTGGTAGTAATGTCTGAGGTTTCCTTTCTGGAGGTCCCAGGTTCAAACCTCAAGGTTACGGTTATCAGGTAGCATAGGAGGATTTGGGCACTTAAGCGCACATGAAGGCCTATTGAGCTTCTGAAAACCGCCCAGGAGGAAGGGGTGAAGTGAGGGACGCAGAGGGTGATCAGATCTGGGGTGGCGGGCTCGGACACAGACGGGGTCGCTAACGTCTGCAGATATTACCTCTTAAGGCCTGCGGGACCTCTACAGGCCTACCTCTCCCCATGGAGAGGTATCTCTGAGAGCCCATCTCACGCCGAACTTCAGGGCAGACAGTTCCAAAAAGCAAACTTCACCGCCACAAGCCTCGCCCGCCGTCTACTCGCCTAACCCTCAGGGTTACCAACCATCCGGAAGGTCTTCCACTGTCCTTTATAATGTGCCATTTAATTTCCTGCAGGGCCAGGCGCGGTGAAGGGTGGTGTGGGGCGGATGTGCTTTGAGGAGATAACCGTTTCCACTCTGGCATGGACACTTCTTTACCTGTACAGGTGTCGTCATCAATAGTATCTCAAAGTAAACAAACGCAATGTCGCCGGCCTGCTGCGGGATTACTATCTAGGAATAGGGTTTTCGCTTTCACTTCCAGTGTTGGACAATTTCGATGCAGTTTGTAGATGATTAATCCAAATCCTGGGCGTAAATGGTGCCTAGACTAACTACTGAACACCTTGTGTAGTTTAGTCTAAAGTTATGTTATATATGAGGTGCGTTCAAGTTTTGAAGTCTCCGATTTCTTTTCTCAGGACTGGGAGCAGGTAGAAACATACGTTTTGGCTTAAAATACGCTGGCAGGCTTTGTGAATGCATGACAGAGGCGGTATCACCGTACGGTGCACAGGACCCTAGTGGCTGCAGCTTTTTTTATTAAGGGTGAGGAAGTTGGTGTGGTAATGAGGGTAGGAGTCGACAGAAAGTAAATGTGAGGGACGTTGGAGGACCGCGTAAGCACCTCCGTTAGTAAATGTTAGTGCTATCTGCTGGTGCGTACCGGGACCGGTAGGGTGGACCGGTTTAACAGCCATGGCGCAAGTACCTGCCTGCCACCCAGGGGTTAAAAGATGAAGGAAGGGAAGGGCTCTTTATTGATCTTTATTTTGAACGTTCTTGCATGAGTTTTCTCAGCGATTATTACGTCGGTAGTTGTAAGTGGAGGGTAGAAGTGGAAGCACGTATGTTTCCATAAACGCTCAGATGAGGATGTAGCCTTCCTGCAGTTTGTGGGTGGTTGCCCTGTAGTTGCTGCAGTTTTTTAAGAATGGTGGTTTCAGATTCCAGGTGCTGCTCCCGAAGCTCAGCGATTGAGGCCTCAAGGGCACTCAGCCGCGTGGGTTGGTCGTCGCAGTCGCTGTCAGTAGTGTCGTCCGGTTCCATGAGGTGGCGCTCGATGCGCATCAGTTTACACCTTCACGACGCAAGCACCTCCGAGTGGTCGTCATCCTGTACGGCCTGGCGGAGTCGCAGAAACTGTGAGGCCAACGTTGAGAGGTGTCGAATGGTGCTGTGGTGAATAGCCGCAAGGCACGCATTGGTTGCCCGTTGCAACACCTCGAGGCGAAGGCCGAGGTCCCGTAGGTATTGCTGGATGCTCTCAACGGCGTCCTGGAGGTCTGGTGTCATGGTGGCGCAGGAAGGCTCTTGGTGGTGCGGTGTAGGTTGTGTTGGTGTGCTCTGTTGTGGGATGATCTGCGCTGGTGGTGCTGATGTGTGTATGGTGGAGCTGGAGGCGATGACTGTTGACGGCGGTGTTGTGGTGTGCTTGGATAGTGCGGGCAATAAGCCTGGCCCGTGAAGTGGTCACCGCTACCTCAAGTAGCCCAGTAACGGCGACTAAGTGCCAGGTTGTGCTCAGTGCAGGTGGAAGTGAGCGGGGGTGGCCGCTACGTGACCGTATTGGCAGCAGCGGCGGCAAGGGATGTGTCGGTCTGTGCGGCTCGCCTCAATGCAATGTGAGTGGTCTAAAAGAACTAGGGCAGTCGTGAGAGTTGCGATGTAGTGCGCTCTGTCAAGGAATATCAGGCGCAATAGCGGCGTCGGCCCTCTGCCAGAGAAGATGCTGGAGACGTGGATCAGCGAAGGCCAGGCTGAGCGGCCTCCATGACAATCCGCTCCGGCAACAGACGGTGGACTCCACACACCACAGTGATCAAAGTGCCATAGCGGCTCGTAGAATCGTCCGGTGGGGAGGCAGCGACCTGGGCATATGCCACCCGGAGCTGCGGTGACTGATGGAGTGTGTGGTCTCAGCGGGGGTGAGGTGCTGGCAAGATCAGCTCCGGTGGCAGCCGGGGCGGGAGCTGCTGTTGGTCGCCGGTGGTCGAATCTGGCGAAGTAGCAGCGGCGAGGCGGTGTATCTTCTTCCTTCCCATGATGAGTCGGCGAGCGTATGGCTACAGCTAGAGCGTGGGTGGTTTCTATTGTTAAAATGGGGATATTCTCATTACAAAAACAGCAAAAAATCATCCCTTTTCCCCACTTGCGTGCTGCGACACCCATTGAAATTCATTGCTAATTGAGTAAGGAGTGTGGTGATGGTGTCATGAATGTAAAAAATGTCCTTTCGTGGTGCGACAGTTCAAAGAAGGCCGAACGTCGTGTGAAAACGAACCAACACAACCTCGGCCGCGTACCAGCCTGTCAAACATCATGGTTGCGCGAGTAGAAAAATGTGCTTTCGAGGATCACCGATTAAGTGTGGAAGAAATTTCGAGTATGCACCAGTGCGGAAACAAATGACGGTTACCATGTTTTGGGACAGTACGAATTGGTGTCGGTTCGTTTTCACACGACGTTCGGCCTTCTTCGAACTGTCGCACTCACCAACGTACATTTTCCACATTCATGACAGCATGACTCACTCAACTAATAATGAATTTCAATGGATGTCACAGCACGCAAGTGGAGAAAAGAATTCTGTTTTTGTAATGAGAACGAATTTAAATAATATTGCTTGCCATTCAAATACATAATTTGAACGTCTTATGCTCACTAAAAGCAACACATAATGTCTATGTATCAAGTACCTAGCTAAATAAGGCTTTAGCAAATGTGATGGATGTCTCCGGATGAGGTAGGAATACGGGATGAGTCCGCTAAAGCTACGTATACGGCGCATGAATAGTATTTAGTAAAATTTCTGTAAATTATAAGAACTTTAAAGTTATATGTTAGACATTCTAAATTCAGTTTTAGAATATGTATAAACTAAATCATCTATGTTGTGTAGTAACAGGGGTCTAACAAAAGAAAACAAACAGCAAATAAAAGAGTTAAAACTTCAAACCGTGACTTGTACATTACATAGTAGACTGTTATTTTCATGTTTAAAGACTGCGTACGAATTCGGATTTCGTTTGTAAGCAATGTATGAAGTACTTTGTTTATCAAAGGCTTTGTCTGGTTTTGTAAAATATGAGTAATAATTCGGAGAGTATTTCACTCCAAACCAGAGGCTGCGAATTTGCACAGCGCGGCATTATTTTGTTGAACACCGTTAAAGTTGCCATAGCGACTTCAAAAAAACTAGGCTGGTTAATTATTTAACAAGCAACTCTTTTAGGGAGTGTATACTAAAACGGTAATTTATCTCGTTCAAATATATATATATATATATTTATTTATTGCAAATACATTACCTATTTGTATAATGTCTTTAAATCCTGTTCTTACCGCAGGCGGTGGATACTGATGATACATGAAATGATAATTAGAAAAGGAAAATTTGGAAAGGAAAGGTTCCAAGCCTAAATTTAAGAACCCTCCCAGACATTTTTAAGTTATGAGGATTGAAGGAAACCTGGAGAACTTGTCAGGGAGAACCATCTTGGCGGAATGTGAACCAGAATCTTTCGTTCACGAGTCCGTGCCTTTACGATCTCGCCCACCCTTGAGGTTTCTAACATGTGATAATTTTATGCAACATACACATATTGACGTACTGTAGAAGTCGGGTAATGGTAAAAATACTTGTTAAGGATGTAACATTTAAATTGCAATATCTCCATTAGTTTTCAAGTTATTAATTGTTTAAATAACTATTTCAATGGTGCACAAAAGTGGTCCTTACGATGAAGCAATTAAAAGTTTGCCAATATATATAATATATATTTTGACTCTAAAGAATATTTAAGAAAATATATTGGAAAGAGACTTTTTATTGATGTTTAGTTTTCAAGAAAAAATTATAAACACATGAGAAACAATATTTTTCACTAATTTGAGCGTTTTAATTAGATACTCTTCCAATGGTAACTGATAAAGAAAATCAACTTAAAAATGTTTATGCTTTTAGTTTTGGGTGTTCCGCTACAAAGTTTCAAGGAAATTGAAGAACAACTGCATCATGTGAACATTTTAAACGCGGAAAATGCAGAAAGTACAGAAAGCGAGAACAGATTTGAAGTATTCCAAAGGGCTGTCTGGCTTTGTGCACATTTAAAAACTTGTGTAAAATTATTTCTAATCGTCGGTAAGAGAAACCAAATACAGATTATGAAACTAGAGGATTCGTTCTTAATAATATTCTTATTAACAAAAATAGAGCTTTATGAAGGATTTCGCTCAATTTTCAGCTATGTGTACCCTTAAAGGACGCAGATTTGTAATCTATTCTGCATTGCTTTAGTTTACAAATCATATGCCGTGCCTGTAACGATAAACCTGTCTCCAAAGCCTGCACTTCTAAATTTCCTGTCCACTACTGTGCTTGAAGCACCAATATAAGACACCTCAATTGACCTGTTGACCTTCGAACCTAGTGTTGAGAAGGCTAAACTGACCTTTTATTTAAAGTAATTAATTGTTCTTCCTCACAAGCCGTGTGTTGGACAAGGTCGGAAAGGTAGTATCAGACGACTGAAAAATTCAATGCCAATGAACCACGGACCCCCCATGCGGGTGCTCTAACCACTGAGCTACCATGCCAACATGCGGCACGACATTAAATTCTCCAAATGATTCGCATTTTCCCCGGTAAACCACAAGGATATCTCAAATTGTATTGAGATGATAAACCCCAATGGCGACTTACAATGTTGTAAGTACTTTAAGTCCCGGGCTGTTGCCAACCATTGTCCGTGGTTCAAATCCGGCCTTGGCATTGAATTTTTCAGTCGTCTGAATTCTACCTTTCTTATCCTTTATTTGTTTTATGTCGAGCCACCAATGAAGACGCTGACCGTACCTATCTCTGTGGGTAGGGATGCACCATCTGGATACATTAGGGACTCCGCTGCGTTGTGCTTGCCTCCATCAGATCTGGCCGCTCTTGGTATTCCATTACCTTACTCCTTCCTCCTGGAGGTTAAGAGGCACAATAGGCATAAAATCGCGGCAATTTTGAAAGCCCCCTCCCTCATCAACATATACCTACCCCATTTACATGTGTTTCAAAATGTTTGAAATTCAAATGTTTGAATCCGGTGGAGGTTTTAAAAATTTATTTCTATTCAGAGGAAGAAATTCTTTAGCCTCCGTAATTTGGAGGCCAGAGTGACAAAGCCCATTGTAAAAATACTACATCAGAAAAGGAAGTATAAATAGACGATAAAAATTACTATAAATATAAGGCAGACGTGTAAACCCTTGAGCAACTAAGCATAGAGGTAAAAAAATTTCAGATCAGTGGTTACGAATTCCTAGAAAGGCATTTGGAAGTTTCATTTTCAGATAAAAACTATGGATCACACTATAATCTGTTGTGATTTATACTTTCAGCAGTCGACAAGTTTCTGCAGGCAGGCAGTGATATAATAATCTCTTCTAGTAAAATAATGTAATAGTATATTGTGACTTTGTCCAGTATTTCAACTGTCACTTCACTGTTTTTATTTAGTTCAACCTCACTAGAAGTTCACTTAGTTCGCACTGTCACTTCAATAAAGTGAAGTAGTTCAATTGTGCGTCACTTCGCTTCTTCGTAACGTAGCCTCTTGTTCTGGATGGTTCGCTCGCTGGGGAGTCGAACACAAGACCTCCACAATCTCTCGCTCCGCAGTAGCACTCGCTGCACGTCAGAGCAGCCGTCACGTACTCTCTGGGAGAATGGCACCTTTCATCACACTGGAAACGCTCTCGCTAACTCACTGACTCCTCTCCTGAGAATGCTCGCTTGTATAGACAATGGAAATTTCCACAGGGTTCCCGAACGCTCTAGAAGGAGAAACATCCAGAAGATTGTGGTTATCTAGCGATATCGTTTCCAGTGTTTACGCTGGCCTGCAATAACGCAAGGTCACTAGGCTGGTATCATGTGCGCAGTTCCAGAAGTAATAACATCGATAAATGTGTTACATATACGCTATAATCTTAGAGGTATAAGACAAATTTAATTTATCGAAATATTATTTGCAATTAACGCTTATTTATTGTTAAATTACTGCGCTAGCCGTTTTTCGATTGATATTGTGCGTAGGAAATAATTCACAGCAGGCAAACTCCTTTCCCTACTTGCGCTTTTCGTTATTACATGAGGGGTGTTCTGATTGGCAGAACACCTGCACTTTAATGACGCTCATTAAGGTGCAGCTGCCAGACTACTCTGTTTCGATATGCTCTAACATAGAGATTGTTTAATGTACAGATAATTAAATAGCAGCACTACAATGCACAGCACTGAACGGGTTTCATTAAAGATATAAATTCCAATGCAGCAAGCTCATCTTAGTCCAAAGAATTCGCTGTCAATAAAAAGCTTGTATGGAGAAACTCCACGTGGATGGTGGAGATAATTAGAACCGCTATTAGAAGTTAGTTAGGCACACAAAAACTCGGGTTATTTTGTACTTGGATTCATTCATATTTTCGTGTCATTTCCATATTTAAAATTGTAGAAAGACTCAGTCAAATGTGGAGTTTAGTTCATCTTCAGGTTTTTTCTGTTGATACTAGGGCTGATCGAAAAGTAACGCACAATAACTTTCTTTTTTATGAAAGAGCTTCATAGTTAAAAAAAAAAAGAATTACAAATGAACTTACACCTTTTATCTACTTTTCGACATAGTCACCAAGTTTCTCAACACATTTCTCCCATCGTGATACCAGTTTCAATATACCCTGTTCGTAGAAGTCCGTTTCCTTGGAGTATAGCCATCTGCGGACTGCTGATTTCACTTCCACATTTGTCGCAAAGCGTTGGCCGGCCAGGAATTTCTTCATGGAACCAAACAGATGAAAGCACGACGGTGCAAGGTCCGGGCTGTGTCGTGGATGCTGGAGCACCTCCCAACCAAATTTGGTGATTTTCTGACAAACAGCAGCAGCAACATGGGGGCGAGCGTTGTCATGAATAATTCTGACATCGTCAGCATTCATGTTGTGGCGTTTGTCACGAAGGGCACGACGCAACTTCACCAAAGTTTTCATGTAGGCTGCAGCATTCACAGTGGTTCCGTGTTCAGCAAAGTCCACCAATACAGCACCATGCATATCCCAGAACACCGTCACAAGCACTTTCCTAGCAGATTGAGTCACTTTGAATTTTTTCTTCACTGGGGAACCAGCATGTTTCCACGCCATACTTGCCTGCTTGGTTTCGGGCGTGTAGTGGTATGCCCACGACTCATCACCTGTGACGATTTCTTTTAGAAAGTGATGGCCTTCTGCGGTCTACCGCGTTAGGTGATCCAAGCTCGTCATCATTCGCTGGCCCTTGTGGTTGTCTGTCAAGTTTTTAGGCACCCAGCGAACACTAACTTTACGAAATTTCAACGTATCATGAACAATATCGTACACTACACCATAGGAAATGTTGAACCGTTGCGATAAGGTTCGCAGTTGCACACGCCGGTCGTTCAAAATTGCCAGTCAATGCCTCTGACATTCTGCGGGGTTGCAACTGTTACCGGCCTTCCGGAGCGTGGCGAATCACCAAGGTTCACACGGCCCTCTAGGAGGAATGCACACCACCTGGAGACATTGCTACGGTCCAAACAATCATCCCCATACACGTCACGCATGTACCTGTGAATATCTTTCGGTTTATGCAAGTAAACTACAGCGCCATACGCCCGCCTGATCCTACGCCCTGAAGCATGTTAAGGAAACGGGGGATAGGAAAATTCGCGGCATTAGTAATGCCAGTCTTCAGCAAAGGTAGTAGACTTATCAGATGTAAAGAAAGACAAGTTATATCTGTATGAAATGCATATAAACACGGGAAATTTTCTGTGTTAATAGCGAATTCAGAAATTGTATCTTATTCAAAATAAAATCGAAATAGGGTCCGAGAAATAAAATGGATCAAGCAAAGCAGAGACATCAGTAGGTATCTTAATGTCTATGGGGAGCATTGTCACTTTGGAAACTCTTAAATTTGCACACGGAGCGGTTACGCAATATAGCAGCATCTGCTCCAATAAAATCGTGAAAGGGGAAGCCAGCTGAAGGGAATTTATTTTCTTGCCTTGGTGATAGAATATTCTGAAAGAAGACCTGAATATAATGGCTGTTGCATTTTCTTTGTGACGTGCTAGTGTTGTTGCAGAAACATTGTGCCCTGGTTTGTTCAACAATAAAGCTTTTATATAGTTTATAATATGGAAGGCATGTTTTGTAAATGATATCCTTGCAGACATTAATGTATAGGCTTGAGGTAAAATAATAATATTTATATTAACCAATGTACATAAGTTGAATATTAGCAAAGTAGGCCTACAGCTATGTTCAGACAAAATCAATCTGAACCTCTGGTTAGCACTGACACAATCTGGTGAGGAAAGAGTTAGCTGAGTGGCAGATTGTAGTCGGCAAGGCGGAATTTGAAAAAAGACAATTTTTGATTGTTGTTAATATTGTTAATCATTTAATAATCAGCGCTTTTTTGTGCATTACTGCGCATGATTTATTATTGCAATCAAATTATAAATGTGCTAAATAATTTTAACGTTTAACAGAGTTAACAGAGCTCTCCTAATGCTGTTATGAGATCTTCCACAACAGTTGGAATATTTTAGGCTTTACTAAGGTTTTAGAGACCTTTTCTTCTTGGAGGCAATATTTTAATACCTGAATAATTTCAATTGTACTTTGTAATAAGTAAATTCAATAACAGCCCGCCTTGAAACAATATGTATGTAACAGTCATTGCAAATGCTTATTTTTATTGTAAACATGTTTTATTAATGTTATGTGAATAATTATATACTTTAATAATGCAAGAGCTGTGAGAATAATAAGTTTTAAGTTGCTAATAATGAGGTAACCTTGTGGCAATAATGAGTTTAAGAGTTTTAAAAATTACTAGTCATGATTAGAGCAACGATAATGTAATGTCTGTGACAGTTTTAAATTAGCCAATCAACAGCAAAGAAAAGTTTTAAGTAAAATGCAGATATTCTATTGGACTAGAATTAGCCAATCAGAGACTTGAAATACCGAAGCTTAAGGGTTTTGACCGTTGAAAGTTACTCAATTGCTGGCAAACCTTGGTAGTGAACAGATGGAAGATGTGTTCTTTACAGAAATACTACGTGTGAATCGTTAAATATGTATACGCGCTAAGTGAAAGTATTTAAGATTCTCACAGTTCTTAAAAAGTGTAGTGCTTTATAAAAATGTGCAAGAATTAATAAAAGAAGTGAATTTAAAAACTGTGATGTCTACAATCATTGTCATACCGCACCCTGCCTAAGACACATGACTCTACAAACATTACTGACGCAGCCGAGGCAAATTCAAACATAAATAATATATAGAAGCAGTGTTGATAACAAAGTTAAATATTATAGTGTAAAACCTGGAGTGTAATAACAAAAACACATCTTAAAATCATCTTCTCGTACGTAGCAGCATATTGCGTAATAACAGTAAGTATTACGTAATCAACAAATTCAAACCGACGCCCAAAGCGTGTTGCAAATTCCATAAAGCAACTAATAATTTACGTAAAAACAATACGTAACAACATAACTTCTTCAAGTTTAAACATTACGCAACAACATTTCTACTTCTTCTTCCGTGGAATTCATACTTCGTGTGCCAGTAGAGCTGTTCTATATGAACCTACTAAACAGGTTTCTCCAAACACTTTTCAAATTGTAAACAAAAAATTATTTTGCTTGTTGTGGTATACGAAAACGAGGTCTTTTATTAAGTTTTGGCTCATTCCAGTATCTATTGCTTATAGTGGAGTTATATTCAGTTTTACAGTTATGAAACAAAGAAAGAATGCTCAAATTCCACAAACAGAATGGGAGTTAACACTTCAGAATGTCACTGCATAAAGAAAAAGCTTGTCAAAATCAGGTCAAGAGCCGTCGGCACTTTTTCATGGAGTAAATGATTATGGACAATGTAAAATTCAAACTATTCTTTATGGAAGCCATAGAATTATCTTTGGAAAATCACACCTTTGAAAGGATGTAACACTTTATATGTAAAGTTTTATGTATATCATATAAAATCAAACGTTTAGTATTGATTTCACATTTGTACCGTCGAAACATGTTTGAAATAATTGATTTATAAAAATGCTGTATAATTGGTAATCATTTTTAAAGTGCAATTTTTATTTAAATGCCTAAAACCGTGCAAAGCATGCATATTGTACATTTGCTGGCTCGAACCATTACCTGTTTAATACGCTGTAAAGCTTTGTACAAATAAAGTCTGTGACTAATTCAACAGAAGTGTTTTTTTATTGTGAATGGAAAGCATTTTAATCAATACTAGTTATGTGTTGCAAGAGTTTCGTGTAGTGACAAATAACGTTTCATTAAACTCGCTTCTAGTACAAAGTTTCGCAGAAATAATACCTTTATGTTATCGAAGTTCAAACACTGAACGTTTTAAAATTCTTTAACACGAATGCATACCTTTAAGCTATTTTCAATGCATGTAAGCTTAAACACCTTAAATCTCATTTTCTCAGTAATTACGAGAGCTGATCAATAAAGACTGAGACTAATTTTTTTCACAGATATTTATTATTCATTTCAATGTTGACATGGTCTTTTTCAAAGTAGTCCTCTCCTACTTGAATGCACTTTTTATAGCGTCTCTGCCGGTCCTCGAACACCTGGTACAGGCCATTCTTTGTCAGGTCTTTGAGAATCGCCTCATTTTTCTTCAGCACTGCTTCAGTGCTCTCAAATCGAATCCCACGGAGCTTTGCCTTTAGTGATGGGAATAAAGTGAAATCACAGGGGACAAGATTGGGGCTATAAGGCAGATGCGGCACACAGGTAATGTTGAATTTAGCCAAAAATTCCTGGACTTGATTTGCAACGTGAGGCCGCACGTTGTTGTGATAAGTTCTGGATGTTTCCTTGCAATGTGCTTCCTCGGTGTAGCCAATACTGACGTGTAGTACGCTGCTGTAACAGTGGTGTAAGTGGGAACAACAATCACAGCAGCTGTGTTGATGTTGACTTCAGTCATAGCAGAAGCCGAAGCACCAGGTCCACCTTGCTTAGCACAGAGGACTCGCTCTACTTTGAAGTCTTTGAACCACCTAAACACTGTTGCAGAGGTAGTGCATCTTCACCGTATGCTTGCTTCAGCTTTTCCAAAGTTTCAGAGGCTGTATATGATTTAAACGAAAACAAAATGTTATTGCTCCTCTTGTGTCACCTTCATTTTGTGGTATGCGAAATTCAACTAGGGTCAACAATATACAGCATTACTACCAACCTACCGATACGAGAGTGCTGTCGCCTATGGACATTATACACGAAACCCCGCTCTTTTCAAATATTCATGGTAGAGACAGGAAACTCTCAAGAAAGCTACAGGAAAAAATCAATCTCAGTCTTTATTGATCAGCCCTCTTATTTCTTTTATCAACATTTTCCCGTTTTTGAGACATTACTGGAGATAATGTCATTTCAATTTTACTGTGTTACACTAGCAATACTGAAGGTGTGGACCATCATAATTTTGTTCAAAATGCAGACGCACATTAGTAGTTTTTAAAGTTAACACAATTCAATTAAAATCCATTTGGTGGTTTATTAGAGAAAGCGTCACAAAGTTGAATGTTTTAACATGGATAAGATAGAACCTAAAGCATTACCTTAAAATGGGGACATTTATCAGCTTAAAAATAAAAGAAATCTGTTGATACATTCACATGACTTTCTCTACCCTATATCGTTTATTAATGGGTATACAAACTATTCCCAATAAAGCTCATTTTTCTATTACTTAATTTTAATCAAAATAAACCTTTGTAGAAATATCTACATAACACATTTCATTATAGACACAAAGGGAACAGCGATAATCAAATGTTTAAGAACAGGACTTTTCCATGTAATCGCGAGGAACAACTGGATATTGGCAGTACTTAAAAAGAATGGCCAAGTTAAGAACAATTCGAACCATTTATAACATATCTCAGAAATGGCTTATGCCAGTAAAAATTGTTTGAAATAACTGGTGGATTATAAAGAGATCTACATTTTTTGTGTGGTATGTTTTCGTCTATAACTTAGTCTATACCAGTTATACAAGATTGTACAACATTCCTTCCGAATGAAGAGGACTTCATAGGTTATTCCTAGAAAATTAAAGATATACATTTTACTTGTCATGTAAATATCTTTAATATATGGCAATTTAATCAAAATGGTAAGAGCCATTTTTAGAAAATAAAAACTTCCGAAAAATGTTCTATGTAAAGGGTAGCTGGAAGTGTCTGGATTTCTCGAAAACCTTCGTCTCGCATTTTTGGAAGATAATAAACTTGATTACCAAGTTTGGTACTTATCCGACTTTTTGTTTTTGAGTTATGCTGTTCACAGACATCCACGGACTTTTTTCTAAAAATATTTTTGGGCTCAGGAAGCCTCAAAACACGTATTTCCCGGGGAATCTCGACAACGAAATTTTGGGTGGAATACAATACTATATGTAGCAGAGAAAGTAAAAATACAGGCTACGACTTTCTCAGCGTATAGCGTTACGTTTTTTTGACCTTCACTGCTGATAATACACTACCCTTTGTGTTTCAGAGTGTCACACATAGAGAAATAAAATACATTGGATAGTTTAGTGTTTTGAAACCGACGCAACTCAGAAGGCAAATACGGATATTGTTATTAATAATACTACGCCAGCTTCAGCAACACGTGAGCAGCGTACTGTCATGGGAGTATTATCCCGGCGAATAAGCTTTCTGTACGCACATAAATTCTGCACATGACATCCGTGCTAGGTAGATGTTTCTTGCAGACTAAACATCCAGAACAAAGAGATAATCAGATAACAGTGGCCTAGGGCTCGCATCATATGCATCCTTGATGTAATGCATGGCCTGATAATTATTATTACAAGGACTGCGTTGCAAAAAGATGTTAAATTCCTCTTAATTAATATTCTGCGCCGTGAAGCTCCAGTTGTGTTAATAAGTAATGCGTCTTTCAGTCTGTAATAACAACAAGCTAACGGACAAGAGTATGATGAAAAGTAAACAGTCAAGCGATGTAGAACGTTCTTACACTTCAACAGTTCTTGTACAACTTAATGTCTTTCTTAGAGTAGAGAAAGAAAAAACATTGCTTTGTTGATCAACTTTAGAATGAAGAGATTTCAGTTTGTAGTTACGAACGATGATTGTGAAAAAAATTAAATTGCGTTTTATTTATGGACGCTCTTTAACTACTATGGTCCTTAGCGTCCCATTCTATATTGGGCGTGAAAGACTGGTCATTTTGCTCAGAGGCCGCTTTATCAGGCTTGAGGTTCTTTTACGTGCCGTAAATCTACACCGGCTTTACTTCCCTTCCGAAGGAAGCCATGCTAAGGATTTTTACGCCCGAAAAAAATCCATCGCCCTCCGCCGGGTTGGAACCCGCGACCTGGGGAACGAGAGACTAGAGAGACTAGCATGGTAACCACTACACCACGGAGGACGACGACGATTATTTGTGTCCGCTAAGACTGCCTCATGGGCGAACCATGCCATCTTCGGTGAAACAACGTCGAAAAATTCGTAATGGAATAAGAATTTTAAAAACCTTCTTCAATAAAGTACTAGCGTAAGCATTTGAACCTATTTTCGAATCCATCCCTGCCGACAGGTACCGAAGTCGTTAAAGCACGGACTCGTGAACGGGAGCTCTGCGGCTAAAATTCCAGCAGGGCCGTCCTCACTGACTGGGGTTTCTGCAGGTTTTCCGCAGTTCTCATCACTGGCAAATGCCGGGCAGGTACCCTAAACTTAGACCTGGAATGTTACCTTTCCAAATTTCAGTTATTTCATTTCATGCACCATCAGTGTTCACAGCCTGTGGTGCCGTGTGCAGTAAGAACGGGCGTTAAATGCTACAAAAAATAATAATATACCCATTGGTGAGGATTTTTTTGTGCCATGTAGGTATAGGTGCCCACTCGGCATTATGAGGACCTACAATTGGTAGCGTTCTCCACGAAAACCAACACGGAGGAGCCATGGTGCTAACCACATCATTTCTCAGTCGTGTACATGTGGGCGTGAGACCGGCGGCGTAGTCGTTTAGGCCGAGGCCCTTCATTGTCTGTCATGTCACGGATTCTCGATTATTCTACGTTCCTTCATTCTCCAAAGACTTCTGAAACAGCCTATAAATTACGTATATGTTAGCCATTGCAGTGCCCTCTTACAAACTGTATACATTTTGCTTCTCTCGGTCTGCAGACAGCGTGTGAAGTTTTGTAGCTCACTGTACCTTTATTGACCCACGATGTGTTGAATCAAAGACCGGAGGGTCATGTATACTTAAGGTTGACTGTACGTAAGATTACCACGAGATTAGATGATTCCGTGAATAATCCATAAACTGCACGAGTTGAGCTAGTAAGAGGGAGGGGACTCCTCTGTGTGATGTAAGCTGTACCGGTAGCTGCCAGGTATAGACTCTACCCTCCACCCCTTCTATGCTATAATATGTCAGTAACTTGATTGAGTGTATGTGTGCAATCAACCCGAGTTGCCAATAACTCGATTACGCAAGACTCAGCGAACTGCCTTGCAACTAATTTACCTTGTACGTGTATATTATCAATAAGTTAGGAGGGAGCACCTGACCTTTAAGTTATATTGTACTGTACAGTAACCTTTCAGTCTGCATTTCACGCTGACCTTCCAATTATTCTTAAAAGTTACTCCAAAAATTGCCCACACATGAAAACATGTGGTAATTTATATGGCTAAAACGGGCTAAAGCTGCTATATAGTAGGTTGACTAGAGAATCTGACACATTGTATACGGAATTATGTCAGAGTCAGTTATTCCTACCATGAATTCGTAAGTGTAATAACAGGTTCTGTTTCAATGATTTATTTTAGAATATCTGATCTAAAAGCTAATCGTTTAGACGACTACGATGACGACTAAAACGGCGACACGGTGATGATGACAATCATGATTATCATTTAATCTATTAATAACGATTCTTCTACATAAATTGAGTTTTTGAGGTTTTTTTATTTATGGACGCTCTTTAATGCTGTGGTCCTTAGCGTCCCATTCTATATTGGGCGTGAAAGACCGCTAATTTTGTCAGAGGCCTCTCTATCAAGCTTGAGGTTCTTTTACGTGCCGTAAATCTACGACACGGGACCACCGACTTTACTTCCCTTCCGAAGGAAGCAATGCTAAGGATATTTACGCCCGAAAAAATCCATCGCCCTTCGCCGGGTTTGAACCCGCGACCTCGGGAACTAGTTCTACATAAGTATTATGCAGCACATTCTGACCGAGCTCCAACCCTAACCTCCGAATCGCTGATTTCTAATTATTCTGGTTAAACAAATGTCTGGTTCGAAAGTAACATTGCGCGTCTAAGAATGTACATTTTTACTTTCTCTACTACGTATAGTAAGTAGGGGAATTATTTACTCCACCCAAAAATTCTATACCGAGATTTCACCGGAAATATATTTTTTGAGACCCCCTGAATAAAAAATTTTTTTTTTTGAAACATGTCTGTGTGTTTGTGTATGTCTGTCTGTGTGTCTGTGTGTGTGTGTGTGTCTGTGTGTGTGTCTGTGAACAGCATAACTCAGAATCGAACAGTTGGATAAACACCAAATTTGATATATAGGTTCAGTATCTTCCAGAGATGCGACACGAAGATTTTCAAGAAAATCCCCCACCCCAGATTAACCTTTACATGGAAAATTTTTTGAAAATGTTAATTTTCTCAAAAATGGCTCTAAAGATTTTGATTAAAATATCATATGTTTAAGATATTTTTATGAGAAATGAAATGTATATCTCGAATTTTCTGGGAATGTCTCCAAAAGTATTCTTCATTGTGAACGACTTTTGCATAACTGGTAAACCATAAGAGATAGACAAACTTTTACTACAGACAAAATATAGGTCACGTTAAAATACACAATTTATGTCATATACATTTTTGTTGTTGAGTAAACCATTTCCGAGATATTGCTTGTTATTCCCTTAAATTTTCCAATACTTTTTCTCAAATGGGAATTAGTTATTCTTTTTTTATGTCCTAGACATACAAAGAGAATGGAATACTCCACATAGCAACCAGCGCTTAAAAGATTTGACTATCGCTTAAAGCCTACCAATTCCCCTTGCATCTACAAGAAAATTAGCAATAAGATTAACATCTCGATTAACATGAAGCATATGGAGAATAAGCGTTTTTAAAAATAGTTTGCAGAAGAGTATAGGAAGTCAGGTAAGTGTAATACATCAGATTTTTTGTTACTAAGAAAGCATTTTGCTTTTTCGTTGTTAAAGTGTTTAATATATGTTTTAACAACCAATCAGGAAAGTCGACGAAATGATAAAATGAATACTGGTATGAGACCATGGTCCATAAAGTTGAAAGCTGCCTGACAATTGTCTTCTCCGGATAAGGGGAAAGTCTCCAGGAAACTTAACCCAACTGAATTTCGCATTTGCTTTCTGGAATATCCAGAATAAGTTACGAGAAGGTCAGGCCTGAATTCTTAGAGCAGCACAGGCCAAGCTAGTGGCTAGAACGCCGGCGCAGTAAGGCAAATCTATGGTTCAAATCTTCGTGAATGGCTTAAATTGTTCAAACCAGATTCCACCTTTCCAATTGAAAACTCTTTTAGGAACAGAATCTTAATAAATTCATAACCAACACTGAAAAGTATTCTTTATTTTTACTCTCTCTACCAGGTACACAGGTAGAGACAGTATTGCATTCCATCAAAATATTCGATATCGAGGTTTCAAATGAAAATATATGTTTTGAGATCTCCCTCAATAAAAAAGTATTTTTGGAAATAATAGGTCAGTGTGTGTGTGTGTGTGTGTGTGTGTGTGAACAGCTAACTCAAAAAGTAAAAGTCGGATAAATACCAAATTTAGTATTTAAGTTCAGTGTCTTCCAAAGGAAATCCCCCACTCCCAGCTTCCCTTCATATGGAACATTCTTCGAAAATTTTTATTTTCTAAAAAATGGCTCTAACGATTTTGTTTAAAATAACAAATATTAAACATGGTTACATGACAAATAAAATGCATATCTTGAATTTTCTGGGAATAGCCTGTAAATTCCTCTTCATTCGGAAGGAATTTTGTATAATCTTGTATAACTGGTAAACGTTAAGCGAAAGACGAAAACGTACTACACAAAAAAAATGTAGATCTGTTTAAAACACTATTTATTTCAAATAACTTTTTTTTGTGGCATCAACCATTTCCGAGATATCCGTTATTAATGGTTCGAATTGTTCAATGCTTTGTCGTTCAATACTTTTTCTCGCGATGGCATTAAGAGAGTATGGAGTTTTAAGGCCAGCGTATAGCGTCCAGTTGTTAAACATTTGACTATCGCTATTCTTTGTGTAATGCAGCTCTTTACGGAAACGTTTATCTCGTTTAAAATGGAAATAAACATTCATAAGAATAATTTGTGTACCCACTAATAAGCAACAGAGGGTAGAGAAAACAATGTGAATGTAACACATCCGATTTTTCACACGCATGTTAATAAGAAAGGAAAAACGAAATAGAAGAAGGTTTTAACTTAAAATGTACATGCAACTTTTTATTTGCAGGTAGAAGGCATTATTTTAAATTTAGAGTGAAGTAGTTATCTGAAAATAAAGAAACAGAATATCCAGTTGTAAATTTAGCTGTGGCAGTAATCTGTAACGCAATTATGTTTTAATATGGTCTTCGAGTGGACGCTTGGCCGGAATAACGGGAACTTTCTTGGGGCCAGGAAACACGCTGTTAGCCGGCGAAGTCGGATCTTTCAAGTCCCTTAAATTCAAGCGCATAGGTTACATTACAGTAACTGCATGTCTTCGTTATAGAAAATGTCGGACTCCCTATTGCGTGGTTGCTATTCCTGAACTATAGTTATTCTATGGGGATTTAATTTTAAAAGTTTAGTGGCATACCAAGCCGAGATTTTCGGAATTCCTGATTCGTATGCAAAATTTCTTTGGACTTTGTTCTAACTTTTGTCCGATGTCACTGAGTTTTTCTTGTGTAAGAACACGACGTTTTGATTTCGGTTCCTTATCAAGAATAGATCCCGCTTCCCTAATCTATTCACAAGATTAAGAACCATTTCTCTGCGAGGCACACAGCAGGGAATCGCCGTCTCACTTCTCTGCAAGAGCTTGTTGTCACATAGGAATCTTACAAGAAGATTCAATGTGCTAAAGTATACGAACTTTTTGGTATTATAGCAGCATGTGAAACACGTGGTCTCACAACTTATCAACCTCTTTATAAAGACCTCACGTCAACTGGTTAGCCGTCATACGTACAGGAGGGAACCGGTGTAGGGCAAGCAATTCTCCGTAATACGGCCACGCGGCAAAGCGAAGGCTGTATAATCTATTGTCACGCCCGGCTACCTTGTTCCATCACTCCAAATCCGTCCTATCAAGGCACAGCCAGTCCAATCCCTGTAAGGTCACCGCGATGGGGCACAGATAGCAGAACAAAGCTAAGATAAAAGAACTAACTAAACCTGTACTTATCGGTTGCAAGCCACAAATTGGTTTGGTAAGAGGCAGGAAAACGAGTGACGCAGCCCTGCTGTACAAGATATGTGTCGCATTCACACAGCTTTCTCTACTCACTCTACACTGTTCTTACAAAGGCTTATTCTTCTGCTTACTTCTTGTTAATCGAGATAAACCTTCCGTTGTATGTATAAGAAGTATACAGTAAGTTAAAGCGATTGCCAGATATTTAAAAATGGGGTCTCTGTGTGATGAAACAACGAATAGCGGTTCACAACTCGAAAACAAGTATTTGAAAATTCAAACCAATAAGAAAGTTTAACTCAAAAACGGCCAAAACCACAGAAAATCTCTTTGACACAAATTGTTTTTTTTTTGTATTAAGTTTCATTTATACCCCGCCTTTAACTACATTGGTCTTATCGGCGGCTCGTATTCGTTGGGTTTCTTGCACTTCGTTTTGTTTTTATCATTAGATCCCACACACACTCTCTCATTTATACTTTCAGACTCTGGGGAGGGTAGGGAACAGTCTTGGCTAGACAAAAATTCCCTCCTCCCAACCGGGAATCGAACCCGAGACCCCTCGCACAGCAGGCAGGGCTCTACCGACTTAGCTACGGCGCCAGCCACATAATTTGCGAGCTTTAACGAGATATGCATTTCTTGTGAAGTAAAGTTTTTCCTATCCCTTACGGTTTATTAGTTATACAAAAGACATACGTATTGAAAGCTATTCCCAGGAAATTCAAGATATACTGCCTATTTGTCATGTAAACATCTTAAACATGTGGTTATGTAGAGAAATAAAAATTAATGAAAAGATTTCCACGTAAAAGGTGGTTTGTGCTGGTGGGGGGGTTTCTTGAAAATCTTTCTGTCTCATCCTTGAAGGACGCAGAACGTTAATACCAAGCTTGGTATGTAACTAACTTTTCGTTTTTGAGCTATGCTGTTCACAGACACACGCACACACGCAGATACGAATCTTTTTCTATAAATATCTTCTTTATTCAAGGGACCTGAAAACGTGTATTACCATTGAATTGGGTGGAATGCAATACTTCCTGTACTTAATCTAGGCAAGCAGCAGAGAAAATAAATGTTGCACGATGATGTAGTTACTGCCCCACGAATGGAAGCCAATTTGAAGTAGTTTAATTGTTGTAGCGGTTGCACCACGTATTGCGGGAGATATGTTTCTTGGGGTGTTCGCCCCGCGTACGATACCAACTTTCCGGTGGCCTTCGCCCCACGTTTACAAATCAACTTTGTACTTTAATGTTTATTTAAATATTATATATGCCTCGGCTGCGTCAGGAGTAATTTTCAGAACACGTATCTCTTAGCAGGGGTAGTACGGCTAAAGAACAAGGCTTACACCAATTATAATTGTATTGTACTTTTTTTTTATTAATCCTTCACACGATTTAAATAACACTTCACTGATGTATGCTACTGTAGATTATTGTTATTTGCACTTTTAAACATGTAAACTTTATATTATTCTAGCCGCAATTAAAATTTATGTCTCACATTGAACACGTACCAAATCTGACTGATTGGGTACGCTATCTTGTAGCGTCTGCCGCCTGAATTTGTACTTTTTCCTATTTCAAGTCTCTGATTGGCTAAGCCTACTCCAAAAGAATACTGTTATTTAACTTAACCTTTTCTAGTTTTTGATTGGCTACTTTTAAATATTACATTATTGTTCCAAGAATTATTGGTAAGCTTTATTAAACTATCTAATTTATTGTTGTCTCAAGGTTACCTCATTGTTAGCAACTTTCGGCTTCCACTTTATAATTCTGTTTGCTACGAAGAGTAGCTTGCTTCTATTCTCACAGCTCCTACATTGTTAGAACTACGTAATACATTCACAAACATTATTATACATGTACATAATAATATAAACATAATACAATGACTGTTACATACACTTTATACATTATACACATATTGCTTTAAGGCGCGCTTTTATTATATTTTATGCTATATAATTAGACTGATATTATTTAAGTGTTAAATATACTGCCTCAACGGGAATAAAAAAAATCTTAGTTTATCTAAACAGACGTGTAAGAAATCGTTAACATGAACTATCACAAAGCTCGCAAAGCTAGAAAACAAAATAGTGTTGCGAAAGTGCTGTCATTTTTACGCACGTTTCAGCAGCCCTCGGATTCATTGCTGCGTCGACTGTTTTTGCTCCTAGATGCCCAGAAACGTATAGCACCGGAACGAAGTCGAACTACAAGGTGGATCTTTGTGCTCTATATAAGGCGAGCAGCGACAGCAGTTGCCTTGTGTTCCAGGGAAACAAGCGACGAGCAAAACAATTAGAAAAAGTTGTGTTGTTGAGTTTGCTCTTACATAAATAAAAGCAAATAAAAACTTAATTTGCTTCCATTTATTTGCTACAGTATGTTTTTCTGTGCTTTCTGCATTCTCGATTGTTAAAAAGCACGTTGGGTTTGTCTCTCTTAGGAATCGCTTTGACGTTCTGTCATAAAACTGTAATTTCAAACCAAAATTCTTGTTTTTCTTCTTCTTTTATTTCCAGGACACTCCTTTGTGATGAACACAGAAAATGATGAGACCTACATAATCTTTTATTATTTTGGGAAGAAATAAAATGTTATTTTTCGAAGGGGCTCTGATCCCAAATTATATACATCTCTTTTGAGAAAACTTATGGGTCCGACAACACGCCTTCTCTTTATAAGAGTATATTCTGCGCTGTGTTGTTTGTCTATTTTCTTTTCGATATCCTGGAATTTCCAGTTAAAATGAAGAGATAGTCATTTGCCCAACTACTTAACTACAGCAGGTAGAGGAAGAATGACTTTCAACGCAAAACTTTGATGTTGACAAAACTAACAAAAAGGAGGTTTTAGGAAAATATCTGCTCGCGAACGCCCGTGTGTGAAAAACTAACTTCATTTAAGAAGGACAGTCTGGGGTTTTAAACAAAATTCCTCGCTCCAAACAAACGTCTAAATATAACACTTTCCTCGGTTTTTCTTCTCTCAAAATACCTCTGTATTTTGATTTAAAACATCGTTTCTTTGAGACATAGACGTGATGAATGACATGAATGTTTTGAATTCTCTATGAATAGCCTATGGAACCCACTTAATTGTTATTGAAGTTTATATAACTGGGAAACAGCAAGAGATAGATAAAACCTATTCTATAACAAATAACCTCTCTATAGCAATAGAAGTTTCCTAAATATTCGATGTTACTCTTTTGAATTCTCGAGTATTTTTTCGCAAGACCGCTATTTTGTTTCTCTTGAGGCTATGAAAAGAGTACGCGGTATCAAGGCCAGCAAATCTATCAGGGAGCATATAGAAAAAATGTCTATTACATTCACATGACTTTCTCTACCCACTATAATTTATATTTATATAGCTTCTACAAACTACTTTGACGAAAGCTTGTTTTTCTGTCTACTTCATGTTAACTGAGATTAAATTTGCAGAATAGTTACACATTTCCTTCTAAGTACAAGAACTGACGGTCAGATGCTTAAAAACGGGTCACTTTAAATTCCGTGGCATCGGAAGAAACAAGTGAGTAGCGACTGCACTTAAAATGACTAAAGTATTGAAAAGTTGAAACCAATATTACCAGATATATCGGAATTGAAAGTTATTTGAAACATTTGGGTTTTCTAGCAGATCTATATTGTTTGTGTTCAGAAGCTTATGGTTTACCCGCTTTACAACAATATGCAAAATTAAGAATGCAGAGGACTTCACAGGCTGAAAATTTAAGATATACATTTTGTTTCTCATGCAAATATCCGAAATATATGGTACTTTAATCAAAATCGTTAGAGGCATTTTTGAGAAAATCAAAAACATCGAAAATGTTTCCATGTAAAGGGTAGTTTGGGGTGGGAGATTTGCTTGAAAATGTTCATCTCGCACTGTTTTTACTGATTGTCGGAGGGGACTCGACACTGATCCACAAGGGAGGGAGGAGGAGGTGAGAGGAGACACCGTGCGGCCGGAACCAGGAGTGACGGCACAGCAACGTCAGGGTCCCTACAGTTTCCAGATTGAGATGCCCCGACAGTCGGACAGGCAGACCGGAGACCCCGACCCTACACAGAGGGTCCAACACCCCGCTCCGAAGGGGTCATCCTTATACCCCGACAACCAGCCGAAAGTTCCACAGAGAGCATGCTTTTACCCTGCCATGCCGCACCGGAACACCATCGCCGACACTTCCAATCCTGAAACACACCTAACGGGGTGAAGGAAGAATGTAATGATGAATGGAACGAAATGGAGCGACAGGAAATTCGGGGGCTGAAAGTAACCACTATAGCATTTGCCTGACGACCCGTGAAAACCGCCGAAAAACCCATGGGTCAGAGTGGGCGGTTACCGAGAATCGAACCCGGGACCTCCCGAAAGCGAGTCGCACGCATTACCGCGGCGCCATCTCGCTCGGTCTCGTATATTTTAAAGATAGTCAACTTAAATACATAGTTTGGTATTTATTCGACTTTTAGTTTTTGGCTTATGCTGTTCACACACGCATGGACCTGCTACTAAGAATACGTTTTTGGATTCAGTGGGCCTCGAAACATGTGTTTCTACTGAAATCTCGATATTGAAGTTTTGGATGGAATGCGGTACATCACCTACTAGGCAGATGAAATATTGTGGCGTATCAGTAAGTTCATTGTCATTACCAGACGCACTGTTGTGTTGCATTGTTGCTACTAGACATAGCATTGGTGGGTTTCTTTGATTTTTCGGCTAAACGAACGCTCCTTTTGGCGCGGACCACGGCAAATGGAGGGCTCTGTTTGAAATTCGTCTGGTATGACGCCAACCCTGACTGGCGTGGCTAGACACGGTTGGAGGGGGGTATAGTTAGTGTCACTTGCGTGAGAACGGTCGTTGTAGCAAGACATAGTAGAGTCCCCAAACGTTTGTTAATACATTCAGGTAATGTGTGTTATGTAATTTTTTGTGTAATGTAAAACCCCACGCCTTCCTCTAAATCTACACACCAAGGTCCTGGTCTTCTTGCTGTAACGAGTTGCATGCTGGGGTGAACTAAATTTATTCATTTTCTGGAAAACTTTTGGCACCCACCCCAGCATGTAACAATACCTAGTAATGCAAAACCTAATGGTACATGGTAGAGAAAGGAATAAGATTTTGTGTGGATAATTCTTAGAAATGAAATTAAATGATAGTGGGTAGAGAAAGTCATGCGATTATAATGATCTCAGGATTTTGCATAACCTTTCTAAAAATAGTTATTCAGAAACATGACTGGATAAGTTATGATATTTGCTGTTTGGAAGTTTTCCTGCCAGAACAAGTTTTTGTATTCAATCATGGCTGTGCTGTACAGTAAGGTTTTATTTGATATGTCATGACAAGTGCAAGTGCTTTGAATACTTTCTTTATTTTAGGACATATACGAGGCGTGGTTGCCGTTTTGATATTTTGCCACTGCAGTCGTGATTTTGAGCACGCGCGATCACTTCCTCCAATCATTAGGAAGCCAGACGCCATCGAACAACCCGCCGACTGTGAAGTCAGATCAGTGATTCGTTTTTTGAATGCGAGAAATGTTACGTCAGCAAACAGTCACCGCTAATTGTGTGAGGTTTATGGGGAAACAATAACGAGTGACAATGCCCGGCCACACACCACCAAACAAACTCAAAATCTGATCGCACCATTTTGCTGGGAACAATTCGACCACCCTCCCTACAGTCCAGTTTAGACACAAAGCGATTTTTATCTGTTTCTTCATCTGAAGAAATACCTTAGTAGAAAATATTTCAACAACGATGATGTTGTGAAACAAGAAGTGTAGACTTAGCTTTCATCACAGGTGGCATCATTCTTTGACGAATGATGATAATGATAATAACAACAACAACAATAATAATAATAATAATAATAATAATAATAATAATAATAATAATAATAAGGTATTCGAAAAATAATGTAACTTATTAAAAAAATAATCGCTGCTTACACTCAGATGAAAAATAAAGGTACGAAAGAACAGAGGGGTCCCCTAAACCGGGCAGAGCAGCGCACGCAGGCCAGTCGGCCCCTAGGCCTTCTACTAGTGGCTCCTGGGAGGGAGGGAGGGAGGGAGGGATGAGGGAAGAGACCCGAAAGGCGAGCAGATCCGGATGACGACGGGCACATCACAGGCACGGTCCCTAATGCTCCCAGACTGAACGCTTCCGACGACGCCGGTCCTGCCCATAAGCCACCCCGGGGTTGGAGCCCACTCGCAGCGACTCCAGGGAAGAAACTTCTACAGGACGCACAGGAGCAACTCGCCGAAAACCGTTGCCTGGTCCTCCAATCCTGAAACAGATGACAAAGAAGATGGTGGATACAGGAAATGAAGGGCAGGAGAGTCGTGGTAGAAGAGGAACCACCCCAGCACACGCTGTCGACCCGGGGAAATCACGAAAAACCCACAGGCCAGAGTGGGAGATGGCCGGGAATCAAACCCAGGACCTCACGAATGCGGGTCAGAGACGTTGCTGTCTGAATCATCCCACCCATCAGTATTACTCAGGTGAGTTCATTTACATTTACCCCCGAGTAATATTCAATAATCTCCACGGGTCACTAGGGGGTTCTTGGGGCGTCTGGAGAATGCTGGAGTGGTTTGTTTCATCCCCTGAATTGTCATTTCCTACATCCTACACCTCGTTTGGTCTATTTCAGGGTTGGAAATGTCGGCGATGGTGTTTCGGTGCAGCGGCGCAGGCAAAAAGGATGCTCTATGCACACTTTCTCCATACCTTGGCCTTAGGCTGGTTGCTGGAGTATAAGGACGGCGTCTCAATCTGGAGACTGTAGGGACCCTGTCATTGCTATGCCGTCACTCCTGGTTCCGAACGCCTTCCTCCCGGGGCGCCCCCTCGTGGGGCATCGGTACAATATCCCCATCCCTGGATCGGTGTCGAATCCCCTCTGCTTCATAATCCAATCCAAGGGTTACTAAGTTTTTATTTATTTGTTAATATTAAGGCAGCGTGGCCAAATAGCCTTATATTTGACGTATGGCATATTGAAGAATTATAATATTGATAAGGCTGATTTTGATGTACTTGGCACTTAAATGTCAATATGAGCTGAGTCTAATATCTGAAGGAAGATATCCTATGTAAAATATAATTCTAAAATATTAATAGAAAAGATACTATTTGCACTGGATGGCTCTGAAAGAAAATGTAATATTAATTTAATTATTTACAAATTACATATCTAAGTGTATGAGAAAATTGAAGCCATACGGCTTGCAGACTACAACGTTCCGGGTCCTTGTCAGAACGGGTAAGGGAGCTTGCATATTGAATCATAATTTCAAGGAATTTCTACATCCTTATAATGCATCTTTGAGAACAATTATTAGCTAAGAGACCTAATACTTTAATTTGATTTACGGTTAGCTAATTCTTTAACCTTGGTTTTCTAAAACTTTATTTTGTCCTATTTAGGTTTGTAACCTTAAAAAGTATTTGAGGTAGCTGAAATTCTATGAGTACTTTTAGAGTAATAATATGTAATACAGACACTATTGCGGATCTTTAACACCCAGGGAGGAACGGGTGAGGTGAAGGAACCGCAGGCTGGACGGCTGAGACGCGCGGAGGTCCCTAAGGATACCAAGCTTGATGACTCGGCCACACCGTCGGGCTGATCAAAGAAGGCTTCCCTCTGGCGGAACCAGGGAGAACTCTACCCACTCGAAGCGGCTTAGAGAAGGCTGCCATCCGGCACGACCGAGAAAACTTTCCAACGAGCAAGCAGATGGCGCAGATGCAGCACTGCTGCAAGTGCTGATGCGAGTATCAGAAAACACCTACATTGCACTTATTATCAACACTCCGACGCACAGATCTCTGCTTGGAAAAATGTAGATGCAACAGGAAGTTTGAACTTTTGTTTGGTTATTTCAGTATTCGATGAGTACATAATCTGAGCACTACCAACAGCGGGAGATGGGCCCGTCCGTTAAATATAGATGGTAACTGTCATCAGATGGACAATTTGGTTCATTATTTCGGTATTAGATGAATAACCTGATGTCAGTATTAGATGAGTACCGAACCTGAGTACTAGCAACAGTGGGAGATGGGCCCGTCCGTTAAATATAGATAGTAACTGTAATCAGACCGACAATTTGGTTCGTTATTTCGGTATTAGATGAATAACCTGATGTCAGTATTAGAGGAGTACCGAACCTGAGCACTACCAACAGCTGTAGATGGAGCTGTCCGTTAAATATAGTAGCCGAGATCAGACCGACAATTTGGTTGGTTATTTCAGTATTAGATGAGTACATAACGAGTACTACCAACAGCTGTAGATGGAGCTGTCCGTTAAATATAGTAGCCGAGATCAGACAGACAATTTGGTTGGTTATCTCGGTATTAGATGAGTACATAACCTGAGTACTACCAACAGCTGTAGATGGAGCCCTCCGTTAAATATAGTAGCCGAGATCAGACAGACAATTTGGTTGGTTATCTCGGTATTAGATGAGTACATAACCTGAGTACTACCAACAGCTGTAGATGGAGCTGTCCGTTAAATATAGTAGCCGAGATCAGACCGACAATTTGGTTGGTTATTTCAGTATTAGATGAGTACATAACGAGTACTACCAACAGCTGTAGATGGAGCTGTCCGTTAAATATAGTAGCCGAGATCAGACAGACAATTTGGTTGGTTATCTCGGTATTAGATGAGTACATAACCTGAGTACTACCAACAGCTGTAGATGGAGCCTTCCGTTAAATATAGTAGCCGAGATCAGACAGACAATTTGGTTGGTTATCTCGGTATTAGATGAGTACATAACCTGAGGACTACCAACAGCTGTAGATGGAGCTGTCCGTTAAATATAGTAGCCGAGATCAGACCGACAATTTGGTTGGTTATTTCAGTATTAGATGAGTACATAACGAGTACTACCAACAGCTGTAGATGGAGCTGTCCGTTAAATATAGTAGCCGAGATCAGACAGACAATTTGGTTGGTTATCTCGGTATTAGATTAGTGCACAACCTGAGTACTAGCAACAGCTGTAGATGGAGCTGTCCGTTAAATATAGTAGCCGAGATCAGACAGACAATTTCGTTGGTTATCTCGGTATTAGATGAGTGCATAACCTGAGTACTACCAACAACTGTAGATGGAGCCCTCCGTTAAATATAGTAGCCGAGATCAGACAGACAATTTGGTTGGTTATCTCGGTATTAGATGAGTGCATAACCTGAGTACAAACAACAGCTGTAGATGGAGCCTTCCGTTAAATATAGTAGCCGAGATCAGACAGACAATTTGGTTGCACCATCTCATAATGAATAGCAGGTTAGCTGAGAAATTGAAACCAGCGTTAGTTTTTTTTCACAAAGATCGGAATTCTCGGTTTCGATTCTCGGAGTGTATTTTTTTATTTCAGTTGCTCATGTCTTGCCTTTCAACAATATTCCTGTTGATCACGACCGTTGTTCAAAAACATTCTCCTCACGATTGTGAAGACTGTGACAGCGCTCAGCACTTAGGGAGTGAAGTAGCGGCTGATTGGATGCAACTATTCATTTCATTTAGGTATCTTATGTTTGGTTGCAATTTACAACAGAATATACATATTTACACCTCCAGTTCTTTTTCTCATGAAGTTCCATTTGTAAGTTCCATTGCCATTCAGTGACAGCTGTTAGAGTTTGAAGCAAACCCTCGAGTTCCTTTGTTGTTTTAGACAGTGCAGTTCCGAGTTAATTCCTAGCATATTAACAAACGTACTTCAATGAAAACTCTGGCTATTTTTCTAGCAACAATTATAATGTGTAATGCTTTAATTCCTAATTACCTATTCATAAATCTGCTGGTACAATATTTACTTTGTACCGGAAAATTGTAGTGCAAATTAGTGACTATAGTTACATTATAAAACCAAATTTACTATAGATGATCGTCAATGTAACAAAAATAATACTAACTCTTGCAGATATAATGCATCCGTTAAGATCTGTTGGTAGTATAGAAGAAAACGCACTTCCTTCACACAGGTAAGCTGCAGTGATCGTGTTTAATAAACATAGCACATCACCTTAAAGAATTTCGAAGTCTATTGAATAGAATAACCCACTTTGGTGATATTTTTTTCTCACACGTTTGACATAAAGTACTAAAAGCAATAGCCATCTTTCCATACAGTAAAAGATAAACTCTCTTTGCTAAGTAAAGTTGCTGATTTAGATTTATGAATAAACCAAATATAAAGGAAATTCTAATCTAGCGCACAGTATCTTGGAATCGTGTGGGACCTCTGCGCGTCTCTGTCGGTCAGCTTGCCTGCGACCTATTGCCTTCTGTGGTTCCTATTCTTCATCCGTTCCTCCTGGGGTGATAATCACAAAAGATCCGCGTTGGGTGGAGCTGCGAGGTTTTCTCTTCCCAACGATTGAATTAGTGTTCGATCTGGGGAATCCCATATAAACATCTCCTTTAAATTGTATTCTTTAGAGTGATATTCTATTTCCCAGTATAAGTGCAATTTGTATAGCACTTTATGGATTTTTTCGGGTGTAATAATCCTTAGCATGGCTTCCTTCGGAAGGGAAGTAAAGCCGGTGGTCCCGTGTCGTAGATTTACGGTACGTAAAAAAACCTCAAACCTGATAAAGAGGCCTCTGAGCAAACTTTCCGGTCTTTCACGCCCAATATATAGAATGGGATGCTAAGAATCATAGCCGTTAAAGAGCGTCTATAAATAAAAGCTCAATATACAGGGTGGGCCATTTAAGTTGATACTGTGTAATATCTCCAAACCTAAGCGTTGTAGAAAGAAATGTCTTTGATAAAAACTGCTTGATATTATAGGAGAAAGTAAATGCCATTAGTCTTGTTTTATTTAGAGGACGTTGTGATGGTCAATTGTAGTTTCCCATTTAAAAAAAATAAACTCACCCTAAAATGAATACCATAACGTCCTCCAAACAAAACACGAATAATTGTATTCACTTTCCCCCATAATATAAAGCAAGTTTTATCAAAGACATTTCTTTCTACAACGGTTAGTTTTGCAGATACTGTACAGTCTCAACTTATGGTCCACCCTGTATATACCTAGCCATGCGGGATGTCCCCTCTGTTCCCTGGTCATAGTTCACAGCTTCAACAAGAGGAATATAGGTATAGGCGATTCAGGACACCTCACGCGCTGCGACCACCACAGATCTATTGTGGCTACCACCCCCGAGGAGGAAGGTATGAGGTGAAGACGCCATAGAAAGCCACGCAGACAGGCCACAGAGACGCGTGGAAGTCCCTAACATTTCCAGGCTCGCAGACCCGTCTCACTGCTCAAGCCGCCGAGAGAGAGCGATGAACGACTCACCAATCAAGCAGCCTTCTGGCTTCCACGGGAAGTATTCTTTCCATTGAACATGCATCCGTGCCATCTGCCGGCACCGCCATACGCCACGAAACCTTGAATCACACTTAAAAGATATCGTCCTCAGTGTCTAGGGGTACCATGCTAGCCTATAGTTTCCGAAGTTGCGGGTTGAAACCCGGCGGAGGGCGATGAATGTTTTCCCAGTGGTCCCGTGTCGTAGATTTACGGCACCTAAAAGAACCTCAAGCCTGATAAAGAGGCATCTGAGCAAAATTTCCGGTCTTTCACGCCCAATTAGAATGGGACACTAAGGGCTATAGTAGTTAAAGGGTGCCCTTAAATAATAACTAAATTTTACAGCTGAAAGATAAGAGGAAAGCGGAATGAAAGGGAAACGATGGAAAGAAAATCGTGGTGGAGAAGAACCACCCCAACATTCGCCTGCTAACCCCGGGGAAACAACGAAATATCCATGGGTCAAGGAGGACGGTCGCCGGGGATCGAACCCGGAGCTCCTGAATGCGATTCGTACACGCTACCACGGCAACACCTCGTTTGGTAGCAAAGGAATAAGGCAATCTAATCAGTCATAGTGAAAGTTGGAGGACGTAAAAGACATTTTGTAATTATATTTATATCCTCAGTCTCACATTACAGAGACGAAGTTCGACGTCATTGTGTTTACCACTTGATATATATCTTATTCTGCAAGACCATAGCTTTTTAGTCTTCGAGCTTGCTAATTGTTATCTTTTTTAGTGTTTACTAAGGCAGGATATTTAGCCACAAAATCAATGTTTTATCTTCGGCTACATGACAATCAAAACACAAGTTAAACTATAAGCTAGCAAGATGATAAAGTCGGTAGTAAAAATCGTGTATTGGTGCAAAACAAGAGGATTCAACTTTATTAGGGAAGAGCAGTGATGCTGTTCGGGAACGAGTTTGTGAAAATGACAACCTTCATTTTCCAGTCTGCTGGTCAAAGCATCGCTGGCTAGATAAGCTTCAAATTTATGAATGGCTATCTGTTAATAAAAATGGGTCGGGATGTTCAATATGCAAATCCGTAGACATAGTATGGACCGCAAAACACAAGGTTTAAAATTAACCCTTTCGCTGCTACGCATTTATGGCGTGGCATAGGGTGTTCAATGGAGGGGCACACCTCGCGCACTGCGATATTTGTGAGATCTAATACGGCTACCACCCTCCCCCCAGGAGGAAGGGATGAAGCGAAGGAGGCTACAGGCAGCAGGCAGAAAGACTACAGAGACGCGCGGAAGTTCCTAACAATTCCAGGCTCGAGGACCCCTCCTACTGGAGCTGCCCAGAGAGGGCGCTAAACGACGCGTAAACCAAGCAGCCCTCTAGAGCCCACGAGGAAATACTCTTTCCTTTGAACAAGCATTCCCGTTGTCTGTGCGGCACTGCCCTACGTCACGAAATCTAGCGGCACAACTGAAACATGACAAGGAAACGGAATGAAAGGGAAATGATGAAAAGGAAATCGCGGTAGATGAGAAACCACCCCAGCATTCGCCTACCGACCAGGAAAACCACGAAAAACCCAAGATCAGAGCGAGCGGCCGACGGGAATTGAACCTGGGACCTTCCAAATGCGAACCTTACACGTTACTTATCGCGTGGTATTGACTAGCCTGCACAAATCTTGGTAGACAAAAAGTTTCTTCCCTATTTGAGACCACTTATATTTGCTGACATGACTACTACAGTTTCTGTGAATACAGGGTGGAACAAAGAGAACATGCAGAGCCAGAACGGTTTCGGTAGTTTAAACAATATAAACAGTATCTATATAAAATGCATATAAACATGGGATACGTATCAAAAATAAAAGTTAAATGTGTTACATTCACATTACTTTCTCTGCTCACTCTTCTACAAACTTTTATTACTAAAACTTATGCTTCTGCCTACTTCTTACTAATAAAAGTGACATTTGCATAAATACTGCTATTACACATTTTTATGTGGGCACACGCTTCCATTTATGCCGTTACCACAGCTTCGGGAGGCATTTTATCACCTTTCTCAGCGGGCGCGTACATTGCAGGGAGGGGTATGTTTGGAACGTTCTGCCTTTCTTGTTCGACCGAGCAGTGGCGTGCGTTAACTGTAGCTCACGCGATGGGTGCAAATGTTTCGGAAGTGCATCGGGGAGGAATTGTGGTTATGTGGGAAGCCAATTTGCCATTTGAAGACATTGCTAGGGCAATACCATGCCGCATTCACATGGACAGATTACTAAAATTATGTGTAGTAAATGTGTCCTCTTTACGAGTAGAAAGTATAATGTTTTTAAGTTTTACATTTTGTTGCCATTAAACATATTGTTTCGTGGAGATATTGTGCAGTTTTATTTAGTTATATATATTTAATAATGGTTATTATAAGGGATGACGATTAAAACTATTGCTCAAAATTGTATATTCATATTGATACATGCTGGGGCAAGGGCCAAAAGGTTTCCAGCAAAATATTATATTTTAATCACCCCAACATGCACATGGGAGAAGCGTAGCACAGACACTGCGAGAGGACCAGGACCTTGATGTTCACATTCCGATCTAGGGTTGGGATTTTGTAACAAATTACACAAATGTCACATTATTCACATTACCTGTGGTTTATTAATAAAGTAATTTGTGGCCCTACATTACATACACAGTTAATAAGGATTGAGGGGAGATGCCTCACACACACACGACTTACATCTTATACACACTCACTTCAAGTCTTGGACTGACGCTTACACACAAAGAAAGTACCGCTAACATCTATCCCCCCTCTCTCCAACTTTGGCTAGGCTCACCGGCTAGACGGAAATTCAAACACAAGCCGAAATAAATACTAAATTACCCCAACAATGCTGTCACCAAGGCGACATAATAATGTGTCTGGCATGGCAATGCCTACTAATACGCCACAATGTGCAAATAATCTAGAACTGTGCACGTAAAACAGGACGCCACTGCAACCGCGAAAAGGTAAACAGATACACACACCTTCTCCTTGCTATATGTAGCACATAGTCTACCTGTTAAGGGCAGTAGAATGCCGCCTGAAGCTGCGGTGACAGCATAAATGGAAGCAAGTGTACAAGTGGCTTAAGCGGTAGTCAAATATTTAAAAAGCGGGTCGCTATATGATGGTTTTGAAATTTTCTTTTCACATGATCACGAGAGGAAAACAAGCACTTAACAGTTGAAAAAAGATATGGGGCATTTGAAAATTCAAACCAATAAGAGCAAATATTTTGGAAGTGGTAAATGCTACAAAAGATGTATTTGTCAAATTGTGTATTTAAGAGCTCTAGATGTTTTGTCTTTCTCCTTTTGTTTACAAGCTATACAAAATTACGCAAAATTCATTCAAAGAGGACTTCACAGGCTATTCGCAAAAAACTCAAGATATTGGTTTTACTTGTCATGCAAATATCTTATACAAATAACGTATTAGTAGGTATTGGTAGCTATTGATATGCCAGACACATTATTGCGTCGTATTGGCGACAACATTGTTGGGGGTAATTCAGTATTTCTTTTCGGCTTTGTGTTTGAAATTCCGTCTGACATGACGACACGCCGCCCCTAGCTGACGAGTCTAGTTAGAAGTGGAGAGTGAGAGAGAGAGAGAGAGGGGGGGAATAGTTTAGCGTTGCTTTTTCTTTGTGTGTGTGTGTGTGTTGAGCATCAGTCTGGTTTGAGAGTTGAGTATGTGAGTTTGTGTGTGGAAGAGTGTAGATGTAGGTTGTGTGTGAGGCATCTCTCCTCAATTCTTGATTCCTTTGTGTGTGATGTAGGGACACCATTTCTTTTATTAAATAAACCACAGGAAATGTGAATAATGTGAAATTTGTGTATTTTGTTATAAAACATCCCACGCCTTCAGCTGAATGTGAACTTCAAGGTCCTGGTCTTCTCGCAGTATTTGTAGCTACGCTTCCCCCATGTGCATGTTGGGGTGATTAAAATTTAATACTTTGCTGAAAACCATTTGGCCTCTCGATAGTATGTAACAATATTTTAATCAAAATCGCTAAAGCCATACTTGAGAAAATAAAAAAAAGTAATGAAACATTTTCCATGCAGAGGGTAGTTTAGGAGGGAGGATTCTTTTAAAAAAAATCTTCGTGTTGTATTCTTGGAAGAAGCTGGAATTAATGCCAAGTTTGGTATTTATCCGACATTTACTTTTTGAGTTATGCTGCACATACACATACATAGGCCGATCTTTTCCTAAAAATACCTTTTACTTCCTCTAACACGAACATAGTAGGTACATAAGGTATTGAATTCCACCCAAAAATACCGAGATTTCACAGGAAATAGGTGTTTTGAGGTCCTATGAATGAAAAAAAAACATTTTTAGGAAAAAGGTCCATGAATTTGTCTGTGAACAGCATAACTCAAAAATGAAAAGTCGTATAAAGACCATACCTGGTATTTAAGTTGAGTAAGTTCAAAAGATGCGAACACTAAGATTTTTAAGAAAATCTTCCCATCCTAAACCACCCTTTATATGGAAGATTTCTAAAAATTTTAATTTTCTAAAAAATGTAACGATTTTGATTAAAATACCATATATTAAAGATAATTATGTGGCAAATGAAATGTAAATCTTAAATTTTCTCGGAATAGCCTATGAAATCCTCTTCATTTGTAAGGAAATTTGTATAATCTTATATAACTGGTAAACGTTAAGCAATAGACGAAAACGTACTACACAAAAAATGTAGATCTCTTTAACACACACAATTTATTCCAAATAACATTTTTTGTGACATCAGTCATTTCCAAGATATTCGTTGGCATTCTTTTCAAGTCCTTTCGATATTCAGTTGTTTCTCGCGATTGCACGCAAAGTGTATGGAGTTTTAAGGACAGCATACAGCGTCCAGTTCTAAAACATTTGACTATCTTTATTCCCTTTATAACTAGAACGATATTTGTAATGCAGCTATTTCTGGAAAGGTCCCGATTAAAATGAAGCTGATAGGAAAATAAGTTTTCGTAAGAATATTTTGTATACCCACTAATAATGGTAGAGGGGATGGAAAGTCATGCGAATGTAACACAAACGATTTTTTGGATTTAGGTGATCTAAAAACACATTTCCGCCGAAATCCCGACGAAGTTTTGGTCATTTTAGGGTCAATTTAATTTTTAAAATGGGAACCTACATTTTTTATGTTGTTTTCTCACCCTTAATAAAAAACTAAACAACATTTGTATAAAGTACTTTGCCATTGTTCTTACACCAACGTAAATAACACCGAAAATTCTAAATAACTGTGTACGAAGAGCGCAATGAATGGTTGGACCATCCATGATGATAATTTGAGGATCAAGTTACGTTTCATAATTGGGAACCAACATGTTTTATTTTGTTTCCTTACTTCTCATCACAAAATAAACGCTTTTTATAAACCATTTTCTATTGAGAAAACAAAATACAAAATGTAGGTTCCCATTTAAAAAAAATAACTTTACCCCAAAATGACCATCATAACGTCCTCCAAACAAAACACGACCATTGGCATTTAATTTCCCCCATAATATCAAGCAACTTATATTCAAGACATTTCTTTCTACAACGCTTAGTTTTGGGGATATTGTGGTGTCAACTTAAATGGTCCACCCTGTATAATGTGTGTTAAGCATTTTTTGCCATCGGAATTTCCATCAGTTCAATGTGTAAGTGGAATAAATTCTGCATAAATACTATCTCAGTGTATTAGAGCGTAATATTGTTATTTAGTTCCATTAACAATTTCACAAAACTGACTGACTGATTAAAATACAGAGCGTGTGGAAAACCAATTTGCAGAAAGTTGAATCGATACATTCCACATAAAAAAGGAATTAAAGCAAGGAGATGGACTTGCAACTATGCTGTTTAATTTGGCTTTGGACTGGGTTGTTAAACAAACACAAGTGTGCAGATTGTGGGATATGCAGACGATGTAGACATCATGGGAAGAGCTAAACATGCTTTATTCGAAACATTCATTGCTTTAGAAGCTGCAGGTACTAAAGTTGGGTTAAAGATAAATGAAAATAAAACTAAGCTTATGTCTCAAGGAAGGCATTGCAGGAAACCATCTATGTCAACTCTGAACAAATTTCAAAAAGTGAGTCAGCTTAAATATTTTGGGGCAAATGTTAATGAAATCAATGAGGAATGGATAGAGATACAAAACAGAATAACTGCAGCCAACAAAGCTTATTATGCATTAATGGGTATGCCAAGGGCAAATTGTGTACATAGAAAAATTAAAATTAGATTACATAAATCTATAATTAGAAGTGCGCTATGCTATGCCTGTCAGGTCTGAGTCATGACAAAGAAAGTCAGAATGTGTATATAAAATTCCAGAGACTCAGATGGGCAGGCCGTGCACAGCGGATGGAAAACCATAGAATCTCAAAAGGAATTATGGAAGGAAATATGTACGGAACACGACGCAGAGAAGACGTAGAAATACATGGACAGAGTCGGTAACAGCAGATGGAAAGAATTGTTGAGAACGGTAGCTTGGAGGGGGTTTGCTATTGATAGGGTGGAATGGAGGAAGAAACTAGAGGAGGCCAAGCATGGAAAATGCGCTGTGGAAAGACGGTATCAAACTTAACATCTTGATTCCTCAGTCAAATGAAATTTAACTCACACGACGTGTGTGTACGTACTGTCTCAACTAACGAGTACTGGTACACAATGAGAAACTAATCATTACATGCACCCGCGAGGGGGCCTCCCCGGGAGGAGACACCGGATCCAGGAACGACGGTACAGCAATGACAGCATCCCTAAATGCGCGTACTGTACTGCAGACGAGCGTTCGGTACTACCATACCATTCATTAGGCTTCACGTCAGACACACCTAGTGACAGTGACTACTGTATAAGAGGGCGTTTTGTTTACACGACACGCCAAAATCAGGTTTCACTATCGGAGACACCAACATGACGGATTTAATGTTGATGCATGTAGTACAGCAAGAAAGCTGCGACCGCTTTTTCCCACCCTCAAAATGCTTATTTTGGTAGCGCTTTTCTAATGTGCAATTATCTGCGCGTTTTTGTGGGTAGAATCAGAATCTCGCAAAAGGGTTAGTTTATAACTAAACAGAACACAAAAGGCAATCTTGGTGGTAATCACAAAATTTAAAGTAATGAGTAGGGCCCGGATTTTTAGGTTTTAACCTATATTTTTCCTCGCTATTTAATTAACACATTTCAAGATATATATTCGTTTCACACTTCCTGGAGCAGAATATGTGAATTTCATTACACCGCAAAAAAACCTAAATGAGGTGTTGACACATAAAATAACCTAAATAACTGTTTTCCCTTTTTAGAAATGAAGAATGTTATTTTCGGATTGAAACTCATTGTAAAATTATTTCCAGCACTTATAGCCAGTAGATAGTTCAAGTTACTACAGTTAAACGCAGCACATGTGACGTGGTGACAGCTGGATGAAGCTGATAGGAGGTTAGAAGGAGCGTAACCTGCGTAACGGGATCGCCACCAATCGTTCACCGAGAGTACTTTTCTAATGTAATTGTTGTAGAGTGAAACAATGCCTAAATCACATTTATTGAAGAAGGGGATTGCTGCAGATCCACACTTCACTTTTGTTAGTGACAAACAGTGCTGCCAACATGTTGAAGGCCAGGGGGGGGGGTTCACATTCCTTCCACCAGACCATGCTACATGTTACGTACCTGGCGTACGGCTGCACCGCCTTGCGAAAGAGATTAGAAGCCACTTTGATGACGTGAACAGCCTGATATCTTTGGTCAAGAAGGTTTTCTAAAAAATCCCAACACGTATACAGTTGTTCAAAGAGAAAATACCAGCAACCCCTCTTTCACCTGAGCTGATACTTACCCGCTGGAGATCTTGGCTGTCTGCTGCCATTTACTATGCCGAGCACTTAAAAGACGTTAAAAATGTCGTCAATAAATTGGATGAAACAGAAGCTTCCTGCATTGCCAAGGCTAAGAAATGACTCGAGTGCCTCACTCTTGCCGCTTCCCTTGCATACATTAAGACACATTTTTGTTTTATACCAGAAGCTACTCTCCGGTTGGAAAGTACAACTTTGCCACTGAAAGATGCTCTAGATATCATTGACAATGTTTCCACTGGACCAGTGGCAGTTGCATGTTGTTCGAAGTTGCAGAAGATTCTTCAACGAAATCCTGGTTTAGAAGATATGGAAAGAATCATTTCAGTATTGCAGGGAGAAAAGTATAGAGGAAAACTACCCCTAGATCCTGCTGCACTGGCATTTATATTCTACGTTCCAATGACGTCATGTTCCATTGAAAGAACCTTTTCTTCATACAAGAATGTGGTACGTGATAATAGGAAATCATTTACGCCAGAATATTTGAGAATGTATGTATCTACTGCAATGCCAAAAAATAAATCTTACAAATAAGTACCAGAAAAACAAAATTATTGATGCCTGTATTGATCCACGAAGCCCTCCCAAAAAATTATTTTAATCAAGAAAAACCTAAAAAAACCTATTTTAAGCATATAAGAAACCTAAAATGAAGATTTATTCCACCTAAAAATCCGGGCCCTAGTAACGAGTGTCTTTTTCCACTACAAACAAATAATCTTTTGGTTATGGAAAACTTCCTCTAAACACGCAGCTGTAACTTTTCTAAAAAAAGAAAGAAAGTTATTCTGCACGTGTATAACAAATTATCTGGCAGTTCCTACCTGTTAAATGATTTTAATGTCAGTGATTTGAGCTTTTGGAGACAGCAGAAATATAATGACATTTCTTACAGTGTAAACTTTCTGCATTTGTTGTTTTCCTCTTTTCTGTAGCCACATGCAGTGGTCAGGGAAGCGTTCGGTTTTGGCTTGTATCACTTTGGCGTTGCAACTTTCATTTTCTAGCTATAGATTCGCTTGTTCGCTTTGCACCCGATATTGCTGCTGCAATAGATATAGCTGTCGGTTCCGTGTGTAATGTTCCCCAGAGCTTTCTCTGCTTACCTTTCCTGTGTTCCGGCGTGTGCGTGTCAGTATTCTAACTTTGGTATTTTCAAACATTGTTACAAAATTAAAGGGAGATCGAGTGGTAACCTTCAATTATTAAAACTAAGGTTTTTGTTTTTTATAAATACTTCCCAGGCCTAACAAATGCGCTTAATTTCTCGGCTTAGGATATGATTTTAAATGCTTATATTGTTTTCTCATTTCAGATCGATTTTTGAGAACACCTCCCCTCCCATAAACTCCAGAAATTTTTTGCATAAGCTTGTAAAAATCGATGCTGGCTGTCAGTGAGTTTTCTGAACTCTGCAGGATCCAACTCTACACAAAAAATAGGATTAAAACGGTTGATGAAACGTCTTCACAGCGCATAAAGCCACATGTTATAGCCGTAAAATTGTAAGAAATCAGAAGACGCCAATTCCGTAGCAATATCGCACGAGAAAGCGCTTATCATCGTACTGCTTAAATGTACACCTAGGATTTTAACATTCAGAGATGAGTCATACGAGACTCAAAATCGAAATCGTTGTAAGCAAATGGAAGCTGTAGCTGCAGTGCCACTTTATCTCATTTAGAGTTTTCGATTGGACGCGTGGCCGTATTTCGGAGAATTATTTGCCGTGCACTACGCTGTTTCTAACCGGTTCTGTTCCCCCTCCAATTTACCTCCTCTCGGTTTTTCTACGGACGAAGGATGCATGCTTTTATTTACATGGCCATGAAAAATTAATCAGTGTAATGCAAATTTTCTTAAAAGGTGTGAGAGATGTGTGGACATCATTTCCAACATCTTCTATGACGAAGGTATGTGGTTATTGTAGTTATAATTTGCATTAGGAATTTATGCGCATGAATTTAAAGGACTGTGGATAACGACTCCGCCGGCAAACAGCGTGCTTCCCATGCCAAGAAAATTCCCATTAGGCCGGCCACGCGTTCAAACAAAGGCTCTAAATTCTTTACTGGAACGATAAAGGAAAGTTTGATACTGAACTTCTAAACAGTTCTCAGCTTGACTAACTGGGCAAGTCAGTTATGTTTATAGTTGTGCGCAGTTGACATTGATTAGATTCTGTGACGTATTGAACATTGGAAAGAAAAAAGGTAACTGCTGGAAAAGCATTATTATTGTATTTTGACGCTGACCTCTGACGCATCTGTGTTGTTCCTGGCAGTTGCTTCAGGGGACTCAGTGTCCCGGGTTCGATGGTTGAATGGCAGGGATTTGGAATTTGTTTTTGGTAGAGCTGAGGTTCTAGTTTTCAGGGGTGGTGACACCGCCTTGATGATATTAATAATACTGCCGGGGAAGTTTGAGTTATTTCTTTATTTTGTTACGTAGATTCCTATCTGGTCAACCCGCCACCTTCGTCGTCGTAACCACAGTTATTCTTATCACTTTCGAAGTCGCTACTTATGTGTTTCTCCGACTAGCCCTCGAATTGCCTAGTTTTCATAACTTCATTTTTACACTATAAACTTTCTGATTATTTTCTTCTAATTTTGTTTCGTCGACCGTCCTCGTGGTTAGTTTGTACCGGAATGACCCGGCGTTTCCTTTCCTCCTTCACGCCAAACTTGGAATTTTCCCCCACCTTTCTTAAGTTTCGTTCCGTCTTAAGTTCAAACGTATCATGTGATGCCTACGCGATCTTTTGATTGGCTATCATTTTGTTTCATGATTTTTATTATTGGCTACCCCCACTTGACAACTTTCACATCTGCTTCTTACAGCTTATTTTGAGTTTTTAAAATCTTCCCACGAACATTCTTAGATCGTAGATAAGGCACATATATTTCCTGACCCACCTAAGCTGTGAAACCGTTGTAAACCCTGTCCGAGCCAGAGTACAAAGGCGAAACTTCCGGTAGGCTTGTTGTCATCCACGCAGGTAAAATACCTTGGAGGACAACAAACTTTGTTTCTCTATCTTCCCTACAAAACCCATTCCTAATATGAATTCAGCACATTTTCGTCGCTATGTTCGATCGTATATTATTATTATTGTTATTATTATTATTATTATTATTATTATTATTATTATTATTTCTCCTGGGTCTCGATAACCAGCTTCAATTTCTATCACATTTTTAGTATAAATTCCTTTAAACAGCACGTTATCTCGGTAGACAGCAATGTACAAACAAAGGGGAGTTATATGCTTTAGGAATAATCGTTACTTTAGAACCGTTTCACAAGACGGTTGTCCGCACATTAGTGCTTTGATAAGAGTCGCGTGAAAACACCAAGTTTGTCCAACTATAGTAGCCATACTACTTGAGAATAAGTACCTCTGGAAAATGAAAGCCTTGTTTTATAAAAATATTTCATGGCAGTGTTTGTATACCTAACTAGCAGAAATATCGGCGTTGACTGAGTAGGTTCTCTTCTCTCCCTCCATCTCTTTTCCCTTCGCTCTATTTCTCTCATTCTCTTTCTTTTCTCCCTGTCCCACTCTCTCTCCCATCGCTCTCTCCCTTTCTACCGCTCTTCCTCACTGTGCGACTACACTACATGTGGTGTTTTAAAAACCGACAAAACAGACATATCTGGAGTGTCAATACCAAATAAAACACAAGCAAGGTTTAATAGTATCCAACATCTTACTGCTTTCTTATGCTTGTTACGCAATCAGCACTATGCTGTTTTCCGGTGTGAATGATTTAAGAATAACGCCTTAAATATTCATACTATCGAAACTTTGTAAAAACAGTACTGTCAGATACAGTAAGGTTATTTAGAATTGCCATATCACACATGAAATAATTCATAATAAGGTATAGTACACCAGGATTATTGGGATTCTGTCTGCTTAGAAACCTCCTTTGGAAAAGGTAATTAATATACAATATAACCCATGTTAGAAGGAACCTACATTATGTTATATATCATGCGTTAAAGTACTCCATTCGAGTTCTATACTGGAAGCGTAAAACGTGCACGTGCAACAAAGGGCATACAAACAAAATATAAAATAATGCGACGTTTTGCAGCCCCTTGAGATGAGTTATTTATCTACAATGGAAAATTACTAGAATATTTTCGGTTACACTCATCATGATCATGTTCAGTTCTAGCTTTATGATGACTTTAGATAAGATGCTATTTTTAAACCTACGGCACCTTCAAGTACGAGATGGTTGTCAGGAAGAGGGAAAGAATTTCGGCACTTAAACACACAGTTGCCTATTGTGCTTCTGGAAACGTCCAGGAGGAAGGGGTGAAGCGATGGACACAGAGGGCGACCAGATCCGGGACAGCAGGCTCGGACACAGTCGCCTATTGTACTTCTGGAAACGTCCAGGAGGAAGGGGTGAAGCGATGGACACAGAGGGCGACCAGATCCGGGACAGCAGGCTCGGACACAGTCGCCTATTGTACTTCTGGAAACGTCCAGGAGGAAGGGGTGAAGCGATGGACACAGAGGGCGACCAGATCCGGGACAGCAGGCTCGGACACAGTCGCCTATTGTACTTCTGGAAACCTCCAGGAGGAAGGGATGAAGCGAAGGACATAGAGGGCGACCAGATCCGAGATGACAGGCCCGGACACAGTCGCCTATTGTACTTCTGGAAACGTCCAGGAGGAAGGGGTGAAGCGAAGGACACAGAGGGCAACCAGATCCGGGACGGCAGGCCCGGACACAGTCGCCTATTGTACTTCTGGAAACCTCCAGGAGGAAGGGATGAAGCGAAGGACACAGAGGGCGACCAGATCCGGGATGACAGGCCCGGATACAGTCGCCTATTGTACTTCTGGAAACCTCCAGGAGGAAGGGATGAAGCGAAGGACACAGCGACGAGATCCAGGGCGGCAGGCTCTCGGACACAGTCACCTGCTGTACTTCTGGAAACCTCCAGGAGGAAGGGATGAAGCGAAGGACACAGAGGGCGACCAGATCCGGGATGACAGGCCCGGATACAGTCGCCTATTGTACTTCTGGAAACCTCCAGGAGGAAGGGATGAAGCGAAGGACACAGAGGGCGACCAGATCCGGGATGACAGGCCCGGATACAGTCGCCTATTGTACTTCTGGAAACCTCCAGGAGGAAGGGATGAAGCGAAGGACACAGAGGGCGACCAGATCCGGGATGACAGGCCCGGATACAGTCGCCTATTGTACTTCTGGAAACCTCCAGGAGGAAGGGATGAAGCGAAGGACACAGAGGGCGACCAGATCCGGGATGACAGGCCCGGATACAGTCGCCTATTGTACTTCTGGAAACCTCCAGGAGGAAGGGATGAAGCGAAGGACACAGAGGGCGACCAGATCCGGGATGACAGGCCCGGATACAGTCGCCTATTGTACTTCTGGAAACCTCCAGGAGGAAGGGATGAAGCGAAGGACACAGAGGGCGACCAGATCCGGGATGACAGGCCCGGATACAGTCGCCTATTGTACTTCTGGAAACCTCCAGGAGGAAGGGATGAAGCGAAGGACACAGCGACGAGATCCAGGGCGGCAGGCTCTCGGACACAGTCACCTGCTGTACTTCTGGAAACCTCCAGGAGGAAGGGATGAAGCGAAGTACACAGAGGGCGACCAGATCCGGGATGACAGGCCCGGATACAGTCGCCTATTGTACTTCTGGAAACCTCCAGGAGGAAGGGATGAAGTGAAGGACACAGCGACGAGATCCAGGGCGGCAGGCTCTCGGACACAGTCACCAGCTGTACTTCTGGAAACCTCCAGGAGGAAGGGGTGAATCGAAGGGCACAGAGGGCGATCAGGACAAATATCCTTTGGTTACAATGTGTGGACGCTGCGAATTTGTATCGACAGTGCAGAGAGGAGAAGAAATTGCACAGGTAACTTGGAACTGCAAACAGTAGCGTCAGGGGTGGAACAGAACATAAACACAGAGCTCACGGAAAGCAATTCTACCATACTAGTAACACAAGCGAACTACTGAACAGCCCAGGGTCCATGTATTCGGTACGACGTCAGGTGTACTAGGTAGGGTGTTATGTTGGCTCCTAGCTCAATGGATATTTGTACTAGCCCTAATCATGTGACATAGCCACATAGGCAAGCCTACAGACGTTTGTGACTTCATTTACAGAAAGCACTGTAACGTTTCTGAAAGAATATTGCTTAAAAGAGAAAATGAAGTGTTTGTGGTGAAGCAATGGATTGTGACGCTTAGCACGTGTTCCGATACTAATTTAACTTGACTTCCCTGTCTTCTTACTTTTGCGTCCAGTCTGTTTATAAAACAAAGTTTATCTTGAATATATTGAAGGCGTCTCGGTATCCAAAGGTTGCTTTACCATTATTTTTGAAATCTTTGTGTTTTTCGTGTCATTCTCTTTCCTTGCTGTACTGTTGTTTTTGTGTTCTAATTCGGCGAGTTTTTGTTATTCTCAATAATGTTATTAGAAAAGTGAGTTACCTTCAAATCTATTGCCCATGTTTTCTCAATACCCACCTTTGATGGCTTCGATACAACACTCTGTAGGCGTAGTTTATCGATTCCTCGAGAAAGAAAGTAAACACTAGTGTTTTTCATTGAAGTCTAATGACAAGGCAACGGAGAGGGACACCAAGCTCACATCGACCCAAGGCGAATCTTTGGTGGATACCACCCCCAGAAGGAACGGACACAGTTCACAGAGACGCACAGTGTTCCCTAACGATTCCAATCTTGATCACCCATCACACTGTTGGACTACTCAAATAGGTTTCCCTCTGGCGGAGTCGACCCATACTAAGCGGCTCAAAGAAGGCTACCATCCGGCGGGGGCGAGAAGAACTTTCTAATGAGCAAGCATTAGTCCATCCATCTGACACAGCACATACACGAAGTCCACCTGAAGCACGAAAGGAGAAACGGAATGAGAGGGAATGAGGGAAAGGAAATTCGCGGTAGAAGAGAAATCACCCCAACATTCGCCTAGCCAACCAGGGAAAATTACGAAAAACCCATGGTCAGACTAGCCTGCCCCAGGAATCAAACCCAGGTCCTCCCGAATGCGAGCCTCGTACATTACTGTGGAACCATCTCACTCAGTGTGTATACAATAAATATTAATAATAGCATTTAAGAAAGTTATTGCTTCTCTAAACTCTCTGTATATTTTATAAACAAATGCTTGTGCTTTGAGAAAAAAGCTCATAAATTAATATGTAAATGCAAAAGGTGGCACTGATGTTGGATTTTGTGAAAACGTGACATAAATATGTAACAAAATTAATATATTTTTCAGAAATGTAAAACATAGAGCATCCAAAATTTTCTTGTTATACTGGTTTAGTAAAAAAATGTCAACAATAAACATCAAAACTATTGGCCTCCAACTGTGGATATACAAAGTTTACCTATTTCTTCAATTCACTTGTCTGTTAAAGATGTGAGTGTAAACAGCATATCTCGAAATACCAAAATTAGTATTGAGACACACCCTGTTTAAGCATATAAGCAAAGACTTCCAAAACGTTTCCGGCACCCTAAACTACTCTTAAATTGAGAAAGTTTCGATGCGTTTGCTTTCTCTAAAATGGCTCTAATGATATCGAATAAAATATCACTTGTTTAAAAGTTTTTCGTGACATAAAATGTATATTCCTGAATTTTCTTGAATAGCTTGTGAGGTCCTCTTTATTCTGAATGAATTTTGTAAGATTTGTGAAACTGGCAATTCCTGAAAAATAGAGAAAAGAAACATCTACAACAACAAAACTTTAATGGGCGTTCAATTACTGAATTTATGTAAAATAAAGCGTTTTTAGCTATTGCGTTTTCAAAATATTCTGTCTTACGTCATTATTTCCCAAGTTAAACTCTCATGCTGAATCTATATACGAGGGCTGTCCCAGAAGTACCAGACCTAACAAAGAAAACACAAAAATTTTGGGAAAAAACATCTTTATTTCTCTATATAGTCTCCTTTCAGCTCGATACACTTTTCCCAACGATGTTCAATAGCTTCGATACTCTGTTTATAGTGAGAACCGCCGAGTTCTGCAAAAATAGCCATCAACTGCAAACTCCACCTCTTCATTGTTTGCAAATCTTTTACCACCAAGCCATTTCTTCAACTTTGGAAACAGGAAATAATCAGAGGGATCTACGTCTGGCGAATAGGGTGCATGAGGAAGAAATTCGAACTTTAACTCATTGATTTTGGCCATGGCAATAATGGATGTGTGAACTGGTGCATTGCTTTGATGAAACAGAACCTTCTTTTTCGCTAAATGCGGCCGGTTTTGCTTCATATCATAATTCAATCGCTGCAATAAGTTTGCACAATACTCGCCTATGATTGCTTTTCATTTTTGAAGATAATCAATGAAAATTATCCAACGCGCATCCCAAAAAACTGACGCCATGATCTTGCCTGCAGATGGAACAGTCTTCACCCTCTTTGGAGCCTATTCTCCCCTTTCAATCCACTGTTTTGATTGTTCCTTTGTCTCAGGTGTCAAGTGATGGACCGATGTTTCATCCATGGTTATGAATCGACACAAAAAATCTTTATTGCACCGAAACATCGCCAAACATTCGACTGAAACATCCTCATGACGCTGCCTTTGTTCCATTGTGAGCAAACGCGGCACCCATCTTGCGGACAGCTTTCTCATGTCTAAATGTTCAGTTAGTGTGCGATGTACGGCACCTTTAGAAATGCCTATGTCTGTCAGCTCGCGCACTTTCAGTCGATGGTCATCCAGTACCATTTTGTGGATTTTCTTCACAATTTCTGGCGTTGTCACCTCATTTGGTCGACCACTGCGATGTTCGTCTTGGCAGCTCGTACGGCCTCGCTTAAACTCTGCCACCCAATATTTTACTGTTGTAAACGAAGGAGCAGACTCCCCCAGAATAGAATCTAGCTCAGCTTTAATATTAGTTGGACTATGACCTTTCAAATGAAAGTTTTGCATCACAGAACGATGACCAGTTTTATCCATTTTTACAAACTTGTTGAGAGTGTTCACTATTAATGGCTGCCAAACAATTCCTAAACAACGTAGCATCGTCAAACTTCAAATTTAAGCTTTATAAGGGTGGTACTTTCTACCATAGTCATTTGTTTGAAACAACAACCGCTATATATACATCAGATCAGGTACCTCTGTGGCTGCTCTCGTATCATTTTGCACGATTCTTCTGTTTTTACTGTATGTGTTCATTGGCAATAATAAATGCAATCAAGTGCATTTGCTTAATTTGAGATTTTTTTTGGTAAAATATTTATCACAGATTTTGCCAAGAGTGACTTTTAAACCATCAATGAATTCGCGTGTCACGAAGTGAGAGAAAACTGATGCAGAGGATTTGAAAATGAAGAGTAGCATTTGCTGGGACTATTTCGCGAATAATGTGAAGCGATTTACCCAAATATTAAAACACAGCCATAAAATATTTGTTTACCTGCAATGTAAAGTGCACTGTTTGGAAATAAAGCATAATCACGCGGTCGCACTTCGTTTGATCAGTCAACTGGATCATTTAATATTATTTGCTGCTATCGGGAAACCGAGCGGAATGGCTCCGAGTGAGGCTCGCATTCGGGAGGTCCCGGGTTCGATACCCGGTGACCGCTCACTCTGCCCCATGGTGTTTTCCTGGTTTCCCCGGGTCGACAGGTGAATGCTGAGTGATTCATCTTCTACCACGACACTCCTGCCCACCCATTTCCTCTACCCATAATTTTGCTTGTTATCTGTTTCAGGGTTATAGGACCTGACGTTGGTGTTCGATGGGTTGCGGCTGGACGATGGCATGCGCAGTGATGAGTGTTGCTGCAGGGAGTGCTCAGTTAGGTCTCCGCTGTGAGTGGGCCCCGCCGGAGGTTGGTTACTTGTGGGCAGGACCGGGCGGCGTAGGATGCTGTCTATCTCGAAACGTTAAGGGACCCGTCCATGCTCGCGGCCGTCGCCCTTCGGTCTCTCCCGATATCCCTACCTCCCTCCAGGTGTCACTGGTAGAAGCATGCGGTACTCTGACCCGGTTTTCGGGGGCCACCTCCGTTTGTTCGTAACTTACCTTTACCCAGGTATAAGGGATTATTTCAAGTTGTAATGGGTAGGGAAAGTCACATGAGTGTAACATACAATATTTATCCTTATGGATTTCAGTTAGGCCTCTAAAAGGTATGTTATGCTAGTCACATCCTTGAAGTACTTGCAGCAAACTTAAACAACCGATTATTATATCTAGCATGTAGAGAAATTTGCACTGTGATTCCTCGTAGGTATCGACGTGTTTTTAGTGTACAAAAGGCACTTAATAATGCCAATTACCATCCTTACTAATAAGCTATACAGACTCAAAGAGACGTTATTAAGCGTAACCTATTTCAGTGAATATTGATGTTCAACAGGTATAAATCTCGTGCTTTTATGGAGTGAAACATTGAGAATCCCTGCATAAACGGAGATGTTACGTTACTCGGCTTCCTTTGCAGGATCTTGTGGTGAAACGGTGCTGGAGGGGAAGGGACTGGTGATTGAATTCCTATCATGGGACATCACTGTCACTCAGACCGCTGTTGTGATGCTGCACGTCATTTGAGTACGACCATCAATCACGATAATGTCCCTCCGAGCCGCAAGAATCCCACGCAATTTCTGCACCACGTTACCTTTTCCTAAGTCACTTGATTGGACCAAACATTTCACATCAGACTCAAGAGCGAACGTTTAAATAAAACTGGAAAGGGCTACAGCATCCTTGGCAGTTGAGTAGAGTGCCTTTTGGGGGAGTTCTATTTATGTGCCGAATTAAACATCTAAGGCTTTGCCTTTTGAACAATTGCTCATCGACAATTACTTCATTCGTTTACTATTTTGTTAAATCTTTGGGTTCGTTTACGTCGTAGAGTGCTTTTTGTATGTCTATATTTCAAACCAATTTACTCCAACTTTGGAACTTTATAAATACCTGCGCTTCTTTATTTGAATATAGTAACAAATTGTTTATTTATCCTTACATTATTACACATTAAAGTTTATTAGCAGGGTGTATCTTAAATTTTAGTTTTCATAACTTGCAACTATTATACAGTCCAGAGAGATAATCTATACATATGAGGGAAATACTATTAATAACCCATTTATCGGGTTCAAACCCGCGAAGGGCGATGGAATTTTTCGGGCGTAAAAACCCTTAGTGAGGCTTCCTTCGGAAGGGAAATAAAGCCGGTGGTCCCGTGTCGTAGATTTACAGCACGTAAAAGAACCTCAAGCCTGATAAAGAGGCCTCTGACAAAATTACCGGTCTTTCACGCCCATATAGAATGGGACACCAAAGTTAAAGAGCGTCCATAAATAAAACTAAATTTAATTTAACCCATTATACTAAATTTTAAAGTTATATTATTTAATATGAACGCGTTTTATTTACGAAATAGAGAATACATACTAATTCATAAGGAATATAATTTATTATTGTTCATTAGAAATTTATTGTTGCAATAGTAGAATCCGCAGCTCTACTGGTGTTATGTTAAATGCGCAAACCGTAGTATTTCTTCTGCCTTCTTACTGTTTCCTTGTACTCCTTCACCCACGCTGTACTTACTTCTCTCTCCCTCTCTTTCCCTCACAACACGTTCAATTTTCTTCCTATCTACCCTTTTACAATCTCTCTTCTCTCTGTGTAACTTACATCTCATATGGTGTTCTGAAAACTGGTAAGTAAACTACTTTTTCTAGCCTAAAAATTAAAACATAAGTAAAGGTTTAACAATGCACAAGCTTGTGCTCCCTCCTTATTCTTACAATACTAGCGTGACTTCACTGTTTCTCACGGCAACCGATTTTCCTGCACGAATAATACGAGGGTAATCCAGTAAGTAACGACCGTTTGCGCACTCCCGCTGCGCAGATCGCTATCGAGCTTCTGTACAAGGTCGAGTGGTTTCTTTGGCATTTTTTCTGAGTGCTGTGTGAGTGCCAGTCGAAACAAGTTGTACATTGTGATTGTTCAAAATGAACTGGCCCACCGACCGTAGGTGAGAAGTGTTATTGGATTTTTAAATGCTCGGAAGTTGAAAGCTGCAGAAATTTACAATCATAAAGGAAGTGTATGGTGATACAGCAATGAACGAAAGAAATGTGAAAAAGTGATGTGAAATGTTCCACAAGGGACAAACGAAATCACGAAACTGACCCGGACATTTGTCACTCATCACAGATGATTTTTTAAGAGCCAAGTGAACAAAAAACCATCAAGGCAGACACGTAACCTTAGACGAGCTATATATTTCTTTCCCAAATACGTCCCGTTCTTCGTATGGTGAAATTGTGTCCAAACATTTTGGCTTAACAGACTGGTGGCAGCCGAATACAACACGGGAATTCTAAAGCTCCTGGGAGAAATAAAGTAAGTTTCAATATTGTAACTGACGTGTTTTTTTAAATTATATACATATATAATTGAAAAATCCAAACGGTCATTACTTCCTGGATTGTCCTCATAGTAACAACAAATGTTTTGATTTTGATCCCCATTAGAACCTCTTCTTTGGCAAAGCAGCTAGGATGCTATAACCTTCGGTGTGAACGTTGTTACATAAAAAGGTATACATCACACACATACATCAGTATCAACTTAAACCTAAAATCGAAAATTACCCGAAAATTTCGGTTACAATTTTATTACATGTATAGATGTCTAACCTGGCGTACAGTGCTAGACTGGCCTTCAGAGAGCACTCCGTCAGCAGAGTGAACCTTGAGGAATTCCCGCCAGAGTCAAAATGTAATATTTGCATACATTAGGGACCCTGCTTGGGTCCGAGCTTGTCGCCCCGGATCTGGTCGCCCTCTGTGTCATTCGCTTCACTCCTTCCTCCTGGAGGTTTCCAGAAGTACAACAGGCGAATGTGTCCGAGCTTGTCGCCTCGGATCTGGTCGCCCTCTGTGTCATTCGCTTCACCCCTTCCTCCTGGAAGTTTCCAGAAGTACAACAGGCGAATGTGTCCGAGCCTGCCGCCCCGGATCTGGTCGCACTCTGTGTCATTCGCTTCACCCCTTCCTCCTGGAAGTTTCCAGAAGTACAACAGGCGAATGTGTCCGAGCGTGCTGCCCCGGATCTGGTCGCCCTCCGTGTCATTCGCTTCACCCCTTCCTCCTGGAGGTTTCCAGAAGTACAACAGGCGAATGTGTCCGAGCCTGCCGCCCCGGATCTGGTCGCCCTCCGTGTCATTCGCTTCACCCCTTCCTCCTGGAGGTTTCCAGAAGTACAACAGGCGAATGTGTCCGAGCGTGCTGCCCCGGATCTGGTCGCCCTCCGTGTCATTCGCTTCACCCCTTCCTCCTGGAGGTTTCCAGAAGTACAACAGGCGAATGTGTCCGAGCCTGCCGCCCCGGATCTGGTCGCCCTCCGTGTCATTCGCTTCACCCCTTCCTCCTGGAGGTTTCCAGAAGTACAACAGGCGAATGTGTCCGAGCCTGCCGCCCCGGATCTGGTCGCCCTCCGTGTCATTCGCTTCACTCCTTCCTCCTGGAGGTTTCCAGAAGTACAACAGGCGAATGTGTCCCAGCCTGCCGCCTCGGATCTGGTCGGCCTCTGTGTCATTCGCTTCACTCCTTCCTCCTGGAGGTTTCCAGAAGTACAACAGGCGAATGGGTCCGAGCCTGCTGTCCCGGATCTGGTCGTCCTTCGTGTCATTCGCTTCACTCTTTCCTCCTGGAGGTTTCCAGAAGTACAACATGCGAATGTGTCCGAGCCTGCCGCCCCGGATCTGGTCGCCCTCCGTGTCATTCGCTTCACCCCTTCCTCCTGGAGGTTTCCAGAAGTACAACAGGCGAATGTGTCCGAGCGTGCTGCCCCGGATCTGGTCGCCCTCCGTGTCATTCGCTTCACTCCTTCCTCCTGGAGGTTTCCAGAAGTACAACAGGCGAATGTGTCCGAGCGTACTGCCCCGGATCTGGTCGCCCTCTGTGTCATTCGCTTCACTCCTTCCTCCTGGAGGTTTCCAGAAGTACAACAGGCGAATGTGTCCGAGCCTGCCGCCCCGGATCTGGTCGCCCTCCGTGTCATTCGCTTCACTCCTTCCTCCTGGAGGTTTCCAGAAGTACAACAGGCGAATGTGTCCCAGCCTGCCGCCTCGGATCTGGTCGGCCTCTGTGTCATTCGCTTCACTCCTTCCTCCTGGAGGTTTCCAGAAGTACAACAGGCGAATGGGTCCGAGCCTGCTGTCCCGGATCTGGTCGTCCTTCGTGTCATTCGCTTCACTCTTTCCTCCTGGAGGTTTCCAGAAGTACAACATGCGAATGTGTCCGAGCCTGCCGCCCCGGATCTGGTCGCCCTCCGTGTCATTCGCTTCACTCCTTCCTCCTGGAGGTTTCCAGAAGTACAAAAGGCGACTGTACGCTTAAGTGCCGAAATCCTCATTCCGTTCCTGATAACCATACCACGTTTAGATAAACCCACCTTCCTAGTGTACCTAGTAAAATATTTTCCTCATAACCGAAGTGGGAATTATGCTTGGGCGAGTTACTTGGATGATAATTCTTTTATTTTTGGAAGAAAAAAGGGTATTCTTGATAACCGCCAGCTCTTTGGTCTTTGGACTCAATTGAGGCCCAACTGTTGTCTTCATTGAACATTTCTGTGGACGTGAGATGTTATAGACGACGCGCGTTTGTCTGTGTGTGTGTGCTGATCTAGGTAACCACTGGAGGGATTTGATTTCTACAGAGCGCTTCAGCAATGTAAGCAGAGCCTTCTGTTCTTGTGAACGTACGAATTTCAAGATTCAGTGGGCGAATATGATTGCAAGGCTAATACATCTATAGAGATATCTTGAGAAATTAGTGCGAATGTGCCAATCTCTAGAACTACTACAGAGATTTTGTTGCAGGTTGGATAGTTCTGGCCGCAGGTCACGGCTAAAATAAATGGATTATATTAGAATAGAAATAGGTAGGTAGGTACAAAGGTAGTATAAAAAGTATACCGCTGAAATACAAACTATTAGACTTAACTTGTAGCTAAATCCCAAATAAGCTGCGAGTAGAGTTTGAGTGAAACCATTTCGATAATATATTCACCATTTTGTTGCTTTATTTGCGATGGATTCACCTGTCAGAAGTTGCAGGAACCGTGTTCGACATGCAGTATTAACTGTTTGTTCATAATGTAGCTATCAACTCTCATTTCCGATAGCAGAGAAATAATTATGGTACATTAAACACGGGTTATATTAGATAAAGTAAATGAGGCAAGTTAGCTATTACTTTACGCGAAATTACCCATCGGTAATTATACAGGAGGAAAAAACTGCTGAAATGAAATATTTTTGAACAAAGTTAATGAATTCACTAAAAAAGAGTCTAAGTGAAAATAAAAATTGAAATGCACGGAATAAAACGGTGGTCATTGATCCGATAAACTAAAACCCAAAACTATAGCGAACGGATGGCTAAATGTGGATTCTGGTTTTATGGAGACTTTAGCTTAAAGTCTATAATTATTGCCTTTTCTGTTAAACTGCTTGAGAAGCTGTATGTTTTTGGTGAAATATTTGAATCTGACTTAGGATGCGTAAATAAAAGACTTACATGTGGTTTCACGTTCTTTATAGTACTGGAAGAAAATGAGAATACCGACAGATTTATATTAAACAAATTGAGATAATTAAATATTCCGTTAACTTATTCTTCAGAGCAAATTAAAATCTAAAAGAGGAAATATTTTTTATCAGTAACATTTTCTCCGCCCTTTATAGCTAGGTTTATGTTTGAACTTCGAGAAGAATGTGAGAGAGTTGACAAACAATATTATAAACAATTCCTTTTAGACAGTTTTCAGAAAATCGAATTACGGAATTGCTTTCAAGTAAAATGTTAGCTAGAATTAAGAAATTTCCTTAAAACTTTACCTTGCGTAAATATGCCCAACTTAAATACGAAATTTGACAGTTATATCTTCTTAATATTCCTGTCACGTATTAGGCCTAGTGGCAGTTATGGTCTGATTCCATCTCTTCATCAGACGGTCCAAAGATCTTCTTGATATTTATAAATTTTCATTTTTCTACCATAATATTCACAGATGCGAGTGCACACACACATATGCGTTATTTAGACTTTATTGCAAAAGCAATATGTCATCTACACAAGATGGCGTTAGAAAAAGCAAAAATGCATTATAGTGTGAAAATACCCGCAGTGCTTTCCTCTGGTACTTTCGATATCACGAAATATTAGATATAGAAAGAATTGTATTCCACCCAAAAACTCGATACTGAAATTTCACTGGATATACTTGCTTTGAAGCACCCTAGAAGCACATTTTTAGACAAAGATCCGTATATGCCTATGAACAGTATAACTCAAAAACGAAAGGTCGGATAACTACCAAAATTGGCATTTAAGTTCAGTATCTTCCAAAGATGCGACACGAATATTTTCAAGAGTACCCTTTACATGAGTGTACGCCAGAGTGAGCTGTCCCGCCAGTTAGGGTCGCCCTCTTGAGGATTTCTCGCTCACGGGTACGCAGGTGTTCAAACTGGAAATAGTGACTTCCGCGCGTCTCTGCGGACCTGGGATCTCCTCCGGTTCCTTCACCTCATCCCTGCTTCCCAGGCGGTGTAGCCACAATACATCAAGATGCTCGCAGTGCGCGAGGTATCCCCCCTGAGATAAACACATCCTACATCCTGTCCTTTACATGGAACATTTTTCGAAATTTATTTTCAAAAAAATTGTTCTAAATTTTTCGATTAAAATAGCACATATTAAACAATTTTCATGACAAACTGTATATGATGACATTTCTGGGAACAGCCTGTGAACACCTCTTCATTTGGAGGCAATTTTTATAATCTTGTATAACTGGTAAACGTTAAGCGATAGACGAAAACGTACTACACAAAAATGTAGATACCGTTAAAACACACAATTTATTTCAAACAATTTTTTGTGGCATTCGACATTTCCGAGATATCTGATATTAATGGTTCCAGCTGCTCAATACTTTGTCATTCTTTTAAAGTCCTGTCGATTTTCAGTTGTCGTGATTGCACGGAAAGTGTATGGAATTTTAAGGCCAGCATATAGCGTCTAGTTTTCCTAAATATTTAACCATTGCTGAACATTCACTTTGTATCATGGATAACGAAATGTGTAGTGTAGCTATTTCTGCAAAGGTTTAGCTCAATTAAAATGACAAAATGGTAGAAAAATGAGCTTTCGTAAACTTACATTAGGTGAATATAACACATAAGATTTTTTGCATATCATCCACACAGCATTTGAAGTGTTTCGTTAACACCTATGAACAAAGATGTTCCTGAGTACTATATGACTTATGAAATATTTTACATCACACAACTGTAGTATGGTAGAGGCATGCTACCGTCAAAAACCACTGTCGGGGCACGTCCTGTCAAGAAGGACAAAACTTAGAAAACATCTAAGCTTTTTAAACAATTAAAAATTAAAGGATAGATGTAGAAAAATCCAATGCGTATATTCACATGACTTTCTCTAGCCACTATCTATATTTTTAGATAGCCTCTACAAACTATTGTATAAAACCTTTTTGTGTATCTACTTGATATTAACCGAGATAAACGTTTGCAGAATTGGCTTCGTTACACATTTTGTTGTGGGTAAAAAGGAATGCATGATTCGAGGCGAGAATAAGTACAGGTTACTCAAAAAGAAGGAACAGATTTTAAATATTCATGTTTAATGAACGACAATAGATAGCGACACAGAAGACACATCATTGAATAGAGTAAAGTTCAAAGTTTTAAGCCCCACCTATTAGTTCTATTCAGTGCCTACAGCGGCGTTCTGTTTGTTTACGAGAAAATGGTGACGCCACACGAAAAGTCGTTTTGTGTGCTGCATTATGCAAAGAGTGAATCCATTGTTTCATTGCAGCGTGCATTTCGCTGCAACTTCAATAGCGAGCCGCCTCGTCATAAAACATTTACAATTGATACAATAAATTTGTAGGAGATAGTTACGTATGCAAACGGAAAAGCACTGGTCTTCCTCGCATAACAAATGGTGCTTATTTTGAACACATAAAATAAAATTTTGAACCTTTCTCTATTCAGTGATGTATCGCATGTATCGCCATTTATTGTCATTCATTAGAAATAAATATGTAAAATCTGTTCGTTCTCTTTGAATAACTCTGTATTTAAAACAGACTCGCTATATGCTGGCCTTAAAATACCACACGCTTTCTGTGACATCGCTAGAAACGATGAATGTTGACCAGTTCATAAAGTGAGAAAAGGATTAAAAATTCAAAGGAATAATGACAGATTTCTCGAGAATGTTTGAGCCATAAAGTATTATTAGAAATAAATTGTGTAAAGAGGTTTTTGGACATGTTTTGTGCAGTACTTTTTGTATATCCCTTTTAACGTTTTTCAGTTATGTAAGATTATACAAAGCTCCTTCCGAATGAAGGCGACTTCACAGGCTATTCCCAGAAAATTTAAGTTACAAATTTTATTGTAGATGTAATATCTTAAATGTATGGTATTTTAATCAATATTATTTGCGCCATAATTGAAAAAAGGAAAAATAACAAATAATTTTCCATGTAAAGGGTAGTTTGTAGTGGGGGGATTTTTTAGAAAATCTTCGTGTCGCATCATTGGAAGCTATTGAATTTAAATACCAAGTTTGGTATTTATCGGGCATTCCGACGACGCCGACGCTTCTGCGCCACCTGCTCCGGGAACACACATTTTACAGGGCAGGCGCTATGCCCCCTGTATCCCCGGAGCAGGTAACAGAACAACCCCTACTACATCCACCAGTGACTCGACACAGCCGTTAGAAAGGGCCAAGCAGACGACCAGTGGCAATACAACGAACAGTCACCAAGGACTTCAAGGCACCCTGTCAGCAATTCAGGCAGGGATCAAGGACCTCTCCTCACAGCTGGCTGAGCTACGTCGCGCAACCTTCACACACCTTTCGGCTGTGGAGGCCAAGCAGCGAACTTCAGCCAGGGTGATCACTGCACTCGCCAATAGGATCATCAAGCTACAGGACGAAGACGGGGTTCTCGCATCTGCCCAGCGTAAGCCTGAACGAATCGAGTGCCACCTCGTCGAACCCCTCGTCGACGGCAGCGGCGACCGGTCCACGCGACTGGGCGCCCTCGGCGCTTCAGTTGCGGGGATCCGAGAGCTACAAACCAACACCAACAACTCCAACAGACAGAACTTCAAGCAACTCACCTACAAGAGAGCTACAGCCTAATTCGGAACTTCATCGAAACCTATGTTATGCCACACCCCTCTCCATCCTCTTCCCATCTACATCAACCTAACCGAAAATCCAAGTGCCACTAATCCTTCACACTATCACCTGGAATCCCTAATATATTTTTCTCCCTTACTTCACTGCGGGGGCAGACTGGGCCTTGGTCAAGTCTGTCACCCGGCAAAAATTCCTTACTCCCCTGGTGACCGCACTGCGGCCCAGTTTTCAACCATGTGCGGGTGCTTTAGGCGGTACCGCAGCAAATCTTATACTTTCAATCCGGTGGAGGAGGTTTTAGTGGGTAGGCCGACCGCTCGGAGAGTCCCACACTCTGAGTCCCGACTCCCATCGGGGCTGAGGTCAGTGATTAAATCATTTTCTCCTCCACTCGAAAAAAAGGGCATTTCGTTTTTGTGTTATGCTGTTCACACACGTACATAAATAGTGGGAGGGATAGGGACACGGTTCTTTGTCTAAAAATGCGTTTTTATTCGGGGCTTCAAAACATTATTTCTGTTGAAATCTTGATATCGAATTTTTTAGCGGAATGCAATTGTACTTCCTCTATCTCTTAGGCAGACGATAGAGAAAGAAAATGCGAAATTCAAGATGATGTAATAATTACACTCCCTAGCTATAGCGATTACAGAAAAGTCGGTTAAAATCAGTTGAAACAGTCAGTTTGGTAGACGATTATTCGGCTATCCTTAAAAATACACAACTGAATGAGGTTACATTTTCACACGTATAAAATGGGAAGGGTTTTATTAATTACACAAATAAGGCAAGCTATTTCCGCTCTTATTGAGATAACCATAATAATATTGCCTTTATCGCAGGGTGAAAAACATTTGCAAACATCTGCGCTTTGATCACCGACAGATGAATAAATCTGCGTAATTAAAACTATGCAATCGCACATGATATACGAGCAAAAATTAATAAAGAATAGTGATTGACTGAAATTGGTCATGCCGGGAGTTGCAGTAATTGCATTTCGAGTCGAGGTTTGCTTCAAATTCAGGCGCAACTTTCAATAAATTCATTTACAAAATATATCACAATATTCTTTAAAATAAAGTCTTCTGCTTTAAGGGAAAACCCGCAAAGGTTTTCAAAATATTATTTATGTGGAAACGCATGTGAAATTTAATAAATGGAATAGCTATTGATTATAAAGAATTAAATTCCTTATGACATACATCTTCTATTGCATGTTCATTATGATTGGATTAAAACCTGACTGTACGAAAAATACTTTGTTTTCAGAATTTAATATCATGTGCACTGTTGATGTATCTTATGGTTGCCAAAACGACGTGATTGGACATGACTTGACGTGTAGTGCAAGGTATGCGATATTATGTTACAAAATCAGCTTCAGTAGCTTGAAATGATCATGAGGGGCAGTGGCTTTCATTCGTTTTCGTGGGTCGTGAATGGGCAGTTTCTAGGGAACGTGGGCAGGGACTGAATGGCGTGGAAGAGGACTGCCATAGGTACCGAGCGAGATGCCTCGTGGTAACGTGCGAGGTTTGCATTCGGGAGGTCCTGGGTTTCATTCCTAGGGCCGGCCACACTGTCCATGGCTTTTTCTTAGTTTTCCCTGCTTGACAAGGCGAATGCTGAAGTAATTTCTTTCCTATCTCGAATTTCCTTTTCCTCATTTCCTATCATTTCACTTCCCTGTTCATGTTTCAGGTAGGCTTAGGGGGTGTGCAGTGTCGGACAGGTGGCGCAGATGTTTGCTTGTTGGGAAGTTCTTCTCGGCCCTGCCAGATGACAACCTTATCTGAGCGCCTCAGGTGGGTCGAGTTCTCCCCGATTCCACCAGAGGGAAACGTTCTCTGAGCAGGCCGCTAGTGTGACCGAGTCATCAAGATTGGAATTGTTAGGGACCTCTGCGCATCTCTGTCATGACCTGCCTGCTGCCTATAACCTCCTGCAGTTCCTTCACCTCAGCCGTTCCTCCTGGGGTGGTCAGCACAAAATATCAGCGTTGGGTCGAGGTGTTCCCTCCGTTCCCTGGTCATACTCATACCTATAGCTTCCTCACCTCATCCGTTCCTCCTGGGGGTGGTCAGCACAAAATATCAGCGTTGGGTCGAGGTGTTCCCTCCGTTCCCTGGTCATACTCATACCTATAGCTTCCTCACCTCATCCGTTCCTCCTGGGGGTGGTCAGCACAAAATATCAGCGTTGGATCGAGGTGTTCCCTCCGTTCCCTGGTCATACTCATACCTATAGCTTCCTCACCTCATCCGTTCCTCCTGGGGGTGGTCAGCACAAAATATCAGCGTTGGGTCGAGGTGTTCCCTCCGTTCCCTGGTCATACTCATACCTATAGCTTCCTCACCTCATCCGTTCCTCCTGGGGGTGGTCAGCACAAAATATCAGCGTTGGATCGAGGTGTTCCCTCCGTTCCCTGGTCATACTCATACCTATAGCTTCCTCACCTCATCCGTTCCTCCTGGGGGTGGTCAGCACAAAATATCAGCGTTGGGTCGAGGTGTTCCCTCCGTTCCCTGGTCGTACTCATACCTATAGCTTCCTCACCTCATCCGTTCCTCCTGGGGGTGGTCAGCACAAAATATCAGCGTTGGGTCGAGGTATTCCCTCCGTTCCCTGGTCATACTCATACCTATAGCTTCCTCACCTCATCCGTTCCTCCTGGGGTGGTCAGCACAAAATATCAGCGTTGGATCGAGGTGTTCCCTCCGTTCCCTGGTCATACTCATACCTATAGCTTCCTGCGGTTCCTTCACCTCATCCGTTCCTCCTGGGGTGGTCAGCACAAAATATCAGCGTTGGGTCGAGGTGTTCCCTCCGTTCCCTGGTCATACTCATACCTATAGCCTCCTCACCTCATCCGTTCCTCCTGGGGTGTTCAGCACAAAATATCAGCGTTAGGTCGAGGTGCGAGGTATCCCCTCCTTTCCCTGCTCATACATCATGTAGTGAAGATATATTGTATGCTGACGTACAGACAGGAACTGTGGAGCCCTCGAGGAGCATTGGCTATCATTCTTACCGCTTTAATTTGGGCACACATTTTTATAGGGTTGTAAACTTAGCTGTGAAAACCGAAGCTTCGCCTACCTCTTTTAGTAAATGCTACTTTATTATTTTCGCTGCCGCTTACTTATAGTACGTAGAGGATTCCTCCCAAAAATTCGATATCGAGATTTCATCGGAAATGCTGATTTTAAATTATCCTAAAACTAAAAAGAATATTAAGAACAGCATAACTGAGAAACGAAAGCTCCAAAAGAAACTAAATTTCATACCCAAGTCCTTTAATGGTGTAAGGTGAACCTTTTCGTTGATTCCACACAACAAAACAAATGTTTATAACGAAAATATTTCCTTATTTATTATTTTGGCATGAATTGCTCTAACTTTTTGCATTAAAATACCATGTACTTGAGACGTTATAAATAATAAATGTATATTTTAGACTTTCTACGAAGTCCTTATTATTCTTATTTTATTTCACTTAGAGACGACAGGAGAAATCAGCTGATAAAAGTGCACAGTTGATCCCCCCCCCAAAGGAAAGAAAAGATAAATAAATTTTCGCAACAATTACCGCCGTTTCCAAAATATTCTCAAATGTATTGTTTCAAGGGGGACATGTGTAACATTTTGGCCACTTTTCAAGAATACACCGATATTAGTACTTTAGATCTATTTGTTGGGAAAGTTTTAGACACCGACCGCGCTAGAAGTATCTTTAATAACGACAAATTTAAATAATGCCTGTGCACAAGTCACTTGTCCGCAGTTTTATTTCTAATGCGTTTCATAACATTTAAATGCAATTGTTTTCATTCTGGGAGCTTGAAACTTTTACTGCTTTTTCAGAGAGCTATGATGAAATAAAGGTTTACATAACCTTCTTTTGGTTAAAGTCAATATTTTCAGGATTTAGACATAAAATGTGCAACCCGAACATTTTTTTAAACGCAATGGATTATTTATTTTTCAATTGTTCCAAACTAACATTCAAATTATGGCTCTGATTTTAAATAATACACATATAAAGATGTTCAATGTAATTTTTTCGATCCGTAGCTTAGTTTTATGGAAGTAGATACATTTTGAAAAGATCAACTCATAAAGCAGCTTTAATAATGGTGACACGCCCCACTTGCGCTTAAGTTAATGCTTGTAAATTTACCTCTATAGGAAAGCCCTATCAAAATCTCAAGTGAAAACAGAGATCCAGGATCGGCAATCAATTATCTGACTCAGAGATGCCCCATTAACAATATTTTTTATATGTAACCTCCTAGAATATAAACAATATACAATTCGAAATATTATAATCAAAAGCTGAATATATATAAATACATGAGCATCACACTAATATACCCCGAACGGATTTACAAACTCGATTACACTACATAGCCCAAATGCAGACATTGAAATAAGAGATAATATCTCTTTAAAATCAATCATTTACAAGTGTCCCTTTTAGCAACATAAGTATGGCGACACAACATCACAACCACCCAGTAAAAACCAGTGAATTAAAATAGCGAAATATACGCCAACTTCTGAACCGGAAATTAAGTTTTGCTCAATTAAAAAGAACATACACAATAAAATGCTCAACAAACACGACCAGCCGTGGCCATGAAGAGTTAGACTTAAAAGAAACTTACTAAAAAGGCGTAGCCCAGAAGCTACCAACATTATTTAAGACACCGGAGCCAAACATCTACTAATTTCCCCGGTCCGAAGCAGCAGTCCAGGTAGAGAAACCGAGAGAACCCAGCGCCCAAAAGTTGGGTGGCGGAGAGCCAAACCCTCTCCCGAAATTACCGCCCAAAGCGGAGGAAGTAGGTACACAGAGAAAAAAAATGAATAACGCGAAGGTACCAGGAAAACTTCGCGCTAAAAGATTTTCATGTGCCGAAACAAAACGGAAACTGTTTTGGCACAGGACTATTAAACTGATAACAATGAAACTTGAATACCTAACATAACAGGCTACTGAGGAAGATCCTCTACCCTAAAACCCCTAAGTTTTGCCGGCTTCATTACTACGTTGAACACTGGAGAGATTTTTCGCATAACCTCATTACTACCTGTAATATAAACAAATGTGTAATGTTTAAGCGTTTTGTATGTAATCAAGTTCGTGTGAAACCATTTCTAGTCAATTATATAACGTGATTAACGTAAAATGGATAGAAGCGACTTTTTACATGCATAGCATAATGCAGGGGTAGCGGAAACGAATTGGACCTCCAGGTGGCACTTTCTCTGGCTGGCTGTTCACTTGTTGCTGAGGGAGTGATGTTGCGCGTGTTGCCTATTTGGTGACTCGCGAAAGGAAAATATGAATTTCTATTAGGCAGGGATGCCGTATAACTGTGAATGTTAGATTGCTTTCTCTGGCGGAGGGAACGTTTCAAAATGCGAAAATGGGGTAAAGGTAAAGGTACTGATGAACGAAGGGGTGCACGAAACCGCGGCAGAGCACCGCATGCAGGCCATCCGACACCTTGTGCTTCTACCAGACCATGGGGAGGGATGGGTGAGGAGAGAGACCCAAGGGGCGACAAGATCTGGATGACGACTGGCACAAGCATGGATGAGGTCCCTAATGTTTCCAGATTGAACGCATCCGTAGGCCCTGAGACTCCGAGGGTCTCTGAAGGAGCACCCCAAAGCCCCCTTTGACGGGTTCTAACTGAGCCGTCCCTGGAACGACGTCAAGAAGGAACCTCCACAGAGCGCATAGGCATCGCCAAGACGTAACTCGCCGAACACAGTCGCTTGGCTTTATAACCCTGAAACAGATGACAAGTAAGATGATGGTTACAGAAAGTGAGGGGTAAGAGAGCCGTGGTAGAAGGTGAACCACCCAGCATTTGCCGCCGACCCGGGTAGACCACGAAAAACGCATGGCTCAGAGTGGTCACTTGGATCGAGCCCGGGACCTCCAGCATGCGAATCGCACATGTTACCGCGGCGCTACCACGCTCGATGAAAAAATGGAGTACAATCGTAGAAGTTTCATCGAGGTTTTGGCTATATGATGCTTGAAATTCAGTTAACTGTCTACTTGCACGCCAGGATGCGTGCCAATAGGTGTGCTCTACATGAACTCTAGCTCTTGAATGCATCGTCCGAACACACAAAATGACGGCATGGTTTTGGAAGTACTAGCTTTCGCAAATCAGACTGTATTATACTTCCAAGATTTTCTTGATGCTCCTAGTACCCATTCAGATCTATGAGGAACCCCTGCACTTGACTCCGAAAGCTTGAGAAGAGTAATAGGGAAACTTGGTCGTTCCGCAGAGTTGTAAAACGCGAGTACATAAATGGTTGGCGAGCCACGCGCTGTGAAGCGGCGTTCATCATAGCGTAGCCGGTGGCATACTACCAGTCTTCTTGTGGATCACTGCAATCAGATCGCGCAGCACCAGCATCCAGTATCTGTGAACGTCTGCTATTTACTTTCTGTATCTTTTCTTATAGATAGGACAACTGAGAGCATTTTCCATTCTTCAAACCGTGAATGTTGCCTAATAGCATTCCTAACCGAGATATTAAGGCAAGCATTCGTGAACAGGAGGTCTGATGTTGAAACCCCAGCAGTACCATCTTCTCTGCTTGAGGGTTTTCCGGGTTTTCCTCAGTAGTATTAGCTGGCAAACGCCGGGGAGGTACCCAAATTTCCTTTCCCAACTATCATTTCATTTATGATCAGTAGGGCCCGGATTTTTAGGTGGAATAAACATTCATTTTAGGTTTCCTATATGCTTAAAATAGGTTTTTTAGGTTTTCTTGATTAAAATAGTTTTTGTTTGTTTGTTTGCTTTGCTTCGTGGATTAATACAGGTATCAATAATTTTGCTGTTCTGGTACTTAGATGTAAGATTTATATTTTGGCTTGCAGTAGATAGTTACATACATTCTCAAATTGTTTGGTATAAACAATTACCTATTATCACGTAACACATTCTTGAACGAAGAAAAGATTCTTTCAACGGAACATGACGTCATTGGAGCGTAGAATACAGATGCCAGTGCAGCAGGTTCTAGGGGTAGTTTTCATGTGTACTTTGATTATTTTCATATCTTCAAAACCAAGATTTCGTTGAGGAATTTTCTGCAACCTCGAAGAACGTGCAACTCCCACTGGTCCAGGTATTTATTTACTGAAAACATTGCCAATGATATCTAAGGCATCTTTCAGTGGCAAAGTTGTACTTTCCACCGGAGAATAGCTTCTAATATAAAACAAATATATGCAAGGGAAGCGGCAAGAGTGGGCACTCGAGTGACTTTTTAGCCTTGGCAATGCAGGAAGCTTCTGTTTCATTCAATTCATTGACGACATTTTTAACGTCTTTTAAATGCTCGGCATAATAAATGGCAGCAGACAGCCAAGTTCCCCAGTAGGTAAGTATCGGCTCAGGTGGAAAACGGGTTGCCGATACATTCTCTTTGAACAATTGTACACGTGTTGAGGCTTTTAATAAAACCTTCTTGACCGAAGATATCAGGCTGTTCACGTCATCGAAGTGGCTTCTAATTTCCTCTGCAAGGCGGTGCAGGCGGTGGGCCAAACACGTAACATGTAGCATGGTCGGGTGGAAGGACTGCAGAAACCCCCTCCGGCCCTGTCTGTCACTAACAAAGTGAAGTGTGGATCTGCAGCAATCCATTTTTTCAATAAACGTGATTTGGGCATTGTTTCACTATACAACAATTACATTTGAAAAGTACTCTCGGTGAACGATTGGAGGCTATCCCGTTACGCAGGTTACGCTCCTCCTGATCTTCTATCATTTACATCCAGGTGTCACCACGTCACATGTGCTGCGTTTAACTGTAGTAACTTGAACTATCTACTGGCTATAAGTGGTGGAAATAATTTTAAAATTGAGTTTCAATCCGAAAATAACATTCTTCATTTCGAGAAAGGAAAAACGGCTATTCAGGTTATTTTAGGTGTCAACCCCGCATTTAGGTTTTTTTAGGTGTAATGAAATTCGGATATTCTGCTCCAGGAAGTGTGAAACGGATATATATCTTGAAATGTGTTAATTAAATAGCGAGGAACAATATAGGTTAAAACCTAAAAAACCGGGCCCTAATGATCAGTGTCTACCGCCTGTGGTATAGTATGAAGTAAGATTGGGCCTTAAACACTACTAAAATTACATTTTGTAACTTTCATCGAAGTAGAATAAGTGGTGTTTGAGACCCAGAAGATTTGTAATTTTATGGACTGCGATTTAGCCAAAACCATTTGTAGAGATTGGACTTATATTACATAAAGTTCAGTTTTACAAAAATTGCAACTTCGAACATTTCAACAAATCTTGCTTAATAGTTGTTCCTGGGTACCTACCCTCAGGTAGAAGAAGGATTGCATTGGATTAAAACATTCGATATGACGTTTTCACTGGAGATGCACATTCTGAGGCATCTTGAGTAAAAGGAAAACACTTTTACATAACGTCTGCGTCTGTCAACCAGTTTGCAAAGAGAGGTGGATGGGCATATCAACAACATTTCCTCCCTTTTAACAACAAGACCAAAGATTTATAAGGTAGTCTCCTTACTCAAAACGACCCTTTATATACGTGGTAAAAATACGTAACTTCGTTTATCTCAGCAGTGACTCTAAGGATTTTGAATAAATTATCTTCGATCTGAAATATCGACACGGTCGTTAAGAAACGGACTCGTGAACGGGAGTTCTGCGGTTCAAATCCTGCCAATGTCGTCCTCCCTGTCAAGCTTTTTGCCCCAGGGTTAAATGGCGATGCCGAGGACGTACTGTAAACTTAGGCCTAGAAATTTTCCTTTCCCAATTATCATTTCATTTATCATCAGTGTCCACCGCCTGTGGAGACGTCGTCAAGCACTACCAATTAAATGAGACATTGTCATGACAAATAAAATGTGTATCTTGAATGTTATGTAAGTAGCCTATGGAGCTCTCTTCGTACTGGCATATAACTCAAGACCATAAGAGATACATAAAAAGAGGCTACTGAGGAAATGTAGATTGCCTAAAGGTGTGCGGTTTATGTCAAATAACACATCTTGTAGCATTGAACGTTTTTCAGATATTCGCTATTGTTCATTAATTTCTCCCACATTTTTAGCAGTACACTTTGAAATGTTAATTGTTCTTTTCCTCTTTTTGAGCTCAGGAGAATGGTTTGCGATATTAGGGTTAAGATAACATATCGACATACTTTTTTGAACAGTTCGCCGTTTTCTTAGGACACACAGTCCTGTTTGCGTTTTATTTGTGCATATGCGGCTTCCGAAGTTATGGTAAACCCCAAAAGAATCTTAACCAGATAACTCGCCCCAACATATTCGAACTCAGTCCCTTTGAATGCGAGGCAGACACGCTCCGAAATGGGCACTGTTCGCGTTATTGTGTTAAGTGCGAACATTTTTCTTCTCCCTCTCACTTATTCTCACTGTCCGTCTTACTCTCTGCTTTCATCTTATGCTAAGCTCTAGTTCCTGAGGTCGCGGGTTCAAACCCGGCGGAGGGCGAATAATTTTTACGGGCGTAAAAATCCCTGGCATGGCTTCCTTTGGAAGGGAAGTAAAGCCGGTGGTCCCGTGTCGTAGATTTACGGCACGTAAAAGAACCTCAAACCTGTTAAAGAGGCCTCTGAGCAAAATTACCGGTCTTTCACGCCCAATATAGAATGGGACGTTAAGAAGATTAGCAGTTAAACAGCGTCCATAATTAAAACTCAATTTTAGTCCCTCTCTCCCTTTTCTCCTGTCTCTCCAGTTCTCATTCTCTTCACCCATTTTCGCTCTCCACTCTGTGGAACTTTGATGTAAGATGATGCTTTTTGGGGGTATTCATAAACATTAAAAGATAGTAAAACATTTTAATAGCATATAAACTTCTGTTTGCTATGCGATCGTAGGTATGTCTCTCGTAGTAATCGGTTTACACACACTGAAGATGGGACCGAAAAATTGGGGTAACTTCTTATGTCCATTCCATCGCAATTTTGCAATACATGTTATAAAATTCATGCTTGTTATGTATAACTTAAAATAATGAATAACCGAGATATTATCGATTATTTAACTTTGCCCCTTCCATTAGACCAGGGCCTTCTGTACTTCCCGGCCAAACATAGCTGTAAGTGACGTCACGAGCTCGCGCAACACCGCAGTATAACACGCGCTCCCTGTTTGGGTTCAAAAGAGAACGTAACACATGTGAGATGTTTAAGCAGACACTGCCAGTTGCGAGGGTAACATTTCTCGGCACAAGTTGAGAATGGCAAACCGTAGAGAATATCAAATGCTGAAATCGCATTTATAATAACGTATACACGAAACATTTTCGTATATTTATACAGGGTGAATCACCTAAAACTTGCACCGCAAAAATTTCGGAATTGGAAAGTGCTATTGATGTGCAGTTTTCACAGCATTGATTAGTAGTCAGGGGCTTGTACATTTAGCCTATAAACCGATTTTAGTAATACTGAGAAAGTGTATTTTTTGAGCAAACATACAATTTTTTTAAGTGGAACAATGCCTAGTTACATCAACAGAATAAAGGTAGGGTAAATTAGAATGTCAATGGTCTTTGTTGCAGGATTCTAGTGCAAGTGGTTTACGAGAAATCGTATTTTGAAAAGTTTCCACCCCGACAATTGTTTGTCCCATTCAACCTGCTTAGTTGCTAGGTACGATGTGTTATGTTTGTTTGCATTGTGTTTTCTGTGCATTGATTGCATTGCGACTTTCTGGTCAGTTAGTTTGTGACAGTTCAAGCAGTAAGTCGTGAGTGGAGGATGAGGTTTACTAACGCTGAAAAAGCCGACATGCTCATGGTGTATGGAGAGTGTAGGAAGAATGCAGTTCGTTCCTGTACGGTGTATGTATGCGGAAACGTATCCCAATAGACGTCAACCATCTCGGCAATTATTTATCAACCTCCTCAACCAATTATGCGAAAGTGGTACTGTAACACTTAGAAAACGTAACGGAAACAAACAAGTGAGTGGAGAAGAGGTAGAAATTAATGTCTTGGCTGCCGTTGCAGTAGATCTGCAAATTAGTTCCCGCACAATCGCACGTGGAAGTGGCATAAGTCAGGCAAGTGTACTGCACATTCTCCATCGACATAGGTTCCATCCCTATCACATTTCTCTCCATCAAGAGCTGCATGGAAACGAATTTGAGAATCGTGTTAACTTTTGTACATGGGCATTAAGACATGATACTCCAGATTCATCACGTGTCTTGTTTAGTGATGAGGCAACATTTACTAATCATGGCCAGGTAAACCGCAGAAACATGCACTATTGGTCTGTTGACAATCCCCGTTGGCTTCGTCAGGTGGAACGTCAGTGTCCATGTAGTTTAAACGCGTGATGTGGGATAGTGAACCATCAGCTCATAGGCCCTATGTTCATAGAAGGAACAATGAACTCGCACAAGTATCTCAGCCTCCTGACAGACCATCTGCCACAGATGCTAGAAGACGTTCCTTTGCAGACTAGGAGGAACCTGTGGTACCAACATGATGGCTGTCTAGCCCATAGTGCACGAAGTACTACAGCTTGTCTTAACGGATTGTTTCCAAATCGTTGGATGGGACGAAGTGGACCTGTACCTTGGCCGGCCCGTTCACCGGATCTGACCACTTTAGACTTTTTTCTGTGGGGAAGGCTGAAAGACACTGTCTACAAGTATGTACCAACTACAGCAGACGATGTGAAACGACGTATTACTGCTGCCTGCTCTGAAATTTCCACTGAAATGCAGCAGTCTTTCCATAGCGTGTATTCAAGCTGCCGGTGGTCATTTTGAACACAACCTTTGAAGTGCTATGTTCTCTTTACTTGTAAGAATCCACAGAAGTATTGTAATGCCGTTTTGTTTTTCTTTAGTTTGTGCTACCACAGGTTGTACAAGTGTCGATGCGTAAAAGTTTCAAAATAAGATTTCTCTAGAATCTTGCAACAAACGCCACTGACATTCTAATTTACCCTACCTTTATTCTGTTAATGTAACTAGTCCATGTTCCATTTAAAAAATTGTATGTTTGCTCAAAAAATACACTTACTCAATATTATTCAAATCTGTTTATAGGCTAAATGCACGAGTCCCTGACTACCAATAAATGCTGGGAAAACTGCACATCAATAGCACTTTCCATTTCTGAAATATTTGCGGTGCAAGTTTTACGTTATTCACCCTGTACATCACATTTCGGGATATACACGAAATTAAAATATTGCTCGTTTCATTTTGTTCGCTGCAAGGTAATCGCTTTGTAATGGCGGCGAAAGCCACGGCAATAAACGCATGCTGTACTTTTGGTGAGTGTTGTCGTTCTTAGGAGGGAATGGAGGGGACACCTTCACCTCGACCGAACACCAATCTTTTGTGCTTACCACTACAGGTGGAACGGGTATGTGAAGGAACCGCAGGTAGGCCGGCCGACAGACACACGCAGAGCTCCCTAACGATTCCAAGCTTGACGACTCGGTCCACCTAAGGCGGATCAGAGAATGCTGCCATCTGGCAGGGACGAGAACAAATTTCCAACGAGCAAGTACCTGCGCCATCTGTCCGACACCGATCGACACTACACAGCCCCTAAGCCTACCTGAAACATGAAAGGGGAAGCGAAATAATAGGAAATGAGGGAAAGAGTACGTGGTAGAAGAGAAACAAGCCAAGAATTCGCCTTACCAATCAGGGAAAAACACGAAAAACTCATGGCAGAGTGGCGGGCGCCAGAAATTGAACCCAGGGCGGCCTGAATGCACGCCTCGCGGATCTATCTCACTCGGTTATAAGCTAGGTTAGAAATCTTTGATAAAACGGATTTATTTAAGTTGCAACCTGATAGGTAGTCTCATACGTAAAACTGTAATTAATTTATGCCCAGAAACGCTACCACCTCGGGGCAGTTTATCATTTCTGAAACCCCTTTCTACAAATATTGTGCAATACGTTTCCAATAAACTCAACCCATATTCCTACACAAGAAGTTCAATCACTACTTCATAGAGCCAATAAGCAAGGAAAGCAAGTGTCTTTAGTATAGATTCCATCCCACATTGGAATACAAGACAACGAATTGGCCGATCAGGCAGCAAAAGAAGCCACTAAACATCCATATGTGATCCAACTAGAACTACACAAGTCCATGATGTTATCTGAACCATTAAAAAGAAGCTCTACCAACAGTAGAAGACAGGATGACTCGACCCCACGAGAAGCAAACCCCGTGATATAACATCGAGTTTTTCGACACATCTTCCCAGTAATTTTCTTTCCAGACAAGATCAGCTTTTAATATCCCGACTGAGAACGGGCCATACCAAATCACGCACAGTTATCTTCTTTCCAAGGACCAACCATTCATCCGCTACCAGTGTAACATACTGGAAACGACGAAACATAATCGCGGAATGTCCACAATACGATCAATGGAGACAACACTACCAGATACCCAATGATTTACAAGCAGCACTCAACTATTCGATGTACCCTAAGATAGTGGAATTTTTCAAAGCATAAATTTATATAAAAGTATATAATGTTAAGGCAGTATTTTTAACACTTAAATGATTTCAGTCAAATTATATAATATAAAATATAATAACAGCCCGTCTTAAAGCAATATGTATATGTATCAATATATAAAAAGTGTATATTACAGTCATTGTATTAATGTTTATATTATTATGTACATGTTCAATAATGTTATGTGAATGTATTACGTAATTTAATAATGTAGGATCTGTGAGAATAATAGGTAAAAAATTGCTAACAATGAGGTAACAATGAGGTAACATTGAGGCAATAATGAATTAGAAAGTTTAATAATGATACTGGTAATTCTTGGGGCAACAATAATGTAATTTTTGAGACAGTTTATAAAATAGCCAATCAGAAACTGAAATAGGGCAAATTGTACAAATTCAGAGCTCAGTTGCTTGTAGACTGCGTTCCTAACCGGACAAGAGACGCGTCCTCGAGAAGTTTAATACGTATTCAGTGTGAGACGAAAATAGTTTACGTGTTTAAAAAGTGCAAGTAATTAATAAATAATCTCACAGCTTTCTATATCAGTGAAGTGTTACTTAAATCGTGTCAAGAATTAGTAAAAGAAGTGAAGTAAAAATTATAATCTGTGTAAGTCTACATTCTACAGCCGCACCACGCCTTGCTAAGATATTCATGTCTCTACAAATTAATACTGACGCAGCCGAGGCAAACATAAATATTTAATATTTAAAGAAACAATCAAATTACAAAGATAATATTTTTAAACTTGGGGCGAAGGCTACCGGAAACCTTTTTTACCATACGTGCGGTTGCAACTACTTCAAGTTCGGCTCCCCAACAGTTGAACTACAATACAACTCCTCCTTCAATACAACCTACTTAAAATTGGCTTTCCATACGTGAAGGAACAATCATTTTTCTAATTGGCGCCCAAAGCGTGGTGCAAATAACAATTCAATAATTTACTTCAATGTTCAATCAGTTTGATTAATTATAGTGTCACAATTTTATACTCGTCCATTGTAATGGTTCAAAACTGCCAGTATGTTAAATAACTTTATTGTTTTATTGCTAAATATTTTTTTTAAAAGTTGTAAAGTCGCGACATGACTAATATGTTGAAGCGACTATAAACTTTCAAAATAAAAAAACCCTTCTCTTTGTCAGACATTTTTCCATAAGCATGCTTTCTCACCATGCAAACGGCTTTGCTCGTGACGTCAGTAGCAAACATGATAGCTGCTTTGTTGGGCTCGGTAAATAAAGATGGCCCTGCAATAGAGCCCTTTGGGGAAAATCATTAAGATGGCATATGTTTCCCAGTGTGACATAAGTTATGTTACATTCCCAATTCCATACTAATTTGTTCATCTAGTCTTACGTAAGACACACAAACACACACTTTGTAAATGCAATTTTGTGCTCCAAGATAAGCTAATCGCAAGCATTAGTATCAGTTCTTCATCCGAAATCTAAAATCATCAGAAACATTTCTATTCAAGTTTTATTATTTCATGCATATACTATCTAATTGAAATCGTTGTATACTTACGAGTATTTATTGCAATCGAGAGTAAGCAGACACAAAACAAGTCTGTTTTTTCATAGTAGCCTTAACCTAAAGTCATACCGCAACTTTAGAATAAAAGAAGGAGCTTTGAGTGAATAATTTGTAATATAACGAAAATAAATAACTTGTGCAGAACAATTTTTGTGAATTTTACGCGTCAGAGTTTTACGGTCTCCACCCTTCACCTAAGGCAGAACATTCATCGCATTTGGTACAGTAATTTGATGTTAGGATTTCAGTAAATACTTTGAAAACCCCTGAATAAAAAATGAGGATATTGTGACCCAGCTATGGGCCTCAGTTAACCTACAATAAGCGCCGACCGATCGACCGACTGCCCGGTTGGAAAGATAAGTGTTCTCGCCCTCGTAAACACCAGAAGCACCATCGGGAGATGGCGGGATTATTTTGGAACTAATTTCTCCCCGCCTTTTGATCATTCTAGAACTCGGTGAAAAATTCCAGCAGTTATATAAGCGAGTGTTCTCGCGAGTGAGCCAATGCGAGTTGGGGAGGGCGCTTCTGGTGCAGCAAAGTGCTGGTAATTCAGTACGTTCTCAGAGTGAGATTGCGACGATAGTTATGACCTGCAGTGAGTGCTACTACTGCGAGAGCTTATAGAGGTCCTGTGTTCAAAGTGAAACGGAAGGAAGAAGATTTCGATACTTGGCTAAGAAATCACAGTGACAGGAAAAGTTGACTGGATAACATTAGTGAAGTGATAGTGAGAACTAAGGTAAGTAACACTGAAAACTGGACAAACTTACAATATGTTTTTTAACTGTGTATGTGTTCCTGTCTATAAAAAACATATCGTACAAATACAGCGTTTGTATTCAAGTCAGAATTCTTTAGAGAATGCAAGGCAAACTTTTCCAGAAACATCTCGCACACCACATACCGAGTATATTTTGAATGAGACTTGAGACTGCCGCGTCTGTATGGCAGGTACCGGGCTGAATGACTTCGCTCTGCGTTTGCCTAGCTCACACGCCTAAGTAGGTTAAAGACATTTTCAGAGCAGTCTAATGTTGTTTGGAATGGCGTATATGGGAATAATCCAAGCGAAGCTATTGGCTGATTGCGTTTACTGTGTGTAGTTAGGTGTACCATAGAACAGCGTGTGTTTATTGTGTTATGTTTTACTTAAACGGAGTCACATTTGGACTGTCAGCTTATAATTTATGAAGAAATACCCTGGTGTCAACATTCTTGACAAATCCTCAATTTTCAGGTTGTTAGAAAAATTTAACAGACTGGGTCAGTGTAAGAAAAAGAAGCATAAGTGCCAATCGATATAAAATTGAATGAGAACGGGACTGTTGCGGAACGAAGTCTAAGATAATCGTTCCGTCTTGCAACATATTTGTGATGACAGAATAATCGGCTGACTTGCTCGCGCTCCAGAGCTAAATCAACAACAACAATAATGTTCTTATTAGTAAATATGTAATAAAGTTTATGTAACAAGTTCCCATACACTCGACGAATTTGACGTACGTTTTCCGACATTATGGCTGCAGAAATTTGATAAGCGTTCAATAATATTTTGAATAGATGCCGGGCATCTTTTCGAGCACCTGTTACAACAAAATGTTAGTGTAATATATTGTATTGTCTAAGGGAGAAACAAGAGCGGGCCAATCCGCCGCTACTGCATCACCGGATTCATGTAGCAGTGCCGTGGGAGCGGCGGGCTACCAGTCGCCTCATTCAAGAGAAACCCCTTAGTTACTTCCTTACTTGAAAAATAGAATTTAATATCTTTGATTTTTTTTAAAATTGCTGCAAGGGCTTGGATTAAAAAGTCAGGATTTCGATATAATAGTCCAACAAATGAACGGGATACCCGAATTTTCTGTAAAATATGGGGGAGTACTCATTATTCAATTCAAATGTCATATAACATTTGAATACGGAAGATAGTCAAATACTTATAAGAAAACTATATATCTAATATAAACATGCAATCTGTGTAAACGAATTTTGTGATATTAGCAACATTAGCTGTTGTATTCTTATATTTTCAAGAATTTTGCCAGTAATATTTGATATCTATGCTTTTGTTTCTCATCCGATATATCGAGTTTATATCGACTTGTTAGTCAAACAAATGAGAATCGTCTCACCCTTCTGTGTGTATTACTTTCGCGTTGAAAATATTTATATTCGATAAGTAATATTATTAACATGAAGGCCAATGGCCAATGTTTTTATATGAATGATCCACAGAAAGCATCATGGAGAGAAGAACGTGGTGTGAATGCAACGCGTTCAGATGTTTTGTTACTCTTCTAGTATTTGCTCTTCTTTGAAAGTAGTAACAGGAATGCAGCAAATAATTGGATAGTTTGTATATACATCGCATAGAACGGAATATACAGAAGTAGCTTCGTTAAAGCTGAACGGCCAATGCAGAATAGGAGCTTCTTTTGGAACTAAGAACTGTATCGATTTGGCTTAAGGGTGACAGAGCGAGTTACTGGACATAGTGAGATCGGAAAAATCGATTATATTTAATAACATTCATTTATAGTCGTAAAACCGTAATTAATTAGAAGTGTGCTAAAGTATTGATACCAATTTTCGTTTTCTAAGAAAATACCTACTGAAATTTAAAGCACAAAACATTGTTGAATGCCTAAAACCTCAGATTTGCCCACTGTAAGTTATTGTTACTTTATTATTATTATTATTTCGTGCAAAATAATATATGTGGTGTGAAACGCAGGGCATTGTCAACTATCTTGTAATATTTTAAAATAAAGAGAGTTGGAGGTTGTGACACTACATCACTAAAATGTACTTACTCTGAACGCGTTTCGGGAGAACGGTTTGCTCCTCTCGTCAGCTTGTTTCCAACTGATTTTGCCGGTTACTGTCTGGGGAATGTGTGCGGTAATTTTGAATGCCGTATTACTAAATCTTTCCCCGATATATTCAAAACTTGGTATAGGTACGTAGATGATATTTTTGCTATTGTTCCAAAAAAAACTTACAGAAGATGCTTTAAATTATTGAATTTACAAAAAAGATCCATAAAATTCACAATGGAAACTAGAATAAAATGGCCAATTACCTTATCTAGACATCAGAATCATCAGAAATAAATCACACAACAAACTAACGTTTGGCATTTACAGGAAACCAACTCACACAGAAAATTATATTAAAAACAATAGCTAGAATCCTACAAGCCACAAACATGCAATTTTAAGCAGCATTACAAACAGGTTAGTACATTTACCATTGGAGAAAGAGGAATACCAGAAGGAATGCCAACACATTATCCACATAGCCACCATGAATGGTTACCAGAAAACAACAATAGATAAGAAGATTTAAAAGTTTGAAACATAGAAATACATCCAGCAAACCACGACTTTACTCAGACAACAAAAACCACAAACATACACAAAGTTCACTTACTGTTCACTTGAACACATCATAAATTTCAAAGGATTTTCAAGAAATACATCACCCTGACTCCACAGAATGACCACAACATACAGAAACTACTATGCAACAGAACAAAAGATCCTATCCCCAACGATAAGTCAGCTGGTATATACCGAACAGTTTATAATGACTGTAACCTGGTATACATAGGAAGGACCAAAAGAAATCGGGAAATAAGAGTTAAAGAGCATATGAGATGCATTTACCACATCACTGTTACTAGCTTCTCAATCTCCAAATTAATATTTTGTAATAGTTTGACTGTAGTTATAAATAACGAAACTACTGTTTTAAGAACATGTTTTCATTTGTTTACATGTAGATGATGTGGCACGCACACACATCAAAGACCACATATTCAACACCAAGTTTTCTTCCTTTTGTCACACTCAACTCCGTATTTTAGTTAATATTAACTGGAAAGTCATTGAAATAATAATTAATTTAGTACATTATTGAAAATCGTGTATCAGCGCACAGAGCGATGATGCTAATTGATTGATTGAAACACATCAATTAAATATAATTGGAGACTCTAACCGCAGTGATTTTCTATAGATCCCAAGTTGAAGTACTGCAAATACTGTAACTTCAGTAAGTGAAACAGTTTTTAAGTTCTTAAATCTCTGCTTAGTTGCCTGATGCTGTATTTGAAGTGCTTAAGATTGTAGTTCTTTGTTTGCCTATTGAATACTATTAGAGGTTACTTTAGTTGGCTAAAATGAGATTTTTTAGGTCCTAAAAATCTGACGTCTATTTGTGTGAATTTACATGAAGCCCAGAACAAAAATAAGGATAAAATAATGACAGCGCATTCCTTTGTGGTTATTTAATTGGCTGACAGTCCCTCTGATTTTCCATCCCTCTGTCTCTATTTCTATATCATTAGTTGCGTATTACTCTTTTGCAACATAGCTATTTGTTACCAGATTTAACGCGCGTTTATGTAGCCAATAAATGAATGAATCAATCAATCACATCCTTCACTGCAAACTCAGTCTTTTACATTCTCTCGTTTTTCTCTTTCCTCTTTCTCTGTACGTGTGAAGAATGTATCTTACCGATGCGTGTCATCTAGTATCTTCTGCCCTTAACCTTTTTCGACCACCGTTATCTTCAGAAGATCTCCTGGCAGCAATTTCTTCTCATTGAATGTCCCAACTAATAACTTTCTTCTTCTTATTCTTCTTCAGTTTCGTCCCTGCAAGTCCTTCGCCCGCCCTTTTTAAACATGACTCCGGCCGTGAAAGCTTCAGTATGTACATTACTCATTCTGCCTGTGCATTTCACAAGCTCCATTCTTCTCCATGGTCAAATTTCAAAGGCTTCCTCACTTCGTCGCCACGTCAAAGTCACCTAAATATATAATGCCACACTTCCCCCAAAGCACTGAGCTGCTTCTTCAGGTGCCTACAGAAGATCAAATTCCTCATTTTAAAAAAATGCAACTAATTGTGTTCACAACCTTCAGTAAGACTATTTGTAATCATATTTAGCATTTAAGAAAACAAGCCTACAGGATATAAGCTTATATTTAACCTCGCAAACTTCCTAGGCGTGCGTAAACAGATAAGTTTGTTTTAAAGTCATTTAAACTGAATTTAAATAATCATCACAACAGTACAGATTGCCGAACATTAGATTGAATATCTCACATAAAATAAACGGGTAATTAATTGCTCTTTCACACAGGCTGTGCCTAGGTCAAGGTTGTAAAGGTAGAATTAGAATGACAAATTCAATGGCATAGTTGGGACATGGACCACGGATCCTCCGATTGCTCTAACCAACATGCTGGTATGGTATTAAATTCCCCAACTGACTCGTATTTTTTCCGGTAAGGGAAAAGGAGATGTCTGTAAACTATTTCACCGGAAGTCCATAAGTTCCAGTGTGAAATACCGATCAGTTGAGTTGCAGTCCAGGAAAAAACACGTACGTTTTGTGTTGTTTGAAAATATGTGCTTCATTCTTGTGTGAAGTACTATATTTCAGAAATTGGAAGCCTCTTTACGATCAGTGATCATCTGGTCATCCTAGCTCTCATCTAACTTCTGCATAATAAATACTGTGTTCTTGGGGACCAATCACGAAAGTTAACTACACTAGGAATATACGAGGGCAGCCCCAGAAGTACCCACCTGTTGTATATATAGTGGTTGTTTCAAAAAAATGACTGTGGTGGAAAGTATCAACCTTATAAGGCTTAAGTCTGAAGTTTGACGATGCTACGTTGTTTAGTAATTATTTAGCAGCCATCAACAGTGAACTCTCTCAGCAAATTTGTAAACATGGATAAAGCTAGCCATCGTTATGTGATACAATACTTTCACTTGAAAGGTCTTAGTCCAACTAATATTAAAGCTGAGCTAGATTGTACTCTGGGGGAGTCTGCTCCTTCGTTTACAACAGTAAAATAGTGGGTGGCGGAGTTTAAGCAAGGCCGTACGAGCTGCCAAGAATGACATCGCAGTGGTCGACCAAATGAGGTGACCATGCCAGCAATTGTGAAGAAAATCCACAAAATGGTATTGGATGACCGTCGAATGAAAGTGCGCCAGCTAGCAGACATCATAGGCATTTCAAAAAGTGCTGTACATCGCATACTGGCGGAAAATTTAGACATGAGAAAGCTATGTGCAAGATGGGTGCTGCGTTTACTCACAATGGAACAAAAGCAGCATTGTGAAGACGTTTCAGTCGAGTGTTAGACGATGTTTTTCTGCAATAAAACCGAGTTTATGTGTCGATTCATAACCATGGATGAAACATGGATTCATCCCTTCACACCTGAGACGAAGGAACAGTCAAAAAAGTGGATTGAAAGGGGAGAACCGGCTCCAAAGAAGGTGAGACAGTTCCATTTGCAGGCAAGGTCATGGCGTGAGTCTTTTGGAATGTGTGTGGCATAATTTTCATTGATTATCTTCAAAAGGGAAAAAAAAATCAATGGCGAATATTATGCAAACTTATTGCAGCATTTGAATTATAAAATCAAGCAAAACCGGCGGCATTTAGTGGAAAAGAAACTTTTGTTTCATCAAGACAATGCACCAGTTCACACATCCATTATCGCCATGGCCAAACTCAATGAGTTAAAGTTCGAATTGCTTCCTCATGCACTCTATTCGCCCCCTCTGACTATTTTCTATTTCCAAAGTTGAAGAAATAGCTTGGTGCTAAAAGCTTTGTCAACAGTGAAGAGGTGGAGTCTGCAGTTGATGGCTATTTTGCAGAACTCGGTGGTTCTCAGAATAAACAAGGTAAGCTATTGAACACCGCTGAGAAAAGTATATCGAGCTGAAAGGAGACTATGTACAGAAATAAATATGTTTTTCTCCAAAATATTTGTTTTCTTTGTTAGGTCGGGTACTTCTGGGACAGCCCTCGTATGAACGGTTAATTCTTGCCTACTGGGCTACATACCGTGCAATCCGTCAAGCGCACAGGTAGCCTAAAGGCACTGCATTCGACTCTATCGGGCTCCAAGATTACAAGCCTAGTTATGAGGCAATATGGACCAAATATGTTGGCGGCTTGTAGATTTGAGTGGGGGGACGCAGCTTTAAAAAGGAATGTATACATCTCTGCTGCCAATCCGCTCCTCTGCAAGGTGACCCTAAACTAAATTTCACAGGTGAACTGCATAAATAAGAATGAATACACTGAGCTAAGTTTCCATTTAACAATTCATCCAGCATTAAACACAATTCCTAACATACTTATGTACCAGTATAAAGTTTGTTTTAAATAATATTGCTTATATCAACACTTATAATAAGACCACTGCTTTATGAGAAAGTGGGTATCGAGTTTGATGAAGGTAGCGAAAGTCTTAGTAGGGACTATACCCATGTTGTTGTAAAAGCCATTGTTGGGGAAGACAGTGCTTCAAGGAATTACTTTTGCGTAACAAAGCAGCTTATGAGTCTAATGCCAAAATAGCACTTACGAGGACTTAGTGGTGTGAAGAAGAGGTGTATATTTTCTTAGTCTCCTGACTGACAAGATGTGTTGCCTCAGCTGTGTTGGAGTACACAGGAGGAGGGAGGGAGGTCAGACATACATGTAACGCCTGCGCTCCAAGCATAATCTATTTCAAGACCGAATTAACGTACCTTACAAGCCGGATTTTCCTTTCATAATTAATAAGGGAGTTTTCTTCCTCGTCAGAGAAGCCGCCTCAGTGTGCCTAAGAGTTCACACGTGGCTGGCAGGATTCATTTCTTCGCCACATTTTCTTGAGGATTTCTTGGACAAACGAACGATTTGGTCAGCGAGCCTTAGGCAAAATTCATCTTTTACTCTTCATCTTGGAGACCTTACGGTTACGAGGTTTTAAAAATGCTATACGGGACCAGAATATGTTTATTGGTTACAAACCCAAAATGTAAAGCGACACTCCTATGCCTCCGTTCTCTCTATCATTAGTCTGGTCTAAATTTGCCAATATGGCTACAAGCTCTGCTGAATGTTGATATGGATCTCATTAGCTCTCTGTGACTGTTGATATCGTAATTATTGACAGGAGGATATAGATAATTAAATAAAGGAATGATAGTAAGAAGAGAAATAATTGCAATAAATAATTTCTGTATATCAAATCAATTTATACTGTAATAAACATGAGTTGAAAAGATTTGTCCGAGAAAAAGGTATTAGCGAGTAGTCATTAGTAACAGCCGAAGTAGTGAACGCATTAGCTTAAAGATTCCTGGAATACATTTAGGTTAAAAGTTCAGTACGTTTGAACAGTCACATAAGCCAGAATTCTGTAAAAGGAAAGGTAAATGAAGCTCTTAGAGTCGGGGACATACCGCCTAGTAATAGTGTCAAATAGCATACTTTGAGTTTTAAGATTTGACAACGCATAATGTAGAAACTTTGGTGGGGTAGTTTTAAAGCAGGTGGGACTTAAGTTAATAAAAGAGCATGTATTGCTAAAATTAGAGTTATTTCTTTCTTTACTTTCGTGTACAGCCTTTGGGGCTTAACAGGCTTTTTACCGTAATCGGCAGTTCGTAGCGACTAAGAAGGGTTATCAGTTACCTACTTAGCCGTAGTCGCGAGGGGATTTTCCAGGAAGCACTTTAGCGGTTCACGGCAGTTATGCTACTAATTTCTTTTATTGCGGAAACCGTTATTTTAAACCGTAAAACTGCAGAAGTTAGCAGGTATAATAATTCAATTGTTACGGTTTCAAGTGCCACGATCCATAATCAGTTTCATTCTTTATGTTAAAACGGCCGGCAACTGTCTCCAATAGCTCAAGTATTAGATCACATTAAATGTCTATATTATCCTTTCAAAATACACTCACGCATATCCCGAGAGAAAGATCTTATAGCCAACCCTGTAGCAGCCGGCAGCAGAAATAACAGCAGACATTGGAGACGACGTCAAAAGGTGACACCGGGCATTTGCTGTCAAAAGTGACGACCATCGCTCGGCCTCAGTATAGGACCTTTTTGTTCCGCCCTGCATTCACAGAAAGCCACTACAAGCCAAATCGATATTATGGTTGTCAGAAGATGTAAACGAGACAAGTCACATAGTACTTGCGGTATATAACACAGGCATATTGAGTGTCTATTGAGTCCAGGAGAATTACTTACTTCCACTAGTTATTAATAAATGATAAGCTGAACAGAAGTTAATTATAAGCAAGGTGGAAGATAGTGAAAACAGAATTACAAACATTGCTATACTATGTGTATGTGAGAGCAAAAGTATTTGTAGTTTTACCGTACTAATCTATCACTTAGGTAGAGGATAGAACACTGTAGCAGTAACCAAAAAACTGAGAAGTCGAATAAATACCAAATTTATACGCCTTAGCTTCTGAATTCAGAGCGCATTCCTAAGGTATGTATTAAGGGGTCGTTCCTCTTTATTCATTATGTAAGTCCAGAAGTGACTTTCAATTTGTCGACTTATTCCTCGAGGGTTTATCCAGGGAATTTGAAAATCTTGATCAACTCTTGTATACTGCCCGTAAACTCAGAAATCATAGAGTATGGTCCTCAACTATAGATTTGTTGATACCTGACACTTTATAGCATGTGATAGGTCTCTCTCAGGATGATTGACGTATGTTTGGAATAGTCATGGATATTGTTTCCCCTCTTGTGTGGGTTCTAACTGGAGCAGTATCTGTATCAGCCATGATAGCTACTTCAGTGTACCTATCGATGACTCATTGTTGACATTTTGTTTCAGAGATATAAGACATACCATATGCTTTATGGTGCACTTGATTCTGAATACTGCACAATACTTCTGTGAACCTATTGTGTCCAATAAATCGTGTGCTTTATGCTCACATACGTACATCAGCTTATGTTATAATGGTGGATCAGTGGCTTATTACATCAACGTTGACTTCCTAACTCTAGATTTGACTTTTTGTTATAAGTTAGGAAATTTCTGTAGCCCTGAACAACAATGCTCATGAAGCTCGGAACTTGGGACCCGAAGTGCCCTGCGGTCAACTGGGGCTACAGTTACAATGTAAACAAGGCTAACACAACCTATACTCAGTGGCAGTGCCTCTGTTTTGGGAGCTGTTTGTCCATAAAGTTGGTGTAAACGTTAGCCTGCCTGAATAGTAATGCGGAGATTCGGATTCGAAGCTTGTTTGTTGCGAGTAATTCAGTCATTTTTTCGCCTGATTTCCCTTATCGTGTGAGGTAGCACTGAGCTCTTTGGACCCCGAGTATTAATACTCGTTGCTTGGTTCATCGTCTTATTAGATGCGATAGAATGTAGTAGAGGTTCAAACTGTCAATACAGAAAAGTTGTGCAACTGTAGGGTATTTGAAGGGTTTTTACTTTATGTTTAAGGTTCAAACCTTGAGAGAGAGAGAGAGGGAGGGAGGGGGAGAGAGAGGGGGTGACAGTGACAAAAAGAAAAGACTTATTTAATAATAAATTGAAAACATGCCAAACGATTCAGATTGATTTTAAGAATATAATTTAATGACAATAGTTCATTATTCTTGTTCAAACTTACTTAGCCTTCTATTCTGCTGGGAGAAAAGGCAATAACAGATAGTATGATATACCAAAAAGCCGGTATTAAAAGCTACTCGCAGCATTACAAGTCGCCTCTAAGGTGCGATATTTCATAGTGACTGAGATTGCTGCGTATACTTCGGTATACCTTAATCATATGAGATAAGCTCAAAGGCTCCCACAGGGAGGTGCGCTACGGCCAGTTTATCTAATAGACGTTCAAAGAATACATTGATTTAGTGAAATAATGTCCTACTTTGTGTGATTATAGTCATCTTAGGAAAAAGGGCAATACACATGTACCGAAAACTGGCTGTGCTATCTCCATTTGGGTTTTACATAAGCAGCAATGGTTTCAACGTGCTCTGTAGGTGTAAACAGGTGCCAATACATTAGGAAATCCTTTGCCCAAGTTGGCATAACAGAAGAGTTTGTCGGTACCTTGTGTTTATTCCTAATAGATTGGGTGATTGGAAACTAGTAATCTGATAAGGACTCGGTCATGTGCTGTTGACGCCTTCGGCTAGAGCGGAATGAGGACAACCGCGCAGTCTATCGCTTCTGGGTGAAATGGTCCTTCTGGTACGATACCGCGTTGCGCGGTAAAATCGCCTTCGTGAACCCATAGGGTTATCCTGCAATATCTCATTTTAACGTATCGCGAACCCAACCGCACGCACCACACGGGGAGACTTTAAGCTCTTTGGAAGCTCTCGTAACGGTAGGTTACCTTGAAGCCTCTACATACAGAACCATAGATATGTGGTTCGAGTCCCGTCCGCATAACTCAACTTTTCATTCTATATTGTAGCAAGATTTCTTAAGGGGTAACACTTTCCGGCTTGCATTTGGAATGCTCAGGGCACAAATTCCCCGAGACCTAGGCCGGCCAGCCTAAACGAGGTGAATGATGGATTTGATATTTACCACCGCGAATGTTTCTTTTTATATTTTATTTTCTGTTGCCATTCCTGCAACAAGCAGGTGAACTCTACAGGGTGTGCTGCCTCAGATGGCACATGACGCAAGGCATAAGTTTTTAATTCCTTGAGGTTTTAAGTCTTAAAATAGGAGGTTAATCCAAAAGAGAAATTTATCTGGTAGGAGTTAAAGTCCACAGGCGTTCTCTTCCAACATACGAGACAAACTACTTGACAAAATACGTAACACAATAAATCTCAACTTTTCCATTTGTTTACTCATCATAATAGACATTCACTGAAAAATAAAATGTTGCTGTATGAAGCTTTTAACGTTGGAAAATGTTCATTTGTATGTATATGTTTCGTAGTCTGATTAAATTTATAGATATTAACATGACTTGCAGCACATACAAAAAGCAAACAAACACTTTCGTCAGTAACTGTTTATAATCTTTCAGCTCCACCTAAAAATTCGATATGGAGGTTTCACTAGAAAAAAAAAAACAGTTTGGTCAACTCCTGAATTACAAAAAGGAAAGCGTTTTGAAAACAAAGTATATATGGTGTGTATTCTTCTGTCTGGCCTTAAGCATCATACATTAAATAACAAATGTAAAAAATGAAAGGTCGAATAAATACTGGATTTCACGCTTAAATCAAAGTTTTTAAAGGATATAAGTAGAAAACTTTCAGTTATTTTACCACTCCAAATAAACCTTTGCATAGAGAAAATGTCTATGGTACTTTATTTTCTTAAAGCTTACTTTAATTATTTTAGTTAGAACACGTTTCAGTATTGGGTAGTCAGTTGAATGTTTTTGCTGCACTGTATGTAAATTTCCTTTGAAGTCTTCTCCATTCTTATAGGTTTTTCTGAATCTGCAAAATGTTCAAAGATGCGCAGAAATTTATTTCAGGACAAAAGTGTATCTCGAGCTCATTAATGCATACACTGTATGGCAAATAATGTATTCGCGGCATTAACCATTTCTAAGACATTTGCTTCTCGGTCCGAATTTTCCAATTTTTCAGGTTCACATTGAAATGGCAAGTAGCTGTGAGTTTGTTTCTCATGGAAACAGTATAACTATAATAACCAAGCTGCATATTCGGCTTGCTTTTTAACAGATGACTCTCACACTCCTTTGTATTTATAACACCGTTGAGAATATTTCTAGCGAGTCTATAAAATGGAAAAAAGAAAAATATTTAAATGAACTGTTTATATAACATCTTTGAAAATAAACCATAATGTCTAGAGAAAGCGGTGTCATTTTACATATAAGTTGTTTAAATATGATTGCATAGCACAGGTCTAATCATACTGTTACTGAAATACCATCAACACCCATGCACGCCAGTCGCCGTTTACTTCACGTGGACTGAGTTCTTGCTTACCACAGCGAGGATTTGAAGGACAAGAAACACAGTCCTCCTGCCTAAAAAAAAAGAACATGCCATATTTTCCAAGATGCTTAGGCCAGTTTGGAGGAATCCTTTGAGAAAAACACTTCAAATATTTTTCACCCCAGCTTTCAGTGTTTCAGCGGTGAAGAGGACATTGCTAAAGCGTGTAAAACGTTTACATGTAGAGGTTGAAGCACTAAGTTTCGACTGAGGACACAACATATTCCTTTCCCACTTCACGCATGCTGTAAAACTTGATACCATGTAATAATGTCACGTTGAACTGTAATGTTACACGAGGTGCTTCGTTACTACCGAGCGGTCTTTTGTGGCCCGACCACGATCGCATGTATGCGTGATTCGCCTGCACTGCAATGACCTCGGTATTGTTCCGCTATCTTACTAGAGGTGATTGATCCGCTCAAGAGTACGCTAATCGGCAAAGAAACTGTCAGTTCCTGCCTTCTGTTCGTGCTGTATAGACTAGAGTTGGTTCATTGTGCATCTCAAATGTGAAAGCTATTTCAAACATCTGTGTTGGTGTGAATTATTTTAGAGTACTGTATTTATAATTGCTATTCTTGTCTTGTTATTAGTAAACTGAAATTCCCATTGAAAATTTCACGCTTGAACAAAGAATTTTGTGTACGATACATACGTAAAAACCGAATCGTGTAGACAGGTGTGTAGGCAATTTCAGAAAACATTTCCTGGTATTCCAGTGGCAAATAAAGATACTATCAGATGTCTGGTTAATAAGTTGAGGACAACGGGATCGTTAAACGCTATACCTAAGAAGCGGAAAAGATGGAGGAAAAGTTGACGAAATTGTTGCATCATTCGAACGCCCTCCAAAGAAGTCTCCAAGACATATTGCACAGCAAGTGGAAATTTAAAAAACCTCTGTTCATACAGCTGCTGAAGTTTTTAAATTTAATTACTACAGAGTAACTATTGTTAACGAGTAACAACCTTATGACACATGGGAGATTCCAGGAATGTCTCATTGGAGATTTTTTTTTAATTTATGGACGCTCTTTAACTGCTAGTTCCTTAGCGTCCCATTCTATGTTGGGCATGAAAGATCGAAAATTCTGCTTAAAGACCTATATCATACTTGAGGTTCTTTTACGTGTCGTGAATCTACGACATGGGACCAACGGCTCTACTTCCCTTCCGAAGGAAGCCATGCTATGGATTTTTACGTCCGAAATAACCCTTAGCATGGCTTCCTTCGGAAGGGAGACCACTTTTAGCACCACTTATAGCAAGATTAGTACTGACAGTGCATGTTGGTATTACATTTGAGTATGTAACGCGGGGTTTTGGAATGAAAAACTTCCCGGTGTAGTGGACAGTGCGGAAGCACGCATACAGCCGACCCATAAAACATCCGCTCTGTATATAATTTCAAAATTACATTGCTTTATAAGTCTACAAGCAAATTAATTCTCTCCATTGCCATTCTTTTACAAAACGTTTACTTTCCCAGCTTGACAGGAACTGATGTACATAAGGCCAATGCATTTCTTTCAGTACATGTATTCTTTAGTAGTTCTTAGACACTTTATCATCACTTATAAGATGATGAATGAGTAAAATATTGTAGCGTATGAATGGGTAGTGTCATGCCAGACACATTGTTGCTTGACATTGTCGACAGTATCATTGGGGTGATTTGTTATTTCTTTCGGCTTGTTGGAAGTTCCGTCTGGTGTGACACTCGTCAACTCTGGCTGGCATGCCTAGCCAGGGTTGGAGAGGGTAGGATAGTTAGTAGCGTTACTTCTTTGTGTGTTTGAGCTTCATTTGTTGAGTAAGTGTGCAAGGAGTAGGTCGCGTGTGTGAGGCATCTCCCCTCAATCCTTTATTCCCTGTGTGTAATGTAGTGCCACTAATTGTTTTATTTATAAATCACAGGTAATGTGAATGAAGTAAAATTTATGTATAATTTGTTAATAACCCCACGCCTTCATCGGAATGTAGTCACCAAGGTCCTGGTCCTCTCCACGTTTGTAGCTAGCTTCCCCCATGAACGTGTTGGAGTGATTAAAATTTTATAATTTGCTGGGAACCTTTTGATCATCACCCCAGCATGTAACAATATGTAATTGCTTTACTTCACTTATCAGCAGAATTTATATCTGCAAGAGAAATAGATGAAGGCTATAGTATTCTACAACCTTTTACACAGGAGCTTTCTTATCTGGCTGTGTAACTTGTAACGTTTGGCATACCTGGAAAGATAAGGCATAAGGAAAACACGCCCAGAGGAATAACAAGAGCCTTCCTGCTGCAACAACTGAAGACCGTACGATCACTCCATTGAGTGCACAAAAATAAACGAATAAAACAAAATTTTGTTAGAGGCTTTGCACTAATGTAATATAGACTAAGTTTCACTTTCGATTGCTAAACTAGAAATGCAGAACACTTATCGCAGACTGTAAAGCTAAGATATGACTTGAACGGCAGCCTTGCCTGCCAAGTAACTAATCCGTCCTCCCACTATCACTTATCCTTACCTCCTAAGTCGTTAGTCTATTGCGCAGCCAGTGTTTTGCCCGTGTCTTACCTTCTTGCCTGGTCTTACCTTGTGTTTAATACATTCCGCGGATCACAATGTATTTTTTCTATTTGTAAATTAAACATGTAGGTAGCAGCGTCACATGCGAGTCAGAATAGAGCCAGAAAAGTTCTTAAAATCCCTAAAAGGATGTCCAGCGTAGAAATTATTACCTCCCCATCATTACTGTAGATTTTCTTTAATTTGCTCTTAAACTCCCTCAAGTAGGGAGAACAATAGAACATACTTAAATTTGGCTTTAGGTTACAGTAAATAAACTGATCATTTCGTTACATTTCCGTTGTCGGCAACTAGGCAAACACTATTCGTTCAGTTAATCTCTCATTCGCAAGTCTGTGTTTACTGTATGCTTTATTATGGACTGCTAGATGTGTTTGTGGCGAAGCGTAACTGTGTTTTTAACAGCTACAATTTGCCACACAGATTGTTATATTTTTGGACCACAGTACGAGTACGTAAAAGTAGTATTAAATACATATTCAGGCGAATGAGGTGTAATTATAGTTACATAATAACCAAAAACAGACCAGTCACTAGGCCAGGCGCCACTAACTAGTGGCTCTTTGAGTAAAGCAGAGAGTGTAACTTTGCTCGTTGCTCCCGCTGAATCACCTACTTTGGACTGCGCGAAAGCAGGAACGGATAATTTGTTCACTGCAGTGGCGGTATGCAGCATTTTGCGTTTGAAATACGTAATACACCGTTCATAGGTTAATATATCTATTGTAGGTTTATGATACGTGGAATAATTGCTCTATTATGTCTCTTATATTAGTAGTTATATTTATGATATAAGTATACGTATTTTCAAAGGTTTGGTAGCCGTAATATAAACAATTGCACAAATAATGACAATTGTTATAGTATTAACACAGTAAAATAACAAGCACCTTAACTTGATCAATACCATTGTAATCCTATTGTAATGCTAACAGTATGAGAATGAACTTGTCACGAGAAACTTTCACATTTATAGCAGTGACTATGAACAGACCTCTTGGTAATTTATTGGTATCTAACACAACTCAAATAAACTAAAATGTACTTAATAATAGAAACATTACAAAGGAACGAGACACCCGCCACTGTTGTCAGAAGCCTGTCTCTAACTCATATCACGTGTTTACCCACTGTAGTGCACGGAGCAAGCCTGCTTGCTCTAGCATAAAATCAAGCGAGTTGTCGACACCTGCACTAGACCAAAATTCGAGATCTAGTTATTTGCAGTAAAGAAAGGATGCCCTTGCTTTTATTGGTTAGATTACTATGATTTGAAATAAAGAATCTATTTTTGTTTTTAGAATGTGCTATTAATTTCATCCCACTAATATAGTTCACTACAATAGTCATATCACACTTGAAGTTAAGTACCAAATATTTACTGTGTTTAATTTATTGCATTACAACAGGAATTAGTCGTTTTTTTATTTTATTTTTTTTAAAGGGGAGACAGAAAGAGAGTTGGCTTACTTCGCCGAAGCGAGAAGAAAATAAAAATGTGTAGTTCAGGGGTAAATGGGAAGGTTAAAGGATGTAGGCTATGAAATGAGTTTTAGGAACAAGTAACATATATATGAAGTGGCGTAGAAGGACGTAGACTTCATCGAGCTGCTGGTGGTGTTGTTGAAGTCGGTTAAGTTTCTGGTGAGCCTGATGATGAGATTGTTGAAGTTCGGCAACTGAGTCCTCTAACGTGAACAGCTGCAGGGTTAATGGAGCCAGTTGCGGAAGCGAGGTATGCTGATGATCGGAACGCAGTGTTTGGCTGGACTGGTTGCTGGAGTTAGTTGCTTTGGAGAAGGTTTTAACGGCGGTGGTGAAGTTGGCGATGGCGTCTTCTAGAAGTGTCATACGTGATTGAAGATTAACAACTGCAGTGTGTAGATCATGAAGATCTGCGCGTATCCGGCGTTCAGCTCCGGGGTAGTGGCGGTGGTTGTTGTAGAGTTAACTATGGACGGTGGTTGGTGGCTTGCATCGGTAAGGACTTCCGATGGTGATGTTGTGGAGGTTGTAGATGCGACGAGGATATATTGGGCAGTGCTGTAGCCATTACAGTAGGCGCAACACCGACGTCGACGGTCATGCTGTGTAAACTCAGATGTGAGGCACGGCGAGCCACAGCAATGTCATCTCGGCAGTCGACGGCTATCTGTCAGTTTTTTTAAAAGTTCCCTTGTTTTATCCAGTTTATGATACTGTGTTTTCGTTACCACTTATTACCGCATTACACAACACACACACAAATGCCCATGCCCATGGCGGGACTCGAACTCGCGACCCTCAGCTTGGAGGAGCGCCGGAGCTATATACTCCAGCGACCACGGCTACGAGGGTCGGCAACAGTTAACAGTTAGAGATTCGAACGTCAAAGAAAACGCCCATTACTGGCAGGCGATTATTGCGGCATGCAACGGTAAAGGTGGTAGTAAATTATCATGTTTTGCAATACCTGGAACGTTTTCAGCAACCATTTGACCTTATGCCTTCCTATTTCTGAAATGTTATAAACTAAACGAACAACAGAATTGAGAACCCTTGTACATTTCCCTACGAGGAAAAAACATCGTATAACTGATATGAAATCTCGTATGCGTACGTAAATTATCAAGCAAATGACAACTCGGCACAGCTCTCTCACTGAACATGTGACTACATCTAAACAAATGAAATGAGTGCTGCGTAAAAATATTTTCCCTCACATTAGAAGGTTTCCAGCATCGAAAATTAGTTCTTCAAATTTCGCAAACGAATCCTCTTACAATATTTTTATCTCCAGACTAACAGTCCTTACGCAAATATGGTTCCTAGATTCGAATTTAGCTGACCTCCAACACTTAAATCCTGGGCAGTGACGTTAAATTCTTATCCAGATGAGTTAGAAACCTGAGAAGAGGTGCTAAGGATTTTTTAAGTTAACCGTGGCAACAAGTTTGAGAGGGATGTTTTTGTCGAACTGAAAGGGTTAAGCAAAAACATGAAAAATAAGATAAAGAATAAAAGAAGACAAATAACTAATAAACCCCATTCCCTTTGCAAAATTACCCAACAATGACAAAAGCTAAGAAATTAAAACCCAATTCCTTCCTCCTCCTTAGGATTGCAATTACTATGTGTTATAACATATTAAGTGAATAATTATAGATACATAAGTAAAGGAACGATGTAGGAGACATAGAAAATCAGAATTATCTCTAACTCATATTTTAAAACAATGTATTAATTGACAATGTTTAAAGGTAGCATCAAACTTAAAATAAACAGTTCAGATTAATTTTGAAATTTACATTTAGTGTGTCTGGCTGGAACTTCTGATAAACACAGTGATTATTTTATGCCATGTCATTTGGAAATGTGTTTGGAATAACCTGCACACGTATGGCAGAAACGTGAACTTACATACCTGCGTATCTATATCGAAGCTCAATAAAGGAACACTGTATTCAATAATCTACAATTATGTGAGAAACATGTCATACCCCACTATTTCTTTGTATGCACCAATTCCTCAGCTTGGGTAATACTAAGCTGACATCAAGACTCTCGACATTTGGCTTTGAAAAGTGCTCAAAATAAGGCTGTAAGTTACTCTAGGTCTTCACTATCCTATGGCATTATTTTATAATAATTTCATTGTGGTTCTCGTACTGCTCAGTTTCAATGATCTCTTGAAACCTTAATTCAAGCTCCGCCAACTCACTCTTGTGTGTCGTAGCAGAACTATGTGACGTAAGAGAGTCTCTGGAAAAGCATAGGCAGAAGGAGGAGGGAAGAAAATGGTAGGACGGTTTTAAAAGCATCTATGTATAAAGCACAAAATGCATTTTTTAGTCTTTCTCTTACCAGTAACTTGGTATTTCTCCTTTGCTCTTTTCACCTACACTTTTCAGCGAATTCTTCTCTCTGCGCAGGGAGCCAGAGAGATACGCCTCTCTCCTCAAAGTTCTGACAGTGCTATACATTTTTTTATGTGTTTGGACTGCGATACAGAAATACTATTCTAGTTAGGTTTTTATACCTATGCCCACCAGCTATAAGGACTTCATTTCCTAACAGGTTAATTAATGCACATGGTCATTTTGTAGTATGTGTTAATCGTGCGAGAAAACCGCTATTCTATGGTGAATAAATGTGCAACGCAAGACTTTGGGCCAAGTGTGTTCCAGGAGATTAGGATCATGGAGTCGTTCACAAATACGATCATTCGTTGAGTCTTTGCACATCGCGGAAACTGCACGTGCCACTGTAGACCTGATTAAAGTGCACTAATGCTTTAAAACGCATCAACTCTAATGCCTTTCCATCGACTGACGACTAGAGACTGTTTTGTTCGTGAATGTTTGGAAAATGAATATAAATTAGTCTCCTATACAATGTACAACGTTTGGAGAATTGGGTATTTTTAGAACACTGCTAAATCTCGAATTATGTCGATAAGCTTTGAAGATCTGCTCGACCCCTGCAGCGCTATCACTTTGAAATGCCATGGCATCTTTTGTGGAAATCGATGATAATGCATTTGGCTGTCTTCTCGTCAATCGAGTAAAAGCGCTGCGCTCATCTCTGGAAAAAAGCATTGAGATGGAAATCTGCTTGGGAGCAGCTGCTCTGGACGCGTTTGATCTTCAGAGGATGCGGGTTGTCATTTCTACTACATGTGCTATCCACGCACTTTTTGAAGTCAACACCATCGGAATAAAGTCGAGGAATACACACTTCATATGGAGGATTGAATCGGGTTCCGTTTGGGTGGATGACAGTTCTCCTTTGGTGTCTTTAACGTCACACCGATCTGCTTGGTTAGGATTAAGGACAACATCCAATCTACTAGCACCACCTTTTGGTAAGCCAAAGAGGGTCACACTAATCGAACATGTACATACAAATCGCCGGTTCCTCATACCCACATCTGTAAATGGAATGAAGACGAATTAAAATAAATAGCCTAATATGATATTAACTCTGAAAAGGCCAAAATAGGACACAATATGCAACACTAACGTTAGATCATAAAATATTAGAAAAGTAATATATAGGTTTTAAGGCTGCAATACTACTATGGAAATTCTATGAATTAATTGCACTATGATGGATAATTAACAGATATAAAAGCAGCATTACAGAACATTTTATATAGACCATACATAAAACAAAAAATAGTCATTTTATCAGACTCAAAATCAGCCATAGACGGGATAGTAAATTACAGTAATAAAACAAAAAGAAATATTACAGAAATAAGAAGCCTAATTAAAGCAGTTGAAACTAGAAATCATGTCACTCTACAATGGATCCCAGCTGATGTTGGACTTTTGGGCAATGAACATGCGAGCAATTAGCAAAGAAAGGTGCAATACAACAAATAAAACCTGTAGCACAAAGAGAACTAAATAAACAATTAAATAACATTAAACAACGTTTAAAACGACAGCAGAGACTTGATGAAGAAGACAAATTAAAAGATAAAGATTATAAGAATATTAAAGACAGAGTTGATATACAAAAATGCCAAGGAAAGCTGCAGTGGGCTTATTTAGGATGGCAACTGGCCACGATTGCCTCGAGAACACCTCTACAAGATAGGATGCCTACCTACACCCAAGTGCACTCTCTGTGAAGAAGATGTCCTGAACAAACAGCATATCGCCAAATGTAAAGGCCTTGAAAGTGATAACTTACAGACTTTATATTGGGAAGCCAGAGGGAAAATGATGCAGATCAATTAATCCCCAGTGCCATTGGTGAACAACAACAACAACAACATATATGCACATAATGCAGTGCTTTCATTTTACGATAAGGCCACAGACCAACTCTTCTTCAGTCGCTGCTTTGTGTTCGTGCTGTAAAGAGAGTTGTGCTTGTGCATCTCAAAGGTGAACGTTTATTCAAGACATCTGCGTTGTGTGAGATTTACTTAAGAGTGTTAACGTCTTGCTATTAGTACACTGCAATGCCTGCCGACACATTCATGCTTCAACAAGGAATTTTTATGTACGATACATACGTAAAAACACAATCATGTACACAGGTGTATAGACAATTTATGGAGAATCTTCCAGTTCCAGGTAGAGAAACTATTATACGTCTGGTCTATAAGTTTAGGACAAGGAGATCCTAAACGCAACCTAAGATAAAAAACGAGATGTAACGGAGGAAATAATTTACGAAATTGGTACATGTGTTTGTGGGGAAGCCTAAAATAGAAATGTTTAGGAATAATCCCTACATCATAGACAAACTTAAGGACAATATAAAATCAGACATGAACATTACCCGAGAAGAACTTCTGCGTGTGAATGAAAATTTCATCCGAAGAAGCCAGGAGTGTCTTCACACAGATGACAAGGTTACTACCTGCTCACTATGGTGCAGTTTACTATTACTCGTGAGTAAGTAACACGGAAATTACAGAAAGAAAAACCCCAATGTAATATACTGTGTGCAGAGCACGCATATGAGCGGTCTGTGGCCTCACCATAAAACGACCGCACTGTATAAACTTACATAAACAGCTATATGACGAGAAAAATAAATTCATAACCCAAAACTGTATCTCTTGTTCAATTTGGCAGCCTCTAAAACTTCTCCGTTCTGTTTCACTCTCATAAGACAGTCTTTGTAAGTATCCTTAACATATGCAGACATTACGATTTCATTTATTATAGTCAGATGAGCACCTGTTTCTGGATTCAGTCCATTTTTATTCACAAGAGAGAGCACTCTTTCTACAAAGTCATTGCTACCAGGAATGCTCCTAGAACAAAGCACATGAACTTGGATTGGGGTTGTTTTCTTTGCAGATCTCCTTAAAAGTGGATTATAATGCGCCCCTCTTTGGCATAATTCGTTTAAATTTTTCTTAAAATTCGGGATGTATCGCCTAATTAGGGACAAGTGCAAACTTTAGCTAGGACAGCATATAAAGTACCTAATAGCAAGGTTGAGAAATAATTGTAATAAATAATTTCCGTATATTAAATCAATATATAATGTAATAAGCTTGAGTTGAAAGATTTGTCCGAAAAGAAGAAGGTAATTAGCAAGTCATGCAAGGAAGACAGTAGTAACAGTCGAGTATAGGACACATTAGCTTAAAGATTCTGGGGACGCAGATGAAGGGTGAATTTGCACAGTGACGTAGGCAAACTCTGCAAAAGAGAAAGGTGGATGAAATTCTCAAGAGTTAGGGGTGGGCCCATAGCAATAAAGTCAGAGACGCTCTTGAAAAGGGGTTAATATTGGACAACGCGTATGAAGGGATGTTAGAAGGGGAACAATATGTAGGCGGAGCTTAAGTAATAAAGGCGTGTGATCTAAATCAGAGAATTACTGGGGTATCGTCACTGGTACCGATCGACATTCATTCGTGCAGGCATTGTTTCGAGACTTATTCATTTAATGATGTGATTGCTCGTGCATTATTTTAAGCGTCCAGTGACGCGCCTGTTTCAATAAGATGTAGCGGCCATCGCGAGGGGCACTACCGGTAAGCATTTTAGCGACTTACGGCAAGTTACGCTTCTAGTTTCTTTTATTACGGGAAACGGTTACTTCAAAACATAACTTTGATACTGCAGAAGTTAGCAGGTATAATAATTCAGTTGTTACAATTTCTAGTGTTACAAGCCATAGTTAGTGTACTTCTTCATCTTAAGTGATCGGCAACTCGCTTCAATACCTCAAGTATTAGATCACATTAAATTTCTCATCGAATTAATAATTATCCTTTAATAATACACTCACGCATACCTTGAGGAAGTATTCATAGCTCTACCACTGCAGCATCTGGCGCAGCGTCGTGTGGTATCGAATTTGTCGACCATCGTCTTGTATCGATCGTTGGACCAAGGACCATTATGTGTCTAATTATTCTTAAGGATGTTGATATTGTGTCACAAAAACATTATGCTTATCAATACTAACGTTTGGGTATTAAAAACCATTCTCTTGTTCTGAAAACTCTATAGGTACACTAAAGACGGGGAACATCCAACTGATCACAACTTTTTATTACTTTTATACAACGTATTTACAGTAATAGGGCAAGTATTGCATTCGACTACATCATTTCCCTTTCATTCCGTTTTCTTCTCACCTTTCAGGTCTGCCTCTAGGTTTCCTGGCGTATGGCGGTGGCGGACAAATAGCGCAGACGCATGCTCAATAAAAAACGTATTCCCCGTGAACACCAGAGGGCTGCTTGATTGGTGGGTCGTTCACCGCCCTCTATCGGCGGCTGTGCGTGCTTGAAAGTGTTAGGGACTTCTGCGCGTCTTTGTGTCCTGTCGCCTACGGCCTATAGCCTCCTGCGTGGTTCCTTCACTTTATCCCTTACTCCTGGGGGTGTTAGGCACAATGGATCTTTCTAAGTCGCGATGCGCAAGGTGTCCCCCTCATTTGAAGAACTTATACACGTAACTATTGCATTCCACTCACATTTACTGGCCGTAAATGTATGTTTTGAGGCACTTAAACCTCAAATGTTTTAGACAAATAATCACTTCAGCTTGGTATTTAAGTTTAATATCTTCCAAAAATGCGACACGTAGACTTTCAAGAAAATTCCCCCCCCCCCATCTCAAACTACACTTTACGTGGAATTTTCTCCGCTTTTCATTTTCTGAAAAAAGTCTATAGATTTTCATTATGACAAATGAAATTTATATCTTGAATTTTCTGAGAACAGCCCTGTGAAGTCCTCTTCATTCGAAAGGGATTTTGTGTAATTTTGAATTACACGTAAACGATGAAAGCTAGACATTAACGTACCACACAGAAAACGCAATTTATTTAAAATAACTTTTATTCTGGCATCAGCTATTTCAGAGATATATTATTATTGGATGGAATTTTTCAACACCTTTGTCATTTTCCTAAAGCGTCGCTATTCTATTGTTTATCGCGATATCGTGGAAGCAGTGAAGAATTTAAAGACCAGCATATATCGATTAGCTTATATAAATCTGACTGTCGACTCGGTTTCCTGAACAACCAAATGTGTAATGAAACTTTCTGCAAACGTTTACCTCGATTAAAGCAAAGTAGATGGAAAAATAAGAATGGTTTGCAGAAGCTACATAAAAGTAAATGATAGTGGTTAGAGGAAGTCGTGTGAATGTATCATATCAGATTTTCCTAGTGGTCATGCAAAGAGCTTGTAGTTTCATAGCCATCAGGCTATTATCTTACAGGACATAATTCTTAAGGAATAAAATCTTTTTCTTTGTTGCATAAAATAACATATTAGTGGCATTAACCTCATACATTTGTTAATTTCAAGTAAATAGTATAATTAATGTTTACTACACAATTGAAAAACATTTGTTTCATTTTTTTTTAGATATTTATTGCTAAAAACATTTACACAAGTATAGCAACGTCAGATGTTAAATATTACAATAATTCAGTGTTATAAAATTCCTGGACCTCATAGAGAGGATTCAGCCTGCAAAGTATTATTGTTCCCTTTTTCGTTAAGCTGTCGTCCTCCGTGGTATAGTTCCTGAGGTTGCGGGTTCAAACCCAGGGAGGGCGATGGATTTTTTCGGGAGTGAAAAACCTTAAAATGACTTCTTTCGGAAGGGAAGTAAAGCCGGTGGCCCGGTGTCGTAGATTTACGGCACATGAAAGAACCTCAAACCTGATATAGAGGCCTCTGAGCAAAATTTCCGGTCTTTCACGCCCAATATGGAATGGGACGCTAAGAACCAGAGCAGTTAAAGGGCGTCCATAAATAAAACTCAATTTAATTTTTAATCGTTATTTAACTATTGATAAGTTTAGTATTTTTACAGTAAAGGAAATCTGTGCTCGTAAAGTGAATAAACCTTGGAATCATTATGCCAGTGTTAGATGGTAGAGTGTATACAACGGAAGTACTGCCACCTACGAGAGATCTATTGCGATTAACACCACCCAAGGAGGAAGGGATGAAGCGTAGGAACCACAGGAGGCTACAGACGGACAGACCACAGAGATACGCGGAGTCCCTAACGGTTCCAGACTCGACGGCCCGTCGCACTACCAGAGCTGCCCAGAGAGGGCGATGGACGACCTCTGTCCCATCTGTCCGGCACCGTCGTACGCCACGTGGCCTAGAAGCACACTTGAAACATGACAGGGAAATGGATGAAAGGAAAATGATGGAAAAGAAATCGTGGTAGATTAAAAGGCATCAACATTCGGCTGCCGGCCAGGGAAAGCCACGTTGAACCCAGGACCTCACATGCTACCGCGGTTAATCCAGTGTTAGTTTTATAAGATGCTACCATGAAATAACTTGCAAAAGCCGCCATAGATCCTTAAACCCAGCCCACGTTTTGATTCGGGGCACTTTTACCTTCAGCTGAAAGCGAAAACAAATTCTATAGAATCTGAATTCTCGATCTTACATAGCTGAAAAACATTCACAACTCTGCATCAAAGAAGCTCTAGCCAGAGTTTGCTTGGTTAGTAGAGTCGGCGATGAGAAATGTCTCACATTTTATTAGAATGGCGTACTAGAAGTCGGTATTAAGGAAACGTCACAACTTCATTCCTACTATTTTATTCGGGAAAGGTCAGGCGTCTTCAAACTCGGCAAGTAAACCATTTCCTATAAAGGAATCCCGAGTGTATCTCTTTTAGCTGCTCTACATATCCGGGGAAGCCAAAGTTTGTCTTCAGCCCTTGGCAGATATTCCACCAATCAAACTAATCCAAGTCACGTATTGCAAATATTTCCACATAAATGTTAAAATCCCCTCGTACCAACTTTATCGTGGGGCCCTTCCAAACCGATATCGATTCATATGCCTTGTTTCTCCAGATACAGAAACAAGAGAATTTCCAATAATAATATGGCAAAAGTTTTCCCATCTTCTCTCTGGATTGGCAGGCAATGATGTACCGCCAGCTCACCATTTGTAACACAATTTCCTTATCAAGTGGAACCGAAGTCTGTCTGACACAATCGCGGCGGCGTACTTCGACAGTTTTAAGGCGTGATTTACATTGTATTACAGAGGATAAAGCTGAGCTTAGGATATTAACAAACACAAGTATGTTGGTATTTTAGCGCTTAAAGGTAAAAGCACTTGTATTTATGAGTATATTCTGTAAAACTACAATAAATTAGTATGATCGTATACTCACAACTTTCCAATGTTTCTCACTTTCGATAAAAGGGCTCCAGCATAACATACCCAAATGTTTACCTTTTTACTGCGTTTGTGCACTACAAATATCACATAGGATTGAATTTTACATAATTTTATTTTTAAAGACGTAATTTATAGCCACTCTTATTAGTTAAATTATATAGGTTTAGTCTATACCTACTTATTTATTTGTTAAAATTATCTGATTTCATTCACCAATCACCTTAACAGAAGTCCATAGAATTTTCAATATACACGTGACTATGAAATACTAATGTAATGTGGAGTGTGAGCGACTACTATCGTAGGAAACCGCTTTTAGCTTTTATTCCTATTTTGTTTAACATTAGTAAGGTACTTTGGAAGCAGGTACATCGAGAACATTCAAATACAAAATACATTGAGAGCTTGTCAAACATTCCTTCGTATGCACGACGGACACTGCCCATGCGCGGGACGGCCGATTAAAGCTTTCAACGGTTTTCAAATAGCGTGGACGTAGTAGCACATTATGCGAGACACTCCACGATTTTTATTTCCCTCCAGAGAGGGGCACAGAAATGAACATGTAATTAAACACGTGAGTGATAGTGTTATAAACATTCATGATTTATAATTTCACTGGCAATCTTCCTGTTGTTATCCCCAGACCTCTCCATGTCTACCGTTAAATAAAACTAAAATAATAAAGTATACATTGTGGTGGACCAACATCGAATTCATTGAAGTTGCAATCGAGGGTTATTACAAAAGAAATAGACACTTTCAATGTGTTATAAAGCCATACCTATTAATGATATAATGAATCTGTCTGCACTGTAGAGGAAGTCTTGAAGTTTAGTTTGTGAACTCACAAATGTTCAATATGTGATCCCTGCGTCACACGACACACATCAAGATGATGATCAAGTTCATCCCAAACGCGATGTAGCATATTTGCATCGACACTTGCCACGGCTCTTCTGATACGTTCCTTCATGTCATCTAAATCGTGTGGAAGTGGAGGAACAAAAACTCTGTCTTTGAGAAATCCCCAAAGGAAAAAGTCACACGGCGTGAGATCGGAACTCTTCGGTGGCCAACGTAGCAAAGCGTTATTGTCATCTGCAGCACGGCCAATCCAACGCTGTGGTAGAATTTCATCCAAGTAAAGTCTAACATCTGTGTGCCAGTGAGGCGGTACGCCATCTTGTTGGAAGATAAAGGTTTCCCTTTCCATTTCCTCATACGTTTGGGGCATCAACCAAAGCTGTAACATATCGAGATATGTAGGTCCTGTTACTGTTTTCTCTGCAAAAAAAGAAGAGGCCATGCACCTTGGTGCGGGATACCGTACAAAAAACATTAATTTTGGGAGAGTCTCGCACACGTTCCACCACAGACCTTGGTTTCTCAGTTCCCCATATTCGAACATTACGTTTATTCACTTTTTCACCCAAGTGGAAAGTTGACTCATCACTGAACACTATTCGTTCACTGAGGCCATCGTCTTCTTCATTACGTCGCAATATTTCTATGCAGAAATCTTGACGTTTGACTTTGTCGTGTAGCTGCTTCAAGGACTGCAATACGTAATGAGTCAGTTTTAGTCGCTTTCGCAATATTTTCCATACGGTTGGTTGTGGAATTTGGAACTCCAAGCTTGCCCTTGTTGTCGATTTCTGTGTACTTCTTGCAAAAACACCATGAACACGTTCAGCATCCTCTTCTGATACACGTGGTCTTCCAGGCTTCTTTCCCTTACACACACAGCCTGTTGTCTCAAACTTTCTGTGCCAATCATAGATTGATTGTCTAGTCAGTGGTGGTTACCGGAATCGTGTTCTTAGATGTCGTTGGACAACAGTTACAGAATTTCTTTTAGCAGGTTCTAACACTCAATATGATTTTTCCACAGGACTCGCCATTTCCGCATCTTCATTAACAATGAGTTACATGATTACCAACTACAAAACTACCAATGCAAACTTCCAGAGTTTCCCAACATAACACCGCAAAATTTTACTTGATATCACATTTAGTTTTTGTTTCATAGGACTCCAAAGTTGTCCACTTCTTTTCTAATAAGCCAGTATAATGTTCCAAAGAATTCGGTACTAACAGCCCGGCCGATGACCTGCATACACACAAAACTGTGGTGCCAGTGTGTGGTTAAACATTGATGTCTTTGAGTGTAGGTGAATGTTCCTGATTGTGACGTCTGTGACACTCTTAAACTACTACAATATACTCCCCGCTCTCCTTTTCAACTATTCGCTTTTTCGAACACTATCTTTGGATCTTATTTTAGCACTTTCTTTGAACTCTCTCATTCGACTACAATGGATGTCTTCAAGACTTAGGTTGGGCGTCGAGACCAGCCACAAAACTAAAAGTTAGGAACACACTTGTGCCCAGTTTTGTCAAAAGTTCATGGGTTCACTAATGAATATCAAACACAATGACATTGTAAAACGAATAGCTTAATCATTCTCAGCTGACATCCAGAAAATGCCGCAGATAAACACGTTTGCTTACGGGTGACCGTTGACAATATTTCATGAACTAGGGATATAATAAACCGAGTTTTGATATACAAATCCCATTATTTGCAACTGTCGAGTTTTGGCATTTTCTATTTCTACTACCAAAATGTTTGCATTATGGGAATAGAGGTATACCACTTTGACAAGGGTGTCTGCACATTGATGTCTAAAGTGGTAGAACTCTTGCCTTACCCTGCGGTAAACAGGTTCTGCGCACACATGTCTAAAGTGGTACAGCACTTTCTTACCCTAACGTAAACAGGTTCTGCGCACACATGTCTAAGGTGGTACAGCACTTTCTTACCCTAACGTAAACAGGTTCTGCGCACACATGTCTAAGGTGGTACAGCTCTTTCTTACCCTAACGTAAACAGGTTCTGCGCACACATGTCTAAAGAGGTAGAGCTCTTGTCTTACCCTACAGTAAACAGGTTCTGCGCACACATGTCTAAAGTGGTACAGCTCTTTCTTACCCTACCGTAAACAGGCTCTGCGCACACATGTCTAAAGTGGTACAGCTCTTTCTTACCGTACCATAAACAGGTTCTGCGCACACATGTCTAAAGTGGTACAGCTCTTTCTTACCCTACCGTAAACAGGCTCTGCGCACACATGTCTAAAGTGGTACAGCTCTTTCTTACCCTACCGTAAACAGGCTCTGCGCACACATGTCTAAAGTGGTACAGCTCTTTCTTACCCTACCGTAAACAGGTTCTGCGCACACATGTCTAAAGAGGTATAGCTCTTTCTTACCCTACCGTAAACAGGTTCTGCGCACACATGTCTAAAGAGGTAGAGCTCTTGTCTTACCCTACAGTAAACAGGTTCTGCGCACACATGTCTAAAGTGGCAGAGCTCTTGTCTTACCCTACCGTAAACAGGTTCTGCGCACACATGTCTAAAGAGGTAGAGCTCTTGTCTTACCCTACAGTAAACAGGTTCTGCGCACACATGTCTAAAGAGGTAGAGCTCTTGTCTTACCCTACCGTAAACAGGTTCTGCGCACACATGTCTAAAGAGGTAGAGCTCTTGTCTTACCCTACAGTAAACAGGTTCTGCGCACACATGTCTAAAGTGGTAGAGCTCTTGTCTTACCCTACAGTAAACAGGTTCTGCGCACACATGTCTAAAGAGGTAGAGCTCTTGTCTTACACTACCGTAAACAGGTTCTGCGCACACATGTCTAAAGAGGTAGAGCTCTTGTCTTACCCTACAGTAAACAGGTTCTGCGCACACATGTCTAAAGTGGCAGAGCTCTTGTCTTACCCTACCGTAAACAGGTTCTGCGCACACATGTCTAAAGAGGTAGAGCTCTTGTCTTACCCTACAGTAAACAGGTTCTGCGCACACATGTCTAAAGAGGTAGAGCTCTTGTCTTACCCTACCGTAAACAGGTTCTGCGCACACATGTCTAAAGAGGTAGAGCTCTTGTCTTACCCTACAGTAAACAGGTTCTGCGCACACATGTCTAAAGTGGTAGAGCTCTTGTCTTACCCTACAGTAAACAGGTTCTGCGCACACATGTCTAAAGAGGTAGAGCTCTTGTCTTACACTACCGTAAACCGGTTCTGCGCTCACATGTCTAAAGAGGTAGAGCTCTTGTCTTACCCTACAGTAAACAGGTTCTGCGCACACATGTCTAAAGTGGTAGAGCTCTTGTCTTACCCTACAGTAAACAGGTTCTGCGCACACATGTCTAAAGAGGTATAGCTCTTGTCTTACCTTACCGTAAACAGGTTCTGCGCACACATGTCTAAAGTGGCAGAGCTCTTGTCTTACCCTGCCGTAAACAGGTTCTGCGCACACATGTCTAAAGTGGCAGAGTTCTTGTCTTACCCTACAGTAAACAGGTTCTGCGCACACATGTCTAAAGAGGTAGAGCTCTTGTCTTACCCTACCGTAAACAGGTTCTGCGCACACATGTCTAAAGAGGTAGAGCTCTTGTCTTACCCTACAGTAAACAGGTTCTGCGCACACATGTCTAAAGTGGTAGAGCTCTTGTCTTACCCTACAGTAAACAGGTTCTGCGCACACATGTCTAAAGAGGTAGAGCTCTTGTCTTACACTACCGTAAACAGGTTCTGCGCACACATGTCTAAAGAGGTAGAGCTCTTGTCTTACCCTACAGTAAACAGGTTCTGCGCACACATGTCTAAAGTGGCAGAGCTCTTGTCTTACCCTACCGTAAACAGGTTCTGCGCACACATGTCTAAAGAGGTAGAGCTCTTGTCTTACCCTACAGTAAACAGGTTCTGCGCACACATGTCTAAAGAGGTAGAGCTCTTGTCTTACCCTACCGTAAACAGGTTCTGCGCACACATGTCTAAAGAGGTAGAGCTCTTGTCTTACCCTACAGTAAACAGGTTCTGCGCACACATGTCTAAAGTGGTAGAGCTCTTGTCTTACCCTACAGTAAACAGGTTCTGCGCACACATGTCTAAAGAGGTAGAGCTCTTGTCTTACACTACCGTAAACCGGTTCTGCGCTCACATGTCTAAAGAGGTAGAGCTCTTGTCTTACCCTACAGTAAACAGGTTCTGCGCACACATGTCTAAAGTGGTAGAGCTCTTGTCTTACCCTACAGTAAACAGGTTCTGCGCACACATGTCTAAAGAGGTATAGCTCTTGTCTTACCTTACCGTAAACAGGTTCTGCGCACACATGTCTAAAGTGGCAGAGCTCTTGTCTTACCCTGCCGTAAACAGGTTCTGCGCACACATGTCTAAAGTGGCAGAGCTCTTGTCTTACCCTGCCGTAAACAGGTTCTGCGCACACATGTCTAAAGTGGCAGAGCTCTTGTCTTACCCTACCGTAAACAGGTTCTGCGCACACATGTCTAAAGAGACAGAACGCTTCTCTGTATCGCCCTACTATATGAATGCCGATAACGGGAGTGCGGGCAGAAAATAAGCTGATACCATGAAGTCGAAAGAAACAGAGCAGCTAAGGTAAATCTTGCCTCCAACTTTCTTTTTATCTTGATAAAGCTAGATATTTATTTGTTATTCTCTATATATCGAAGGTAACTCTCTAACCTAACAACTGTCAATCCCTATCACTCGGAAATCTCAGATTATTCTAATTAAAGGCATAATTTACAGAATATTATTTCATATAATTTCAAAACATTGCTTAAATTTAATCAGTGATAATACAACAATAAGAAAATGAGATTGTAGCAGATATACAAATGAAATGTTTTCAACAGATAAGAAATTTGTAAACAGATGTTAACGGATTTTGATACCGAATATTATATATATATATATATTCATTAACTTTCTAATTATTCACGACAGTTCAGAATAAGAAACAGTATATTTGTCCTAAAATATAGGACTTCATCTTGCCTTAAGAAACGTGTTGTCGATTCTGTAAACTGCCTCATTATGCACAAATGTAATAATTTAAAGTAAGTATTTAAAGTTGGGATGAAGGGAGATCACAGTTATCTAGCCACATAGGGTGACCACATCCAAACGACGATGCACGTTAGCAAGGATGGAGACTCCAACAATTCCAGACTGAAGGAATGGGCACCAGCTAGCCGTCCAAATGCCAGCACCAGCGATAAATCCTTTCCGCAGTGCAAATCCACCGTCCACGCACCAATCGCCGTCGCCTGGTCCTACAACCCTTAAACATATGAAAGTCAAACTGATGAAAGGAAATTGGTGGTAGAAGGGGAATAATTCCTGCATTCGTCTATCAAACTGCAAAAGCGACCAAAAAACCCTAGTTTAGGATGGCCGGCCCAACGGAATTCGAACCCGGTACCTCCCGATTGGAAGGTTACCGCGGAGCCATCTGGATCGGTTAGGAAGGAATATGACTGAGAGATACACCAACTTATATTTTTGGCGTGTCCTAAGTCAATTACCAACATTGATATATGATTTCATTTTCAACTAAGGAATTTGGAATAAACAGTACTTGGAAAGGTAGAATCAAACTTAAAAATTCAATGCCAAAACCAGAATTCGAGTCATTTGGGAAATTTAATGTCGTACCCGCATATTAAATGGTAACTCAGTTGCTTAGAGAAACCGACAGATCCGTGATTCAATTCCCGGCTATGGCATTGAATTTTTCAGCCTGATTCTACCTTTCCAACCTTGTCCTACACAAGCTTGTGTGAAAAAACAATTAATTACCATGAATAGTACGCACCCACTACGTTTATCACACAGTATTATTTAAAGCACAAGCAGGATCTATAGCGAGAATGCCGAATATATATTTTCGAAGTGGACACTTTCGTCCAAGCTTTAAAAACAATGTTTATTTTGTTGCAGTTCCGTTACGAGTAGCATAAACCGTGTATTACATTTAACAAAAGCTAAACATATAACGTCTAAATAGACCTAACAGGAGTAAAGTTATACATCGTAAACAGTTCCACGAAATAATGAAGAACTACAACATCCTTTAACGCCAGAATGATGTGGGTATTTCTGTCATACACAAGGTTTTGTGTATGAACGTATGACATTGGATTTCAGTGATCAGCAACAGCAGAGAGATCTTTTCAACCGTGAATACGGATGACACAATGGCAAAGACTTCAAGTTCATTGCAGCAGTAGGACTTATGACCCAGTGCTTCACCTCGCTGTGTATCGATTTGTTCACACAAGCAGTAACGTCGGCAGTTAGTCTAATTCAGGGATATCAAAACGTGCTAGTGCAACTAAATTGGAGACTTACAGCCTATAACTCTGTCACGATGTCAATTGCATTGTGCTTATCCACAACTAAGATAATGTTAATTGCTAACACATGCATCCAAAATATACAGGTTTCAAATTTATTGGAAGAACTGTAGTTTTGCTCTGAAGTTTAAAAATAAAACAGACTCATATTAAACAGTAAATTATGATTATTTCTGTTCGGTCATTTTCTAATTTGGATTAAAATATTGGTATTGCTACAATTAGGGATAGTGCTGACGGACCATTTGGGTCACTTGGCAGTATCAGGACATCATATGATTAAAATAGGCTTTAAAATGATGTTCTTACAGTGAAAACTAAAGTAGAAACGCAGTCTGTCATCGGGAAATGGTTGCCGAGGTTGTTAAGCCACGGAAGGTCTGCGGTTCAAATCGCGCCAGGACCGTCCTCCCTGACTGAGGCTTTTCCAGCTTTCCCTTAGCTCTCATAAGTGGTTTCAGTGCCGTATGCAGTAAGAACGGGGGTTAAACACTAAAAAAGTTAATATGGTTGTGGTCTGTTACAGGAGTTTCAAGGAACACCATCTATTGGTAGAGCGACTACAGCGTGCGCAGCGACAGTGGTTTCACGCCGAAAAGGTGGTCACACAAGTTATCGTCCACTACTGAAAATGAAAGCCAGTAAGCAGGAACAACGAGGAGTGAGTCAGAGGAAGCAGTGGAAACATGCGACTTCACCACCTCAAAAGAAATCAAAGGCCGTGCACACCAGTTCTGGTAAGGTCATGATGTCCTTTTTTGACCACAAGGGTCCACTACTTGTCGAGTTTCTGGAAAACGGGGAACCACCATCAATGCCCAGCGTTATCAAGCCACTTTACAGAGCCTTAGACGAGCCATCAAGTCGAAACGCCCAGGCATGTTGTCCAATGGCGTTATTCTCCTGCATGATAATGCCCGCCCACACACTGCCAATGCTGTGAAGACGACATTGCAGCAGTTTCGATGGGAAACACTGAAACATCCACAGTACAGTCCAGACCTTTCACCGTGTGACTTTCATGTTTATGGACCTCCAAAACAAGCTATTCGCGGACATCGATTCACAACGGACGACGAAGTGTGTGAATGGGTCCAGACCTGGATCCAACAGCAGCCTACTAGCTTCTTCAAAGATGAAATCGACCGGCTAGTGTCGCAATGGGATAAATGTGCCAACAGTTTTGGCGACTATTTTTGAGTTAATAAAATCGTTACCATTACTTTACACAAGTGACCGGGTTTCATTTGAATGACCCTTATGGAATGGGATGCTAAGGACCATAGTAGTTAATGAGCGTCCACAAATAAAATTCAACTTTTTTACCCCGTTCCAAAGAGTCCTGATTCAGGACTTGCAATTCGACGCAAGAAGCCAGAAGATGAAGAAGCTCTTACGAGGTACAACATTTCCAACAACATAGCACACATAAGCAGCAAAAGGGCGATGATTGTCCTATATCCGGAAATAAACGCCTTTAGACAGCCAATGGAAGCGTATAGCGAGTTTCGCATGGATTCCAATATAATAAAAAACTCCAATTAATTCCAATATAAAATTATTCTTATTTCACTGCTTTTAAAGGGCTGAACATTGTATTAATTGACAGGACACAGTTTAAAATGTAATCTGACGAAACCGATTTTAAATCAAATTTTTGTGTGTTCTGAAATATGTAATAATATACTACCAGCACTGTTTCCATGTAATATTTTACGACTTCCCTTTAGTATAACTTCATTAAACAAATGATATAAGGACACATGACCACCTTAGCTTAATTACATTTTTTAATATTAACGTAATATCTGTAAGTACATTAAATTTGAACTGGAAGTTAAAACATAAAAGAAGAAAAGTAATGTAACTTAAAACTTTCAACTGGAAGGTAGGGTTCACTTAACCGAACAAGATGGTTCCGGTAACGTGTGAGGCTCGCATTCTAGAGGTCTCGCGTAGGAATCCCGCTGGCTTGGACACCCTGATCCAGCTTTTTCCGTGGTTTCCTCAGATCGGTAGGCGAATGCTGGGGTGGTTCCTTTTCTATCGCGAATTTCCTGTCTACATCATTTCCAAGCGACGGCTTTTGGTACGTGGTGGCCCGATGCTGAAGTTTGCGCCGATAAAGGATTTCTACCTGGCACATGAATGGCCAGCTGGTGCACCATCCTAAGGACCTCGTTACCGAGAACCTGGGGTTAATGATGGGGCAGGCAGGCTCACGCCGGTATCGCTCTGGAATCGTTAGCGAACCCGTGCTTGCTAGCTAGGGAACCAAGTGGCTGGGGGCCCCATCCGTATGACACTATCCTGGGGTTAATGATGGGGCAGGCAGGCTCACGCCGGTATCACTCTGGAATCGTTAGCGAACCCGTGCTTGCTAGCTAGGGGCCCCATCAGTATGACACTATCCTGGGGTTAATGATGGGGCAGGCAGGCTCACGCCGGTATCACTCTGGAATCGTTAGCGAACCCGTGCTTGCTAGCTAGGGAACCAAGTGGCTGGGGGCCCCATCAGTATGACACTATCCTGGGGTTAATGATGGGGCAGGCAGGCTCAAGCCGGTATCACTCTGGAATCGTTAGCGAACCCGTGCTTGCTAGCTAGGAAACCAAGTGGCTGGGGGCCCCATCCGTATGGCACTATCCTGGGGTTAATGATGGGGCAGGCAGGCTCACGCCGGTATCACTCTGGAATCGTTAGCGAACCCGTGCTTGCTAGCTAGGGAACCAAGTGGCTGGGGGCCCATCAGTATGACACTATCCTGGGGTTAATGATGGGGCAGGCAGGCTCACGCCGGTATCACTCTGGAATCGTTAGCGAACCCGTGCTTGCTAGCTAGGGAACCAAGTGGCTGGGGGCCCCATCAGTATGACACTCTCCTGGGGTTAATGATGGGGCAGGCAGGCTCACGCCGGTATCACTCTGGAATCGTTAGCGAACCCGTGCTTGCTAGCTAGGGAACCAAGTGGCTGGGGGCCCCATCCGTATGACACTATCCTGGGGTTAATGATGGGGCAGGCAGGCTCACGCCGGTATCGCTCTGGAATCGTTAGCGAACCCGTGCTTGCTAGCTAGGGGCCCCATCAGCATGACACTATCCTGGGGATCACTTATGTTAAAGTACATACTGGCAATGAATCAATTGACTGACTTTGAAAAGAGATTGAAGAAAGGAAAATACAGAGTTTTACGCAAGTTTCTCACACCCTAATCGTTAAGAACAAATTTGATAGTTCCTATTCGACACTGGTTGTTTTAGTGTCCGAAAGACACATGTTTGTAAATCTGCCATTACTTTCATTGCTTTGTGTGACCTCCATTGTTGCCGTGACATTCCAAAATGCTTTTATGGAAACTCTGAACCAAAGTAATGGTGGTTATTTGGTCAATAGATGTCCATTCTTCTTTGACCCTTTCAATGAGTTGTTCTCTGTTGCGTGACCTAAGTTGTCTAAAGACATTGTCCTGCAGTGTAGGCGCAATTTAGGTCTGTAGAGTTTCCAGGTTAATCAGTCCAAACGTCACTCACACACTACAACAATGTCGCAAACGATAATGGTTCTGACGAATTCTATGATAAGTTTTACAAACCTCAATTTATTACAACAAAACGAAAGAGTGTGCTTTAAACTAATAAATTATATGAGAAAGCAGGTCTTCCGGGGTGTATGGCCGCGGCAGAGTGGAAAATTTTCTTCTTCAGACGTTTCTTCTGCTACTACAGTAGGTATCTTCAGTGGCAAGGCCTGTCTCACATTGCAGCGAGGTCTGCCCACTACTTCACCCGGACAAATCAGGAAGCAGCGAGCAACGAAGCGACCCAATCAGATTGCTTGCGTACTCCCGCCTGCCGATATAAAAAGTCGAAAGCTGCCGGGCACCCGCCTCTGAATATGTCCATAGTTGCACGAAACGTCAGGAAGAAGGCACTTTTCCATCCTATTAAAGCTATAGACTCCGTTAGTCTGACGTCTGAGCTAGCCGTTGCCATAGAGATTGCCGCCATCTTGCTTTCCAAACAACATTGATTCCTACAGCGAGTTTTTGGAAGTCTTTCATATAACTAATAATATTTCGTGTAATTTATCTGTAATATATTAGTTTCAATTACTTTGTGCAGAGGGAAGGTGTTTCGAATTGCTGAAGCAGGGCCAACAGCGTTTCTCTCGCATTGGTTGTGTGTTTTGTTCCTGAATGCAAACACGATAGTGAACTCCAGTCTAAAAACTCCCTAGCTGGTAATTCAAGCTGACTTAAGTCTTTATAGCTCCAATAGAACTTAATTACACCACATTTAATTACAGGTACAATTATTTCTATTCAGTAATTACATTTTTAAGCAAGTGTGCACTGCTGAACGTACATTTCAGTTATTGAGGTTAAGTTATGTGTGCTTTAGTAATAATATAACGAAAATAATCACTTGTGAAGAACTACCTGGTTTCACAGATACCCTCTTTATACTTTGTTACATTATGTACCACCTTTGATTGTATTACATTACACTTTTATACTTTATTATGTCATCTAAACCCTTGGTTGTGTTAATTACAGCTTGGGCAAACAATACACATGCACACAAGAAAACTATTTTTTATTATTTTCGTCAAAATTTGGCGTTTACTCTAAAAAACAGCAGCTCAAATTGTTATGTTTTTAATATATTTAAATACGTTAAGCGAAATTACTCAACGGGCCACAAAATAAAGTTTTACCCTATGGACATTTATCCCAAACACATGCAATGTGAGGTTAGTTCGTTATGGGCTCCACGCTTTTATGTTGCCTAAGGGTACTAAAACATTTACATAACATTACTCATTTTCATTTGTAGGACAAAATATATAAAAGTATTCCTTAGTTATGCTACATTGTAAGATTTATTTTTCATGTTGACTTGCACCTGTACTCGCAAATAGGAAATTTCTCCATCATATGTCACGGCTAAGACGTAATTAAACTGAATAGCATCTTTACCTTTTTTTACAAATCTCAATTCGTCTTTAAAATATGCTACTATTTCACTCAGTTTCACAAGCATGTTATAGCGTAATGCTTACTTAAGGCGGCTATATTTACCATTGTAATAATTTAATAGCTATTAAAACTAATAATAACCTATACACGGTGTAAGTATAACTGTATTCCTAACAATGGTATTTATCTAGGATTGATAAATAATTAATGTAGACTTTTCAAAATAACATTCTCTCAAAGCAGTAGACAAATATACAGCATAAACTTGAGGCAGTATTTTTAACACTTATATGATTTCAGTCAAATTATATAATATAAAATACAATAACAGCCCACCTTAAAGCAATATGTGTATGTAATAATATATAAAAAGTGTGTATTACAGTCATTGTATATGTTTGTATTATTGTATACATGTGTAATAATGTTATGCGAATGTATTACGTAATTTAATAAATTAGAAGCTATGAGAATAATAGGTTAAAAGTTGCTAACAATGAGGTAACCTTGAGGCAATAATGAGTTTGAAAGTTTAACAATACTACTATCATTATTGGAGGAACAATAATGTAAATTTTGAGACAGTTTATTAAATAGCCAATCAACAACCAGAAAAAAGCTCAAGTTAAATAAAAGTATTCTATTGGAGTAGGGTTAGCCAATCAGAAACTGAAATAGGGCAAATTGCACACATCCAGAAGTCAGTTGGTTGTAGACAGTGTTTCTAACCGGACGCGAGATGCGTCCTTGAACAATTTAATACGCATTTTGTGTGAGACAAAAATAGTTTACGTGTTAAAAAGTGCAAGTATTTAATAAAAAATAAATCCCACAGCTCTCTCTATATCGGTGAAGTTTTATTTAAATCGTGTCAAGCATTAATAAATGGAGTGAAGTACAAATTATAATCTGTGTAAGTCTACAGTCTTAGCCGCACTACTCCCTGCAAAGAAATCCATGTCTCTAACAATAACGCAGCCGAGGCAAACATAAATATATAATATTTAAAGAAACATTCAAAATTACAAAGTTAATATTTTTTTAAACATTTGGGGCAAAGGCCACCGGAAAGTACATTTGGGGCGAAGGCTACCGGAAAACTTTTTACCATACGTGCGGTTGCAACTACTTCAAGTTCGGCTCCCCAACAGTCGAAATAAAATACACCACCACCATAAAATTAACCTTCCTCAAATTGCTTCCAAACGTAAAGACAATACATCTTCAAACTGCATAGCAACCAGTTGTTTGGAAAGAAAGATAGCCTCCTAGCAACGGCTGACGTCATCACTCATGGAGTCTATACAGTCCGGAGGACTAATTTCTCATACTGACTCCGGCCATGAAAGCCCACGTACCTTAATGATAAATTTTATTCTCAAAGTTTACATAGGAATGAGAATACTGTCAGAACAGCCTGTACCAACATTTATCACGGATAAATTCCCTAATATTTGATATCGAAGTTTACAGGGACACTTAAATCAGTGAGAGGATTTATTGTGGATACGAGTAGCTTGCCATTGTAGCTCAAGCAGCAAGAGCACCGGTATGGAGAGCCGAGGTTCCGTGGTCGAGTCTCACGAATGTTTCGTAAGTGTATGGCAGGGTTAAAGGCAATATTAGGCAGTAACTGTATCCACTAGGACAATTTAGTTTCGGAAATTGTATGTTAACTGTAAATAAGCCGCATTTATAAAGTATGGCGGCTCAGGAGACCATAATGATAGCAGAAAGAGAAACAAATGCCTAACACGATGGTAACAGCGATCGCAACAAAAATGTGTCACATTGAAGTGTGAAACGCATGTTGCGTGAGTTACTGTACCACTGAGCTTTTAACCAATAGTGAAACTCCAGGAAAAGAAGATAAGACCCACGCAGGTCTTTAATCGATTCTGAGCGTGCAAGAACGGTCGCCGACGCGAGGAAACGCAGCCTTCGCTTTATTTGCCAAAGACAGGAAGGAAGTTCTAAAGATTGGCAACTGCAGTGACGATCTTATTTCTTATTGTGACTCCGTGACATTTCTGATCTTAGCAGTAGGACCCGGACTTTTAGTTGGAATAAACCTTCATTTTAGGTTTCTTATATGCTTAAAATAGGTTTTTTTTAGGGTTTTCTTGATTAAACTAGTTTTTGTGTGTGTGTTTTACTTTGTGGATCAATTCAGGTATCAATAATTTTGTTTTTTTGGTACTTAATTTAAGATTTATTTTTTGGCATTGCAGTAGATACATACATTCTCAAATGTAAACGATTTCCTGTTATCAGTAACACGTTCTTGTACGAAGAAAAGGTTCTTTCAACGGAACATGACGTCATTGGGGCATAGTAACAGATGCCAGTGCAGCAGGTTCTAGGTGTAGTTCTCCTCTATACTTTTCTCGCTGCAATACTGAATTGATGATTTTCATATCTTCAAAAGCAGGAATTCGTAGAAGAATCTTCTGCAACTTCGAAGAACATGCAACTCCCACTGGAAACATTGCCAGTGATATCTAGAGCATTTTCCAGTGGCAAAGTTGTACTTTCCAACCGGAGAGTAACTTCTGGTATAAAACAAAAATTTGTCTTAATGTATGCAAGGGAAGCGGCAAGAGTGGGGCACTCGAGTGATTTCTTAGCATTGGCAATGCAGGAAGCTTCTGTTTCATCCAATTCATTGACGACATTTTTAATGTCTTTTAAGTGCTCGGCATAGTAAATGACAGCAGACAGCCAAGTCCTGACCTTCTATCAGCTGCATCCAGGTGTCACCACGTCACATGTGCTGCGTTTAACTGTAGTAACTTGAACTATCTACTGGCTATAAGTGGTGGAAATAATTTTACGACGAGTTTCAATCCGAAAATAACATTCTTCATTTCGAAAAAGGAAAAACGGCTATTTAGTTATTTTAAGTGTCAACCCTTCATTTAGGTTTTTTTAGGTGTAATGAAATTCGCATATTTTGCTCCAGAAAGTGTGAAACGAGTATATATCTTGAAATGTGTTAAATAAATAGCGAGGAAAGTTATAGTTAAAACCCAAAAAACCCGGGCCCTACTTATCAGTTTTGTGTCAAGTACCACCTTTTTACTTTTAAATGAGAGTATTATATACATTTGTACTACTTTAACTAAGGAATTATAATCTGAAGCTCCAAATGAGGGGCATAGAATGTGTAATAGCTACACGCGGTCTCTTTCCGTATGAATTACATAGTGATTGTAAAGATACTCGTATTACAGCATACTGAGTTGAAAGTACATTATTACAGAATTGAGGAATAGTTTTAAAGAGGAGACGAAATCAAATCTTTTCTGTTTTAGAGATTATATTATACATCTCGCACACATATATTGCACACTCGTTTTTGCACGGTCATGTATTTTATTATTTTAATAAGTTATTAATGAAAAAAGCAATTTGTAATGAACTAAAAAGTGTAGGTGGGCCCCGGAACCGGGGCAGAGCAGAGCAAGTGGACCGTAACGGCCCTTTTTGCTTCCAACGTGACCTGGGAGGGAGGAATGACGGCAGAGACCCTAAGGGCGACGTATCCGGATGCCGACGGGCGCAAACGGGGTCCCTAATGTTTTCCAGATAGTGGAAAACACATCCGATCCCTCCCGGTCTCTGCCCATATGTCACCAACCAGCAGGGTCCCCAGGGCGGAGCCCCCACAGCGATGCCAGGGAAGAAACCTCTACACAACGCACAGCCACCGCCCAGCCGCAACCCGCCGAACACCGTCTACCAACTCTGAAACAGATGGCAAGGAAGAGGGTAGGTTCAGGGAATGAGAGGGAGGAGTTTCGTGGTAGAAGATAAGCCACTTCATTCTCCTGTAGACCCGGAGAAACCACGAAAAACCCATGGGCTAAAGTGGACGGTCGCCGGGGATCGATCTCAGCCTACAGACATTGCCGCCTGAGCCATCGCGCTCGGTTTCTAATGAACTTAACCATCGTCATTTGGGATTTATCGCAGTGCTGCCAATTCTACAGCCGTGGCCAATGCGATGGCTTAGTGAGATACTATAGTGTAAGAGCTTTTGAGTCAGTTTTCATGCTGATGTCATAACTCAAAGGGTATTGTTTGAAAACAATAATATGGAGATAACAGAGATCAGTATTTCAAGAAGAATTAGAAGTTGGAGACGTGGATTATGAAGATGGGTGCGCGTCATTAGTTCATGAAAAAATCTAGAATGAGGTATGACATGTTCATTCACCTTTACTGCAGTTAATTACGAGTAGTCTTCAATAATCTAAGTTACTCCACTCGAAATGCGTTATTACTGATTACTAAATAGATGCAAGTGCATTTTGCTTCACCAATCTTGTGTATATTACAGCCATTAAATTTATGTTGGCAGACATGGGCTCATGTGTTGCAATTCTAAGTTTCCTTTTGTGTAAATGTCATCGGGAAGATAGGTTATTTTTAATCCCTTTATGCTATCACAGTATAAATGGTGTCATGTAGCTAACCTAAGTGTTCATATTTAGGGTTTAAAGGCGTATGCTAGTGAATATGTGTTCACAACCTCGCTGCGTTTAGCAACTCGATCCTCTTCGGCCCAGGGAACTCTGATATCATGCAGTTCATACCGAAACACACTCATTAAGGAGTGGTTACATACACGAATCAAATGTCGTTGTCTAATCAAAGTTTTCCCCTTTACTCAGTTTTTATTATTTTACAATTATACTAAAATGTACAACAATGAAAAGGATTAATATACGTTTCATAGAAATTTAAGATATGTATTTTAATGACATTACATCGAAGTCGTAAGAAAATACAAGATAAAACCTTTTCAAACAGAAGTGTAATTCGAGCAAAGAACACCTTCTGGAAATATTTGTCACATATCCTCGAGGATACCTAACGGCCAAATTTTGTATTTTTGTACTGTTTCGTTTTTGTTCATAAATACAATGGCATTTTTATATTAGCAGGTGAAGACAGCGTTTATCTGGCGAATGGCAGCATAGTCAAACTTCCACGGTACACTAAGGTGGGCATGACAACTGGTTCCTCATATTTGGGCCTTCGTGCTTCACAACGAAGTGCAGCGCTTCTCATAGCTACATCAGTTTAGACGCAATGGGAGTGTACTTGCTTCTCCCTCCCTCCCCGCTAACCGTTGTTTTCATGCTACTCTTTGCTCTCTATTAAAACTACAAGTGTTAAGGTGAGACATGAGCAAAACATGGGTTGCGCGGTGGACTATGGAAATGGGAGGTGGGAGACTGGCGTCCTTTCGTGAATGATAACACTTCAGTGCATCATAAAATAGTTATTGTAGATCAGCTCCACAGTTTGTGCTTATTGTTTAGCTATGGGAAGTGAAATGTAAGTTACATTACATTGTTGCAAAGCGTCCAACAACACAATTTTGTGCTGGTGTACACGCATTGATGTGTTGCTGCAATTCTTTCGCTACTTTTGCTCCGGTGTTGCGGCTGGAAGGACTCTAACAACTCAAGTTTAATCTTTCCAATTACACTTTGTGTACATTCAAGAGGCTTCAAATTCGTAAGGCAGAGGTGGGTGAATGAGACAGATTTTTTATTTTCAAATACCAAGTAATTAAAGATTTCAGCTTTAAGGTACATAATTATTTTTGCCGGGCATGATGAGCAGCAAGTTAAACTTTCAGCACTTACTATCACTATCCAAAGAATAGGTATAGATCGACATCGATACCAGGATGGAAACCGTTCTCCCCACCGCACATATGCCGCACACCACCATTCGCCGCCTGGCCCTGCAATCCTGAAATAATGGACAGGAGAAGCTGTAGTATCCGGATATACATCCCAGAGGACAGGATGATTACAAATATGACTTCACTGGTGAGAAATGATTCCTATCAGCTTTCTTTAGCGTGTGAATGAGACTCTTCTAAAGTCGTAACGTCTCTCTGCCCTGAGTTACTATTTAGTACATTTGTTTATCTCTGAAGTTTACCTTTGCCACAAAAAGGGCACCAAACTCCAAAGTCGTTTGGACGCCTACTGCATGGACATACCCGTTTTAATTGATTGTTGAACGTGAGCAATATGACAACAATCCATCCATTTTTATTTTCTTTATTCTGTGTGCACCCATATGGAATAATTAAAGAGCACATTTTCCTGATCGATTCCGCCAACCAGTACAAACAAGTTTAGCTACATGTGTTGGCAACTGTTAGTGAGGAGAACAATTAAGTATTTCATAATTGTATCTAAATAGTATGAAATTTACTAATTTGGCAGTTTCAATATTAATTTCAAATCAATTTTTATTGGAAATGTGGACAACAGAATTAACAAATATGATGTATAACATTCAGATTACTTTCTCTACCCATAGATTTATTTTCATACTTATTTTACAAAGTAGTCAAATAAAAGTTTGTTTTTCTACCTATGTTCTCCTAAGTATTATAAATACTTAAAGTTAGGTTATATTCTGGTAATATTGGTTTTTAGGATGTTAAGAAACTCTGTTTTTATTAGATAATTATATACTAACCATGATTTTATGTACTTTTTGCAAGAGTTTATGAGTTATTCAAGGGTAGCGCAGTGGTTTCGTTTCCGTCTCTCGTACTGAGGGTCCAGGACTAGATTCCCGACTCTGGGGTGGCTCTATCCACGCCTTCACCTCTGAGTTGCTCATATTAAGTATCCCCAAAGCCCAACGTGGTTTGAAATCCACGGTAAAAGCTGTAGGTCCTCTCATTCCACCGCCATCCTACCATCGGAGGCAACAAATTCCGTCTGCCGGGTGCATCTACCTCAGAAATGGGTCCAGTCATCGTTGGTGGAATGAGGTAACCCCAGAAGGTCACAGGTCATATGGGTAGCGTTAGAAACGATGACATTTAATGGTTTACAGCCCGAAATGTTGAATAACCAAGCTCAAATGGGCAACAGGGTGAATACCACACATTTTATATATATTAAAAGCAGTTCTTCCCATAGTAATTCGTTTTTGCCAACCTCGCACCGTTTCAAAAATATTGAATCAGACTGAAGGGTCCTCAAAGACTATTTACAGACAATTCTGTATGTACTTTTTGCGATAAGAGTTTCTCAAGTAAGAAATCATGCATATGTTTCCATGTAAAGTATTGTTTTGTAGCGGGGGAGGGGGATAACTGAAAACTTCCGCCCTGATGAGTATAAAATTTGGTTTTTGTGCGAAAGACAGACCCACATACAAGCACACGTGTGCGGTTTCTAATTGTTTTGTTTATTCCTTGCATCTGAGTCCAGTAATGAATAAAATAAGATAAACTGTTATAGTTTTAAATATATACATACCCAAACATTTTACATTTAGTATGTTTCTCGTTACGAAGCTCAGAGACAAACTTTGCTTATGTTCACAATATGAATGAGTGTATTTGTTGCACAGACATCCATCCTCAACAATAGCACGATCAAACAGACTATATGCGGCTCTATAATACACAGAATAATAAAGAAAGCAGGAAAAACCCACTGCTATAAAACAATAAACAATGAAACTACAATAAAGCTGTGCAATAAAAAGATTAAGATAAACCTAGTGAAGTAAAGCAGCTTAAAGAAAAACAAACACGAAACAACGGTAAATCTCACTGTGAGGCTTTCTTGTGCTCTGTTATATTACCTAAAGCAAGCTAAGGAAATATCCGTAAATAAAACACCATAGCAATACCTGGTTAATGATATAAAATGGCGTAAATAAAGCACTAACTGCCACTAAGAATCCGCTCACACCCCATCCTCCAATCTCAGCATTCTTATACTTAGCCGTCTCCTCTAAAAGAGAAATTTACCTATCACTTCCATTTCTTCGCTGCCTGCCTTCAGCGCACAACGTACCCGTTGTAAGCAGCATCCTCCATTTTCCGTAACTCCTCTGGTTCACAAAATATGCACCTAGGACTCCCCTTCCTCGCAAATACGACATATTCTCAATCAGCAGTATTTATCACCGCAATGCACCAAGTCTAAGCTGTGGAGAGTTTGGCCTTTTGTACTTTATCTACCTCGTACGCAGTAAATAGAGAAAGGTATTGCATTTAACCCAAAAATTGGATACCGAGATTTCATTGGAAATGCATATTTTGAGGCCCCTAAATCCAAAACAAGCATTTTTAGAAGAACAGCACAACTCAAAAACGAAAAGTCGGATAAGTACCAAATTTGGTAGTTGGGTTCAATACCTTCCGAAGATGCGACACTAAGATTTTCAAGAACATCTCCCCAGCCCTAAATACTCTTTATATGGAACATTTTTCTACATTTTTGATTTAAAGAAATGGCTCTAAAGGTTTTGATTAAAATACCACACACTAAAAGATATTTACATTACAAATATAATGCATATTTTGAATTTTCTGGGAATAGCCTGTGAAGTCCTCTTCATTCGGAAGGAGTTTTGTATAATCTTACACTATAACTGGTAAACGTTAAGTGATACACGAAAAAGTGCTACACAAAAATGTAGATCTCTTTAAAACACACAACTTATTTTAAATTACGTTTTTGTGGCATCCGTTATTAGTGGTTCAAATTATTCAATGTCTTTCAAGTCCTTTCGATTTTCAGTTGTTTCTCGCGATGTCATGGAAACAGTATGGAATTTTAAGGCCAGGGTGTAGCGTCCAGCTCTTAAACATTTGACTATCGCTATTCCCTTTGTATCCTAACGAAATGTGTGATGGAGCTGTTTCCGGAAAGGTTTATCTCGAGTAATATGAAGTAGAAGGAATATAAACTTTCGTAAGAATAATTTGTATACCCACTAATAAGCGATAGAGGGTAGAGAAAGTCATGTGAAGGTAACATAAGATTGTTTAATGTACTGCTCCATAACCCACTAGAACTTTAGGGCTCGAATGTACTTCAGTTTTACTTTCCGCATAGGTTTTGAAGCTTCCTGAATGCAAAATAAAAACGTTTTTATAAAATTTCCGCGCGCGCTATTGTGTATGAACACAGAACTGAAAACAAAATGTCGGACAACTACAGAACTTGGTGCAAAGTTCGGTATCCTTCAAAAATGCGTCACGAAGATTTCAAGAAACACCGCAAACTGCCTGACAGAATTTTCTGGGAGTATCCTGTGAAGTCTGGATAGAACTTTTTATATTTTTTTTTAACTGGTAAACGTTCAGAGATAGACAAACACATGCTAAACAACAAATGCAGAACTCTTTAAAATAACAATTTATTTCAAATAACTTTTTGTGATATCGGCCATTTCCAAGCTATCCGGCATTAATGGTTCAACATTTTCAATATTTTGTCGCTATTCTGTTGTTTCTCGCGATACATTCACTATCACCTCAATCTCCTGCATCCTTCTTGTACCTACAAGGAAATGTGTAATTACATTATTTCTGCAAGTGTTTATCTCGATTAACTTGAAGTAGATAGAAAAATAAGCTTTTGTGAAAATAGTTTGTGGAAGCTGTATGGAAATAAACGTTTTTGGGAAGAGAAAGTCATGGAAATGTATTATACCTGTAATTGTTTAAGTGTTTAACACCAATTTACAACATATGGCACCATGTGGTGGTGCACAGTGGTGATACTCGAAATGAAATGATGTTTGGGAAAGGAAAATTGGGAACGAGAATTTTCAGGCCTAAATTTAGGGTATATCCCCAGCATTTTCATTTATGAGCGAGGTTAATCTGGAAAAGACCCAGCCAGGAACTCTTGTCCTGGCGGGATTCGAACCGCGGATCTTTCGTTCACGATTATGTGGTATGTGGTATATAATGGTAAACTGTACCTCCAACGAAATACAGTTGTCTATTACCTGTCAATATGCCTCAGGAGGTATTTAACATTACTGCACACACTCCTTCTATTTCTCTGACCCGCCCATCGTCCAATCAGATTAACCTTCTTTCTTGTTTAATTCAGCCCTAAACCACAATAAAAATAAGCGCAATCTCAGCGTTTGCATAGACATGAGGACCTTTGTTGTTTGGGAGGATTCACAGCTAATATTATCTCATACTGGAGCAAGCAGACTCGGTTTTCGGCGCATTAGTCTCGCAGTATAAATATTGAAACGTATGTCTGGCAGTTAGCTGCCTCGTCAACATCAAAGAGCTTGCCAACTTATGTGACAGCGGGATGCAAAACGCTTTCGCGTTTGAAGGGAATCCACGAAGAAAGAGAGGAAAACAGTAACAATTATTTTATTTCACTTTCGTTTCCACTCTTTGCCTTGTTTGTTCGAAACACTATCAGCAAGAGGTAGAGGTAGGTTTTCAGTCAACGGCTTTCTCTTCCTAGTGGAAAATACTTCAATATTTTCATCAGATATTCCATGACACGTATCTCTGTACCTTCACTGCTATTTTATTATCTGCTGCAGATCTATACCGTTCCACTCCAATCACTAATTATTTTTGTCTCGTTTCTTCACAGTGTTAGCTTTTACAGAAATACGTATTTGAAAACTGAAATACCTTAGATTTTCAGGACATGTATTTTGCTTTTATACATTTGAGCATTTAACTGTAACTTGAGGCAGTATTTTTAACACTTAAATTATATCAGTCTAATTATATAATATAACATATAATAACAGCCCGCCTTAAGGCAATATGTGTATGTAATAATATATAAAATGTATGTAATAGTCATTGTATTATGTTTATATTATTATGTACATGTATAATAATGTTATGTGAATGTATTACGTAATTTAACAATGTAGGAGCTATGAGAATAGAAGCAAGCTACTTTCCGTAACAAACAGAATTATAAAGTAAAAGCCGAAAGTTGCTAACAATGAAGTAACCTTGAGACAACAATAAATTAAAAAGTTTAATAATGCTACTGATAATTCTTGGAACAATAATGTAATATTTAAAACAGTTTATAAATACCCAATAAAAAACTACAAAAAGCTTAAGTTAAATAAAAGTATTCTATCGGAGTAGGATTAGCGAATCAGAGACTTGAAATAGAGAAAAAGTACAAATTCAGGCGGGAGACGCTACAAGATTGCGTACCCGATCGGGACGATACGTATTCAATGTGAGACATAGAACTTCATTGTGTTGAGAATAATATAAAGTTTACGTGTTAAAAAGTGCAATTAAACAATAATCTCACAGCTCTACAGTAGGATACATCATGAAGTGTTATTTAATCGTGTGAAGTGTTAATAAACAAAGTACAATACAATTATAATTTGTGTAAGCCTTCATTCTTTAGCCACACCAGCCCTGCTAAGAGATACATGTTTTGAAAATTACTACTGACACAGTCGATGGATACATATATAATATTTAAATAAACATCAAAATACAAAGTTCATTTTTAAACGTGGAGCCGAAGGCTACCGGAAAAGTGAACGTGGGGCGAAGGCCACCGGAAAGTTTGTAACGTACGTGGGGCGAACACTCCAATTAACAACACCCGCAAGTTGGCTGCAATACGTGGGGCATATAAATACCCTCAAACTTTAAGTAAAATATCCAGGAAAATGACATTTTTTAAGTTTATTTTCGTGTAATTAATAACACAACTGTTTCTATAATCATTTCGATGTCGTGCTGAGATTAGTTTAAACTTTGCTTTGTTTTATTGGAACTAAAATGAGCTAAACAAACAGTTAACATGTCTTGTATACCCTCCTGAGCGTTGGCAACCTTCGAGAATGTTGCCAGAGTGACTGCAACTTATTTCTAGACGTTTCTATACCTCCGAGAACTAAACATCTGACGTAACATGCCTTTGCCTTCTCCAACTTAGACGTGAAGAAGCTAGTGAATTTGGTTGACCTTACACAAATTAATTCTTATATGGAATCACCCAACTCCGTATATCTGCTTTCTAACCCAGAGAGTCCGAGTTCCAATCTCTGTTGGAATGACTTGCCCGGATGTGGTTTTTTTTTCTCCAGAGTTTTGCTTTGTCCTCCTAGACAAATATCGGGTAGCTCCGAGTTTGTTCGATACAATACTTATTTGGACGTCCTTACACGCATTTCAATCATCGAATTTGCAGACCTGAATTATAAAAAAAGACATTAAACTCCCGAGAAAATAAAAACAAATATACATACTTGGAATTGCATCACCATATGCAACTTTAAAATAAAACTTGTGAAACATAGGTACTTCTGTTCCCCATAAGCCAAGAATTACTTTAGGCGCACGAATTTTGCTTTAAGGAAAAACACTTAAAATAATGCAAAATTGTCAGTTTTAAAATGGTAAAATATCAATTCAGTAACGTTAGCTTTATTTCTGTTATGTTTCAAAAATATATTTTCAGAATGGTATTTAAAAACACGGCAAAATAGAATAGAATTATGGTTACACATACCCTTTTATGGACATCGTAATTATTTCTATTTCTTAAATGCACAATTTTATTAACTATTGTAAGATACAGTTAATTTCCCACGCGGTTTCCATGTGTACAACGTCAAAATACATATCTTATGAGTGGTGTGTTTTTGTGACACAATGCGTCTAGTGTTAGGTTAGACCGACTGGGCAGTGGCCTTAGACTGACCAAGTTTCTGCATTTACCTATATGGTAGTTCTAAGGCTTATAAAAATCGATGCGTGTGTTTATAAGTGGAGTTCAGATAGTTGCTTGGGACGGATGTTTTTCGCTCGTTAAAAGTGAAATTGTGTTGGTGGTAAGTTTAGAATATACTGTGAGTTCATCCAGTTCCTCCTTGGTCACACTTTAGTTTTTGCTTGAACTTAACGCAGCAATAAACCACGCAGCCTCTTGTCTCTTCCGATCACTCAGAGTTTCGAACACAGGACTTCTCTCCTTTCTGCGATGGCTCACTTCAGTGTCGAACTCAGTACTCCTCTCTCTTACGGTCGCTCACCGGAGACTCGAACACAGGACTCTGGCTCTATCGCTAACTGACGCATTCAGAACGCACATCGAAAACCTCACACCGAAAATCTACTTAACTCTTCGCTAGCACGCTTGCTGATATATAACTGTAGGAGACTTCGAGCACTACGCCGGGAGAAAGTGAGCTTACGGAGGCTTCCATCTAGGATGGGAGGAGCGGAAGAAGCATCAAGGAATTTCTCCTTGCGTCTCTGTACGTTTCGGAAACTTCCATTGGCCGAGATCGCCTCCCTCTCTCCTTTCCAACCAACCATATGCTGGCGAGCGCGGAAGGATATACTCGCTATCTGCGGCGGGGGAGGCCGGCTTCGTCAAAGTACCTTAAAACAGCATATTGTCCCGCATAATGAGTATTTGAAATACCTACTTTTCTGCAAGAAACTGTCGGACAGAATTTCACTGTTTGTGTCAGTACTTTACAATATGTAGCAGGATAGTTATTCATAATCTCGTAAGCGTTTAAAATTCAGTTTAACAAAGCCGTGTGTTGACTAAAGATACCTCAATGAGTAAACTGACCTCTCGTTTTGAGATACAATTAATGACTTCGCAATCAAGGTCATCATTTACAACAGGTATTGCCATGCTTGTAAGCAAAGCATTTGTGCTTACATACACTTTCTGAGTGAATATATCAGTTACGTTTTCCGTGACTTTCCGCCCGTCTAAATAAATTGTCCAAGGCCGCTACTCACCCGGCCGCGTCTAACTCTAGACCCATTGCAGACCTAAACGATAGTGCAAAAAATTGGAAGATAAATCTTAAACTTGTATATACAAAACTTCATTTTCAATTATCTTGCACACGTTATATTTATCAATACTGTTCATAGTATCTATGTATGTGTGTTAAATATGTACAGAGTTAAATATTTTGACGCAGAAGTTATGACCCAAGCTTATCGATGGGTTGGCGCTGACCGACCGGCCAATTGGAGAGATAAATAGAGATAAGCGGACGCAGTAGCGCTCTTTCCCAGCGTAAACACCAGAAACGCTATCGATAGATAACAGGATTGTTCTGGAAGGCTCTTTCTCAGCGCCTCCCGCACATTCTGTAACTCTCTCGAAAACTCCATTGGTTATATAAGCGAGCGTGCTCGAGGGCGGGCCAGTTAGTGAGATAGTGGATTGTTCTTGATGCGACAAAGTACTAGCTCCGCGAACGAGTTTGTGACGTACAGCAAGAGTTGCTGCTGCTACTGCGAGAGATTAGAGATGCATTTTGTTCGACTCCCCACCGAATGAAGCAGAAGGAAGAAGCGGGAATATTTCATTACGTCGCGAAGAAAAGTGAAGAGACGGGGAAAGCTGGACTAGACCACATGAATGAAGTGACAGTGAGACTAAGTGAAGTGACAGTGAAAAATAAACTGCATCACATTACTGAAGTGCCAATAAAACGTGGATAAAGTCACAATATTTTTCATTCTGTTATTAGAAGTACAAAATACCAGTTATGCTATGAATCGGTTCATCTTATTTATCCTGAAGAAACCTTTGAGAAACATCAAGAACTCTAAAGTAAAATCTATTTATCAACACATTGTATTGCATAGCCCTTCGCCATGGAAACAGAATATTAATTACTTGTAAATTTCGCTAAATATAATTAATAATTTAACAGAAATATTAAGCCTTTAAAACTCTTCCAATATTTATACAGAGTAAACCAACTAACAAAATGAATTCCTACAATGTTTCATGTGAACGTTTTAAATTTTATTTGGTCAAAATTATAGATAAATTACACTCTAACTTATTATTCATGCATCTTACTTTCTAGTGCAGATATAACATTCGCACACGAAGGGACCATGTGAATTTTAGTAAAATTCTACACTTTTCAATGAAATTTCCCCAGAAGTAACAATAATATTTACCCAATTAAATAAAAGGAAGGATAGTATTATGGTACTTTTCATTTCAGAGTAAACTGGGGCTGTGGGAAAAAATTGGTACAATGATACATTTTGGGAACCTTCTAAACATTTAATGATCTAGAAGAATACAAAGAGAGTCTTCAGGGAAATAGCAAGCAAGTGACAAAGACGGTTCTTTGGTGCGTGATACACTAGCACAAAATTATTTCTACTTTCACCATGATTGGGAAGTTCATGTCAGCAAACCACCTTAAATTATTCCATTCCACATACACAATTCTCTCTTTGACATCAAACGAGAAACCTTCATTGATGAACTTTATTTGTAGATTTGCCAGATTAAGTAGCATGACTGTTGAGTGAGGTGAGTGTGATTCCCTTACGAACAAAAAGTGTTGTTGTTTTAGTTCGAACCTGCAGGAGGTTCAAATTCAGAAGAAGATTTCTTGCAGCCATCTTCAGGCTTCTTACGTGTGTTTTAGCACAGCTTTTTCAATTATTTTCAGAAACTTAATTATATGTGTAAAAGGAAGGAAAATATGAAGACTTTTGGAGGAAAAAAAAACATTTTGAAGACAGCACCGTTTAAATACCGGTTTTAAAAGCAGCCTCGTTGAATTATTCCCAGTTTTATATTATACAAAATGGTTTGAAGCAAAATCAGAACTTCAGCTGTCAAAGTTTCTTAGAAAACATATACATCACTGTCCTTTAACTTAATGTAGCTAAGATGCACGTGTGCGGATCTGGCTAAGGAAACTCTCACAGCATTGAAAGAAGTTTAAAGGAAAATGCTCTCTAATTGATTAGCAATTACTTAGAAGGTATAGTTAAGATTGTCAAGCAGTTGGACTTGTTTGAAACACAAATCTTAGGGGATGCTGTTTTGTGGGGGCAACTACTCTGCAGAATCCGAGAAGGGGGGGACTCCCTCTGCTAAAGAGAAGGAATGCGTGGAATGTGCAGCTTCATCACTTAGAACCAATCAACGCGACGTTAACCAGTAGGTCACCCCTTAGGACATGGTTTTGTTTTCTACTCCCAAACACTTTCCATCTGTTTCAGTGGACCGAACCCTGTTTAGAGGAGATCAAAGGACCTGAAGGACTCGCGAGTGTCCCAGGCTATTTGTAGCGTCACATTCATCCGCCGGTAGCTGCAACATTCGCTAATGGAAACGCGACGTTCTCACCCACGCTATCTTCAGTAACACCACGAGCACTGTAGTGCTTATTGTCATGATAATTATTTCCAGACATTATATTAATCTAATGACCATAAGCGCGAGTTTGAAAGCTCAATTAAATGGTTTAAGAAAAGTTATAAGATGGCGCCGCAGTAACGTGTGAGGCTCGTATTCGGGAGGTCTCGCGTTCGATTCCCGGTGGATGCCCACTTGACCATGGGTTTGTAGTGGTTATCCCTAGTTGACAAAGGCGAAAGCTGGTGTGGTGTGTTCTACCACGGATTTCCTCTCTCCGCCGTTTCTTCTCATTTCATTTCCCTTTCAGGTTGACTCAGGGACTGTGGTTTGGTCGGTGTCGAGCACAGGTTTGCGACTTGCAACTTCTCCTCGACTCTTCTAGAGGGAACTCTGTCGAGCCTCTGCTGTTTGGTCGGTGTCGAGCACAGGTTTGCGACTTGGAACTTCTCCTCGACCCTTCTAGAGGGAGCTCTGTCGAGCCTCTGCTGCTGGGTCGGTTTTCCCGATCTCAGTAGAAGGATGTCCTCGAACGAAGCTCCTGTGGCCGGGTGGTCAAGCCTGGAACTGTTACGGAACTCCGCGCGTCTCTGTCGACTTGCTCTGGCCTCACTCTGCAACCCACACGTCTCCTGCTGTTCCCTCATCTCAACCGTTCCTCCGGGGGTGTACGCACAAAAGAAACTGCCATTTTTTGTACTTTTAGTAAAATCACTGAAGTGTTTTAACTGTTTCATGTTGTATTATGTGGCATTAGAGTTTGTATCACTTATTTTATATTTTGTATTCGCAGATCACCAAATCTCTTTTGTATCAATCGCCAATACTGAACTTCCCAGATTCTTAGTCGAATCGAAGCAGAGATTGTAGGACTAAAAGTGAATATAGGAGAGAAAATAAATATTGGCTATTAGCATTGGAGCACCACGCTTTAAATCTATTGACTGAGTTGAATTCTGATTGGCAAATAAGGCATCAATAAGACCGTACATTGGCTGAAAGGCGGTCGCGTGTAATTTCCAATACAAATTGACATTTCAATGGGAACAATGTGTCTCGGCGGTAAACACGTTCTGCGCATATTTTAATGTGATATTAAGTAATAAATAGCTAAAATGGGGTGCAAGAGCACTAGAAGGGTGTGTTTAGTGCAGCTTGTATCCATATGTCATTTTCATGGCAGTTATTTATAGGAAAGCATCTTAATTGCGAGTCAGGAATCCAAAACCCTGCGCACCTGTCCATTTTAATTGGAGCAAGAAAACTAACCGTTCTATCGAAATGACCTCCGAACAAGGGGTCACCATTTCGAACCCAACCTTCTAGAAGCTATGCCAGAGCTGCACAGAAGGACGAGTTCCCTACGAAGGAACAAGCCATCGTTCTGGATTCTATAGATGGACTCACATTAAAGGAATACACGTACGCTAATAGTAAGCTAATTAAACCTGCAGACATATGCTTTGTGTCAGAAACCGTATCTATCTGCATCTATCAAACAAGGAAATAGTGCAGCAACTAATTGACAAAAAACAGGGTAAATATTTCAGACGTATCTTTAGAAATAAGACCATTGTTGACAAAATTCCAAAGAGTAATAGTATCAAATGTTTGTTCCGCAATTCCTCACTATGCACTGGAGCGTGAACTGCTAGCTCTAAACGTTCTCTAAACTTAGGGAAAATCCCAGAATCCATGCGCGTTGAATATTGGAGTATGTGTCAACAGATTCACTTTCATTCTTCATACGTAAACATCCAGGCCATGTGGCAAAGGACTGTAAATATTGAGGCAGTGTTTTTAACACTTAAATGATATCAGTATAATTATACAATATAAAATATAACAACAGCCCGCCTTAAAGCAATATGTGTATAATATAATATATAAAAGTTATGTAACAGTCGTATTATGTACATGTATAAAATGTTATGTGAATGTAACACGTAATTTAATAATGTAGGAGCTGTTGAAATAGAAGGAAGCTGCTTTTCGTAGCAAACAGAATTATAAAGTAGAAGCCGAAAGTTGCTAACAATGAGGTAACCTTGAGACAACAATAAATTGGAAAGTTTAATAAAGGCTACTAATAATTCTTGGAACAATAATGTAATATTTAAAACAGTTTTTAAATATCCAATCAACAACTAGAAAAGGCTTAAGTTAAATAAAAGTACTCTATTGGAGTAGGCTTATCCAATCAGAGACTTGAAATAGAGAAGTTGTACAAATTCAGGCGGGAGACGCTACAAGATAGCGTATCCAGTCAGTTAGATTTGGTACGTGTGAGACATGAAAATTCATTGCGGTTAGAATAATATAAAGTTTACGTGTTAAAAAGTACAATTAACAATAACCTCACAGCTCTACAGTAGGATACATCAGTGAAGTGTCATTTAATCGTGTGAAGGATTAATAAACAAAGTACAATACAATTATAATTTGTGTAAGCCTTCATTCTTTAGCCACACCAGCCCTGTTAAGAGATACATGTTCTGAAAATTACCACTGACGCAGCCGAGGTATACATATATAATAAATAAATAAACATAAAAATACAAAGTTGATTTTTAAACGTTCGGGCGAAAGCCACCGGAAATGTGAACGTGGGGCGAAGGCCACCGGAAAATTTGAATCGTACATGGTGCAAACAGCAACAATAAACAACTACAAGTTTGGCTTCCATACGTGGGGGTTGCTGCAACAACGACTTTCAAGTTTGGCTCCCATACGGGGCAAAACAAACACCCTCAAGTTTGGCGCCCAAAGCGTGTTGCTAATAACGTAAAGATACAACTACTTCAATATGAAGATGAACCACACACAGAAATATCCCTAACCTTGAAACATGGTCACAGTATACGTGCTGTTGAATTCCCACCATTAAAGGCGACTAACCGATGACTACACCCCTCTAAAACCAACGAAACTCCCACTCTCCACTTCTTCAAGTTCTACCATTATAAACGATCAGTCACCTGAAAAATCACGTAGTAACACACACACACACACACACACACACACACACTTGCGAGTCCGGCAATTCTAGAACACAAACCGGAACAAGCTAACTCACTCAAAACAGACCATCAACTGAAAAAAACAGAGCAACAAGGACCTAGACTCTCAACTTGCTGCCCTAAAAGAGTTGGTCCGACCCTCAAAACAACTACCCGTTAATTTATGTGTAATTCAGGTCTTCTAGAAGGGACTAAAGACAATTAAAATATTGTAGCTGTTATGCGGGAATACTTACAAAATCTTAGATGTGCATTATTGTCTATTAAAAGACAAAAACATGAAACGACGTTTTTCAGCCCTAAAAAGAAAATTACCGCACAAAACTGAGTTTTATTTATGGACGCTCTTTAACTGCTGTGGTCCTTAGCGTCCCATTCTATATTGGGCGTGAAAAACCGGTAATTTTGCTCAGAGGCCTCTTTATCAGGCTTGAGGTTCTTTTACGTGCCGTAAATCTACAACACGGGACCACCGGCTTTACTTTCCTTCCGAAGGAACACATGCTAAGGATTTTTACACTCGAAAAAAATCCATCGCCCTCCACCGGGTTTGAACCCGCGACCTCAGGAACTAGCATGTTAACCACTACACCACGGAGGACGACTGCATATACCGACGATGTTTGCATTTCTCTTACGCAAATGAATGGCAGTGACTAATCCTTTTTGCTCTACATGCACATCCAATGTAATAGTTCAGTGGAAGGTAAATGGGTATAAGGCTCCAAAAAGAATCTCTAAGTACATTGCGCAAAATTTACACCAGTTGTAATATGTTTGCAAAAAATCAATGCTAAAGGAAATTATCAAGCTTCCACAAAAGACTACACAGTTTATGTTTATGCAAACAACAGAACCTCAACACACCACTCAAATAGGGGCGTAGCCATTTTGTGTTAACAAATACAGCTCGAACAGGTTAGTTAACCTTAAATAAAAATACACATTTGTGCTGGTTGTAACAAAAATATTGTTTTCTAAAGGGACACTGGCCGTTTGTAACATATATCTTCTTAATTCTTACCCATTTTCTATCCACAAAATGTTGTCCTTAATTGATGAGCTGCCCAAGCCAATTCTTCTAGTTGTGGGCTTGAATATAACAGCTTCATGTGGGTGTCATACAAGTTAGATGCAATTGAGAATCTTGTTGACTCACAGGATATGGTGCTGCACGTTCAGTGCAATCGATTTATGCTTCTGGAATTCAGCCACAGCGCACAAATTCGAATGGTTTGTGGCAGATGAACCTTTTAGGAGTGATCAATTCCCAATTGTCATTCAACATCAGTATACTCCAATAAATAGATCTGTATTAACAGCACATCAGCGTGGAAATTTGATCTCGCCAACTTTGAACGTTATCAAAACATTACATCAACAAAATTAAAATATTTGAACTTAGAAGATCGTATCCCAAATCTATTGATCAGGAAGTATTTAATTGTGCTTGATGCCGCACAACAATCCATTCCTAAAGCTACAGAAAACCAAGAAAAAGCAAGTTCCTTGGTGAAATGAAGAGTGCCACTTAGCACACAAGGCTTATATGCAAGCCTTGTCCCATTGGAAACAACATTGTTCTGAACAGAATAAGTAAGAATATAAGAGATGTAGAGCAAAAATGCGCAGGACTTTTAAGGACAACCTATCTGAATCCTGGATGAAGTACATTTCAACATTATCGTCTGGAACCCCAACATTTGAAACCTGGAATAAAATCAGAAGAATTAACAGACAAGGAAAACGAAATGCATATCCTTATTTGTTGCATCTTAACAGTAACATAATCGCAAATCCAAGAGCCATCAGTATTGCCCTAGCATCCACCTTTTCTGAAAATTCTAGCAAATTGTCTGCCGGAGTTTATTAGGCACAAAAGTACCTCAAATATAACCAATGAACACGTCTTACAATCCAATGTAGAATGTACCCCATCATTAAACTGCCCAATAGAAACCCCAGAGGCTCTCAACGTCTTTCTAGTCCTGGTCCTGATGGCATATACAGTATTTTTCTGAAGACACTTCCAACCATCGGCATTACGTATATCACGAAACTTTTTAACGAAATCCTAGTATCTGGTGAAATTCCGAAAATATGGAAAGTAGCTACTGTTATTTCCATTTATAAGCCAAACACAGATAACACGAATTCAAAGAATTATCGGCCTATGTCTCTTACTCGCACAGTGTGTAAATTAATGGAAAAAGCAATAAACGAACGGATATTTTGGTATTTAGGTTTCAAGCATTATATTTCACCATATCTAAGTGGCTTTCGCCAGCTAAGATCAACAAATGATCACCTAATCAACACGAAAGTGAAGTTTGTGATGCATTCATAAACAACGAACACCTAGTCGCAATAATTCTTGATTTACAAAATGCTTATGATATGGTATTGAAAGAGAGAGTCATAAAACTGCTATTTGACATTGGAGTTAACGGACAGATATTACAATTCACTGCAAATTTCCTCTATAATATATCAATTCAAGTAAAATTCAATAATAAGCTATCAGACTTATTTGAACTACAGAATGGAATACCTCAAGGATCAGTCTTAAGCGTTACTCTCTTTCTTGTTGCTATAAATGAAGTGAGTGAGCAATTTTCCAGTGAAATTCGCGCAGAATCGTAATTTTCGTGGAGTACTTTTACATGCGACTCAGCCCTGACATGCACTGCAGTGCTTGTGTTTGAGGTTCCAGTAGATATTAACGGTTGCGCTTTGCACGAGACGAAACCAGGTCAGCGCAGCGTTGAAGTTTCAACTATAAAAGTATCTTGCGGAACAGAAACACAGCTAGAAGGTTCTCCAGGTGATATCTTCGTCACCAGTGTAGGGATGGCCACAAGCACCACCGAAATTTTATTTATTCAGGAATAGTATTATGCGATATAGGTGCATCAATGGGGAGTGAAGAAGTGTTTGCAAATACCATTTTTTCGACGATAGTGAGTAGTAGATATAGTACTTACGCGAAAATACAGTTAATGAATAACAGCTGTGGAACATGACGGTTCCAGTAGCAAGGTCACCAACAATAACCTTGGTGTCTGGTTTTTGTCCTTAAAAACACCAATAACTTGCAGATCATATTTGTCTTCGCGTGAATTAAATCATAAATACATATTAACAAATAAAAAGGAAGTAGAGATCCAGGTAAAATTTAAATGGTAACATTCAGTCATCAATATGTTCATGTCCCGTGTCTAAAATAATAAATGTGTCTAAAGTTAGAGGATTGAATATAGTTGATGCACATATGTGCAGTAAAATCGGCAAAACACGCAGGTAGGTTAGGTAACTAGCACTGAACACAGGAAATTACAATTTTCAACATGAATGGGAAATGGATAAAACACACTATGGTTGAAAAAATGTGTTCTGGTGCTGGGATGATAGCAGTTGAAGTTCCCTGCCGAGTTGTTTTACGGACATGTCATAAATGGGATGCAGACAAATTCACTTAACATAAAACGTATGCAATGTCCAAATAATAGGGATTAGAATTTGTTAATGCTTGCTACAACAGGATGGAGAACCCGTTATAACACACCAGTGGTATACAACTAAGGGGGACATATCGAGCACTGCGACCTACTAGAGATCTATTACGGTCACCATCCCCCAGGAGGAAGCCATGAAGTGAAGTATCCACAGGAGGCTACAGGCCACAGATACTTGCGTTAGTCCCTAAGACTTCCAAGCCCAAAGACCCTCCCATTGCTGGAGCTATCTAGAGATGGCGATGAGCAACCCATCAACCAAGCAGCCCCTAGTATCCACGGGGAATATCCTTTCTTTTGTGCAAGCATCCGCGCCATCTGTCCGGTACCGCCATACGCCACGAAACCTAGAAGCACACCTGAAAATGAGAAGGAAAGGTGAAGCAACATACAGTACTAGCCACGGACAAAATAATACAATAATTCATTAATGTAATAAGACATCTAATTCACAGCTTCTCAGCATCAACACATTAATAGTTTCTTTCTTTAATATTTTTGTTCTAAGTTTTACGTGTTATGTATTTTATTTGCTAATATTGTACGTATAATAATTAAGAGGATGTTAAAACATATATATACACAATGTACACATGGTAGAGAATAAGTATACAACGTTATAACATATAAAATATAATATGAGGGGGAAAGGCCATTGTTAGCTATATAACCAGTAATATAAAATTACGAGAAATGCAGTAGCATCTACGTAAGCATGTAAGAACCTTAGATCCATAATTAAGACGATAGAAGTCTGTAAACATATATATGTAGCATAAACTGTTATTGGATGTTATTGGATAGTAGCACCAATCAGGTACAATGATGCATGCCTATAATTCAAATACGTACGCTATGAAAGCGGTTGAAGGGAACGCTAACAGAAGCTTGTCAGACTTCGAGCAGAAAGGCCGTGTATAAACTCGTCTTTAAATAGACGCTAAAAGTACGTATTTAAAGTCTGCCAGTTATACATATTTTAACATGACAAAGGTGATAGCGAATTGTGAATATTTACATGTGGTTTATTTAAAACACAAGTGAAATGTTAACAGAATACGTGTGTGCAACACATTTTAACCTTCTCCATACCTAACCCTGACAAGACACAAGTGCTCTCCGACACAAATACAGTAGTCGTGGCGCAATTATAAATAATAATTACAATATACTAACACACACACGCAAGAATACAGATATACGATCATCAGATTCCAGTCTACGAGAACGTCGAGAGACGTCACGAGAGTACGGGCATCAAGACGACCTACAGGTACATAATACAGCATCCACCATCATAAATGTAGTGGGGTCCTGCCAAGGGGAACCGCTACAAAGGTAATAAAAGGGAAATGCTGAAAAGATAAACCACCAGAGCATTCGCCTACTGACCAGGCAAAACCACGAAAAATCCAAGATCAGAGGGGGTGATCGACGGGAATGAACCCGGCGCCTCCCGAATGCGAGTCTCTTACGTTACCGCGGAGCCATCTCGCTCGAGTTTTGAATATCATAGCTTGAATATTTATTTTGGTTAAAAGCATATGTATGGGTATACATTTTTCAGAAATTCGTGATAAAATAACAATTTAAAACGAAACACTACACACACGCTATTCGTTCCTTCGAGTGAGTGTGGTGTTGTTTACTTCATTCATGCATCTGACCTGTCACGGTAGATATGACGGCATGTGTTTCGGTTTTGCTATATTGTAAATTATTTTTGGCGAAACGTTTGGAGAACGACGAAGGTTATGAAGACTTCTTAGCTCCTTTCAATTACTTGTATTCGTAGCTTAGAAATGTATTTAGTAAGGTTTTAGAGGAGAAAAATATGTTTGACATCCCAGTACTGTTTATGGGCAAGTCTCGAGATAATTTCAAACTTTTAAAGCAAATACCTCAGCAAAAGTATCCTTGATATTGTTTTTCATACAACTAGCGGTTGTATCGTGATTATGATTTGACAATGTAATTAATACACATTGTCAATGGTTTTGAAAGGCCACATGTGTTTTTTGTTGTCTAATTAGAATTATTGTAACTGTGCCTGCATCTGAAGCAGGAACCAGTGATTCACTATACTTATTGCATTTCGTTTCTAGCTTCTGCTTTGCCACATATTGACAAAACTGCATTTTAAACCGAGCTATCACCACCTTATGTTGTTCATTTTCGGGCGAGTTAATAGCATTGTCATAGCCGTTCGTTCGTCCGTCAATTGCAATGGCAAGAAATGGAACAAGGATGCCAATAAAACCAAGTTCACCGAATTTAACAGCTTGTAAAAATGTTGCGGTATTTTTGTGACCGTTTGCCTCCGTAGCATCGCGATGTTGTATCACTTGGATTGTGACTGAAACACGGTGCTGTGATTGTGAAATACGATAACTATTCCATGTGCAGTGCATTAATGTAGCCATTGTTGACAAAACGTGTCCCTCTCTCTGCCCATGTTACATTAGGATCCATTTTATTCGAAATAATGGAATAGGACTGGAAAAAATGATCGAGTGCAGTGACATACATCAGTAATGCATCTGAATCGCGTAAACGCACGAAGTTGGCACCATCTTCACGGTCTGGTTAATTGAAAGATTTATTTGAACCTGAACTTTCCTTTCCATTACAATTTTACGTTTCAGAACCCAACGGAGTCTAGAAGCTCAAAGCAAATGATAAGTTTACCATGTTGGTATTTATTGGTAAATTATACGTAGGCATCTTACAAGGAACATCACACTCGTTCGAAACTAGGATTTCACTTTTGTTTCGAGGTGATGTGCTTGGAAATTGAAACGGTTTGGTCCAGAGTGATATTTAATAGCGTTTTTCAGTATTGAAGCTTCAATATAGTAGGAGAAGCCGGGCAACACCAGATAGAGAGAGAGAGAGAGAGAGAGAGAGAGAGAGCGATGTGCTATACTGGAACTAAAGGTAAAGGTACGAAAGAACGGATGGGGCACCGCACGCACGCCAGTCAACCCTTGGGCTTCCACCAGTGACCCCCGAGAGGGAGGGAAGGGCGACCAGATCCGGGTGACCACGGGTGCAAGCACGGACGGTGTCCACAATGTTTCCAGATTAAACGCATCCGACGCGGTCCGGTTCAACTCACAAACCACCGAACCCCGACAGTCCCCCCGCAACCCGCCGAACACCGTCACTCGGTCCTACAGCCCTAAACAGATGACAAGGAAGATGATGGGTACTGGAAATGAGAAGGAGAAGAGTCGTGGTAGAAGATGAACTACCCCGGTATTCGCCTTTCGATCCGTGGAAACCACGAAAAGTCCATTGGCCAGAGTGAGCGGTCGCCGGGTATCAAACTCGGGACCTCCCGATTGCGTGCCGTACACGTTGCCGCCTTAGCCATCCCGTTATTCTATTTTGCTCTAACAAACACACCTTTGTATTAATCCGCGCAACACGTGCACATTTATGCCATCTAGCGACCGGAAGGTAGGAGAAGGTGTTGCTTCGTCTGTGTCTTACAGAAATTTGAGTTTGATGCAGCCACGCTACGTCCTCAAACAATGAAGCAATACCTTTGCCTCACGATTGCTGCGTTTCTCCTCCTAGATGTTTTTTTATACTTTGGCGCGGCTGCTCGAGCATGAGATCTTAATCACTGGGTATGCGTGGATGTGTACAGAGAAACACGAACGCTTTCTTGGAACACTTTTCTTTTCACCATTTAAAATAAAACTTAAGGTTTGCCGATCACTTTTAAATGCATACGATGCTACTGTGTCTTTACCAAGACCGAAGATTATTAACTATAGCTGAACGTTCTACCCTCTTGCATGTTCGCCGCCACTGTTCACAACTCGACGAGAATGTCGTCCCGCTTTCACCGATCGCTCAGGACAGAATGAATTTCACCACCGCGCTACAAAGAGGAAAAACTTCTAACTTCCCCTCTCTCCCCTCAAAACTCTCCTCAAACTTAGCGTCATGAAGCCTCTAATGACCTTCACATCCTGGCCAGTGCAACTGCACCCATTAATTCCAAGAGAAATTGGCTTCAGCTATTTTAACCTTTTACCTGGGGCTGGTCCCTAATTAGCTAAACTGTGCCTGTCTGGTCTTTCTGTCGCTTTTTACAGTCAATAATTTTCCAATGCTTCTCCTTTTTATACATACACTGAAATTAAATATTTTATTATTTATTTTATATCGATATCCTTCTCAGATTATTATGATAATTATTGACTTCATAATTTCGGCTTCAAGTTGCAGTTATTTTTGGTCTCAATAAGTTATGTCCACATTTTAAAATAATGAACGTTAAGAAGGCATATAAGGAACAGATTAAAACATATGCATTCTAACGAACGCACGAATGTGCCTACTTACATTAATCAGGTTCACAGTTGTCATAGCTAGTAGATATGGCAGCGAACCTCAAGTCAGAATCTGAGCTTCACCCTCAACTGTCAACCCATAGCTTTCAGGTACAATGACCCAGGTCCCATTCAAGTAATATATCTTTCTGTTTTCCCTCCTGTAGTGGCGAGTGTTTCTCAGATATATACCCACAGCCCAATATCGAGGCCTATCCACAATTACATTGACATTATTTCTTCTTAGAAGAGAAGGTTCTATTTCTAATAACGGTCACTGTTGAAAACGCTTAACTTTTTGTTTATTGTTGGTGGTTTAGCGTAAAAACTCTAGCCACCTTACAGCAAATCGCACACTTGTCAAAATCAACTACCTATCCTAAAACTGCTTTAGGTTTTTTGCACGGTGCTTTAACACCAGCAGAATTCTTATTACACATGAACGATACTGGCTTCTGAAACAGTGGTATACACTGCAGTTAATTTTACCAACTCTTTCACTGGAACGTCCGGATTGTACTCCATTAACAAGTGAAACACAACGAGAGTATCCGCTGCGGTCGCGTCCTTGAGGCTACCTCTCGCCTTTTTTTTACCTCAAGTGTGTTTCTTATTTCGGGAAGCGTATAGCACGCTGTTGAATGGCTCCATGCACCAAGCATAAGACCGACCGCTCAAAACTTCGATGCTCGAAAATGCATCAAGTATACTTTGTTGCAAAATAGTTTCAGTTTATGAGAAGTACATTACCTCAGGCAGTTACGCGTACAATCCAAACAAAATTCTGGTTTCGAGCAAATTAAGTGTTATGTTTCTGCTAAAAGCAAAAAGAAAACAAAAAATTTCTCCGCGTAGCATGACTGAATATTGTGGCGTATTAGTAGGTATTAGTAGCTAATGGCGACTCGCCGCCTCTAGCTGGCGAGCCTAGTGAGCGGTGGAGAGAGAGGGGGAATAGTTTAGCGTTACTTTTCTTTGTGTGTTGGTCAGTCTGGCTTGAGAGCCGAGCGTGTGTGAAAGGGTGTAAATGTAGTTGGTGTGTGTAGCATCTCCCTTCAATTGTTTCTTTATCTCTTTTGTGTGTGATATAGAGACACCATTAATCTTTTATTGAATAAACTACAGGTAATGTGAATAATGTAAAATCTGTATAATTTGTTATACTTACCCTACGCCTGCACCGGAATGTGAATATCAAGGTCCTGGTCCTCTCGCTGTATCTGTAGCGACGCTTCCCCCATGTGCATGTTGGGGTGATTAAAATTTAATACTTTTGCTGGAAACCTTTTGGCCCTCACCCCAGTATGTAACAATATGTTGATATTTCTTTCAGCAGAATATCAACAATAGGAAAGTTTTCATTTCAGCTGAAGTAAAAGTGAAAGAAACACTAATTCTGGATTCAAATCCGGATATTTTCATACTTCCACAAATGTGAGTGAGGTTAGGTGACCACAAACTTAATTGCTGATGATATACAAGTTAAGCAGCTTTGACCTTGGTTGGCACTTGGCTGAGTCACCCTCCAACTCTGGCATAAACTATGAGGGGCATAACTTAACCCACCGTGGTTCGGAGGTACTCAATGTCCATTTGGATGCATAAATAAATGCTTTAAAAGGATGGCATACATCCATTTAGCTTCAGAATGGGCACTGGCCGACAAAGCTTTGTTATTTTTCATGGAATTCACTTTTATTCTCTAATCTAGAAGATACCAATTGTTGAAAAGCATCAATCGGACTTATCATTTTTGCCAAACGTTTTTTCTCTTGGTTATAATAATACGTAACAATTCCAAACAGTCAATTTTCCAAGAGTTATACCTACTTTGTTTTACATATTATATTATAGCTTATATTATTCAAAGGACGGCTCACGGATAGGATCCGGAGTATATGGCATAAGATAAAGGTGCAGAAAGTTTTTTCCCTTGGGTAAATATGCTACTGTTTTAAACAGACATTTATGCTATTATTCAATGCATGCATGAAAACATAAGGAGAGCTTACATTGCTAAACATATCCTTATCTTCTCAGATAGCCAGGCTGCATTTAAGGCTCTAAGTATTCATAAGGTAACGGCAGGGCAGGTTTTAAACTGCCTAAACATGCCCAATAAGCTTGGAAGAACAGAGTGAAGCTCCACTCATCTGGGTGCCAGGTCATAGTGCCATAGAGGGGAATGAAAAAGCTGATGAACTTGCAAGACTAGGAACAGCTTCACAATTTATTGGGCTAGAGCCGGCTCTAGAAACATCTCGATGTTTAGTAAGAGAAGCTATTAAGAACTGGTCAAAAGCAGAACGTCATAGAACCTGACTTAAAGCTCCAGGAAACAAACATAGTAAACTATTTATTAGAAAACCATGTAAGAAAAGCGCTGAAAGCTTATTTAAATGTAACAAACTTCACCTGAGAACAATTACTGTAATTCTTACAGGACACGACGGGAGTGTTTCGGGGTAACCTAGATTGCAGATTGTACACGAAAGAAACTGAAACAGCCCAGCACATTGTAAGCTCCTGTGAGGTTGAAGTGAGTTCAGAGCAATGAACGGAAATCTGTATCCAATAAGACAAGACAAGACATATTAATAATTTATACTTAATTTTAAAATTACGCATTCAAAACAAGATTTGCGTTGACGATTAGTATAAGGGAAATTATTTTAAATGTAATTAGTACTTTGTGCATAAAGGTTTGGTCTTAACTTTATTATAAAAGCACTGCTTATGTATAAGCTTGTGGGCAAACACATTAGAGAACTAACACAGCTGAGCAAAAAATTAAATTAATTTTTAACACCTTAAATAACATATTCACAATAACAGGGGGAAAAACTGAAATTTAAAATTAATTAGAAGCGGGATTTATAACATGAAGGCTTCAACGATGACCTGCATAAGTTTGTGTTTGTTTTGTCAGAAATTCACCACGTGATGAGGCATTAATGAAGTGTAGATGCTCATGCCTTAGGGGCGCCTTTGTGAATATATCAAGCGTTACTTGATCATACTCTGTCAGGCGACCTGCTTCAATTTGTTGTCTTTCACAAACTTTTCCTTCACTCATTTATTTCAAACTTCTCTTCTTCATCGCCGTCTACGTTCCTATCTTGATGTGTAAGTTGCCAGGAGAAAGCTCTTTGGGTACTAGAAACAATATATGTGTAAATATAATATATTAAATACTTTAACGAGCGTTAAAATTATATAATGTGTTACATTCAGATTACTTTTTATAAACATTCTTATAAAAGCATATTCTTCCATCTAATTCATATAAACTGATATAAATATTTGCAGAATTTTCCTGTTTTTACATATTTCGTTGTAGTTAAGAGGTATTTAGTGGAAAAGAGTACGGTAAAACGCTAGTCTTTTAAGAGCGGCCCTGAAATTCCGCTTTCTTTCCATGACTACAAGAAAAAAATTCAAATCAATAACAAAGAATATCTCGGAATTGGTTATTGCCACAAAGAGTTTTGCTTGGCATAAACTGTGTGCCTTAACGAGATCTACATTTTTTGTGCACTAATTTGTCTACCTTTTACGGTTTACATTTTATGCAAAAGTAATTCAAAATGAGGACTTCATAGGCTATTTACAGAAAATTCAAGATATTCATTTTATTTGTCACTAAAATATCTTAAGCATGACATTTTAATCCAAATCTTTAGAGTCATTTTTTGAGAAAATAAAAAATAACGAAAAGTTTTCCATGTAAAGGGTAGTTATGTTGGCAAAGTTTCTTTAATATTTTCGTGTTGCATCTTTGGAAGTTGCTATTTGGTATTTGTCGGACTTTTACACAAATACACACGGAGCTTTCTGTAAGAATGCTTTTTTGAGGGGAGGGGTTCGGGGAGCTTCGAAACTATTTTGGTGAAATCTCGGTATAGAATTTCTGTGTGGAATACAATTCTTCCTCTGGTGACTGTAAGTACGTAGTAGAGAAAGTAAAACAGGAAGCTAAAAATGTGAACTGCTTCGTTAACTCTCATCTACATTTCACACCAGGGAATATCCAAAGGTTAAACTGACCATTTTAGTAAGAGGAAAAGTTACAAGTTAGAAAGAGAGAGAAAGTGAGAGTGGGAGTGAGATAGAGGGAGAGCCTGTGACTGCGGGTTTTTCAGGAAAACCACGGATATTTTGTGGCCACAGAACAGAATATTTTTCTTTGGAAGAGACTTCTTGCATGAACCAATGAAAAGGATGTTTGAAGAAATAATGAATCAACAAGTTGTATGTTTTAAAAAGGTGAGAATGTTCTCAGAATTAGAGTTTGATAGGATGAAGGTAGCTGCCAGTTTTAATATATGACGTCACGACGCGGGTTAAAGATTTTTTACGAAGTAATGAAAATAAAATTATTTGAGGATAGGAAGGTAATATTTATTAGTCATGATTCACCACCTCAGAAAGGTGTAAATAGTGTGTAGAAATCGCAAAGGAATAAGGGGATGACAGCCACAGACAGCAATAACCTATTCTGATTGAAAGAGAATATACCACCTAGCTAATTCCAGGTAAAAGTAATACTAGGTAGAAGTACACCCTTCACCAAGCTAATGAGCAAGGAATTGAAGGAATAAGGAGAATAGAACGAGACAGATATAGAAAGTAGAGAGACAGAGATATTGAATATGCTTCCGAACGCGTCAGTAGGTAAATATAGAGAGAGCTGGGCCACATTTTTGCGTTTATATGGGAAAGGATAGGGAAAACGAGGGTAGATGCGACGGTTCAAGGAGGAAAATGCGTTTATATGGACGAGATAGGGAATACGAGGGTTGATGCTAGGCTAGACAGTGGTAGAAGGAGGGGGAATGCGGTTTATATGAGACAGATAGGGAATACGTGGAGAGGTGCTAGGCTAGACGGAGGCTGAGGAGTAGAGTATGGTTTATATGAAAGGTATAGGAAAACGAGGAGGGGTGTTAGGCTAGACAGAGTTGAAGGGTAGAGCATGTCATGTATATGAGAGAGGTAGGAACAGGAGCAGGGGTGTTAGGCTAGACAGAGGTCAAGAAGTAGAGTACGGTTTATATGAAAGGTATAGGAAAACGAGAAGGGGTGTTAGGCTAGACAGAGTTGAAGGGCAGAGCATGTCTTCTATATGAGAGAGGTAGGGAACAGGAGCAGGGGTGTTAGGCTAGGCAGAGGTCAAGAAGTAGAGTATGGTTTATATGAAAGGTATAGGAAAACGAGGAGGGGTGTTAGACTAGACAGAGTTGAAGGGTAGAGCATGTCTTGTATATGAGAGAGGTAGGGAACAGGAGCAGGGGTGTTAGGCTAGACAGAGATCAAGAAGTAGAGTATGGTTTATATGAATGGTATAGGAAAACGAGGTGGACTGTTAGGCTAGACAGAGTTGAAGGGTAGAGTATATCCTTTATATGAGAGAGGTTGGGAACAGGAGGAGGGGTGTTAGGTTAGGAGAATTGAGTATGTGTTTATAAGGAGAGACGAGAAAACGGAGAGAGATCCTATGCTAGGATAGACAGGTGTTAAAGTTAGGTTAGATAGGAAACCAAGGAGTGATACTCAGCTAGAGGGGGGGCAGGAGGAATGCGCTTTATGAGAGGTAGGGGATACGGGGAGTGGTGTTAGGCTAGACAGAGGTTGAGAGTAGAGTAGGCGTTTATATGTATGAGAAGTATAGAACAGGAGGAGGGGTGTTAGGCTAGACAGAGGTCGAGGAGTAGAGTATGGCTTATATGAGAGGTATAGGAAAACGCAGAGAGCTATTAGCTTAGGAGAATTGAGTATGTGTTTATAAGGAGAGATGAGAAAACGGAAAGAGATCCTATGCTAGGATAGACAGGTGTTAAAGTTAGGTTAGATAGCAAACCAAGGAGTGATACTCAGCTAGAGAAGGGCAGGAGGGAATGCGCTTTATGAGAGGTAGGGGATACGGGGAGTGGTGTTAGGCTAGACAGAGGTAGAGGAGTGGAGTATGGTTTATATGAGAGGTATAGGGAAACGAGGAGAGTCGCTAGGCTAGACAGATAGTGAATCAGTAGGAATATGGACTTATATACAGGACAGATAGGGAATAGGAGAGGAGGGACTAGACTTTGAAAGCGACTTTAGACGTGAACTTAGTGGTAAACTGTTTCATGCTAATGTTAGAACGCTAATTCTAGACATGTCCATCACGTAACCCATTCAGGGAAAAGGTGAACAGCAAAGGGAAAAAGGTGACCAGCAAAGGGAAAAAGGTGACCAGAAAAGGGAAAAAGGTGACCAGCAAAGGGAAAAAGGTGACCAGCAAAGGGAAAAACGAGACCAGCAAAGGGAAAAATGTGACCAGCAAAGGGAAAAATGTGACCAGTAACGGGAAAAATGGGACCAGCAAAGGGAAAAACGTAACTTGAAAAGGGAAAAACGTGACCAGTAAAGGGAAAAAGGTGACCAGCAAAGGGAAAAAGGTGACCAGCAAAGGGAAAAAGGTGACCAGCAAAGGGAAAAAGGTGACCAGCAAAGGGAAAAAGGTGACCAGAAAAGGGAAAAAGGTGACCAGCAAAGGGAAAAACGTGACCAGCAAAGGGAAAAACGTGACCAGCAAAGGGAAAAAGGTGACCAGCAAAGGGAAAAAGGTGACCAGCAAAGGGAAAAAGGTGACCAGCAAAGGGAAAAAGGTGACCCACTCACACTAACAGGTAAGTAATTCAGTTAGTATTGCAAGAGGCTGACTGCATCATAGCAGTGTATGATTTCACAGGTAATTCTGTTAGTATTGTAGGTATTTAGGCTAATTCATCTAGTATCACAGGAGGATAGATTCCAGGGGTTGGGTATAGCATAGTTTCGTATTTCACAGGTAACTCAGCTAGTATCGTAGGTATTTAGCATAATTCAAGCGTCATAGGTGTTTAGAGTAATTAAGCTAGCATTACAGGAGGGTAGGTTCCAGGGTTGGTTATAACGTAGTTTCGTATTTTACAGATAGTTCAGGTAATATCGTAAGTATTTGGGTAATCAGCATAGTTTCACAGATACTCGTGATAATTTAGATCAGAGATTTGTATCACAGCTATTTAAGATAAATGCAGGTGATTCAGGTTGTATCAATGGTATTTGAGTCATTTTAACAGGTAATTCATCTAGTATCATTGGTATTTAAGGCAAACCAGATAGTGTCACAGGTGCTCGTGCTAATTTAGAACAGGAATTCGTATCAGGGCTAGTTAAGGTAATTTCACATGATTCGGGTAGTATCACAGGTATTTAAGTCATTTTAACAGATAATTCAACTAGTATCACAGTTACTCATGGTAATAGAGAGAGTAATTAGATTATAAACATTTCTCATCCAACGTAACAACAATTTATATACTTTTTTCTAAATCTTACAAACTTATTATATGTTAAACACTTATTGTACGATGCGGAGAGGGATAAACTGCATATTGGTTCGCAAATTGAAAAGCTTTGCGTCAACATACCTTTATTTTTTAGTTCATTGTAGATGTCTCTCCCCTTTTATCTAGGCTTGAGACTAGCACTAGGATTGCTCCTAATGGCAGGGTTACCACCTTCCCTTCCATCTTCTTCTTTCTTCATCAGGCGTCTGCTAGTTGCATACACAGCACACGGATAAACTTCATTTTTAAGATTGTAGACTCACGAGAAAAATCTTCATATTCAACTTACATTCTCTTATGCACTACTTGTAATGCTGTAATGTCCATACGCATAGGTAGTTATTCCATCCTCAGCAATAATTCTTTTATCATCAAAGGGATTCAATGCAATTTTATTCACTTGCACTGTGGTAACAGAATGCTTTCGCGATAGGATTAGATTCATAGGTGTTCTGATGATTTCACAGGTTTTAAGACAGTCTGTATAGCTGTCAAACGAAATGTACTGCTTAATAGCGCTACGTTTTATACCTTTAATCTTTTTTATCATTGAGCCTTGAATATCTAAGGCATACATCTTAGGACGTAGTCCAACAAAGCGTAGGATGATTTTGCTGTTAGCCTCATCTTTAAATTTTCCCAATACCTTCTTGTTCTGAGTAGAGTGGCATATATGATTGGCAGGGTAATCAGCTGTATCGAGATGCTCAAGAAAACGTAGCTTGTCCTGGTACACATCTTCAGTTGTAACACGATGAATGAACGAATCAGTGTCCATATACATAAGCTTCAGGTTTTCAGCTCCATAATAAGGCAACAACACGTCGTAATGATAGTTATACATTAATGTCTTGGAGATGTCCAACACACTCATACCAATGTATATAGGCTTGTTGAATACAATCTGACGAGAGGCCATATGTACAGCAGCTAGATTAGCAGCATATATCGTCCTGTCGATAAACGTGGGCTTGGCGATCAGCTTCTCTAGAGTTTTTTCATTGGTCACCAGTCGTATGTCCATACGGTTACGCAGGTTCTCCATAGTTTTTCCAAACATGGCGTTGTTAAAGAGCTTGTAGAGATCCTTCTCGAAATCATTTGCAGCTTGTTGTCGTAGCCTGTTGTTAAATTCCACATAAGGTTTCAACCACTGAGACTGTCGGAATTGTAGCACACGATGAATTTTTGTTAGTCGTAGTCCATGACTAAGAGCTTGCTTCAAAGCCATGTAATGCACTACATACTTCTTTCGAGGTCCAAGATGAGGTATCAGTTTCTTTGTAGATGATTCCAATGGTTTCATACACTCTGGCAGGAAAGGTAGATCGTTGTGTAGATCGTGAAGTTCAGCAGGATACTCGATGTCGACTTCTAATATGTACCCATGAGGATCATCTTCTTGTAGTGTTTCTAAGTTGATTTCTTCAGGTGACACCCACTGAAATCCACCAAAAGGAAGGGCGTGACACATTGCCCACCCATATTGGTTATTAGCGTCCTCGTATGTGATAAATTGGCTTGGTCTCGTCGGATCAAACTTCTCCATATAAGTGTTATTAGCCTCAGCATACCGATGGGAAACTTGGCATAAACCTCCTCTTATACCCGATTCCACCATGAGTAGTTGATCATAATCGTGTAACAGCTCAAGCTTAATTCCAGTATACAGTAACATGGCGTCCCATGTAAGACCTGGAGAGGTAAAATAATGGGCAGGATCAACTTTGTGTGTTTTAAGGGTTTGCTCTCTGAACGTCTCAAAGACATCAGCTAGGAGAAGTACATCCGAAGTTAAGTAGAGATCGCTGTACTCTCCCAGGTTTCTCACATTAAACAGCTCCCATACATTTCTAGCATGATCGTAGTCAGTATCAGTAATTTCTTCTTCATTTAATCTATTGTAGAAGGAGTCCTTAGGAGGCAAGCAGGTCTCGTTCAGGGCATCCCATGACGTAACAAAATCATATGGAAATACACCCTTACGGGTCATCAACCTCAATTTGTCTTCTCCAAAGTACTTTAGCGTTTCAGGATACGAGGTTAGATTTTTTACCAACTTATCCAAGCTTGTACTGAGGAATCGGAAGCTATCCACAAATCGAAGCTTTATATCTCCTACATACTTGGTGAATGAGATATAGCTTTCTTCAGAGTTAGGAATTACCTCAACACGTTCACTTGTACAACCCAGCTCCTTAACAATGAAATGAGAGTCATATCCGCTAAGGTTATGCATGAGGACTGGTATATATTTAGGTGTTTTACAGGCTAAATTACATTCATTATGAAGACTTCCACGATATTCACCGCTGATGTGATCATGGTCGCGTACTTTATAGTTCTCTTCTGTAAAGGGTTTTCCACACAAGTAGCATGCTGAAGAAGACTCAAAATCCTTTTTCTGTTGATCCGTAAGTTTCAGAGGCTTAGCAGATTTGTATACGGCATCAATCATTTTTGCAAGAGATGTAAGGTACAGCATAAACTTCTGAGCAGCATCAGCACCACGATACACATAGGGTTGCTTAGGAAGACCAGTTTCGAGATGTTCAACACTGGATGTAGGCTTCACGTAAACACAGAAGCTCATTGGTGTGTGCTCTTGATAAGGGGTTGTATAGGAAGTTTCAGGATTGGGTATACACATATGACATGGAGTGAGAATACTCTCAAAATCAGCATAGATGACATAAGGTACTTTCAGCATCCTCTCAACATTTTTAAACTGAACAATTGATTTCTCCTTGGTAGGCATAACTACCCTTGCAACACCATGTTGATTACAGATGAGCACATGTTCTTGTAGTTTTTCCTGTCCACTTCGTCCGCTCTGGCCATCAAAATGTGTAAAGCATCGCTTACAAGTATAAACCAGTCCATTATGGCTAGTTTTCTGACGTCGAACGAGTTTCTCAAAATTCTTTATATATACGTAGTGATGTTTTCCACTACTATCACTCAATAGTAGCAGGTCGCAGTGTTCAGGTAGTTCAATATCAGCAACCTTTATCGGATACACTTCATGCTTCTCATCTAGTCCGAAAACGTTAATAGATATCTTGTTAAACTTCTCAAATTTAGGTATTTGAGAAAGTGGAGTAGGATAGGAAACACAGCTGAAGTCGTACTTATCTTGAAGCTGCTTGTATTTGCTGACGCGTTGAGGCTTGGTGCTCACGAATTTAGCTAATACGGAGTACATGAAACATTTCTCGTCGCTAAAGTTCTGAATGTTTATACATGCTTTCTTTGCTTCAACAGATGACGGTAGTGGTATGTAGCTACTTCCTCGCAACGGATTGTACTTGTTGATACGAAGTCGAAGTCCTTCCACTGCAAGCAAAGCCCAGTTGCTACCCTTAAGCTGAGACTCCTCCATTTCAGTCACCAATTTCTTGAATTTCGCTTCCAGTGTTGAGTTCAGATCTGTTTCTAGGAAAACAGGATGATTCCTTGTTTTAAATGTTTTGTCACAGGTTTCTCCAATACTGTTAACAAATCGACACTCAGCCAGCAGATTAATTTTAACACTCTTGTGAATACCAAGCTCTTTATGCACAGCCTGGATTATGCGTTGTTTTGCCTCTTGCAGATACATATTTAGGTCCTTAGGTGATTCACATCGTATAAAATACGATTTCAATCGTCCTTCGAATGAAGTTTCGTATTCTTTCATATCACAGTCCTCCATTGTTGACAGTAACTGATGTTTAGTGGGCTCCAATCTTCTTTTCTTCTGAGGGATGCTTATTTCACATATATCTTCGTGTCGCTGCCCCTTATAACCATCATTGAAGGTCAAGCTACAATGTTTACATTTAAAGAGCTTCTTGCAGCTCATCTCGTGTCTTCTCTTGTCATAACCTCGGAGGAACTTCTTCCCACATTTTCCGCATGCATATCCAGTAGCGCTTGGAATAATATCCTTATACGCTGAGTTATTCATCTTTATCTTGATGTAATAACGTATTAATCACTAATCAATGAAATGTAGACCTCTTCACCTTGATATCACTTATAAAGCTGATTATTCTTGGAGAGAACACAATGTTAACACCTCAAGGCTAATTAGCACAATGAAGTCCAATACCCTAGATCACCATATTTATAGAGGGAGCACGAACCTTTTAGATCAATCATAAACTCGCTCCATAACTAGCTGTATATGTTTGCTCCACACGTATTAACCTCACGCCCAGAGTCAGGATGCCTATGATATCACACCCAGAGACAGGATGTCTGGCAGTATCAAACACGTTTAAACTCGTCTCGTAACTACATCTATATGCTGTCACACCAACAAGAGAAGTATTCCCACACGCTCATTCAGTCAGATGTTACATTCAAAGCCTACCACCACCCATTACACCGAAGCTAGCACAATCTCAAAGGCTTAAAAGGTAACGTAGAAGATTTTCTCCCTTGTTCAGTTAAATGTGTGTATATACTACATTATTTCATGTTTTCATTCCCTTTTCAATTCTTCCTTTCCATCTTCTTCTAGAAAGACCATTACATTTCACTACAATCACGAGCAAAGCATTTTTTCCAGAGTTTCACAGATTCAAAGCTTCTAGAATCGAACCCGGTAATAGTTTTAATAAATGTATTTTTAGTAATTTAGCTCCCTCGCATCAGCATCTACCATTTAATCTTTACTCGAACCTGATAGGATTCATAGGCTTGAAGATATATGAAATCACCCCTTCGGGATTCGATCTGAGTACTTTAAAGTACGTTTTGTCATGATAACGATATTTAGGAGCTAGGTACCCTGTTTACGGTTTACTCGACGTGTCTATATAAATTAGATTACGAGTTATTAAATTTGCAAGTAAATTTCATTAAATCGGTATTCGAACCCAGAACACCAGGAACAAAATAATTTATAATATTAGCTTGACATGTTAAACAAAGCTGTGTGCAGTTACGCTATCAATCCAAGTGATATATTCTAGTGTACAGAGGAAAATTAAGGAACTCATTAAACGATGGGAATCGAACCAAGCACAACTGATTGACAATTATATACAGCATTAATTACCCAGTACAGAACCTATCAAACATGCTTTGGCCCATTCCTCTACCTCATTTAGTTCCAGAGATAATGAAGATTTAAAATTAAGAATCGAACTCAGGACACCAGATCTCCAAATATAGATCCGCAAGAAACTACCTATTGATATAAATGTAATAAAGTTTATTTGACGTCTTTATCTTAAGTAGTTTAGGAGTTATTAAATTTATAATTAAATTACATTTTATCGGTATTCGAACCCAGAACACCAGAAACAAAATTATTTATAAAATTAGTTTGCTATGTTAAAAAGAGCTGTATGCAGTTACAGCATGAATCTAAGTGATATATTCTAGTGTACAGAGGAAAATCAGAGAAGTCATTGAAAGATCGGGATTCGAACTAGGGGCAACTGATTGAAAATTATATACAGCATTAATTACACATTATAACAGCTATCAAACATGCTTTGGTTCATCCCTCTACCTCTCTTAGTTTTTGAGATAATGGAGATTTAAAATTAAGGATCGAACCCGGGACACCAGGTATCCAAATATACATTCAGAAGAAACTACCTAATGATATAAATGTAAAGAATTTATTCGACGTCTTTATCTTAATTAGTCTCTGAGTTATTAGAAGTTGAATTTGTAATTACTCGTGGGATTCGAACCCAAGCATCCCGGACAACTCGGATTAATATCTCAAGGACGCGGCGCATTCCAAAGAATTGATTAGTTTTTATCCCATTGTTCTATCTCTTTTCATTCAGGAGATATAAGCGATTAAACAGTAGGGTGGAAATGAGAGGGGGGCTAATTAGTGGGGGTGGGCCTAATTAGCATATTAATAGCATTCCATGCATAAATTAATTGCGCCAGAACTGTCATTTCCCTACTACTGTTTAATCGCTTATATCTCCTGAATGAAAAGAGATAGAACAATGGGATAAAAACTAATCAATTCTTTGGAGTGCGCCGCGTCCTTGAGATATTAATCCGAGTTGTCCGGGATGCTTGGGTTCGAATCCCACGAGTAATTACAAATTCAACTTCTAATAACTCAGAGACTAATTAAGATAAAGACGTCGAATAAATTCTTTACATTTATATCATTAGGTAGTTTCTTCTGAATGTATATTTGGATACCTGGTGTCCCGGGTTCGATCCTTAATTTTAAATCTCCATTATCTCAGAAACTAAGAGAGGTAGAGGGATGAACCAAAGCATGTTTGATAGCTGTTATAATGTGTAATTAATGCTGTATATAATTTTCAATCAGTTGCCCCTAGTTCGAATCCCGATCTTTCAATGACTACTCTGATTTTCCTCTGTACACTAGAATATATCACTTAGATTCATGCTGTAACTGCATACAGCTCTTTTTAACATAGCAAACTAATTTTATAAATAATTTTGTTTCTGGTGTTCTGGGTTCGAATACCGATAAAATGTAATTTAATTATAAATTTAATAACTCCTAAACTACTTAAGATAAAGACGTCAAATAAACTTTATTACATTTATATCAATAGGTAGTTTCTTGCGGATCTATATTTGGAGATCTGGTGTCCTGAGTTCGATTCTTAATTTTAAATCTTCATTATCTCTGGAACTAAATGAGGTAGAGGAGTGGGCCAAAGCATGTTTGATAGGTTCTGTACTGGGTAATTAATGCTGTATATAATTGTCAATCAGTTGTGCTTGGTTCGATTCCCATCGTTTAATGAGTTCCTTAATTTTCCTCTGTACACTAGAATATATCACTTGGATTGATAGCGTAACTGCACACAGCTTTGTTTAACATGTCAAGCTAATATTATAAATTATTTTGTTCCTGGTGTTCTGGGTTCGAATACCGATTTAATGAAATTTACTTGCAAATTTAATAACTCGTAATCTAATTTATATAGACACGTCGAGTAAACCGTAAACAGGGTACCTAGCTCCTAAATATCGTTATCATGACAAAACGTACTTTAAAGTACTCAGATCGAATCCCGAAGGGGTGATTTCATATATCTTCAAGCCTATGAATCCTATCAGGTTCGAGTAAAGATTAAATGGTAGATGCTGATGCGAGGGAGCTAAATTACTAAAAATACATTTATTAAAACTATTACCGGGTTCGATTCTAGAAGCTTTGAATCTGTGAAACTCTGGAAAAAATGCTTTGCTCGTGATTGTAGTGAAATGTAATGGTCTTTCTAGAAGAAGATGGAAAGGAAGAATTGAAAAGGGAATGAAAACATGAAATAATGTAGTATATACACACATTTAACTGAACAAGGGAGAAAATCTTCTACGTTACCTTTTAAGCCTTTGAGATTGTGCTAGCTTCGGTGTAATGGGTGGTGGTAGGCTTTGAATGTAACATCTGACTGAATGAGCGTGTGGGAATACTTCTCTTGTTGGTGTGACAGCATATAGATGTAGTTACGAGACGAGTTTAAACGTGTTTGATACTGCCACACATCCTGTCTCTGGGTGTGATATCATAGGCATCCTGACTCTGGGCGTGAGGTTAATACGTGTGGAGCAAACATATACAGCTAGTTATGGAGCGAGTTTATGATTGATCTAAAAGGTTCGTGCTCCCTCTATAAATATGGTGATCTAGGGTATTGGACTTCATTGTGCTAATTAGCCTTGAGGTGTTAACATTGTGTTCTCTCCAAGAATAATCAGCTTTATAAGTGATATCAAGGTGAAGAGGTCTACATTTCATTGATTAGTGATTAATACGTTATTACATCAAGATAAAGATGAATAACTCAGCGTATAAGGATATTATTCCAAGCGCTACTGGATATGCATGCGGAAAATGTGGGAAGAAGTTCCTCCGAGGTTATGACAAGAGAAGACACGAGATGAGCTGCAAGAAGCTCTTTAAATGTAAACATTGTAGCTTGACCTTCAATGATGGTTATAAGGGGCAGCGACACGAAGATATATGTGAAATAAGCATCCCTCAGAAGAAAAGAAGATTGGAGCCCACTAAACATCAGTTACTGTCAACAATGGAGGACTGTGATATGAAAGAATACGAAACTTCATTCGAAGGACGATTGAAATCGTATTTTATACGATGTGAATCACCTAAGGACCTAAATATGTATCTGCAAGAGGCAAAACAACGCATAATCCAGGCTGTGCATAAAGAGCTTGGTATTCACAAGAGTGTTAAAATTAATCTGCTGGCTGAGTGTCGATTTGTTAACAGTATTGGAGAAACCTGTGACAAAACATTTAAAACAAGGAATCATCCTGTTTTCCTAGAAACAGATCTGAACTCAACACTGGAAGCGAAATTCAAGAAATTGGTGACTGAAATGGAGGAGTCTCAGCTTAAGGGTAGCAACTGGGCTTTGCTTGCAGTGGAAGGACTTCGACTTCGTATCAACAAGTACAATCCGTTGCGAGGAAGTAGCTACATACCACTACCGTCATCTGTTGAAGCAAAGAAAGCATGTATAAACATTCAGAACTTTAGCGACGAGAAATGTTTCATGTACTCCGTATTAGCTAAATTCGTGAGCACCAAGCCTCAACGCGTCAGCAAATACAAGCAGCTTCAAGATAAGTACGACTTCAGCTGTGTTTCCTATCCTACTCCACTTTCTCAAATACCTAAATTTGAGAAGTTTAACAAGATATCTATTAACGTTTTCGGACTAGATGAGAAGCATGAAGTGTATCCGATAAAGGTTGCTGATATTGAACTACCTGAACACTGCGACCTGCTACTATTGAGTGATAGTAGTGGAAAACATCACTACGTATATATAAAGAATTTTGAGAAACTCGTTCGACGTCAGAAAACTAGCCATAATGGACTGGTTTATACTTGTAAGCGATGCTTTACACATTTTGATGGCCAGAGCGGACGAAGTGGACAGGAAAAACTACAAGAACATGTGCTCATCTGTAATCAACATGGTGTTGCAAGGGTAGTTATGCCTACCAAGGAGAAATCAATTGTTCAGTTTAAAAATGTTGAGAGGATGCTGAAAGTACCTTATGTCATCTATGCTGATTTTGAGAGTATTCTCACTCCATGTCATATGTGTATACCCAATCCTGAAACTTCCTATACAACCCCTTATCAAGAGCACACACCAATGAGCTTCTGTGTTTACGTGAAGCCTACATCCAGTGTTGAACATCTCGAAACTGGTCTTCCTAAGCAACCCTATGTGTATCGTGGTGCTGATGCTGCTCAGAAGTTTATGCTGTACCTTACATCTCTTGCAAAAATGATTGATGCCGTATACAAATCTGCTAAGCCTCTGAAACTTACGGATCAACAGAAAAAGGATTTTGAGTCTTCTTCAGCATGCTACTTGTGTGGAAAACCCTTTACAGAAGAGAACTATAAAGTACGCGACCATGATCACATCAGCGGTGAATATCGTGGAAGTCTTCATAATGAATGTAATTTAGCCTGTAAAACACCTAAATATATACCAGTCCTCATGCATAACCTTAGCGGATATGACTCTCATTTCATTGTTAAGGAGCTGGGTTGTACAAGTGAACGTGTTGAGGTAATTCCTAACTCTGAAGAAAGCTATATCTCATTCACCAAGTATGTAGGAGATATAAAGCTTCGATTTGTGGATAGCTTCCGATTCCTCAGTACAAGCTTGGATAAGTTGGTAAAAAATCTAACCTCGTATCCTGAAACGCTAAAGTACTTTGGAGAAGACAAATTGAGGTTGATGACCCGTAAGGGTGTATTTCCATATGATTTTGTTACGTCATGGGATGCCCTGAACGAGACCTGCTTGCCTCCTAAGGACTCCTTCTACAATAGATTAAATGAAGAAGAAATTACTGATACTGACTACGATCATGCTAGAAATGTATGGGAGCTGTTTAATGTGAGAAACCTGGGAGAGTACAGCGATCTCTACTTAACTTCGGATGTACTTCTCCTAGCTGATGTCTTTGAGACGTTCAGAGAGCAAACCCTTAAAACACACAAAGTTGATCCTGCCCATTATTTTACCTCTCCAGGTCTTACATGGGACGCCATGTTACTGTATACTGGAATTAAGCTTGAGCTGTTACACGATTATGATCAACTACTCATGGTGGAATCGGGTATAAGAGGAGGTTTATGCCAAGTTTCCCATCGGTATGCTGAGGCTAATAACACTTATATGGAGAAGTTTGATCCGACGAGACCAAGCCAATTTATCACATACGAGGACGCTAATAACCAATATGGGTGGGCAATGTGTCACGCCCTTCCTTTTGGTGGATTTCAGTGGGTGTCACCTGAAGAAATCAACTTAGAAACACTACAAGAAGATGATCCTCATGGGTACATATTAGAAGTCGACATCGAGTATCCTGCTGAACTTCACGATCTACACAACGATCTACCTTTCCTGCCAGAGTGTATGAAACCATTGGAATCATCTACAAAGAAACTGATACCTCATCTTGGACCTCGAAAGAAGTATGTAGTGCATTACATGGCTTTGAAGCAAGCTCTTAGTCATGGACTACGACTAACAAAAATTCATCGTGTGCTACAATTCCGACAGTCTCAGTGGTTGAAACCTTATGTGGAATTTAACAACAGGCTACGACAACAAGCTGCAAATGATTTCGAGAAGGATCTCTACAAGCTCTTTAACAACGCCATGTTTGGAAAAACTATGGAGAACCTGCGTAACCGTATGGACATACGACTGGTGACCAATGAAAAAACTCTAGAGAAGCTGATCGCCAAGCCCACGTTTATCGACAGGACGATATATGCTGCTAATCTAGCTGCTGTACATATGGCCTCTCGTCAGATTGTATTCAACAAGCCTATATACATTGGTATGAGTGTGTTGGACATCTCCAAGACATTAATGTATAACTATCATTACGACGTGTTGTTGCCTTATTATGGAGCTGAAAACCTGAAGCTTATGTATATGGACACTGATTCGTTCATTCATCGTGTTACAACTGAAGATGTGTACCAGGACAAGCTACGTTTTCTTGAGCATCTCGATACAGCTGATTACCCTGCCAATCATATATGCCACTCTACTCAGAACAAGAAGGTATTGGGAAAATTTAAAGATGAGGCTAACAGCAAAATCATCCTACGCTTTGTTGGACTACGTCCTAAGATGTATGCCTTAGATATTCAAGGCTCAATGATAAAAAAGATTAAAGGTATAAAACGTAGCGCTATTAAGCAGTACATTTCGTTTGACAGCTATACAGACTGTCTTAAAACCTGTGAAATCATCAGAACACCTATGAATCTAATCCTATCGCGAAAGCATTCTGTTACCACAGTGCAAGTGAATAAAATTGCATTGAATCCCTTTGATGATAAAAGAATTATTGCTGAGGATGGAATAACTACCTATGCGTATGGACATTACAGCATTACAAGTAGTGCATAAGAGAATGTAAGTTGAATATGAAGATTTTTCTCGTGAGTCTACAATCTTAAAAATGAAGTTTATCCGTGTGCTGTGTATGCAACTAGCAGACGCCTGATGAAGAAAGAAGAAGATGGAAGGGAAGGTGGTAACCCTGCCATTAGGAGCAATCCTAGTGCTAGTCTCAAGCCTAGATAAAAGGGGAGAGACATCTACAATGAACTAAAAAATAAAGGTATGTTGACGCAAAGCTTTTCAATTTGCGAACCAATATGCAGTTTATCCCTCTCCGCATCGTACAATAAGTGTTTAACATATAATAAGTTTGTAAGATTTAGAAAAAAGTATATAAATTGTTGTTACGTTGGATGAGAAATGTTTATAATCTAATTACTCTCTCTATTACCATGAGTAACTGTGATACTAGTTGAATTATCTGTTAAAATGACTTAAATACCTGTGATACTACCCGAATCATGTGAAATTACCTTAACTAGCCCTGATACGAATTCCTGTTCTAAATTAGCACGAGCACCTGTGACACTATCTGGTTTGCCTTAAATACCAATGATACTAGATGAATTACCTGTTAAAATGACTCAAATACCATTGATACAACCTGAATCACCTGCATTTATCTTAAATAGCTGTGATACAAATCTCTGATCTAAATTATCACGAGTATCTGTGAAACTATGCTGATTACCCAAATACTTACGATATTACCTGAACTATCTGTAAAATACGAAACTACGTTATAACCAACCCTGGAACCTACCCTCCTGTAATGCTAGCTTAATTACTCTAAACACCTATGACGCTTGAATTATGCTAAATACCTACGATACTAGCTGAGTTACCTGTGAAATACGAAACTATGCTATACCCAACCCCTGGAATCTATCCTCCTGTGATACTAGATGAATTAGCCTAAATACCTACAATACTAACAGAATTACCTGTGAAATCATACACTGCTATGATGCAGTCAGCCTCTTGCAATACTAACTGAATTACTTACCTGTTAGTGTGAGTGGGTCACCTTTTTCCCTTTGCTGGTCACCTTTTTCCCTTTGCTGGTCACCTTTTTCCCTTTGCTGGTCACCTTTTTCCCTTTGCTGGTCACGTTTTTCCCTTTGCTGGTCACGTTTTTCCCTTTGCTGGTCACCTTTTTCCCTTTTCTGGTCACCTTTTTCCCTTTGCTGGTCACCTTTTTCCCTTTGCTGGTCACCTTTTTCCCTTTGCTGGTCACCTTTTTCCCTTTGCTGGTCACCTTTTTCCCTTTTCAAGTTACGTTTTTCCCTTTGCTGGTCCCATTTTTCCCGTTACTGGTCACATTTTTCCCTTTGCTGGTCACATTTTTCCCTTTGCTGGTCACGTTTTTCCCTTTGCTGGTCACCTTTTTCCCTTTGCTGGTCACCTTTTTCCCTTTTCTGGTCACCTTTTTCCCTTTGCTGGTCACCTTTTTCCCTTTGCTGTTCACCTTTTCCCTGAATGGGTTACGTGATGGACATGTCTAGAATTAGCGTTCTAACATTAGCATGAAACAGTTTACCACTAAGTTCACGTCTAAAGTCGCTTTCAAAGTCTAGTCCCTCCTCTCCTATTCCCTATCTGTCCTGTATATAAGTCCATATTCCTACTGATTCACTATCTGTCTAGCCTAGCGACTCTCCTCGTTTCCCTATACCTCTCATATAAACCATACTCCACTCCTCTACCTCTGTCTAGCCTAACACCACTCCCCGTATCCCCTACCTCTCATAAAGCGCATTCCCTCCTGCCCTTCTCTAGCTGAGTATCACTCCTTGGTTTGCTATCTAACCTAACTTTAACACCTGTCTATCCTAGCATAGGATCTCTTTCCGTTTTCTCATCTCTCCTTATAAACACATACTCAATTCTCCTAAGCTAATAGCTCTCTGCGTTTTCCTATACCTCTCATATAAGCCATACTCTACTCCTCGACCTCTGTCTAGCCTAACACCCCTCCTCCTGTTCTATACTTCTCATACATATAAACGCCTACTCTACTCTCAACCTCTGTCTAGCCTAACACCACTCCCCGTATCCCCTACCTCTCATAAAGCGCATTCCTCCTGCCCCCCCTCTAGCTGAGTATCACTCCTTGGTTTCCTATCTAACCTAACTTTAACACCTGTCTATCCTAGCATAGGATCTCTCTCCGTTTTCTCGTCTCTCCTTATAAACACATACTCAATTCTCCTAACCTAACACCCCTCCTCCTGTTCCCAACCTCTCTCATATAAAGGATATACTCTACCCTTCAACTCTGTCTAGCCTAACAGTCCACCTCGTTTTCCTATACCATTCATATAAACCATACTCTACTTCTTGATCTCTGTCTAGCCTAACACCCCTGCTCCTGTTCCCTACCTCTCTCATATACAAGACATGCTCTACCCTTCAACTCTGTCTAGTCTAACACCCCTCCTCGTTTTCCTATACCTTTCATATAAACCATACTCTACTTCTTGACCTCTGCCTAGCCTAACACCCCTGCTCCTGTTCCCTACCTCTCTCATATAGAAGACATGCTCTGCCCTTCAACTCTGTCTAGCCTAACACCCCTTCTCGTTTTCCTATACCTTTCATATATACCGTACTCTACTTCTTGACCTCTGTCTAGCCTAACACCCCTGCTCCTGTTCCTACCTCTCTCATATACATGACATGCTCTACCCTTCAACTCTGTCTAGCCTAACACCCCTCCTCGTTTTCCTATACCTTTCATATAAACCATACTCTACTCCTCAGCCTCCGTCTAGCCTAGCACCTCTCCACGTATTCCCTATCTGTCTCATATAAACCGCATTCCCCCTCCTTCTACCACTGTCTAGCCTAGCATCAACCCTCGTATTCCCTATCTCGTCCATATAAACGCATTTTCCTCCTTGAACCGTCGCATCTACCCTCGTTTTCCCTATCCTTTCCCATATAAACGCAAAAAAGTGGCCCAGCTCTCTCTATATTTACCTACTCGCGTCACTGGGACGCGTGTGCGAAAAGTTTTGAAGCAGAATATTTTCTAACATAATAAGGTAACGCGGTCTGAGGACCAATTAGAAACGTCGTTATATTTTAAGGCGCGAAGGTGAGCGTCACTAGGTTTGGGTATAAAAGGGGGAAGCAGGCTCCAGATTTTCACTCTCTTATACAACCTCGTCGACACACAGTGATACACTCTGGGCGACGGATGCACGTGTGTGCATATGGGTGGGAAGCGTGTGCAGTTAGATTAGGTTCCCTATTTATTATTATAGTGGGAATTGTTACAGATGGGAAAAACTAGCCGTCCATAAGTATTTTATTGATAATAAACCACATTTTACGGGAAATGCACTGTATTTTAATTGCCTCACCTACGAAAACCCTGAGATCAGTGAAATTAGTTAGATAGGTAATTTATTAGGAACGGAGAAATCATGAGGTGCTGAACAGAGGTAGCCAGAGACAAGAACACTGCAGCAGAGGGCATCAACCAAGAGGACCAACGGTTTCCCGCTACATTCAAGAATTCCTAGAAACTAGGCTTATCTTGGGATCCCAGTGTAACACCTCCACAGAAACTTCACCTCGTTCCCGCTACAAAGGCTAAACCAATGGAATGATTCTGTGTGTGTAATACATGTAAAGTGAGAATACAATAGTGCGTTACGATAGATTTTATATTTTGAATTTTGCTGAGCATGTGGATCAGCCGGTTTAACTTTGAGCGCGGTACTCTGAACCGTGTAGCGATGCTGAACAGTGAACCGCAGCAGTGGTGTGTTGGCTGTCAGGTTTAGCAAATGGATGTATATCCAAGATGGTTGTGGCAAAAGATTTTTATGTTACAAATTATGGTCAGAAAATACAATTGTGAATCTGGAACATTGTTATTATTCTTAGTATTATTACTGGCGGTAGTAGTGGTAATAGTGCCATTAATCATATTTTAAGAATCTATGTCCACAGGGTTTTAAAACAAAATTAATACTTATTGCAACTAATTGCGGGGAAAGGTTTGTTATAATAAATTAATAAAGTACAATATTAATTTATTACTGAAACAAAGTTGTGATTAATTCCATTGTAGCTCTCCTTGTAGCTTTACAACAGGTTTTCTGCATCTTAACACACTGTTGTTGAAAGTAAGAATTGAATGGAGAGGAACTAATTTATTATTTCCTATTTGACATTTTCTTTCTAAGCATTTCTGTATATGTTAAATTATGAATGTGTTAAATATTTTAGACACATTACTAACAGCTAAAATCTCCCAAATAACTCCAATAATTTAATGTTTTCAGATGTCTTTCAAGTCGTAAAACAAGGGCTTCCAGCTTTCTCTTTGGTTTTGGCATATTCAAATCTCTCGTTTTTATATAACAATGTTAATATTACAATGAGACAAAATCGAATCACCAAAAAAAGTCCACAGAAAGTCAGCGCTTCAGGATACGGCAGGCCTCCTGCTAGGAATCAGTACAGTCAAACGACAGTCACCGAAAATACGAGGGCTGATCAATAAAGGCTGAGCCTGATTTTTTTCTGTAGTTTCCTTGATAGTTTTATGTCTCTACCACGAATACTTGAAAAGAGCAGGGTTTCATGTATAATGTCCATAAGCGACAGCACTCTCGTAACGGTAGGTGGGTAGTAATGCTGTATGTTGTTGACCCTACTTGAATTTCTCATACCACTAAATGGAGGTGACACGAGAGGAGCAATACAGCGCAATAAAATTTTATTTTCGTTTAAATCATACAGCCTTGAAACTTTGGAAAAACTGAAGCAAGCATACGGCGAAGATGCACTACCTCGTGCAACGGTGTTTAGGTGGTCCAAGGACTTCAAAGAAGGGCTCTGTGCTAAGCAACTGCTTCGGAATGGAATGATTTACCAGCATGCAGTTCCCCCCCCTCACACTACTGTTACAGCAGCTACTACACGTCAGTATTGGCTACACTGAGGAAGCACATTACAAGGAAACGTCCAGATCATCATCGGAATGGGTGGCGACTTCATCACGACAACGCGCGGCCTCACGTCGCAAATCAAGTCCAGGAATTCTTGGCTAAATTCAACATTACCTGTGTGCCGCATCCGCCTTAAAGCCCCGGTGTTACCCCCTGTGATTTCTTTTTATTCCCATTACTAAAGGCAAAGCTCCGGGGCGTTCGATTTGAGAGCGCTGAAGCAGTGCTAAAGAAAAGTGAGGCGATTCTCAAAGACCTGACAAAGAATGACCTGCACCATGTGTTCGAGGACTGGCAGAGACGCTATAAAAGGTGCATTCAGTTAGGAGGGGACTACTTTGAAAAAGATCATGTCAACATTGAAATGGAGTAATAAATATCTGTGAAAAAAAATCAGTCTCAGTCTTTATTGATCAGCCGTCGTATCTAAGGAGGCAGCGAGAAAGAAGAGAAAAATGGACAATGTTCTCGATGGTTACGAGGACAGTGATTCATACTGAGCCCAGTTACCTTCAAAAGAGAAAATCTAAGTTATGTTTTATGCATGCAAGTTAAAAAATTTAAAACTCGTTATGTCAAAAACGAGTATCTTCAAATGTTTGTCCCGTTTTTGAGGATAGCTGGGGGTGTTTGCATGAAATTTGTATACATATGGATTCTTAGTTCACCATGCATTTTTATAGGCAACAGAACATAAGATTTAAAATTTTACATTTAACCAAAGACCAGAAAGGAAGAATGAAAGAGATTAGATTAACAGTATTTATATTTTTTTCTTTATTTACAGTTAACCCTAGCGTTGGTAACCAGCGACCGCGTGGTGCTGATTCTGCTGCATCCGTTTTTGTGAAAGTAATCAAACCTTACTGCATAATTTGAGACGACGCGCGTATATTACTTGACTGTTTAATATTTGTCCACAATTCTACCAGCTCTGCACGTCATGGTTGTTTCCTTCAGCAATTAAGGAAAATCAATAGGAATCAATCAGCAACCAGCGTATCTAGCAATATTATCAGTGGTTAAACGAGAGAAGTAATACCTGTATAAAATATGAAACGCGAGCACTTTTCTATGTAATATTTAAGTAAAATCCAGAATTATATCCTTATCCAAAACAAAAGCTAGAGCCTGGGGGAAAAGTTATAAACATACATCATTCAGTACTTTCTAGAGCACACAGATATCGCCACGAGGAGAGAGAGACTGTTCCAAATGAATCGTAGGCAACTAAAAAAGACGACAGCACTCCGGCGGATATATCCGTGAAGGTACGGAGAAAGGAGGGTGCCCCCGAAACCGGGGAGGAGCACCGATGATTTGTGCTTCTACCGTAACCCCCGGGCTGACGGGGTCCATAATGTTTCCAGATTGAACGCCTCTAGCACTATCCGAGCCCATTCTCTTGCGCCCCGAGTCTCCGAGGGTCTCCCTAAGGAGTTCCCGCCCGAAAGCAGCCAGAGGCAGATTTCAGTCGAGCAGTCCCTGGGCGACGTCAGGATGAAACTTCCACAGTGTTCACAGCCACCGCCCAGCCGCAACCTGCCGAACACCATCGCCTGGTCCTAAAACTCAGAAATAGATGACAAGGAAGACGAGGGTACAGGAAATGTGGGCAGGAGAGTCGTGGTAGAAGATGAACCACTCCAGCATTCGCCTGCCGATCCGGGGAAAGACCCACGAGTCAGAGTAGGGGTTTCCGGGATCGAACCCGGGACCTCCCGAATGCGAGTCGCATATATTACCGCGGCGCCATTTCACTCCGTCACGGATATATCCATAATTAACGGTTCATGTTTCTGTATTTTTATGAAAGACGAAAATAAGGCCATAAGAATAGAATATAAAGGAGAGAAACCAGAAAAAAACATAATTATAGTTTGCATTTATGCGCTTGATTTTAAGACACATTATTTTGTGAATTAAGGTGAAGCAATATTAGGTCAACACGCAGGTGTATGTTTATGAGAAGTAGCAAACATCGGGTACACGTAAGTGTATTAATATGCGTGAAGCGTACCCCGTTCATATAGCACGTATCAAATAACAAGAGTCAGCAGCGGCCCGAAGGTCATCAAGCACTGCACATACCCCAGGCCCTAGAGATAACTGCTGTCCGAAGAAAATTGACGTCTGCGTAATACATGTAACTCCATTGCTTCCACAGGCAGTAACAGGGAAACCTAAAGTTTAAAGGAGCACTGCGGCGTAAAAATCACGTAAAACTGAAGAGAATGAACTCGAAGAAGGAAATAAAATAGAGCGCCTCGCAAAAAAGTATTTTCCCTCTACTCCTGCGTACTCCTACAGGTTGCCAAAACATGCACCCAGGATTCATCCTCCTCTAAATTACACGAGTCCCTGTTTGATAAATGTAGTCGCTGTTTTCATGTGTTGCTCAATATACCACTCAGATTTTAGCTGCGGCTGTACTTCCAAGGAACTCTTCTCCGTACATTCCGCATAATCTTTCTGTCCACACTCCGTCTATTCCCCTGACCCGCTGCTAAATTGGTTGGTCATGCAACCCGCTCCATATAGTTATATAGAATACGTTTACAGCTGGTTATACTATCGTGACTCTGGCACTTAGAAGTGGTTTTAATTTCCTGAATTCGGTACACATTGCATAACTGAAAAACGTGGAACTATGTGGTGGTTATGTATTTTCTGATAGCTGCAGGAGACTTGGTGACCTGAATTTATGAGATATGCATTGAACCTAATTTCTTGTAAACCAGGGCATCAATAGCATCCCTGGATTTGGAAATATTCCTAATTTTATTTTTAAGTGATTCCTGCGAATTAAGCCATATTTAATTATATGTATATTTGTTCTTTATATTTATTTATACTATAGCAAAATTAAAGAAAAGTGTGGCATGAATCGTGAACGAAAATACGTGAAATACGTATCTTACTATTAAGCATCGTGTGTATTGCTATGGCTGCTTACGGCCCATAGTATCGCACCCCTTACCGCAACACAGCCGACAATTCGGTAATTGATGCAATGAGTTAATGTTGCACATAATTATAGGCAGAGCATGTAGTGCATTGCCAATCAATCGGCAAGCGCCTGCAGGAGCAGGCAACCTGCGTTACCAACACGAGAGTTGTGCGCTCTACGTCGGAGGGGCTTCTGAAAGGAGATTCAGCCAAGCGTGAGGCCTTGTATAGGGTGGGTAGCGTTTAACAATTGATATGCTTCACTTCCCTCTAATATACTTGTGTATGTTTGTGGAAACCACCAGTAATAATAATAATAATAATAATAATAATAATATAGTAATGACGATAATAAATACTTTGGGAAGGACACTGTTTTTTTAAAAGTATAGCGTTTTAAACTTTATGAAAGTACGTCTATGTAAAACTAAAAATGCAATTAATTGATGGGGAACAAAGAATAAATTGTACATGCAACAATGATATAAATTATGTCAAGCCGTTTCATTAGCTTTTTATTTTACATTTAATTATTTTATGTTAATTCAGGAACACCTTGCACCAAACAATTTATTATATCTACATTAAAACTTTATGTTGAATTTATAAAACGAATATAAAGCAATTGTGATTCAGACATTGAATTTTAATTAGCAAACCAGAACGGAGTTTCCGGACCTGTACTCCACGGGGAGCCCAAAGGGGCCGCTCATGGAAAATAAAATAAAGAAATTAAATTAGTGAATAAGAAAAAACAGAACCAGAAAGTACATTCAGAGGTTTTCAAGTTAAATTTCCTATCTCCTCAAACAGAGGAAACTTAGCATTTCAACCTTACCTCAGTTCCGGAGTCTTGATAGCGGAAGTAGCTGAAAACGTGTTCTACGTAGCTTTAGCTTAAATTATCGTAGCGTGAGACAGTCAGACAACGAGGCTGAGTGAGGAGCAGGCCTGATTACTAAACATTTCAAAGAATAATAAAGGAATATATGTTTCAGCTGAAATGGAAATGAATATTTAATTGACTAACCTTTATTTTGAAACAAATGGTACGATTTATAAGCTTTGGATGAATATATATGTATGATAAAGCTTTGAAAGTATCAAAATTGTGATATTTGAGAATAAATTGAGACATTATAGGAAATTTCAAAGCATTTCAAATATATACCACTGAATGGACTTAGCGCAACTGTTTAGAAATATCTTTAAATTTATCTTCTTCCCGTAACTGGTAAGGTCTAAGGGACTCCGCTATAGGACCTGACTCTAAGAAGGGCTCCACTAGTCCAAAAGGTTGGGAGTGTCTGGACTAGAAGAAGTATTTTATATGTGTGTTATTGAATTTTTCATTTTTGCCAACTTCGGTTACAGAATGCACGTAATTGAAGATTAACTACTGAATATTTTAAGACCAGAGTAGAGTAGAGTAGAGCGGTGTGTTTACCGGACATTTTACATGTTCTAACTCATACATCGCAAGGGTCAGATAGACCGTACGTGCTTATATAATACACTGTAGTTCATGTTTTTCAGACTATATTCATTACACTGAACTTTAAATCTAATTATATTTACAAAAAATGAAAAGAAAAGAAACAGATAAACTAACAACAAAAATCACAAAAACAAAACAGAAGAAGAAGAAAATTGTTCACAAGCACACGCAAAACTAATACCCGCCCTTATGCCACTAATCCTCCCCCTCCCATTCTTGACCCTCTTCCTTACACTCCGATCTGAGCTGCAAGGCGTTTAGTAAAAATGTACCAATTGCTTCCCCCTCCCTTCCCAGTCAGTAAGGCCCAACAAGCTTGTAACCCTCTCCTTGAGTTAACAAAGAAACCTGGCAGGTACTTTCTCCTCAACCGTTCTGTCATAGTTCTGTCTTCCTCTCTACACCAGGGCAGATTGTTATGCCTTCTTCGTTAATGAATTTGATTGCTCGCCACAATGCCAGTCTAAGCCAAGCAAGCCCTAGCTTGCTGGATCTATTCCTGGACAAAATACGCTGTTCTATAACCCATTCTATTTTAAGTTTCGACCTTAAGCTTAATGATACTTTGTCATTACATTGTGACGGCGTCTGCTGTCGATGTATATATTTCAGTCGCTTCTGTATTTTTCTCCACACATTCACTCTATTTCCATGTCCTTCAAAGCAAATATTACCCAACCCTATTCTCTCCACCCCTGTCTTGAGTTTCGTTGCCCACGTCTTGTCCCCTCCCATTCTAAGCTGTTCCTTATAGCATACTTTTCTCATAAGTGATTGATAGCTACTCGGTAAGCTTTTTAAATCCTTATTTTCTGAAGTTCTTATGAAAACTGCAAGCATTTAGCTTAAAGACTGTGGTACCAGATCATTCTGAATAATGAAAAATGCTCAAACAAGAGAGCTCAAACATTGACTTGATGTTTAATAATGTGCTTTACCTAAATGATCGTATGGAGCACGAAAATGACCGACATTAAAAGGCAAATTATTCTAGGATTAACTTATAGGGTATATGCTCAATAAAATACAAAAACAAAACGAAATTTATTATACTTTTTAGTCATTCTACAGCGATAGGTGGGCCTCGTTTTAGTATTCATTTTAAAATAATAATCAAATGCATTGTTTATATATGCGGAATAAATTATGCATCAGTATTTATGTGAATACACAAAATTGTAAACATTTTTATGCATGGTCAGAAATAAATAAGCAAGTATAGTAAAGTTGTTATTGCAGCGTTTACTAAACATGCAGTTAACAGTATTGTTACAGTCTATTATGTCTGGACATATCCAAAACGTGAACTTAGTAAATACAAAACGAAGTGAAAGGCAAGAAGTAACGAATACTTGTAGTTTATATTGCAGCCTGTGTATTGAATAGATAATATTAACAACTAGCAAGCTGGAGGTTACCATAATATTAAGGTTAGTAGGACTTGGACCTAAAAGTTTTTAACAAGTGCTGAATTTAATTATAGAAGAAAATAGAGAAGAGACCTGCAACGTTCCAACAAAAAAGGCATGTCAGTTGGCAGCATAAATAATTTAGAATTTCTCCAAAAAATAAAAACATTGCGTTTAGAAAAGGGCCATATAATTTAAAATATGCGTAAATCAAATGTTTCAAGCAGATATGCCACCATGTCCTTGTATGACAGCAGAAGAAAAAATGAAATAAAAATACAGTAAGAGGAAATAGGATTTTTGGGAAAAGACAAGGTCGAACTTAAAAGGTCCTAATCAGACAGGAGTGTATACGAGAATCATTTGTACATTCATAAATTAAACTATAAAATTATACACCATAAACCTGTATGAAAAAACAAGAAATTGAAAAGTACATCAATAATACGTTATAAAGATAAGGGCTGAGGAAGAGAAGGTATCAGACATCTAAGGAAGATATGGGGTAAGTGTGGATAGAACATGTGTGATATTCACAAAGCACAAAGGAGGTCTATTGCACACAGAATATATGGAAAATTCGGAGCGAAATGGGAAATTATTATTATACGAGGGGCGTCCAATAAGCAAGTTTCCCTATATTATAAAACAAATTACATACAATTGATCATGTTGAATTAATTTTATTTATACTGTACAATCCTTCTGTTACTTTTCTACATAGTCAACATATTTTTTCAAGCATTTTTGGGGACGTGACGCAAGTGTTTCCAAGCCAGTGTTGTACCAGGTCGGGTCATGTGCTCGCAACCAGCTGTTCACTGATTTGACTTCATCATCGGTGTTAAAAATGCTTACCTTTGAGTTGGAGGAACATGTGAACATCACTTGAGGCAGGCTCCGGTGAATACGGAGGATACGAGAAAACTTCCAAGTTGAATCTTGACCCAGGCTGAGCTCAGAAGATTCAACTAAGACGTTTTCTCGTATCCTCCATATTCACCAGATCTTTTCCCAAGCGATTTTCACATGTTCCCCTGACTCAAAGGTCATCATGGAGGTAAGCACTTTTTCACAGCTGGTTACGAGCACAGGACCCAACTTCTGGTTCACTTCTGATTCATCTTCATCACGGTGTTAATGTGCTTACCTCCAAGACGATTTTGAGTCGATAATGTGTCTGGTATGACAGTACTTACTAATACCCTACAATATATCAAGGTTATATATATATAAGAAGAATCATTTACGCAAAATTGCTTTCGACATTGAAGAATGAATATTGGTTTTTATTTTGTAGACTTAGAGAAAGAAATAGTTTGAGTATTAAGCTTTATGTTTTGATTTGTTCGAAATTTTAACAACATGTTTAGGGATGAGTGAAAACAGTGCGTTAGTGAAAGCGTAGCAAATTATACAAGTATCGGAAGACCTGCAGGAACAAATGCTGTGTGTTTTTAAGCTTTACTAACATCCTTGTTTAATTAACTTGGGTTATACTGTTTTATTTCAACTGTTGCATGCTTGTCGCATAGTTATCCGATGTATTGCATGTTCTTGAAGTGAAACTGAAGTTGATAATGTATTTTAGTTTCGACTCTGGGAACGTACGAAGTGTGGTAAACCTGAAAGTTGTCTAATTATTTAATTAAAGAACTGAAGAATTATACTACACTGTTAGTTTAAAGTACAATATCGTTATTTGTAATATGTATGAATGAATGGTGCTAGCAACATTTTCAGGGCCGGGGTAGCGCAGTATTTCGTTTCCGGCTCTTGTTCTGGGGGCCCGGGGTTTGATTCCCGGCTCTGGAGTGACGATTTTAAGTCGGACCTCAAATCTGAATTGCTCATGTGAAGTGTCCCCAAGACCCATCGTGATTCGGAGTCCATGGTAAAAGCTGTAGGTCCTCTCATTCCACCGCCATCCTCATCACCACACTACCATCGGAGGCAACGGATTCCGCTGGCTGGGTGCCTACAACCCAGAAATGGGCCCAGTCATCGCTTGGTGGAATTAGGTATATCCCGAAGGTCACAAGCCATATGGGAAGCGTTGGAAATGATATTTTCAGGACACAGTAGCATTCAGTCCGGAATGTAGTGTTTTAGAAAAAACAGCACCTTCTCTATGCAACAGCGATCAAGTGGTTTCGGGGGAGCAAAAGCATACCATAGTATTCTTATCTAAGTAAAAATATATGTTGGAAAATTGTGATATTGGCGAAACAGGTTAATGAATTTATTTTGTTATCTGGGACTGTATCGAGAGAGTGTTCTTGTTTACCTCTCCTCATTTGGTTACAACAGTTTGTACCTAACGAGGTATTTAACTTTTCTTTTGGGATGATTTTGAAGTTTTCTGGGTATGTTTTAGCACAGACAAGTCTTGTTCAATAGGCATTAAGATATTACATAAGGTCCAGCTTGTATTTGATTATTAAGTCCTGTTCAGATTTGCAGCACTGCAGTGAAGTGAGGGCTAAAGGCACGAACGAACGGAGGGGGCTCCCGAAACCGTGGTAGGGCACCGCACGCAGGCCAATCGGCCCCTTGTGCTTCCACCGTGACCATGGGGTCCCTAATCTTTCCAGATTGAACGCTTCCGACGCTCCTGGTCCTGCACACAAGCTACCAAACCTCTGGCAGTCCAGTCGCAACCCCCCGAACACCGCCGCCTGGTCCTTCAACCCTGAAATAGATGACAAGGAGATGAGGGCTATAAGAAATGAGGGGCAGGAGAGTCGTGGTAGAAAACAAACTACCCCAGCATTCGCCTGTCGACCCGGGAAAACCACGAAAAACCCATGGGCCAGAGTGCGCGGTCGCCAAGGATCGAAGCCGGGACCTGAGCCACCCCGCTCGATAATGATTGTGAAGTAACTGAAATGAAGTTGTTCAGAAAGAATAGGACAGGGCTAAAAGGAGTTACATACCCAATGAGTTTATCAACATCAGATCTGAAGAGATGCAGAATGGAACCAAATAATTCCTACAGCAATCCGACGCACTGAGGAAGATCGTAAACAACATGACTGCCTATATTGTTCAGCGGAAGGCCGGACTGGCGATCCATATAAGTGCAGGAGTCGAAGTTCATGTTTGGGTAGTTTATTTCAACATTTAAGTTTGCCGTACCTGCGTTATATGATCTTTTACTCGGAAACGCATAGCGAATACAAGTAACGCTAAATTGCGTTACCGATAATAATAATAATAATAATAATAATAATAATAATAATGTTCTATCACCTACTCACGTAACATTAATCCAAGATATCCAAAGACTTTACAACCAAATTACTACAGATAATCAAGAAGTTCTATTCCTCTGGATTCCGTCCCACTTTGGAATATCAGAAAACGAGGAAGCAGATAGGGAAGCCAAGAAAGCAACTTAGCTACCTCCAGTGGAAGAATTGCCAGTGCACTACAGAGATGCTCAGAGTTATTTTTTTAGCAGACCAACTGTCAAATGGAAGCAAGACTGGACCATTAATACATCAAACAAACTCCACATTGTTAGGAAAGGCTCCACAAAACCCTGCACATTGCAGACTCTAAAAAGAAAAGATCAACTGATTATATCACGTTTAGAATAGGCCATTCACGCCTAACCCATTCCTTTTTGCTCGCCAAAGAAAATGCTCCTCACTGCGAGACCTGCACTTGCCGTATCACCATCGAACACCTAATCACTAAATGCAGACGTTATACCATGGAGAGGAGAAGACATAACATCCCTGAAGATATATTTTTAGCTTTAAACAACCCTACTCGTTTCAAAAACATTATTTTTTTCTTGAAAGACATAAAACTATACAACAAGATTTAAATATAACACATCGAATAAAAACGTATAATAGGTTATACTGTTCTAGCTGTGTTCAAAACTTAATAATGTAAAATATGTTTGTAACAATGTGAAGTATACATTGTATTATTATTGTACTGGTATGTATGAATATAAGTCGCGATATGGCCTAGTAGTCAAAGCGGCTATAAATAAAGAAAATAACAACAATAGTATGATCGAATACAGATTTTTTCAGCACAGGTACGTCATCTGCTTTACACCTCGAACACCTTTACTCAACACATTACCTAAGTACATGGATGTTCACACAAAGTATACCAGCACTTTCCTCTTAACACTGAAAATATACAAAACGGTCAACTGGTGGTTAACTCTCATCCCTTTCTGTCAGCTTCCACCAACACGTGGTAAGCTCTGCTCAAGGGTTTTCCAGAAAACCATTTGGACGTGGGGCTGGTTCACGAAAGGGCAGGGGCTAACTCTATGAGTGCCCGCGTGTTACCGTATCCTCTAATCAAATTCTCATAAAGAGAGCCAGAGAGATTTCCCCTATTCTCTGCAAAGTGCCGGCAGCAAAGGATGGAGGGTTCAGAACAAGTGGAATCTTCGTCTTTAAACGGAAAGATGCACTTGGCTCGTCTGCTACATCAATCACTTTCAGCTTTCCCTCATAGCAGTTCTGCTTTCATGTCCAAGACACTGATTTTACTTCAAGCAACAATCCATACGTCAAACCCATACTGGGACTTTTAGTTCCTTGTTTTATGGCCAAGACTACAACTGGATTATAAAACGATTTGTACGCGTGCTAAGGTCCATAGGTTCTCATTTTCAAGAGTGTGACTGCTTTGCACACTTCAGCACGTGTGAAATGTTTATTAAGAATAATTGCACATTTTCAGACTTCTCTCACGGAATCCCTGCATGGCCAAGATGTGATTTTGATGTAGACAGCAATCCATTATATTTCAAATGCATACTGAGACATGTATAACTATGATTTCATGGTCAAAAACGTGATTGTGATCTAAACAACAGTGTGTAAAGCTTACACTGTTTTATTTCATGATAACAACTCACATGATAAATGTATACTGAGATTTTTTCACCCCTTCTTTAAATTAAAACTGAGTTTTATTTATGGACGCTCTTTAACTGCTGTGGTCCTTAGCGTCCCATTCTATACTGGACGTGAAATACGAGTAATTTTGATCAGAGACCTCTTTATCAGGTTTGAGGTTCTTTTACGTGCCGTAAAGCTACGACACGGGACCACCGGCTTTACTTCCGTTCTGGAGGAAGCCATACTAAGGATTTTTACGCCCGAAAATATACATCGCCCTCCGCCGGGTTTGAACCCGCAACCTCGGAACTAGAGGGTAACATGGTAACCACTACACCACGGAGGACGACATCCCTTCTTTCGCGACCAAGACAGTGATCTATGTCAAACATAAAATTAGAATTGCTATACTTTGAAAAATACTCCAGGATCTCATCTTTGATGACTTGGTTGTCACTGTTGAACTGGCGTTCTTTTAGCTTCCATTTAGTGCTGGGGTTGAGAAAAAAAGTCTCACTGAGCTACATCTGGACTGTAAGATTGGTGCAGTACTTTGGAAATGTCCCTTTTGTGCCATAAACTGGATGACAACACTGGCAATATGGGGCTTGGGATTATCATGGTGCAGCAACCGACCACTTAGATATATCCGTACTTTCAACACGCATTTAGAGTCTATGTGAAAACTGCATTACATTGGGAGATATGGCAGTACAAATAGTGACACATGCAGTGTTCATGATTCTCTCTGTATAGACCATTATATCTCCTTTCTGCAGCTTGCGTCTTTCATGGAATTCTTTAAATGATTTGTGTCGTTATACACGCTCTACTGGACATCACAGACTCATCAGAAGTTTTTCTGGGCTGTTAGTAGCTCGCTTGAAGAATATTTGTTTAACTGAACACAACATTGAATTTGCTGCTCGCAATCAGCTGACACAGTAAAGCCCTAATTTGGGAACACATTTGGGAGCCAAATACCATCCCGAGGTGTATCCATGGTTCTTTTCGTGGAATTCTATTGCGTAATACCAGTTTGGCCTACCAACTTACGTGCAAGGAACTCGAGTACTGGTCGGCCACGAAATGGGTGCGCTTGGCAGAGGCGTCAATGTTTTTGTTGACAATGCCAATCGGAATCAGAGGGGAGTGAGTGGCAAGGTGATAGGAAAGTGTACAGTTGCGCAACAATAATAGTACCACCTTTTTGCAGGTAAATTTCACTAGTAAATGCAACTTAGAACTGCGCATGCTTTCCTTACCCGATTGTCCTTCCTATGTTCTGCCTATTTGTTCCGTAGTTGTTTAGCTCCTTTTCCCACCGCACGCACTTATATCGTGGTCGTGCCCAGCTGCTTTCTATGCTTCAGTTCATGAGTCGATGGAATGATATGGTATTTACGAAATGGGGTCTCAGCTGGGTTGGAAAAATTCAACTTGTCGCGATTAGTAACACCGCTCGCATTGGGGTTTTAGTCACCTATCTGTACGCTGCTTTAGAGAAGACAAATGTACAGCCATGAAGCGCCTAAAATAGCATGAACTTGCTGTGCGAATTGTGCCGGCAGTCCATTTTCCCGGACATTAATGGTACTACCAGTCTTCGTCCATACTAATACACATTTTCAGCCTTCACTGTTTGTATCACTACATTCAGGAGAAAGACAGTGAGATTAGATTATATGTCAACTGTTTACTCATACTTATAGATATCTGTAGCAGCTCCGTCACATCGGCGAACATTTAATATCCGTAGTCAGATGGGATATTCAGATTGCTGCATTAATAATTCATCTATTTTAATTTCCTCAAGGAATACGTAGGGCCAATTTCAATTGAGAGCGCGCTTTCGGTCTTCAGTCGAACATTTGATAGATACCGGGCAAAATAACCAACTTTTTATGGACCAATATATTTGTTTAGTATTTTTATCCGCTTTAAGTATAACGATTTCTGAAAAATAAGATATGCAAGGAATATATCCAGAAGTATTTTACTGGCGCATATTTGGGGACTGTTTATGCATGTCACAACTTTCTATAATTGTTTTCAGGATAAACTACACTCTTTGATAGCCAATCTGCGTGGAGTAAACAGTGGGATGAATATTTAGTAATCCAAAGGAGGTGTATTCGTTTCTCGGTCGCGTCAAGGATAAGGGCTTTTCAAGGAGTTTTCCGTTATCGCTAAAAGAAAAACATGGACTAACTTTAAATTCTTTGGCTTTCGGTCTCATGAGGAGAACTAATTATTCATAATCAGTTTATGAATTTCCCTACTCTTCTGGGGCGTGCAATTGTTTGAGGACAGGGTAGGGGTTCGAACTTGGCCCTGCACCAGTGTACTTAAAGGCGATAGCTTCATGTCAGCGCATTTACTTGTACGTAAAGGGACTCAACACGTCTATCTCTCAGCAATTCGTGGATATTCTTCTCAAGTTTTGCTGTGTACACCAAGACATGTGAAGCTAAATGGAAGCTAAGATCAAAGATCACCTTTAATTAAGTGTATTTTAACGTTCTTAAGGGGACACTCTGGTACCAAATGGACTATCTTCCCTAAACCACCAATGTTAATGAAATGTTTAGGTTATATTAAATGTCATAATATATTATTGGTATAAGTTTCATTGCCCTAGATTGAATAGTTTTGTAATTAAAATTATTTATGTTTTTTGCAAACATTTTGATAGTAATAACAGGTACACCTTTTGCAATTTAAAATTAAACTAGGGATCTGAAATTTGGTATGCTGGTTTTTCTATTCCAATGCAATAAAGCTTGTGCACTGTTTGTCAAAATATTCTTATTGATTAGAAATATGATGTTTTGTATTTAGAACAAAATAAAAAAGGTATTAGCACCAATAAGTATAAAGAGAAAAGCATATACTTGTATATGTAAGAGTCATCAACAAAGCAATGCACAGTTTTCTTTAAGAAGTTATGTTCTTCTTGAAAATTTCAGCCTGATTTATCAATATTTACTGCAGAAAAGTACACCTCAAAGAACGAAAATTGTTATATGGAGCAAAAGCAACATAAAGTTTGGGAACACAGTTGTTGGTGGTATTGCTCTGCACTTAAGAATTTGGGTTACACAAGTTTCCAGACGATTTCAAACGTAATATTTAGTGGGTGTGTTCTAGACACATTGAAGATACTGTTTCTTTTAAAAAAGAGTTTTCTAGAAAAAAATAACATTTTTTCCCATTTTGGTACCAGAGTGTCCCCTTAAGGGTTTAGTGTAGATGTTTTGGCCCAATATTGCAACACCTTGTTATTGTCGTACTATATTATTATCATTATTGCTACTGTTGTTGTTGTTATTACTTCTTCGAGACCTATGCTCATGAAGTATACTATTAAGTCTGACACGAGAACACTTCTCATCTAAAAGCGTTCACGCTCATTTTAAGGACATCATTCAGTTAGGAAGTGTTATTTACACAAAACTTTAGTCTAAATCCTCCAAGGTAATAAGATCTTGGAGAACAAAGTTTCGAGTGAACGTTGGAGTACGTAGTCAGACAGAAATGAAGCTAATGTATTTATTCCTTATCCCAAATATTATTCTCAACTTAACAGCAAGGAGGGAATGATGCAAAGAAATCTCTTGTATACAATTTCTTATAGACAGGGTTTGTAATAACATTTATTTTCTGCCGAACCGGCGTCCTCAAAGAAAAACGCTTGCATATGCATATTGTTATCGAGCGAAATGGCCCCACGCTGACGTACGAGGCCCGCATTCGGAAGGTCCTGGGGCCGGCCTCTCTGACTATGGGTTTTTCGTGGTTTTCCCTGGCGTAATTCTCTTCTACCACGAATTTCTTTTCCCTTATTTCCTATCATTTTGCTTCCTCTTTCATGTTTCAGATGCGCTTAGGGGCTAAACAGTGTCGGTCGGTGTCAGACAGATGGCGCATATTGTGGCGTATCAGTAAGCATTGTCATACCAGACGCATTATTGTGTGGCATTGTCGACAGCATTATTGGGTTCGTTTAAATATTTCTTTCGGTTGAACGAGCCTTCTCCTTTGGTGCGGAACACGCCAGAGAGGGAAGGCTTTGTTTTGACACCGACCCTGGCTGGCTAGCGTGCCTAGACAAGGTTAGAGGGGGATATATAGTTAGCGTTACTTGTATATGTTAGCGTCAGTTTTGTGTGTGAGTGTGTAAGAAGCAGGTCGCGTGTGCCCAGTCCTCGACTGCGAGGCATCTCCCCTCATTCCTTTGTTTCCCTGAGTGTAACGTAGATTCGCCAGGTGTGTTATCAATAAATTACAGGTAATGTGTGTTAAGTGATATTTGTGTATTTTGTCAAAAAATCTCACGCCTTCTTCTGAATGTAGACGCCAAGATCCCGGTCCTCTTGCAGTTACTGAGCTACGCTTCCCCATGTGCGTTTTGGGGTGATCAAAATTTAGTAATTTTCTGGGAACCTTTTGGCCCTCACCCCAGCATGTAACAATATGCCTGCTCGTTGGAAAGTTCTCGGCCCTGCCAGATGGCAATCTTCTCTGAGCCGATTCAGATGTGACCGAGTCATCAAACTTGGAATCGTTAGGGATCTCTGCGCGTCTCTGTGGGCTGGCTTATTTTCCCCCGAAGTTCCTTCCCCTCATCCGTCCTCCTGGGAGCGGTAAGCACAAGAGATCCGCGTTGGGTCGAGGTGCGAGGTGTTCCCTCCGTTCCCTGTGATAGCCATGGTCATGCACCTTGTTACTTCCAACGTTCTTTCTCCCATAAATATTGTGACAATATTTTGAGCTTTCTATGCTGATAATATCTCCCTATACGTGAAAGTTGCGCTATAAATCCATAGACAGTGAAAACTCTGAGTTTTCTGATCCTAAAGCCCCCGCGACATGCAACATCCTTCAGATACATGCAACATATTTAGTTGCGTCGCCTTAGGTAAAGGCACTTTGGAGAACCATATTTACTCTCTTATCTAATGGCACTTACGTTAGTGTAGGATGGTCTCACCTTTAAATAAAACAAATCATACCGCCTTATAGCTTAAGCAGAGAAGTTACCGATACATCAAGGGTTTGGCCTAAAACTCTGATTCTCCAAAGCACCTACTAGTTTAGGCAACACAAATAGCAGGGTTGTATGTAACTGAAGCACACTGTAGAGTTGCGAGCGTTCTTGTTATGGTTTACATTAGAGAACATGACGTTAAGCCACAGCTACCAAATCCTGGAGCAGAGGAGGTTTCAATCAATACCAGAATATGACAGAACTTTCATATAGATTTCTCAAGCATATGGAAGCAGGCACCGCAATTATCTACCCGTAATTACCCTAACCAAGCTGCAACTAATATGTTTTATATTTTCCATTCATATTCCCTGAATAGCTACGAACGAGAGTTCAAACTCTAAATTCAACGTAACGTACGTAATATACTAAAAAAGCTCATGACCCAAATTCATTCAAAAGCACGTCCTTCAGCAGTGGTATATTGCATCGTTAGTGCAACTAAAATATCGCTGCACCATTCGAGAAATATAGCAGAGCAGAAACAGCAATCATTTATATGCTGAAGGAATATCGAAGGGTATAAAACCGGTTGAAACTCCCTCATTATCCCTAGGAGAGCACTAGAAATGTTGGAGTTTTTGTATTCAGCCCCAAATATGATGCACTCTTAGCTAAGTGTGTATTCAAAGGACGCTTTCTTGTGTTCAAACTCTTATACCCAAAAATTAATACATGTCAGCGGTGATTTTTATGTTCATTAATAGTGAAAATTCATCAAATATTATGAAAATATCTTATCAGATCCTGCCACAAAAAACTGGTATGCACCATCTACTAAGTCGGCATTTTTAATTGTACAACAGCCGTTCTCGAAGCACTATGTGAGGAATTTAAATGTACAAATTCAATCTTGGTCAATATGTCTTTGAGCAAACTATAAGTGATGTTTATACTCTTTCACCGCGACCACCTAAGGATCATTGGCGGAAACATTTAAAGTTAAAATGTGTATAACTTATTACATGTCAAGAAATCTGTGCAATGTAATTATTTATTGTTACAATATAACAGCTTAAATATTATTTTGATGGATATTGGCAGAAACTGCAGATGTTCTCGTGTTATTGCGTTAGATTATTTCACCATATCATCCTCTCATTCCCTTTTCCCTCTCTCTCTCCCTTTTACTGATCTACCTTTCGTAGAAAAGGTAAACGCCCTAAGCTCTGTTTCCGCTATGTGCAACTTACATGTCATATGCTGTTTTGAAAATCGTAAATAAAACTAAGATTTTCAGTAGTGTTAATAAAAGGTAAAGCACAACTAAAAGATTTAACAGCACAAAAACTTGTGCCTCTTCTTTACAATACGATAAGAGCTATACTGTTGCTCGTGATGAATAGTTTCGAATATAACGAAAGTTATAACGTCTTAATTGTTCATTCTATCGAAATTTCGTAAATAACTAAACTTCTTAGAAACATTATACTTATGAACATTTCATGTCATTGTATTTCAATTAAAAACTTTGGAAGCTAAACTTTCTATTGCTAGGCCTATTGGAATCCCCTCTCTTTGGACAAAGTAATCAAGAGCCATAGGGCCTGTTTTCTAAATTGGGACTTAGGTGTATTACACACAAATTTCATTGAAGTCTGTATCTCACTCTTGCTTAAAAAGACAAAATACATAAAATACTTTTTCTGCTCTGTGTTAACCCATTCTATACGCTTGTATCACTTGTTTATTTAAAACTGAAAATTAAAATTCCGGTTGCTATATGTGTATAAATTAAAACTATCCTATATAATTACTAATGCTTTTATAATTTCTCCGCATGTTAAGTCCTAGAAGCTTCATTTCGAATGTTTGCTCTTTTTGAAATTGTAACATTCCTTCCTATATTTACCTTAAAAATACAATTTTAGTATAGTTTAAACTCTAAATTCGTTACATATTTGCTGCTTTAACTTTTATGGAAAGCTGGCTGACGTGGCTTGATTCTAAAAAGCTGAATATGTTTGGTCCAAATGATATTTAGGGTGGTTTCAGACCACTGATGTTTTGAGCGGCAGCTTTGCTCTTAGCGCGTAGAGACATTTAACGCAACGCTAGACTTTCGCTTTCTCTGATTTTGCTATGATAGCTTCTCCTATTTCCACCACGTTACTTCCACACGCCATTCACTACACTTCAACGCTCGAAAACAGCACTAAATGTCATTTTGGGCCAAGACCATTGTAGTTTTTGAGAAGCATATCACTTCGGGCAACTACTAGTGAAAGGCGAACGAAATTCTGTTTTTGAGCTAATGCGGGTTTATTTGATAATTTTGCTACCCTTCTATTCTATTTCTCAGTCTTTTTCAGTTTTTTACGCTTCTTACTATTCAAAATCCTCATGGCACACAGTTGAAATAAATAATTGATATGCCACCAGATTTGACGTAGTTATATGACCATTACTATACAGAGTGGGCCATTTAATTTGAGACTGTAAAATATCTCCAAAACTAAGCGTTGTAGAAAGAAATGTCTTGAATAAAAGTTGCTTGATATTATGGGGGAAAGTAAAGGCCATTAGTCGTGCTTTATTTGGAGGACGTTGTGATGGTCATTTTAGGGTCAATTTAAATTGACCCTCATTGTAGCTTTTCATTTAAAAAAATTAAATTCACCCTATTTCTTTCTACAACGCTTAGTTTTGGAGATATTGTAAATCTCAACTTAAATGGTTCACCCTGCATAATAAGTTCTCAGAAGAAATCTGGCTTTTACTGGGGTAAGACTCAATGTTTTCGTAATGAACAGACTATATTTTAAGCCTGTTTTCCTGCTGGAGCGTTCGAGGTCAGTGTAAAGACCTCCTAGGATGTAAAATAATTTTACCAGTCCTCGGAAACAATATTTTTATTCCATAAAACAAAATATTTACAATTAAAACAACTCTCGGTATATAAACTTGCAAAAGCTGCGATACGTTTTTGTCATTTGGTTTAGCGTTAAAATAGAAGATAATAATATCACTTAATGATTAATAATAGCTGGCCACATTCCACCTTCCTGTGTTGAAGGGTATATTAGCTGCGCGTGCCAAGCCCTAATATATTTACATTGTGCTAATGTTAACAAGAATTAAGCGAAGTTCAAAGTAAACGGTTTCCGACGGTCTCTAGGTCCTGGTGTTCATCATGCAGCCTTTCAGATTGCACGCAGGTTCCCATGGCGACGCTTGCTTCATTATCCTAGTCCTCTCATTCTGTTGCCCACCTGCTTTACCGGCTCACTCAATATGCTAGCGTTGGAAATCAAATAAATTTTGGGCATATAGAACTCAATGTTGAGGTGTCTACAAGTATGAATAGATCACCGCATCTATTGAAACGTTAGTTGAAATTCAAGTGTCTTAACAGTGATGTATCGGATAAACGGAGAAAATCCCCAAGGTCGCGGTTGTTTTTCCACGTTTGCAACCGTTGGACACTCTCCACTTTCTTATTTAGAATTGCATCGGAATAGTAATGGAACGTGTTCCAGTACATAACTTTTTAACGGTCCTCCACTTTCCAGATCAGCATGATTTATGGAGGTAAACTTTTCTGGGTGTTGAAAGGGGATATACCTCACACACCCACCCACACACACATATACATAATATAGACATATAAATCAATATAAAACGATAATTGTACATAATAATATAATTCAGCAAGAAAGATGTTAGAATATTTAGCAGCCAAGAGATGTACAAAACAGATTGTAACTTAGCTAAGCAAGGGACGGGCGAGCTAGCTAATTCCAGGTAAAAAGTAATTATGGTAGAGCCCACCACCTTTCACCAAGCTAATGAGCAAGGAACTTGAAGCAATAACAAGAAATAGAAAGAGACAGAGGTATTGAATTTGCTTCCGGACGCGTCACTGGGACGCGTGTGCAAAACGTTTTGGAGCAGAATATTTTCATACATAATAAGGTAACGCGGTCTGAGGACCAATTAGAAATGTTACACTTTAAGGCGCGAAGGTGAGCGTCACTAGGTTTGGGTATAAAAGGGGGAAGCAGGCCCCAGATTTTCACTCTCTCTTATAGAATCTCTTCGACGCTCAGTTATACTCTCTGGACGACGGATGCACGTGTGTGCATATGGCTGGGAAGCGTGTGCAGTTAGATTAGGCTTCTAATTTATTATTATGGTGGGAATTGTTAAGATGGGAAAAGCTAGCCGCCCTTAAGTATTTTGTTGATAATGAACCATATTTTAAGGGAAATGCAGTGCATTTTAATTTGCCTCACCTATGAAAACCCTGAGATAAGTGAAATTAGTTAGATAGGTAATTTATTAGGAATGGAGAAATCATGAGGTGCTGAACAGAGGTAGCCGGAGACAGAACACTGCAGCAGAGGGCATCAACCAGAGGAGCAACGTTTTCCCGCTACAAAAGACACCCTACGTTTTCGTGCTACATATCTTTCATGCTGCATTCTCTCCAGATGCACATTTCCTACTTTTATGCTTTTACTACAAATTTCTTTAATTTTACTAGTTGATGTTCAGTCTTAAGTTATCGATCTTCCATTCTTTATACGAACAAAAGTGCTGCACAATGCTGGCAGAGTTATGAACCGTACTTGGTGAAGAAGGTAAAGGGGGCCGTTATTAGCACACCTCAATGGGGTAAGGACGCAGCGTGTGACCCTTGCAGACTTTACCTTCATTCAAGTAGATTATTCTGGATTTGCAAACCACTGGTATGGCTAAAAGTTTTGTCAGCAGTACACTAATTGCAAAACGCCTTATGTTTGTTGTCATATTATGTCCTCCACCTCTGCTTTATGAGGATGGAATATGATTCAACATATTTCTTTCCCTCGGTCAAAAAAGGGAAGGAGTGCACACATGAAGGGACTTCCAGAGCACCACAAGTAAGACGCAACGGCCCCGTTTGCTTCTAACGTGACGCCTGGGAGGGAGGGATGAGGAGGAGAGCCGAAGGGCGACCAGATCCAGAATCCAGACGATGACGGGTCCCTAACGATTCCAGATAGAGCACATCCTATCGCCGGCTCGCAAGCATTAGCCCCGTTCCGCCCTCAAAAGACCCACCTTTCCAAAGAGCACAATCCACCGTCCTGCCGCAACACATCGAACGCGTCGCTTGGTCCTTTAGTCCACCGGGTCTTGTAGCCGTGGTCGCTGGAGCGTATAGCTTCGGCGCTCCGCCAAGCTGAGGGTTGCGGGTTCGAGTCCGGTCATGGCCATGACTTCTAATTGCGGTATAACGCGGTAAAATAAACCAGAGATAGCACAGTAATAATAAGCCAGCAACACTTAAAAGAATAATTTAATACATCGTTGGTTTAAAAAAATAAAAACAAACAGATGAAATGAAATAATGGGTCAGAGTGACCGGGAATCGAGCCCTCTCCCCTGGTTAAAAAAGGAGAGGCAGTCTGAGGTTATAGCCCTACGTGGTAATAGAACAAGGTTAGGGTACTACAGGTTATTTAACTACCTTTGACAAATCAAAACCTTAGAAAACTTGACAACGCCAACGAATAGTTTCCTATTAATTCAAATTTCTAATGGGCTTTCTCCGTAATGATGCTTTTGGAAAAATATGCCGAAACCTGTAATTTCCAAAATTCCACTGCTTGGGCATTCTCAATATTCTGATCCCGTTGTGCGTTTAATCGTCACAAACTTTCATACCTTTACTGCACCAAATAGAAATAATAATAGTAAGTTGCGGTGTACAATTGGATAATGACATCGCAGCTATGCTTCGAGTTGGATCCCTTTGCGGAAATAACCAACCCAACTTGGGAGAGGGCCTCTCTCGACCGTAGAGCCCTTCAACGCTCATTTAAAACTACAACCCTGACAACTACGTATTGAGAAATGGCGCGGCTTTGTCATAACTGCAGCATCTGTGACGTCACAGGTGGAGGGCGTAGTTGAAAGTGGGTTCTGGGCTGAAGAAGTATTACTGTTGGTGAGCCGAATTTAAAATTCGTTGCAACCGCACGTATAGTAAACAGTTTCCGATAGCCTTCGCCCCAACTTTACTTTCAGGTGGCCTTTGCCCCAAGTTTAAAAAAAAATATTAACTTGTTATTAAACTGCTTCTTTAAATATTTAATATTAATGTCTGCCTCGGCTGCGTCAGTATTATTTTAGAGACATGAATATCTTGGCAGGGTGTGATGCGACTGAAGAATGTAGGCTTACACAGATTTTAAGTTTTAATTCACTCCTTTTTATTAATCCATGACACAAATTAAATGGCACTTCACTGATATCGAGAGCTGTGAGATTCTTTAATTAAACTTATTTTTCGTCTCACACGAATACGTATTATATTTCTCTAGAGGACGCATCTTGCATCCGGTTACTATCACGGTCTGCAGGCAACTGAATAGATTTCAACCGTCTAAACTTGTAAATCTCTATATTTCAAGTCTCTGATTGGCTAATCCTACTCCAATAGAATACCTGCATTTAACTAAAGCTTTTTCTGGTTGTTGATTGGCTATTTTTGAACTGTCTCAAAATTTACATTATTGCTGCTCTAATAATGACTAGTAACATTTAAACTCTAAAACTCATTATTGCCTCAAGGCTACCTCATTGTTACCTCTTTGTTAGCAACTTTTGACCTATTTCTCACAGCTCCTACATTATTAAATTGCGTAATGCATTCACATAACATTATTGAACATGTTTAGAATAATATAAGCATATGCAATGACTGTTACATACATTTTACAAATTATTACATACATATTGCTTCAAGGTGGGCTGTTATTGAATTTATATATTATATAATTAGACTGAAATTATTTAAGTGTTAAAAATACTGTCTCAGGGCTAATACAAATAAAATACTTTACCTATATTAATCGAGGCAACCTTCTGCATTCAGAGAATACAGTACACAGTATTATGAAGTAAACATTACTTCTTTTCACGTTTAATGGGATACTCAACGAAAATAGGTAATTTTTGTGAAAAATAACGTTTTTTCTTTTAACGTTAAAACGTGCATCACCACTGAGGAAAAAGTTGATGAAAGTATGACTGAGTGGAACATAGAACATTTCAAATTCTGGAGTGTATTTGGCCATAATTTCCGGTTTACCCTTCCCCCCAAAATCTGATGTGTTACACTCACATGACTTTCTCTACTCTTGTACAACGTATTTTTACAAACGCTTATTCTCCACGTACTTCATGTTAATCGAGATAACATTTGAGAAAACTATTACTGCTAATTTTCTTGTAGGTGCAAGGGGAATATGGTAGGCTTTAAGCGATAGTCAAATCTTTTAAGCGCTGGTTACTATGTGGAACATTCATTCTCTTTGGATGTCCAGGGCATAAAATAAACGAATAACAAATTCCCAATTGAGAAAAAGTATAATTATTGGAAAATTAAAACAAATGGCAACGAATATCTTGGAAATGGTTCACTCCGCAAAAAACAAAAAACATGACATAAATTGTGTGTTTTAACGAGCTCTACACTTTTTGTGTTACAAAATTTTGTCTATCTGCTTACGGTTTACCAGTTATGCAAAAGCTATTCAGGAAGAAGAGAACTTTTGGGGAACATTCCCAGAAAAATCAAGGTATGCATTTTATTTCTTATAAAAATATCTTAAATATATGATATTTTAATCAAAATCGCTAAATCCATTTTTGAGAAAATCAAAATTTTCGAAAAATGTTCTATGTAAGGGGTAGTCTGGAGTAGGGCGATTTTCTTGAAAATCTTTGTGTCGCATCTTTGAAAGATACTGAACCTAAATACCAAGTTTGGTATTTATCCAAGTTTTCGTTTTTGAGTTATGCTGTTCACAGACACATACACGGACCTTTTTCCAAAAGTGCTTTATTGAATTCAGGTGCCTCAAAACGTGTATTTCCGTTGAAATATCGGTATCGAACTTTTGGGTGGAATGCAATACTTCCCCTACTTACTATATGTAGTCGAGAATGTAAAAATTGTCACACCTTTTGCCAAAGTGTTTTACTGCATTTATGGTCGTTATAAAGCAATGCTATTTTGTGGGCATGGAATTTGTTTTTAACCCACACGGGGGCCACGTATACATACATCCCTCGACTGGCTAAAACACAAGTGAATGGGCAATACATAAGGTATTTTTTTGGAAGAAATAGGACTAAATTGCAATTATTAACTGAATTTTTCTTTAATAAGACAAAACTTTTTATATAGCATCATAAATGCTTGTTCCATAGACTTATTTCTACATACTAATTGTCCATGTGTCAGATGCCAGCTTTTGGGTCACTCCCTTGTGCATACTCTCGCCATTATTGTAGATTAGGACCCAAATTAGTGCACAACTAATATGCCTGAATTTTTCTTAACTTTGATCTTACTGCGAATCATGGACTATGCTTTGGGAAAAATTAGCCACATTAAAGTTTAATCAATGCTGTTAGACCCATTTTTGAGAGATTCAGAAAATAACATTAACGAAGCAAAGATTTGTTTAGGTTGAGAAACTTTTCCTGAAAACTTCGCCACACGTACTCGGAAGAGGCTTGCTTTAAAGTACCAATCTTTGTGTTCACTTGTCATACACTGTTTACACATTCATATATTCTGAGAAAGTTATTTTGTGCTGAATTTTTAGCCTAATGCAAAAGATCCTCTAGTAGCAGCACACACGCAAGGAGAGCTAGACAAAGGCGACGCGGTGCACCCTGTGGCGTTAATTAAATTAATGGAGAAAATAATGGAGTGAATGCGTCTGTAGGCATTCAGTCAGCACAAACAAGACGAATTTCAATAACGTAGCTATCAGATAATGTTGCTAATCTTCATGTGAGCAAGACGTCGCTCCTCCCATTGTTAGTCGGCACATGCGCAACACAATTCTCATTCAGTTTTCTTCAGATTTAAGCTAGCGTATAGAGATACCAAGTGAGGTGGCGCCGCGGTAGCGTATGCGGCTGGCATTATGGAATTCCAGGATTCGATCTCCGGCGACCGTCCACTCCGACCCAAGGTTTTTCGTGGTTTCCCCAGGTTTACAGGCAAATGCTGGGGTGGTTCATCTTTTACCACGACTATCCTGCAACCTTATTTCCTGTATCTATCATCTTCCTTGTTATCTGTTTCAGGGTTGTAGGGCGGGTGACGGTGTTCGGCTGGTTGCAGCTGGACGGTGACTCTGCGCTCTGTAGAGGTTTCCTCCCTGGAGTTATTGCGGGAACTGCTCAGTTAGGAATCGCCTCTGGGTGACCTTCGAGGGGCCCCCGGGCGTCAGGGGCTTGTGGGTGGTTTCGGATGCGTTCGATATGGAAACGTTAGGTCCCCATCCATGCTTGCGCCCGTCGTCATCCGCGTCTGGTCCCTCCCCTCATTTCTCCCTCCCAGGGTTCACGGTAGAAACAAAAACGCCATTGTGGCCTACTTGTGGTGCTCTGCCGCTGTTTCAGGAGCCCTTCCCATCGTCTATATCTTTATCTTATTGTATAAAGATACCAAAAGGTTTAGCCGATATCATGACTAGCTCAGGAGCATAACTTGGAATGAATGTTCAACTACCTGGCACTTCTTACTAGATTAAACTCAACCATCCTTCTTTCCATTGAATTTTTTTTAACGATAAAATACTGTAGCGAGCCTTAGATGAAGTTCGAACCTAGGTCCGAGAATTGCGTTGCAGTTAGAAAAGGAAGCTCGATATTATAGCGCACGGGGTCGTGCTGTGAGCTTGTTGAAAAGTATTTAATGGCCTCGAAATTAGGTCACACGCTCACTCACTCTCGACCGACTTCTACGACACGTCGAAGCCACGTCCTTCTGGGGCTCGACGCCTCCAACATAATTCAGCTTGCATTTTTAATTTGTGAACCTGAAGACACACCCCTGAGGGTTTCAGGTAAGATGTGTTGTGTGCACGTTCTTGATCGTACTACACTACATCCCCGTAACCATGTAAATTAATTGTAAATATAGCGGTTAGTTTTTTATACAACCCCCGGGTTATCATTTGAGGACTATGTTTCCAGCTCACCCCAACCCTCGCCATGCACCCTTCCTAACCACGAGATCAACACGCTCTGCCATCTGAGAATACCCCCTCCTGTTGTGACGAGATTCCTATACTTCACCACCTTAAAACACTACTCTTATTCTAACGCAATCCTCGGACATCGATTCGAACTTCACCTAAGACTCGCTACAATACGTGACCTTATAACGCATTTCCCAATTTGGCTGTGAGATGGTTTGTTTGCATTCTGTGTGAGCAATTTTCTGGTCGAAAGTCTCAAACGGTTCTACTGACATTTTGATAAAGTTTCAATCTTTAACAATACTCTCAGAGTAGAGTACGCAATAATTGAAATTCGATTATAGAATTCATGTATGGACAGAAACCTTACATAAAGGTAATAAAATTCTGCATTTTGGAGGCATTTCTAGTATTTAACTTGGCTGTTACTTCAATGACGACGATCCAGTATCGCATATTTCAAATTAGTTTAATTCTAGTGTAAGATTGTAAACTTTTAATAATTGCCAACTAAAGTATTAACAAGTTCAGCATGCGACAAAAAAGTCCTATTGTAGCTTTATTATAGGTACTTATGTTGGGCCACGTTCTCCGCGACATTGCCAGATGGTAGCTTTATTTGAGCAGCCTAAGTTGGGCCGGGTTCTCCTCGAAGCTGCCAGATGGTAGCTTTATTTGAGCAGCCTATTTTGGGCCGGGTTCCCTACGAACCTGCCAGATGGTAGCTTTATTTGAGCAGCCTAATTTGGGCCGGGTTCCTTACGAACCTGCCAGATAGTAGCTTTATTTGAGCAGCCTAATTTGGGCCGGGTTCCCTACGAACCTGCCAGATGGTAGCTTTATTTGAACTACCTAAGTTGGACCGGGTTCTCCACGAACCTGCCAGATGGTAGCTTTATTTAAACTACCTAAGTTGGACCGGGTTCTCCACGAACCTGCCAGATGGTAGCTTTATTTGAACTACCTAAGTTGGACCGGGTTCTCCACGAACCTGCCAGATGGTAGCTTTATTTGAACTACCTAAGTTGGACCGGGTTCTCCACGACTCCGCTGGATGGAAGCCTTCTCTAAGTAGCCCGACAGTGTGATCTTTGAATCATTAGGGACCTGTGTGCGAATCTTTGACCAGGTCTGTCTGCGGCCTATAGCGTCCTGCGGTTCCTCCACCTCATCTGTTCCTGCTGGGATTGTAGCCACAAAAGATCCTGCTTGGGTCGAGGTGAGCGAGGTTTTCCACTCCGTTACCTTGTCATAGTCAAGGTTAGCATACATCAATCTGTTGGCTGCGACTAGGAATTCTGTACGCTTACTGAATCAAGAAATGTTGAATTAAACAATTTATGGTGGTTTATAGAAAAAATAAGCTTTCTAGAATAATCTGTAGAACCGCTTTGGAAATAAATCAAAGCAACTCCTGTGATTGCCATAATTCTACTGGTTTTTATGCCTTACAGGCATCGAATTAGTAAATATTTATTACAAATTACGTAGTAACCATTTCAGGAATAGGGGCATAAGTACTTAGCACAGTGTAATGAAAATTATTTGTCTAATTTTTGGAGCGAAGACACTTTCATTTTGTTTATTAAAGCTTTTTGGTAAAACCGAGATTTAAAATTCACGTTTATGTGGCAGTCCTCCGGGATAAATATAATAGTTGGAAATTTAAATTTTCAAAATTAACAGCACCTAAATGTACGAGTTAAAAGTGTGAAAATGTCCGTGATTTATCTTTCCAGAAAACGTAAACGTATCATCTATATTAGCCCAAAATATAATAATGGGTTTTAGACAACCCGAAAATAAGATCTCCAGCTTGCTAAGTGGCTCAGATATGAACGAAACCGTTCCACCTGTTTGGGCAGGAGCACAAATTAAGCGAGCACTGCCTTATATTGCAATTTTTGTATCATTCATTGTAATGTAATACTCAAAACTTCGCTTAATTGCCACTAAAACTGTAATCAGGTGCCTATGTACTGGAATAGAGAAGGAATGAGGGAATATTCTAAAGCCTGGACGGAGACAGCACTGCTTACACTACGCAGTGGAGTTCCCCAGCTCCTTTTGCTCTGAATGCAGGAAATCCTACAGTTCTTGTTACAGTCTGCTGGAGTCTAGCTAGAATAATTTCTCCCCATTACTTCAGCACGGGCATAGAGCAAGTGAAACAATTCTAGACGTTCTGTTTATACCTAGAACTGTCTTGCACGTTCACGAAAATTAATTGCAGGAAAGGAACAGAGCACCCATTAGTGAATCTTGGGTACTCTTTGCACGTTCTTCGTAAGAATATGAATGACATTTTTGTCCAACGTGGACAGTTCTTTTTGGCTATATATTTCCGATACGGCTGCAGTTTTGTGATAAGTCAACGAAAGGCTCCATTTGCACATGTTTTTGCCCAAGCAATGTAGAACTTAATGTGAATTCTTAAATGTATCAACATAAAGAGCTTCCGGGACAGCTAAACCCCCATTTCTTTACGACCCTCAGTCGCTCAAGGACTCAGTTGCACAACATAACACATTTATAATCACTTAATAGAATGCTATGTGAAACTAAATTACCATCTTGGTATAGCGAGATAATCATTAGCTAAGATAATTACACTGTGGTGATCATTTCTCTATCGTTTAACGAATCTGAGGGAACAGAATGTGGCATGTTTAAGTTTATTCGAAGCTGGTGTACACTTTAAAGGCATTCCCTTGCTAGGACTTTGAGGAAGGTACTTCTACCATAGTAATCAGCTACCTTCCCTTACAATCGTTTTATGACAGTACTATATTTATTTTATGAGCTGTTTGCTTCACCGTTTTATTTTCAGCATTCAGTCAGAAGAATTTGCAAAGTGAAATTTTCCCCATAGAGGGTTTCAATATTGCTCAGAAACTGGACTTCCAGAAATATGAGCTGATATTTTATACTTCATTCAGCATTTATCATTACTTACACTGTTTTTCTCTAATTAATCAAGCGCGAATGTTATCTTTTCCAAGAAATTAGGACTAGTATGCAAAACCCAGAAAACGGAACAATGTAAATAAATTCTGTTTTTGAGACATATTTTATTATCTTTATATTTTTACTAGCACGCAGCAACTACGCTCGCATTATTGCAAATAGTTTTCTCTGTCTCCCTCTATCTCTCACTTTCTTACCTCCTCCCCTCTTTCTGCCCCTCTTTTTTGCTTTTCACTATCACTCACTCTTTCTCCTTCTCTCATCTCTCTCTGTGCAACGTATGTCATATGCTGTTACGAAAACCAGTAATAAGACCGATTTTTGAGTTCTGCTGTGTTATAATAAAAAGTAAATCAGAATTAAATCTTGAATTTTAATGTGCTTGTTTCTCATGCTTGTGTGCAAGCGAAACGATACCTTTACCTGTGGAAAATGGTTTAGTTCACGAAAAATAGTAATGGAAAATATTGAATATTCATTCCACCGAATTTTTCTGTGTAACACTTATAGCAGGTTATTATGAAATATTTCTAAAAATAGTAAATTAAGAATTATTTCGATTTTTTAAAGTTTTTTCCCTATTAGCCCCTTCCGCGATTTGGAGGTGGTAATTTAAATCTAAATCCTGTCAGAAGCTTTCTGCATTGGGAAATAATAAGCGTAATACGTAAAATAAGCAATTTACTTTAATAAAAGTTAAACTTAGAATATATGTTGGAACTCAATGGTGAATAGAAGATAAACCATTATATATGTAAGAGGCAGTACAAATTTAGAATCAATGAGGCTAAAACTAATTGTAACAAAGAAAGGATTGAAGAAACTTACAATAATAGTAAAGCTATTGGGGCCATAATTAACAATTTTAAGAACGGAGACAATAGAAAGGCATTTCACCTGAATATATGTAAAATACTTCAATAACTGTGTTATAAATATTAAGAATCAAATCCATAATAGTGGTACTTCTTTTCATGCACAAGTTCCCGAATTTAAGTAGAGATAAGTTAGACTAAAAGACTTCAGAACTAAGGCAAGGAAATGAAAAACCTTACTATCAAGTGCATTTATGATATGTCTAACTGCTTTTTAAAACAAGTAATTATTAATACAGTAGAGCCACTAAGTTTTGTATTAACTAGTGTTTACAAAAGGGACATTTTCCAAATAGCTTAAAACTTGCTAAAGCTATTCCAGTATTTAAAAAGGGTTCACCAGAAGAGTCTGTCAGCTATAGACCTATTTCCTTAATTTCTGTATTGAAGAAAAAGCTTTTTATTTTGGTTTCTTAAATGAGAAATAAATATTTTGAATTTCTTAGTCTGTTTATCAACAAACAATTTGGATTCAGAAAAGGCAGATTCACAACAGTGGTACTGAAAAAATTATTCAAAATTACTTTGCCAGTTTTGCAATAGGAGATTATATTAGTGGTACCTTTTCCAATCGTACCAAGGCTTTAGAGTGTACTGATCCAAAATTGTTAGACAAATTGCAATGTTATGGGATATGTGAAGTTAAGCATCTATTTGTTTAGTCTTATTGAACCTAAACGGACGGACTCAACTGTTACATAAGGTGTCCTCAGGGTTGCGTTTTGGGACCGCTTTTATTCTTAACTGCAGCGAATAATATACCAAGCTTATTAGCTCTGATAAGAACCTTGCTAGACTCATAGATAAATATCAAGACATCAATTCCACTGTTTGATCACTGTTTAGTTCTAATACCTTATGTTAAATAAGAAATAGAAAACTCTCATTTTATTCATGTTGAAGCCAGCTTTAGAAACCATATCTCTTACGCCTAAACAAAACAAATTCCTAGTTAACGAAAGTTTTTTACTTAATTAAGAACTTAACGTACTGCTTTCTGACAACGTACATGAGATGTGTTTACTTCAAGTTGTTCCAGTGGGTAATAAGATACGGTGTCACAGTCTGGGGTTGCGCAACTACAATTGATTTTACGCCTTTGATAGAAAAAGTTTTAAGTATTTTAAAGGAATGCAATATTAGGTCTCATTGTGAACATATTTTATTGAATTGGAAATTGTGACAATGGTAAAATATCTACTCGAGTTATTAGCGCGTGCTCACGACGAAGTATCCGACCATTCTTTAAGAAATGGAATAACACAGCACTGAAGATTACCACATTTTAGACTAAATAACTCAAAAAATTCCCATTTGTGCTTGGGCCCTAAGTATTGCAGTCTGTTGTCTTATTTTGTTAAAACCTATAACAAACATGAATTCTTAAACACACACTTTAAATGGCTGTTCAAAGATTCTTTTTATAATTTGGATGAGTTTTTAAATTTAAATCCAGCGAAACATTGTGCTATTTTGTATTTTTATTAAAACTATGCTACTGCTACTCTGACCTTACCGGTGTCTGTATTTGTGCTTTGTGAGATAAGGAATCAATCGTTTTGATTGATATAAACAAATAAAGGGACAGTTTTGACAAGCGCCCCAAATATTCTCGAGCTGCTGTAGACCAGACACTGGCTAAGTGGGGTAAAATTAAGTACATATCGTACTTGCCTCTTACAGAAGTTGCTGGAAGCATTGTCGCTCGGCTTGTATGCACTGATGACATCTACTGATGTTTCAATGCACGCTACCATCTGTCACAGGTAGGATTTCTTTCATTGCGGCCCATCAGGCTAAAGCCGGTCACGCCCTGAAAGTAGCTGGGCGACAGCAGGTTCGGTTACTGGTTAGAGTTCACTGACATGTTCGGGGCACTTCACAAAATGTCGTAACAGTCAGTTTGGCTATTCTTGATTGATAAATTGCGCTCTCTCTCTCTCTCTCTCTCTCTCTCTCTCACGCACGCACGCACACACACAGAAATGTAAAAACGGCAACTTTCCAAAGTCGAAAATAACCAGAAAAAATAGGGCTATAGTTTCATTACATTTATAAACTCCCGTTACACAGACTTAAAATTCATCCCAAAAATTAGGTAAAAGCTTTTTGAGCACAATAAAGAAAATCTGATCAATGACATTTCTGACCAAAAAACCTGACAATCCTATATAGAAAAATTACTCCAAGAGTTAGAACAGAAGTTGGAGAAGGATGTTTGTGTCAGTCATTGATTGCTACTCTCATTCACAGCATGTTATGGCCCCTCTAAGTTTTCACGCGACCGAAGTTCAAAATAAAATGCACTTTTAAAATAGAAATCACACTTATTTTGTTTTCATATTTTGTGGATATTCTTTATGTATAAAAGGTTTCCTGTGTATATCTGAATTCTTTTTTTAAAAGGAAGTTTTCTTACTGAAATCTCTATAGTTCACACTTTCCAGAGTTCGATATTATTACCCTTTATTATGCACGTGTCTGGAGCGATGTCTCTCATTATTATTATTATTATTATTATTATTATTATTATTATTATTATTATTATTATTATTATTATTATTATTATTATTATTATTATTATTATTATATTATTGTCATGTGGTTTACAACCATTTTGTTTTTCGCTAAGCGGTCCTAGTTTAGTTTTGGTTTCATCTGAGAGCAAGCCTTTTCTATGTAGTATACTGACAAAACTTTGCGTCTGTATTCTAAGGCTTGCTGGTGAATAACAAACGTTTTTTCTTTCTCTGGTTTAGTTTTGAGTAGCTGCAGCAGCGTTATATGGACAGTTCAGAATACTGCGCTCCTGTATCCACTGTAGAATAGATTTTGAACTAGATCTGTATATTTTCCTATATCGCGGCAAAGATAGCATAAGACTCACCAGTACTAGTCGGCCACGATATGAGTGCGCTTGGAGGAGGGCGCCACTGTTTTATTGACAGTGCCTAATATCTTCAAGGCTTGGGCTCAAAGGGGAGTGAGGGGCAAGGCGATAGGGGATGGTACAATGAAAACAGGACTACATTTGCAGGCTTCAGCCTCGCTAGTGAATGCAACTCAGTCATATCGTGGCCGACTAGTACCTTACCGGAATCCGACAACACTGCAAGCACCACAGAGTCCGGACGGCCACGCGCCATTATCCCACCATTCTCTGCTTTATATTTCAACAAAAGTTTTTTTCACGAGTATTCGAATTATTATTCTGCTCATTCAGCACTGTTCAGATTGTTTCCAAATATTATGGTTTGACCAGATAATGTAAAATAGCTTTGTTCCTATATTTCTTTTTCCAACTAATGGAGGATACCACTGGGAAATGAAGAAAATACTCAGTAAATATTTATGTCATTTACAATTGATTTAATCAGTGCACGAACATTCTTGGGATAAAATACATTCTGGACATTTAGCAATATCCATAACAATGGTAGATGTGTTTCCTTCTTCCGCATTTGAAACTTTAAGCAAACCTTAATAAGAATCTGCATAATTATGCAACTTAAAAACAATTTAAACTATATAAAACATTCTTGGAATAAAGACTCCTGATCCATTAGCAGATATTGTAGACTGTGGACACTGTCGTCTTCCAACGTACAGGAAATCCAAATTTGTTTCTTAACCCTTTGTGGGTTAATTTTATGCACTCTATAGATAGGCATTGCCTTCATGACATAAGTTTCGGAAACAATCCAACTACGATACAGAAATTGTGGGAGACTAAAGCAGCTGCTGTTAATGACATTATTTTCATTGTGTTAGTAAACATCCATTAAGAGTGTGACAGAGTGTTTCAACAGCGTTAATGTATTAAAACAACGGTTATCTTAATGTTACTCAAGTTTTTGCCCTCTTTCGCACACGGGAGAGGAAAGTTTGCTTTCACGGTGAAGTATTTGTTTTAATGTACTGTCCTATCATATTTCATCCACAAGTACTTGTTTAAAAGGAGGAGATAATTCGTGCTGCGTGAGGAAGCCGGGAAAGCCTTGAGTCGCGAAATCATCAAGTCATTACAAACACAAAAGCGGCAGCAAGAAGCATGAATATGGAATTTCATTTCCTCTAAAATTGCGCGCTTGCATATGTAAAAATTTTATTTACAGATCTAAAATGAAAAAGTGGTTTTTCCAAGGGAAAAAATGGGATGTGGGCTGGTTCGGAGAAAGAAGAAAAAGTTGGAATGTTAAACTCCAGAAGTCAGAAAAGCGGCGATGGGGGAGGGGAAGAAGTCACTGTAACATCGAACATAGAATGGGTAATGATGCAAACAAACAAGAATACTATAGAGCTTAGAATGAGCTGTGGCCCTCTTCACAGGAGTGTGCTGGTCGAGAGCTTGAAAGCCTACTGTAAAATTCATCGTGCCACAAAGAAATATCTCAGCCATATACATTTCTCTCTGTCTTTTGTTTGTTCATAAGACAGCACAATTTCAAATGTTCTGTCTAGCGAACATATCTTTCAAGGTTTCCCTCCTCTGAGAATTTTTCCGAGAAAGCCTCATTTGTGCATTACACATATGTTAAATTACTGTTGAAGACGTTTTGAAATGGTTAATATTATGCCAAATACAGTACGATTTCATTGGTGTTTTTTGGTATCTGAACACCGAAACAGGTTTAAAAGAATTTGTCTGTATTTAAGATAACACTTATTAGTAAAACGACGTTTGTAAACGCACTCATTCCTACCTCCTTACCCATGATTCATCCTTGCTCTGTACCATTTGCAGGATACCACTTACGGTTTTTGTTTTAGACTGCGATTTTTAAAATGTAAATCGATCAACGTCATTGACGCTAAACACACTTGGTTGAAAACATGAAAAAAAAATTCAACACAAGAAAAGTGAAACAAATCTATGGCACTAGCTGGATTGGAGGTCAATCCATTTAGAACCACTCGAAGGCGACATTAGACTGGTGGAACTCTGGCATGTGGATGAAGCGGATTCATTTGGAACTAACTGTACAGGGAGTTAAAGCGAAAGATACTGTGGCAGGCGACTGCTGATCCTGAAGGGAAGTTGAGAGCGAGTGCCAAGTGAACAGACAACCGCACTTGGAACAGGACACATTTTGGCGGAATGCGCACAGTGTGAGAACCAGCGAACAATTAAACTCAAAGAATAATTCTTAAGTCCTTCTAGAAGGAGATTGGTAAGTTGGGATCTACTGGCTGACCAGAGAACTGGGTAAACGTTGGCGATTTCTTGGCTAAAGTGCGCGAAGCTAGGTCAAATTTGTTCAGTTAGTCAAAGGTAATTTATCTCTATTTACGGTTTTTTTTGCTTTTTTTCTATTCTTTATTGTGTTACCATACCTTGTATCTTAAATATGCATGTACGGTCAATGACCCATGCACTAAATACTTGTGTAATAACTTCAATAATTTGACACCAATGAAGATACCTTATCTATCTATCTGGTTAAGATGATGAAAGAACTTCTATGCCTTACGACAATGAACTTCCTCAATAGTGGGAATGCAAAGTTCCGGAAGAACCAAGGAGCAGGGCCGCTGTGCGTAGAAGTTTGTTTTGGAACGACTAAATCTTTTGAATTTTGCTGCAGGCTGCAGAATCCCAAATAGAGCAAGCGAACGTCAGTAGAAGATTTAGGAGGAATATATAAAGAAGATGAAAGGAGTCACTGTGTAGAGAAGTTTTACGATAAATTAATGGTAAATGTGAAATACTAAAATATGCTAAAGTGAGTCTGCTGTTGATATGAACCTTCAAGTGAGACGACACTCAAAGAGCACCCCCAGACTTTTCACTGTTTCATCATTAGGCTTCTATGTTATAGTGGTGTCATTAAGCACAATGGGTGGAGGTGGTGCAGATCAACGGAGTGTGAAGATAATTATTTCACATTTGTTGTAGATAAGACAGATGCGCCAATTTGTAAGCCAAATATGTAAGCAATCTCAGGTTGTTTGGAGGTGAGTAGCAAAGGCGAGGATATTCTCATCAGATGCGAATAAAGCCGTATCATCGGCATAAAAAGAAGCAGTAACATACGGCAAAGGAGGAAAATCAGAAATGTAGACGTTAAAAAGTGTAGTGCCCAGCACGGAACCTTGAGAAACGCCGGCGACAGCAGATCGGGACGAAGAGCGTTCATATTCTAAAGTGAGTGAGAACGTGCGATTTGCGAGGAAGCTGTGAATGATTTTATATAGATAATCAGGTAGGCCAATTTTATGTAGCGTATACAGTAGATCGGCGTGCCACACCTTATCAAAAGCTTGAGTGAAGTCCAAGAAGGCAGCTAGAGTATTCCGGTTCCTCTCAAAAGTCTGTGCACTGTAACCCCGAGGAGGTGATGTACGGTAGAGTGGTATTGCCAAGTTGGTAGATCTCCATATTCCTTTTTATCTTTGTTACGTCATCGGAATGACTTTACGGAAGAGCTCGTCATTTTCGTCGCTAATATTACCGTAGGCTGCAGAGATGTTATCCAGGGGCGAATTCAAAAAGTGCTAATTTTATGGCATGTCATATGAAGACGTTGGAAAATCTACAGGTAAGATTGGACGGTGTTTAAAGATTTCCATGCGGCTTTCACTACGTCGTCACCGAGCGAAATGGCTCCGCGGTGACGTGTGAAGCTCACATCGGGAGATCCCGGGTTCGATTCCCGTGGACGAGGCACTCTGACCATGGGTTTTTTTCGTGGTTTCACGAGACGGTTAGGAGAATTTTGGATGGTCCCTCTTCTACCACGAGTTTCTTGTCCATCATTTACCGTCCCCATCGTTTCCTTTCATCTGTTTCAGGGTTGAAAGACCAGGCGACGGATATTGGTATGTTGTGGCTGGATGGTGGATTGTGCGCTTTGGAGAGGTTTTACCCTGAGGTATGGTGGGCCTGCTAGTTCCACCTCATGGGAGTTTGTCTCGTTGTGCCCCCCGGGAGCACGTGGATTAGGCAGTGCTGGCCGGCGCCAATATGTGCTGTATCTGGAATCGTTAGGAACCCATCCATTCTAGCGCACATCGTCGTCTAGATCTGGTCATCCTTCAGGTCTCTCCCTAATCCTTCTCTGCCTCCTTCCTTCCCTCCCACTGTGAGAGTGTTCACGTTGGAAGCAAAAAGATCCACTACGGCCTACTCGTGGTGCTGTGTTCCAGTTCCTGGAGGCTCCTCCGTCTGTCTAAACCTCCTCTTACTATTTCGTCGTCACTGAACAATTCTGTACTTAATACATGCACCACATGTGAAACAATCAGTGCATTTATAGTGTGTGAAGCCATCTTCGATGTGAAAGAATTCCTCTAAAGCTTTATTGTCACTTTCCACTGTCCCACCCTTGACTTCAAAAACTGTTATGTTCTGGCAGTTTTGGATCCTTGATTAATGAACTGTGCAGTGGTCTGCATCTCCTAAAGCCGTTGGTGGTTGCCTTTGCTGACTGAAGAAATTCTGATGTTTTCGACATACACAAAACTTTTATAGATTCAGAGACGTAATGTCTTTTGACATGATGCATAGGCAAAGTCACAAAGGGTATATTAGGGAACAACTGTTGATGCTTTCTACATGGATATTGCATCCTAACAGGGACACCGCACAGTACATCAGTGTTGTGGTTGCTAAGTTCTCTCATGGCAAACACAAAGTTATGCGGCATTATTAGGTATTCACACACACACACACACGCACACTGAATTTGGAGAAACAGGTAATGCTGCGAGATTTGTTGCATACTCTTATGGTGCTGGCACCTGTCGTAGGTACATACTCAAAACTCACTGCAGAAGAAAGGATTTCATGCTGCAACCTGAAGATTAGCTCCTTGGTGTCGAACAGAAGCAGCAGCAACAGAAGTGTGAATGATATCCATTTTACAATAAATTAGCTGCTAATCCCCTTCCCTTAAGCAATTTTGACACGATTTTTTAAAAAAAAGTTTATCGGCCCTTTTTAAAAGCTCAAGTCTGCAGAGATGGCGAATGAAATGGATGAAATGAGCGTTCAGATCAGCCGAGGGTCCGTTGAGCTGAGAGTCACAGACGTTTCTTTTACGATGGGGTAAAACTCCGGAAAAAAAACCCCTTACATAAGAAATTCACTCCAACCGAATTTAGAACTCGGGGCTTCTATAATTGAAGGAAGATACACCACAAATGTGGACATTTTACCCAATGATACCTGTTCTAAACCATTTCCCCACACAGCTTTCGTTGTCATTTAAACCGTGCTCCTCATTCCAGTCCCCTGTCAGAATTGAGGGAGTTGTTTTTCGTAACGAAAAGGACATTTAGTGGTAAGAAAGAGCATTGCTAGAATTGCTGGTCTCATGGGGATGGGCAACGGTGATATGGTGTCCGCCTGCCATTATAGAGGGGCTGTTACTCTAATGTTTACCAAACAAGCCGAGCTTCATGAACGTTTTGCTAATGTTTTACGATCTATTCTTTATAGGAGTATTATTTTAGACTTTCAATGCTGAAATAATAGAGACTCTCGACATGTAGCTTAAATATGTACAATCGGATTAATGTAATTGCCCTAGATCCTTTAACATTTCTTCGCAATTCTTCGATCTTGTTTCCTCTTCCTCCTAATTGTTATTCATACACATATTTCACATGAAAGCCATTTTTGGGGTTACTTTGTTACATTGATCACAAAAGGATTGAATATGTTATTAGTTTTTCTGGACGCCTGCAGTTTTTGATATAAAAATAAGTAACTGCAACAAATTATTCGAGATCATAGGAAAATATACCAATTTATGTACGATTGAATATTTTAAACATTAAATATCATTGAAATTAAAGCAAAAAATCTGTTAATAGGGAGTTTTGCTTTGTGGGTCATCAGGACAACCACACTGGAGGCTCCAGGAGTAGCCAATCATTATGAATTGCATGTTTCATCTGACATAATAATATTTGCTCCATAATATTGATATCATTATGGAATCTCTTCCCATGATTATCAGAAAATCCATTTAAGCTACTATGAAAAAAATGTACCTTGATAGCCATATTAGTACTTAAATTTGTTTAAATCGGAGAGCATATTTTGTACTCGATTCATACTATAAGATTTTGACAAACTGGGAAAAACTGCGCCAATCAGATATTTCGGTTTCAGTGATAATATTTATGAATTTTGGATAATTTATAATTGGATCAATCTGAGAGACCTTAAAGGCTGCATTTTTTAGAATTGCAGATCTATTTGCAGCAATGATCATGTCTGTACACGGTCCTAGCAAACTCTTCAGTATTCCCAGATTTACATGGAGTTGTGGAAAAAAGAATTGTTTGTAAACCCATGCCTCATTAATGACATTTGGTGCACCAAGGGTAACATTATTTCTTAAGGGCCACACTATCGAAATTCTGTTCTGCAGACGAAATAAGGGCACTAGACACGGAAAGGTGAGCGAGTGAAGTGATACTAGTATATGCATTTCCTTGCTATGTAGAACACGTTCTCCTTGCTGTCTCTAAATCAGAATATTCTTGTATATATTCCAATGATTTATAGCTTTCACAAACAGCATACATAACTAATAATCACAAAGTTGGTTTTTATCGGCTTTCTCCACACTATGATTACACCTAATTTAAAATCTGCCTCGTTTACATTCTTCACTTACGTAAACGCTACACACGACTGCAAAATAAGATCGATCTCTTTCGATGCACGGTCGCTCGCATTAGGTCTTCCTTCCACTCTGCTGCATATCGTCCGGGGATCATTCCCCGGTTACACCAAGTGCACCTGTGTTCGTGGCGCAAGAAGCCTACATCAAGAAAAGCATACAGCACTTAGTACTGCACTGTGCCACAGTGATTAGCATCTCTGCTTGTTATACTGGACACCGGGGTTGATTTCCCGTGGTGAACAACTTGTTTCTGTTTTTGTTTCATTTAGTAATGTACTGCTGTATAAGGTCTTCACGTATAAGTACTCCTATGTTTATAATACGAGCATGTAACAAATTTACATAATACACAACACAATTTTAAGATAACTTACAGACTAGGCTTTTGGTTAACTCTCTCTAAAATGTGTATATTTAGTATTATACCCTTATTAAACGATCCCAGGGACAGTAAAAGATGTACGGCCATGAGGCCCATGTGACTGTTGTAGTCTACAATGTAAACTGTAAATGTTGACAATAAAAGTCCCTCTCCTGCTACTTGGCAACGACTTCGGTTACGAAGCTCAGCATGATCACAGCTATCATGTACATATACACTGCCGTTTGTAAAAATTGCAACACCAAGAAAGAATTTCGCGAATAATTCCAAACTTGGTGGAAGTGCAGAAGAGCGTGCAGGCAATAAGTGATTAGGTTTGCAGAGAGATGGGGTACACGTAGGACGAGCAGAGCCCTCTCGTATCGTCCCATAAGGTCAGTGTTGCGCCCAGTGTAGTCAGTGCAGAGCTGTCAAACAAGGTCGAAACAATAAAGTGATTGCCAGTATGCCTCGTCGACGCCAAAGGGAGCCATATCGGCATGTGAGCGAGTTCGAACGGGGCAGAATGATCGGTCTCCGGGAAGCGAGTTTGTCATACCGTGACATTTCGGCTCGTACAGGGCATGCTGCTACGACAGTGATGCGTGTGTGGAAGCAGTGGATACATGAAGGTCGTACGCAGCGAAGAGCGGGTACTGGACCACGGAACATGACCACAGCACGGGACGATCGACATATCGGGCCGTACAGCTTCATCCACAGTGTTGGCTCGATGCTGGAGCACTGCAACAGGTGTGAACTTGTCTGCATCAACGGTTCGTCGACGTCTACTGCAGGTTGGACTGGTTGCATGCATGCTATTACGTCGGTTTCCATTGTCCAGAAACCACAAGCTCCTGCGACTGCAATGGGCACGTGAACACCGCCACTGGGGTGCTGAGTGGCAAAATGTAATCTTTTCGAACGAGTCCCACTTCAACGTGTTCTACAGTGATGGCTGCATACGTGTTCGGCGGTACCGTGGTGAGCGCAACCTGGAGGGCTGCATTGTTGAGCGGCATAGCGGACAAACACCAGGTGTGATGGTTTGGGGCGCCATTGGTTATAACAACCGATGCCGCCTCCTACGAATTGAGGGCACTTTGAACAGCAATCGGTACCTAACGGTGGTTGTAGAGCCTGAGGTACTCCCCCTGCTTCAGGCATCTCCACAGGCCACATTTCAACAGGACAATGCCCGGCCACATAATTTGAGGAATGTACAAGCCTTCTTCAAAGAGCGAGGGTACCATTGCTTCCCTGGCCTGCACGTTCGCCTTTCATGTCGCCCATCGAACATGTCTGGGGTATGTTTGGTCGGCACCTGGTGCGTCACGGTCCTCCAGTAACCACTGTCACGGATTTTTGGACTCGAATACAAACTGCGTGGAGGGAAATCCCTCAGGAACTTATTCAGAACCTTTTTGATTCAATGCCACGGCGTCTGCAGGTCTAATTGCAGTGCACACCAAATACCGAATATTAGGGCTCAAAGGTCATGTATAGATTTGAAACGTTTATCATTTGTTACTTGTCATGTACCTTAACCTGTGGTATTAAATTCATTGAATCCATGCGTTTCCTTCTTGGTGTTGCAATTTTCATAAACGGCAGTGTATATGTCGTGTATGTGTATTACCTCATAGTTTGTTGCCAGCGTTTTTCAGATATTTTATGGTAGTTATATACAAAAACACTCTTACGGATTTTTATTTCGATCATGATGAACAACTTTCTTCGGCTCCGATCTGCAATGAAGATGCATTGCGCGTAGTACATTCTTCTAACAGTGGGCTTCATAAGCAATGCAATTGGAAGACAACACTACTTATAAAACTGACATGGTATATCTAACGTAGTATGTATACTGTGACATCCAAATGTGATGCTCTCATGTATAATAATGCGGGAAAGTCTACCTGCGTGTGGTAAGCTGTTAGAAATATTCAGAAATTTTGTCCTAATGAAATTCTACACACATGAAGCAAAGTCAATGCTTTCTGAATCGTTTTGTTAGCTCTTAATTAGCTTACGAGATGAAAATGTTCGTATTCAGCTCCAAAATCAACAACTATTTGAATTAACGAAGTGAAATAGCGCATGCTGCACATATTAAATGGCCGTATGTCAGCAGCATATATATTTAAACGCACTCACCTCAAAAGGTCTGTTTCATTTCTAAGTTAGGCGGGCTTTACTTGTGCAAGAACTAGCCTGGAAGCATTTGTGAGCGCATGGCGGTCTGTTTTCTTGTTAATATCCAGTGTTGTATATGAGACACACTGAATAAATCTTGTGTATATAAGGCCATTCTTGTCTCTTACGTCTGCAAATTTAGTCCAGGTAGATTTTCTTTTCTTGTGGACAGTAATAAACTCTCAAGTTAATGTTGTTTTCTACATTTACTTTAATAGTGCGTATTGCAACTTATTAACACATGCAGATTCGGTGTCTGCGCTTCTCATATGCAAATAAATTTTCTTCAACATTGATGTTTATGTAAGGAACTACAGTCTTCTTTCAGCTATTTCAGGTATACACCGCCTTTAATAGAGCGCATATAGCAAGAGTGATCGAAATCGCAGAGCGTTCGTTGTTTGCCTGCTTCGTCATTCATCGGGAACACCTGTAAATCCACACTACCGATCTTCATTTCGTCGATTACAGAGGCTACGATCTATTGTGCTGGCCCATTTGCAGGCCTCTAGAACACGGATCTTAATTTACAAATCACATACTAAAACATTCGAGATGTACTTGCGTTACGAGCCCCATAAGCTTTTTCTTGACTTCAAATATTGCAGAATACAGCAGGATCATCTATCAGAAATAAATAAATATATATAATATTTTTATCTTAATACTTAATGTAAATTTTGAGCAGTGACACAGGCTAAGGTAAGCGATGTGCATTTTATACCTAGTATCTAACCATGCTAACCTTCAAAGTAGTAGAAATTTGATATTTGCTGTATATTTTAGCACCATAAACTAAAACATTGGCACTTTATATATATTTTATATGCAAAATTGTTTTATTGTACATATTTAATATTTTGTGAATGTATATCTTAAAATTTTGACACTCTGCATATAAGCAAAGGTTTAAGCATTGAAGGAAAGAAATTTCGTATTCAGCAGACGTGACAATTTTTTAATGTCATTGAAATTTGATGCTTGCTATTTACATTTCAGCATCATAACTTAAAATGTTGTGAACTTTGTGTGCAAAAAGAATAAGTTTGTTATACATAATTGACGATTTTGTAAAATCCTGACACTCCTTGCATGCAGGTAAGGATGTAATACCTTCTGGAGTGACACAGGCTGTAAAACTCAAGTTACATTAAGTTCAATATAATAGAAATATAGAAGCTTTGACATGTCCTAAGTTCAAGGTCTTTTGGTCATAAAAGAACTTGCAGAACGCATTGTAATCTAATCTAATCTAATCGAAGAAACAAACGTCTTTATACAATTTATACTAACCAGTAAAATTATCAAAATGCAACTATTTAAAGGGGAAGAAAACAACCATCTTACAAAAATAACTACTTAAAATTATTAAATAAATAAAAAATTGGACTGACTAAAAGGCATACGGATATTTATAATTTTAACACTCTTTATCTAATGAAATAGAGCGAATCTGGCAAAACTACAGCCATCTATGCAACTAGTAACCTCCAAATGCTGTGGAAAGTTTTTGATACAAGAAAAAACTATTTTTGCTTGTTTCTGGGCAATGTTGCGGTTATTCATATAATGTTACATAAGGTTGAACTCGGCGTATTTCCATTTCCCTCTGACATGCACTGAAGCTGGTTTATTTGCTTCTCTTGCCTTTGTTTGGAGCATTTTTTTTCAGAATGTAAATGAGTTTCGTATTATCTCAGTAATACTGATAGCAGAAAAACACGACATGCCTTCTATTATTTTGCTTATTATTAGCTTAATGAACAAAGAACTAAAAAGCAAAAAAAAAAAAAAAAGTGTATAATTTTTTTATTTCGTCTGCGAACGTGCATTGATATTAAACCTGATACTCTTGTAAAGCTTTGTTTAACGAACTAATAATGATCGGTTTAAAATATTCGATACGTTGTTTTATTAGGGTGTATTACATTCCTGTGCCATTGTAAAATGATAGAAAGCTTAGGGGAATAAGGCTTCTTGTTATATTTGCTTTAAATACCTAGGACCTCAGAGGACAGTGGCAAGGAATACCCCACTGGTTTAAAACAGATTTCTTTCTGATTTCTTAATATGGATTTTTTTAAATCAGAGATGATTTTCAGAGCCACTTTCAAGCGTTAAGGTTTGAGTGGTACGTCTTGTACTTAGAGCGTGGAAGCTGGAGACATCAGAGAAACCGAAAGGCTAGCACTTCTGTGAGTAGTTCAGCAGGCCGAGTGAAAAGCCGAACCCCCAGAAGTTCAAATCTCGAAAACGGACTTAAATATAATTTTGGGCCAAAACCGTTTTAGGTTCCAAGAATTACACCACCTCATCAACCAACTTTGCAAACTAAAACACGAACCCACAGTGTTTCTAGCAAGCAAATATTAAATAGAAGGCGATATTTGTATTTGTACACCTCTGTGCTAGAAGTAGTCATTTCATATCTAGCGCTTCTCTTGGGCGGATTCTTATGGGACATCATTTAATATTCGTCGACAACAATGCTTTCAGTACTATGCTACACCTCACCCACTGTTCGAAGTCATCATGACAGACGATTCAACAAAAATATGGAAAAGTCGAGGTGGCCCAATTGCGGGGTATCCTACATCCGGATTCATCTCCACTCTAGTTTCTCTGTGTACCGTATAGTCAAGACACAAGAAGTGGCTGAGCAAATGTATCAGAATATGATTCTTAATCGCAACAAATCAAAATATCACATAAACGAATGATGCTTAATAGCACAAATTTGTTAACTGGCATTAAATCGGAAACAAAAAATCGTTAATTTTATAGACAAAAGATTTTTTTAGTCCTACTTATACCACGTCTTTAACTACATTGGTCTTATCGGCGGCTTTTCCTTTGGAACTTATTGCCTATGGGCAATGCTGTTAATTCGTATTCCCATGTCGTTGAGTTTCTTGCACTTTTTGGGTTTTAATCACTGGATCACACACATACACACATTCACACTCTCATATTTTATGCTTGACAGACTGCTCAATTCTCTTTATAAATATAATATCCTGGATCCTGACCAACATGGTTTTAGATCAGGTATATCTACTACTGCTGCTATTTATTCTTTATTCAGAGAAAGTTTACTTGTTTTGATTCTAGTGAATGCCCTGTTGGAATTTTTTGTGATCTTAGTAGAGCGTTTGATTGCGTTAATCATGATTTGCTGCTTGCTAAATTGGAATATTATGGTATACGTGATGTAGGTTTAACCTGGTTTACTTCGTATTTGAAAAAAGAATATGTTCAGATTAACCACACAACTGATTCCTTTAGAAATGTTTATAATTCTAATATTGTTGATGCTGATTTTGGTGTTCCTCAGGGTTCCATTCTTGGTCCTGTGTTGTTTCTGCTGTTTGTGAATTATTTACCTGGTCAGCTGAAAAATTATTTTTTAACTATGTATGCTGATGATACCACTGTGATTGTTGAAGATGGCAATATGACAGATTTGCAAGTGAAATGTAAATTACCTAGGGATCTCAAAACCTGATTTAAGAATAGCATGCTTTATCTGCATGTTAATAAAACTAGTTTTGTTCATTTACATATGTACCAAAAAAGGAATCTTGAGCAATGGTCTTCAGCACACTAAAGTCTTAGGAATTATTTTTTATGAACATCTACCTTGGCAACCCCATTGTATTGAATTAATTAAAAACTTTAACTTTTGTTGTTACCGATTACGGGTTTTGAGATCCCGTCTTAATGTTAAGGCTGTACTCTTGTCTTATTTTGCATATGTTGAATCTCGGTTGGCATATGGTGTTTGTTTTTGGGGATCAGGATCCATGGTGCAGCAGGTCGCATAATACGATGTATTGCTAGTACTGGTAGTAGGGTATTCTGTAAGGATTATTTTATTGGTTTTAATATATTCACTGACTACGGATTTTATATTTTTGAACTAATGGAGTTGATATTTAATACCAGAGACCACTTTCTTAGAAATGTCGATGTGCATACGCATGATACACGTATAAGACATAATTTTAACATTCCAATGCATCACTCGACGAAATTTGATCGTTCTTCTACGGTCTATGGTTTGAAATTATTTAATTCCTTGCCTGTTAATATTAAATTTACAACTAATTATAAGTACTTTGAAAGTAATCTTGAGAACATTTTAATTAAAATGTGCTCTTATGATTTGCATGAACCTAATTCTAGGTTGTAATTTTATGACTAAACTTATGACTTACTAGCTCTACAAGATAAAATAAATAGCTGTCTATCTATCCAGCTATAGACTCTGGGGAGGATAGAGAAAAACCGACCCGGGACTCCTCGTACAGCAGGCAGGTACCCCACCCACTGAGCCACGGGGTCAGCCATTCAGCAGATTGTTAAGCCGAACAAAGAAAAAGAACCTCGATTGTTTTCTTTGACGTTTGGATATTGTTGCCAAATTGAAGATTCTTAGTTTGTTAAATTAATTGGATTGACAGAGCAATATAGCACTGAAACTGTACATTTTCAATATGGGTTCCTAACGAAAGTTTATGCTTTCCGTCCAAAATGTAACAAGGTTTAACAGGAATTTCCAAACATCCTGTATAAAACACTACTGTGCTAATGATTAGGGCCCGGATTTTATGTAACATCAGTTTCAGAAATACGTACATAAATATGTAACCAAAATTGGCTAAATATGTAAAAAATATATGTAATGAAGCAATTGCACATAAAATATACAAAATCATTTCTTTGCTAGAAAATAGAAGCTAGGCCGGCGCCGTCGCCCAGTGGTTAGACCGCTCGCCTCTCACCAAGGCGGCCCAGGTTCAATTCCTTCCAGGGAACCGCATGAGGGATTTATGGTGGACAAAGCGGCGTCTCGGGGTGTTTTCTTCGGGTTCTCCGGTGTCTCCCGCCATTCATTCCAATTGCTCTCTCATTACCTTTCCTTTGATTTATCTCATTTTATATCATCTTCTTCCTCACTCTCATACCAGGCTTTGAACTGATCACCCATCCTGGCTGTTTTCTCTGATGAGGGTTTGTGCTCCCCGACAGGAGTCTGACCCCAGGCAACCGCTTGTAAGTCCTGAGGGGTGTAAGCGCTAACAACGAGTTGGGTAAACAGAGAAAGAAGAAGAAAATAGAAGTTTACAGGTAGTCAAACTGAGGTTACTATATTAATCATAATTATCAGTTTATTTCTGCTGCAAAGTACTGAAAGGTAAGTGTCCTCCTTTCAAGTTGTTAAGTTATATTGGACCGAATATACACAATACACAATAAATACACGGCGGGGACGCCTCATTTTTGCAAGTGGGAGGAGTTGTGGCGTATTAATAGCTTGGGAGAGTTACATTATTGTTCTACATTGTCATTACCAGACACATTGTTGTTTACGTCACTCTTGGCTGGTAGCTCTGCTGGCCACGAGTAGTGGGTGATAGCGTCACTCAGTTAGGATTCCGTCAGAAACGGACCGCGTGTGTAAGCCGGGCTTTGGATCGGTGAACATCTCCTCCCACTTTCCATTTTTAGTAATGTAGGAACCCCAAACGGTTGGGAAATAAGTCTAGGAATGTGTGAGTAAATTTGTGTTATGGATTTTGTACAGAAAAAACCCACGCCTTCCTCTTAACCTCCACACCACGTTTCGGTCCTCCTCAGCCAAGTAAGTATAGGCCCCCTCAATGTACGTGCTGGGTACTCAAAATTAATTTAATTTTCATGTGAAATTTTAGGCCGTCTACCCAGTATGTAACAATATACTTTTATATTATAAAGGTCGCCCAACATCGCAAGAGGCTGTTCGTCCTCCTTGGTGTAGTAGTTACCATTCTAGCCTTAGTTCCCGGAATTTAATTTTCCGTGGCCTAGGGGTACCATGCCAACCTCTAGTTCCCGAGGTCGCGCGTTCAAACCCGGCGGAGGGCTGGGATTTTTTCGGCGTAAAAATCCTTAGCATGGCTTCTATCGGAAGGGAAGTAAAGCCGGTGGTCCCGTGTTGTAGATTTACAGGAAGTAAAGGAACCAAGATTCCTATGAGCAAAATTTCCTGTCTTTCACGCCCAATATAGAATGGGACGCTAAAAACCATAGCAGTTAAAGAGCGTCCATAAATAAAACTAAAAAGAAATCGCAAGAAGACAACGGTGGGTATTAAAATGAGCGATTGTCCGCATCGAACTCGTGCAATAGCAGCTATGAATGTAACGCAAATGTATGGGAGTGTCATATGAGTAGTACAACAACAAAACGTTCAGAATATTTTCCTTTCTTTCTACTGTATTGGAAAATAATAATATTTCAATAAAATCTGAAACTAAACTGAAAAACGTATAATAATGTTGAAATATGTGAAGTTATGTAGTACGGTTTCAAATATGTAATATTATACTAAATATGTAAAAGTATATAAAATAAAATTTATGTACAACATTTCTGGGCGTGTATCTGGTCAACATTTGTCTTTTACTCATACATAAATATGTAGCATTAAAATATGTAATTGCATATAATCCGGGCTGTACTAAGGCTGTACTAGCTCTTTATAATATCGGCTGGAATCCTAGAGAGGCGATTCTATGTGCCAATGAAAAATTACAATACTATTTTAATTTTAAACGCTTATTTCAACAGATAATTGTCAACCTAATTCATATACGGAGTGATGAAGGTAATTATTTTTATGAACGTTCTTCCTTAAATGCACAGTTTCGCCATAATGGACAACTGTTTGTTTTATTAAATCTAACTTTTGCAAGAGCTAATACGTTGCAACTATGCACTGAACACATTTACTGGCGTATTTTAGCAGTAAATCCAGACATTTGTGGTGTCGCTTTCTGCGGAGGGCGTGACTTATACTGTACGTCGTGTTATCGTCTTTGTTTTGTGTAGGTTATGCATATACTAGTTCTTTACGATCTCTATTAAATGTTAGAATACAGTAAATTAAAATAATTTATTTTAACTATATAAAATACAGAATGCTAATTTTGTTTTTGTAAGTTTTTATTGAATGTCTAAGTAAACACTGTGAATTTGTTGTATCTGACAGATAAAAACACTGTACCTATGTTATTTATACTTTATGTGCGTAAAAGTAACTATTATAAATATAAATTTTATTTCTTTCCATCTTTTAAACCTAAAGCAGGTGTTGCGGCTTTTTTACTTTCGTTACTTTGCTGCACTAACTAAAGTTAATGGAATTCCTGTGATGTAGAGAGAGCGAAAATTCGACTCGCAAGTCATTTGGACTCGCAGGCGTCACTCCCTCTCTATCAGGCTGACCATTTGTTTTTCACATGCTGCTGAGTGGTGAAGGGCGTGGTGATTAGCAGAAGGAAGGCGTTTTCGCCATGTCTGCCGCAGCTTGTGCTGTGAGGCAACCGTGACCTATCCCTCCAAGGGGAATATTCTCACTCACGTGCATGGTAAGCGTGTGATTGTCAAACGTCTCCGCTTTCTTCCAAACATCAATGAAGATAGAGGTAAAATCCCCCATAACGTTCTCAGTGTACTCATTGTGATCTGTACTTAAAATATTGATTTGTTTAGAATTGTTTTCCTTGAGGGAAGTTAATATATCCTGCTACTAAGTAGTTCATACAAACTGATCTTTAACATCAACTTCTCTGAATACCTGTATATAAGTGAACACAGCAGCACTACGTTTCAAATAAATGTATTACATTTTACAACAGAAAGTCATTATTTATGTAAAGCTTTATTTTTTACTCCCAAGCTTATTGCCGGGCTTCTTATACTTAAAGTTCTGCTAACCGAGCGGGATGAGTCAGGCGGCAACGTATGTGGCCCGCATTCGGAAAGTCCGGGTTCGATTCCCGGTGACCGCCAATTTCTCCTTTCCCTGATTTCCTCTCACGTTCTAGGTGTGTCTTCGGCTCCTGCGATGCTGGCGATGTCGGCAGATGGCGCAATTGTCTGCGCATTTGAAGGATTTCTCCCCGTGAAAGCCAGGGTGCGTTGTCCCGCCCGTTAGGGCCGCTTCGTCGCCTGCTCTCGGGATTCTTCGCCTCTACTGGTGCGCGGGTGTTTAAACTGGAAATATTAGGGACTTCTGCGTGTCTCTGTGGGCATGTCTGCTTGCGGACCTGCGAGCTCCTACGGATCCTTCACCTCATCCCTGCCTCCCGGAGGGTGAAGCCACAATAGATCAAGCTTTTCAAGTGGCAAGGTGTCCCTCTCCGATAAACACGTTCTACATCCTAGGGTTCCGTTTACAATTTAAAGTATGCTTGCTTTTACTTGGTATTCATTTTTGTTTCGCGTTTTGGATAACTAAAGCAAATCCGATTAAGTTACACCAGTGTAGGTATAGGTTGTTTAACTGAGGGCGACACCTCGGCACCGCGACTTCCAGAGACCTAGGAGAAGGGATGAAGTGAAGGAACCATACAGAAGGCTACAGGCGCAGGCAGATATTCCGCAGAGACGCGCGGAAGACCCTCACATTCCCAGATCGCACACCGTCCCCCTGCTAAAGTCGCCGTAAGAGAGCGATGAACGACCTACCAGTCGAGCAGCCCCCTGGTGTCTGCTGGGACTCTTTTCATTCCGCATGCATCTGCGCCATCTGTCCGGCACCGCCAGACACCACGAAATCTAGAAGCACACCTGAAAGATGAGAAAGAAATGGAATGAAAGGGAAATGACGGAAAGGTAATCGTGGTAGAGAAGATTTCATTTCATCCCAGGATTTGCCTGTCAACTCGGGGAAATCACGAAAAGCCCATGGGTCAGAGAGGCCGGTCGTCGGGTAACGAACGTTACCGCGGTGCCACCTCGCTCGGTAAGTATCAGTTGTGACAGCACACAGTCACATTTGTGCCAGTCCTTCGCTACGCATTCGACAGACGAGCACGTTGATATGCGCCTTACCTACGGAGAGGCGAGCGAATGAGCAACAAGCTCAGCATTTATACCAGGAGAGATGTCCAAATAGAGGCAACCAATACCAAAAACTTTCTGGAATGTTGAAAGATGTCTGCGTACAACATCGTCACTTGCAAGGATGCCTCCCATGAGAGACGCACGCGCGACCTCCGTTGTTAATGTGGAAGCTGTTTTGAATGTCATGCGAAATAATTCGCATACTAGTACACAGGCAACTGCACAAGAGGTACACGTTAGCCAATCTTCTGTGGTGCGATTGCTGCGGGCCAATAAGCTTCATCCTATTATTTGCACCTACACCAAGCACTCCACAGGAGAGATTTCGAAGCTCGGGTACACTTCTGTGAATGGATGCTGAACCGAGCGGCAAATGATATGGGGTACGTCTCCAGAATCCTGTTTTCGGATGAATCAGATTCCACAACGTTGGGACCATAAATCGCCATAACATGCATTTTTGGAGTGTTAATAATCCTCCTCTGTGTAAGGGAGGCAGTTTTCTAGGAGCAGTGGGGAGTGAATATCTGGCCCGGAACCTTGGGCGACCATTTTAGTGGACCAGTCCGAGGGGCATCTAACAGGAGCACGCTACCTGGAACTTCTCCGTAATGAGCTCCATTTGCTACCAGAAACTGTACTGCAAGAGCGATTAACGGTGTGGTTTCAACACGATGATGCTCATAGCACAGGTCGATGATCATCTGGAACATCCTGTTCATTGAATAGGAAGACAAGAACTAGTGTCTTGGCCAGGCAGATCACCTGATCCTATGCCTCTGGATTTCTTTCTCTGGGGCTATTTAAAGCAACAAGTTTATTCAGAGGAGCCAGAAGATCCAGAGATCCTTCGCCAACGTATTACGGTGGCCGATACACACGCTATGCTTCACCGAGTAAGAATTTCTATACAACAGCGTGCTCAGGTGTACATTAACGAACAACGACATCAGTTTCAGCACTTACTCCGTTAAAAGAGTCGTGCTCGAGCATTGGTGATCACCGATGGTAATCAAACAAGAAGAACTTTGCTACAAGAAGGTCCTTTCAGGGTCACCATAACTTACCAACAGGAGATGATATTTATTATAAAATACATTTCTGTGCACTGCATCAAAGAACTCTACTATTACAACTTCCATACTAAACATTATGTGCTATGAATTTGCTTATTGTCCAAGATCAAGTGTGAAGAATCCTATTTCCATCAACATCAAATGTATGTACGAGGGCGGATCGACAAGTAACGCTAAATATTTTTTTTTTTTACAAAAAACTTTAATAGCTAAAAAAAATCACAAATGAACTTACAACTTTTACCTACTTTTCGACATAGTCACCAAGTTTCTCAACGCATTTCTCTCATCGTGATACCAGTTTCAATATGCCCTGTTCGTAGAAGTCCGTTTCCTTGGAGTATAGCCATCTGCGGACTGCTGATTTCACTTCCATCTGTCGCAAGGCGTTGGCCGGCCAGGAATTTCTTCAGGGGACCGAACAGATGAAACTCCCGACGGTGCAAGGTCCGGACTATGTGGTGGACTCTGGAGCACCTCCCAACCAAATTTGGTGATTTTCTAACGAACAGCAGCAGTAACATGGGGGCGAGCATTGCCATGAAGAATTTTGACATCGTCAGCATTCATATTGTGGCACCATAGGTAAAGTTGAACTGTTACGATAAGGTTCGCAGTTGCACACACCGGCCGTTCAAAATTGCCGCCTCAATGCCTCTGACATTCTGCGGGGTTGCAGCTGTTACCGGCCTCTCGGAGTATGGCGAATCACCAAGGTTCACACGGCCCTCTAGGAAGAATGCACACCACCTGGAGACATTGCTACAGTCCATACAATTCATACACGCCATGCATGTCCCTGTGAATATTACTCGGTTTATGCCCTTTCGCCCACAAATATCGAACCACACCTCTCTGCCCTTCACAAGTGGACGACAGTAACATGCGCGCCATCTTTGTTGCGTAGTTCCCGCTTCCCTCGCTAGAGCTGCACATAAAACAAAAAATACCCTCTGTAGTGAAAACTTCAAACTATATCTGTGAAATTGCAACATTACAGCTGCAATACCAAGGCAGAAAAAATTTTTTGTGCGTTACTTTTCGATCCACCCTCGTACATACTCATGTCACGTTTAAACACTTGCCTAACTGTAGTTTACCAAAAAGAAGCACTAAAGTATAATGGTCTATTACATAAGAATAAAACATAATTGCAAATTAAAATGTTAAAGAATATGAAACATAATATTAGTTTAAAGGAAGGCTATTTAGGAATAGCCTTAGATACCATGATGCGGACCGATGCTTTCATGTTAGAGTATACATTGCGAATTAGCAAAAAATGAATCAGTGGGGACTCACCTGGTATATCCTATACGCTATTTACAGCTGATAGGAGTGGGCGTATTTCCTGCTCTAGGTAAGCAGCTTACGGTCTGCCTTTTGTGTTCTCATTACACCTCTTTCTTGGCTTTCAGCTCTGTACTCTTTGAGGTTGCTTCCGTTCTGAACAGGCAGTCTCATCGGCCTGCGAGAACAATCACAATTTCTGCTTCTTTAAGGGCAGAACTGCTGGACGTAAATCCCAAGAGACCGATTTTGTGATGCTAACTCTGGAGACTGTTGATCCATTTTATTCAGAGCGCTTGTTTCACGTTAGAAGTATAACTCTTCTCTACTCCGCTAATCTTTAATGATAGTTTCTTTAGCTTATTGTACCATTAAATCGAGCAAATGAATTATAACCGTTCGTTAACATAAGCTTGCTTTTTATATTGTGCACATTCCTATTTCTTTGTGAATAAGTATTTAAGGCTAAACATATTACGAATATGTAATGATTTTAGGTATAGCTGTCATTCTAGCAGTTCAATACAACTGTAAAGGCTTCCTAGGAATCGGGCAATGCAATTTATGATTTCAGCCATCTCCTCTATGCTGCAGCTGACTTTAGGATTAGGATTAGTCAGGCGGAGCGGCCGCCTATCACTGGGGCACAACAACGCACGTAGACCATGACGACGACGATGCGCGCTAGCAAGGTCGGGGTGCCTAACTATTCCAGAATGACACCAAGCCTGACGCTGACGATCCCGCCTTAGCCATCTTCAACATGGGGTTCCCGGAATGAAACGAGTCGCTCCCTGGAAGGGGAAGAGCCGGCCAGCCAATTGACAGAGAAATACTTTACACTGTGCAAAGTCCACCATCCCGCCGCAACGCACCAATCGCCGTCTCCTGGTCCTACAACCCTAAAACATGCGACATTAAACCGATGAAAGGAAATGATGGTAGAAAGGAACCACCCCAGCATTCGCCTACCCACACGAAATATGTGAGCTTAAACGGATGAAAGGAAATGTACTGAAAATTTGTGGTCGAAAGGGAACCAGTAAAGCATATACCTACCGAACTGAAACTACGAACAAATACATGGTCAGAGTGACCGGCCGACTGGGATCAATCGGGGAACTCCCGAATGCGAGCCTCACACGTTACCGCGGGGCGATCTTGCTCGGAAGCTGAGTTAAGCCTTTTCATAATACGCTGCCGTTTGTGAAAATGCAACACCAAGAAAGAATTTCCCGACTAACTCCAAACTTCGTGGAAGTGAGGAGAGTGTGCAAGCAATAAGTGATTAGGTTTGCACAGAGGTCGAGCAGAGCCCTCTCGTGTCGGTCCGACAAGGTCAGTGTTGCGCCCAGTGTAGTCAGTGCAGAGCTGTCAAACAAGATAGAAGCAATAAGTGAGTGCCAGTATGCCTCGTCGACGCCAAAGGGAGCCATATCGGCATGTGAGTGAGTTCGAACGGGGCAGAATGATCGGTCTCTGGGAAGCGAGTTTGTCATACCGTTACATTTCGGCTCGTACAAGGCATGCTGCTACGACAGTGATGCGTGTGTGGAAGCAGCGAAGAGCGGGTACTGGACCACGGAACATGACCACAGCACGGGATGACCGTCATATCGGGCCGTATAGCTTCATCCACGGTGTTGGCTCGACGCTGGAGTACTGCAACAGGTGTGAACTTGTCTGCATCAGCAGTTCGTCGCCGTCTTCTGCAGGTTGGACTGGTTGCATGCATGCTATTACGTCGGCTTCCATTGTCCAGAAACCACAAGCTCCTCTGACTGCAATGGGCACGTAAACACCGTCACTGGGGTGCTGGGTGACAAAATGTAGTCTTCTCGGACGAATCCCGCTTCAATTTGTCCTACAGTGATGGCCGCATACGTGTCCGGCGGTACCGTGGTGAGCGCAACCTGGAGGGCTGCATTGTTGAGCGGCATAGCGGACAAACACCAGGTGTGATGGTTTGGGGCGCCGTTGGTTATAACAACCGATCTCGTCTCCTACGAATTGAGGGCACTTTGAACAGCAACCGGTACCTAACGGTGGTTGTAGAGCCTGAGGTACTCCCCCTGTTTCAAACATCTCCACAGGCTACACTTCAACAGGACAATGCCCGGCCACACATTGCGTGGATTGTACAGGCCTTCTTCGAAGAGCGACGGGTGCCATTGCTTCCCTGGCCTACACGTTTGCCTGACATGTCGCCCATCGAACATGTCTGGGATATGGTTGGTCGGCACCTGGTGCGTCATGGCCCTCCAATAACCAGTGTCAGGGATTTGTGGGCTCGAATACACACTGCGTGGAGGGAAATCCCTCAGGAACTTATTCAGAATCTTTTTGATTCAATGCCACGGCGTATAGCAGTTCTAATTGCAGCGTATGGAGGCCACACCAAATACTGAATATTAGGGCTCAAAGGTCATGTATAGATTTGAAAAGTTTATCATTTGTTACTTGTAATGTACCTAACCTGTGGTATTAAATTAACTGAATTTATGCTTTCCCTCTTGGTGTTGCAATTTTCACAAACGGCAGTGTATGTAGGATGTGTTTATCGGAGAGGGGACACCTTGCCACTGCGACCATTTTGATCTATTGTGGCTACACCACCTGGAAGGCAAGGATGAGGTGAAGGAGCCTTAGGAGGTCCCAGGTCTGCAGTCAGATAGGCCCATAGAGACACGCAGAAGCCCCTAATATTTCCAGTTTGAACACTCGTTCACCGGTGGCGAGGAATCCCAAAAGGGCTACACAACGACCCTAATGGGCCGCGACAGCTCACTCTGGCGTTCGCGGTGGGAAATCTTCCAACGTGCATGCATCCACGCCATCTGTCCGGCACTGCCAGCACTGCAGGATCCAAAAGCACACCTGAAAGGTAGATGAAAGCAGAGGAAATGGGGGAAAGAAGAAATTACCACCCCGGCGACCAGGGGAAAGCCACGAAGAACCCTTTGGACAGAGTGAGCGATCACCGGTAATTGAACCCGGGACCTCCCGAATGCGGGTCACAGACGTTGTCGCTGAGCCATCCCGTTCTGTTTCACAGCGTTTAATAAAGTCGTTCTAGGAATATTCTGCGTGTTGTATATATCGTTACCGCTTACATTCTCTTTCTCCATGATCCCAGGACCTCTGTGAGCCTTGGTCCACAGCCAGTTCCCTCAATTTAACTTCTACCTGATGCCGGTGCTAATGGGGAAGCAGCCTTCCCTTTGAGGTAGTGGGTGCAGCGTAGCATGAGAAGCGGACCAGGAACGGTATTATATCCGCTGAATAGTTACTTCTGCTGCCGAGGTATAAGGGAATTAGTAGCCGTGCAAGAAAGTTATCAGAACCGCTTTTTACATTCCTGTCAGAGATGCTACGTGGATAAGAAAATCAATATCTGATGTACTACATTCACACGACTTTCTCTACCCAGGATCGTTTATTTTGTTACGGAAGCTTATTTTTCTATCTACTTTATGTTAATCGTTTTAAACGTTTGCAGAAACAGTTTCATTACCCATTTGTGTAGGTGCAAGGGGGATAAGGGAAACCGATTCGATAGTCAAATGTTAAAAACGGGCCCTGAAATTAAATGGTCTGTCCAGGACATCGCAAAAACAGCTTAAAAACAAAGAAGAACTGAAAAAAACTAAACCAATAATAATGGATATCTCTGAAATGGCCGATAGCACAAAACATTTATGTGAAATAAATCGTGTACTTTAAAGACACCCACATTTTTTGTAGCACACACCTTTGTGTGCTGTGTCTCTCTCTTGCTGTTTGCCTGCTAAACAAAATTCCTCCAAATGAATGGGACTTCACAGGCTATTCCCTGAAGGTTGGAGGTGTACATTTTATCTGTGATGAACAGGGTTAGGATTTTTAGGTGCAAATTTCATATGAAAAAATCAAGGGAAAAGGTGCTCAAATAAGGTGAAAAAAGGGACAATAAGGTGCTGCTTTATTTAAGGGGATGCACAACTGAAATTGCTATTTTCTAAACTATCCATTCAATTGTGCTGAAATTTTAACCACATGTCAGTCTTCCTTAGATATAATTATTTTGTGAATTTCAATTCAAAATCTTAATTAATTTTCAAGTATTAATTTTCAAAATATAGAATTATGGGATGCAAAATGCAACACATGATGCATTTCCCCCCTCCAGAAAAAATGTTGCTTCTAAGTCAAGGAACTACAAATCTGTCATATAATTTTTTTCTACCATTCTTAGTTTAAGAGAAAAAAAGCTTTGTATTTGCATTTTTCCGTTTTTTTGCATACATTGTTATCTTCAAAAATTACAAGCGAAAAAATATTCATTACACAGAAAAATGTTGACAGATTTATTTATTTGGGTTTTTGAAATAAGCATAGAAATGTCAATATGAATGGATGAAAACTACATCGTGTGGAGCATTTTGAATATGCAGAAATTCTGAAAATAAGAAACGCCTTAAAATGAAGTTTTAAAAATATAAACAGCTAGCAACCAAATGCGTAAGGGTATTTAGAAAGTCTCGTAATGATCCTGAAGCGTTCGCTAGGTCAAAAATAAAAGTGGATTCTAAAACTACAAACAACGGAGAATTCTTTGGGAATATATATTGGGTTAATTTCAGTTATGCATTCCCTTAACTAATTCAACGATTTCTCTTTCCTCTATTCTAATTTATTGAACTACAAACAAGTACATCAAATTATCACTCATCAAAAGAAGGAAAAAACATGAAGCTGTTGTACTTCAAGACATTAAGCATCTCCACATTTTTAAAATTAAGTCTGTTTCTATTAGGAGATAGAATGTCTTTGTAGGTGCTAAAGCTTCTTTAAACATCCACAGAAACCAGTGGGGCAAACCTTGTATTCATTCGGAATGTCAACTCTACAGATGTGGCGAATACCTCATTGTCTGGATTCTTCTGAAGACTAGATTCAAGTTTGTATTTGACAAAGTCATCTAACTGCTCCCTCACGGAAGTAAACATATCCCATTGTTTTTCCTTTTCCAGACCTTATTCTTCCAATCGTTTAATAGCTGCAGGCAGGTACTTGTAACTATGGACACAATATAGTTCTGTCTGCAAATTATGTATTTTCTCCGGTAACAGAAGTTGCTGTGTCTTGGAAATTGCACCTGTGTCGGATGGATCCAAAGAAAGCACAAACTCTTTAATTTTGTCAAAATTCTCACACAACATAGCAGCACACTCAATCCAAGATCCCCAGCGAGTAATGACCGGGAAATTTGGAAGAGGCAGGTCAGTGATTTCCCTGTAGTAAACAACATGGCTCGGAGCTTTCAATAGAATCTTCTTCAGGGCAGAAATGAATTGATTTGCGATGTCGTATTCGTTCCTTATCGATTCACAAACCCTGTGAAGGGCATGAGCCAAGCATGTCACATGCTTCAAGTTAGGAAATAAAAGTTTCAATTGGTTAACAGCTGAAACCACGTATGGAGCCTGGTCCGTAACCACAAGAAGTTTTTCAAACGTGATACCAGTAGGCCAGAGTTTTTGGCAGAAGTCCATAATGGATTGTATTACTATACTGGCATTGCCTTTCTGCAGCTCGTACATTTTTAACAACATGGGCTTAACTTTCTCCCCTGCTAAGGGAAAAACTAAAATGTTCAAAACATTACGTTCCATTGAGTCTATGGTTTCATCCAAAATGATTCCCACTTCGCAATCAGACACTTTCTCCTCGATTCTTTCTATGGTTTCTTGGTAAACAGGCTTCATGTAGTTTTTTCTTAATGTACTCTTATCAGGCATTGACATCTTTGAGTATTTTTCAAGAAATCCCTTGAAGGCTGGATGGTTCACCTTATTGAGTGGAATTCCTGCTTGTGTAAGAGCTGCACACAAATCAATGTTTAATTCCTTAACATTTTGGCTTTTTGAAGAACTCTGTTGAAACACATTTCGTAATAGAGGTTGCCGTGATTTGTTTGCTTGAAGAGTCTTGTTCATTTGATGCTTAGAGCTGGAAACGTGTTGTTTGATGCGATCTCGCTGGTGTTTTTCATCTAACAAAATTCTGAATCACAAATAGTACATCGCATAACAGTTCCATCAGTGTCTATGAAATCTTGTTTGAATTCCTCAGCCAGAACAATAAATCGAGCACTGGGCACCTTTGGCATGGTAAAATCTAGTACTAGTACACTCGTTTGGAGAGCTAACACTAGTTCACTTGCTAACACAATGCGACTGTCACACAACTCACTCTTGCGCCCATTCGCTGTCCATATTCTCTTATAACACGGCGACAATTACCAGAATGTTCTCATTCATGCTGGAACTTCAGTCTCAGCGATTTCTAGTAGTTTCGAGCAGAACCCGGTGTTAATAATTCTCGGAACTGCGCGGGTGAGGTTACTGCCGTCTCTGCGTGCCCAGTCTTCGCCTCCACGCAAACAGATGACGTCTCTCACAGTAACAAACTCACATTCACGAACAGCAGGCTACTGATTCTGGTGGGATAGAATCACTCATTGTCAATTGCATTATTGCGGGCTACTTTAAAGCGGTAAAGCGAGTGAAAGAGGTTTTCGTCGAACACACAATTATTTTCCATTGTTGCGGGTGTGCTTTCAATTCCCGCGCGACGTTTACTGACAGAGGTAGGCTTACTATTCGCACGTATACAGCAAGCTGAGGAGACGTTAATTGAGAGTTAAAGAATAAATTGGAATGAAACTTAAAAGAAAAAAGGGGAAAAAAGGGGATTATGGGCATGATTGGGGGGAAATGGGATAAAGGTGCCAAAAAGAGAAAAAGGTCCCCAAAAAGGGAAAAAGGTGCGAGAAAATCCTCTTTTCGCAACTAGAAACAAAATTTCACATGTGATATCTTTCCGCACAGGTTTAACTACCCTAAGAAAGAAGGTGCGCACCTAAACATCCTAACCCTGGCGATGAAAATGTCTTAAACATACGTTATGTTAATCAAAATTACCACTTTTATGAAAATAACAATTTTTTATAATCTTTTCATCTAAGGATATTTAGGAGTGGGAGATTTTCTTGAAAATCATCGTGTCGCATCCTTGAGAGTTACTGAACTAGAACATCAAGTTTGGTATTTATCAAACATTTCATTTCAGAGTTATGCTGTCCAGATACACACAGAAGAACAAACGGGCGTTTTTTATAAACATTCTTTTTATTTACGAGGCCTCAAAACATATATTTCCACAGCGTAAACACCAGCAGAGCTGTCGAGAGATAAGGGGATTGTTCTGGAAGGTTCTTTCTCCCCGCCTCCCGAACATTTTAGAACTCTGGAAAATTCCAGCGGCTATATAAACGAGCGTACTCGCGAGTGAGATAGTGAGTGTGTTTCTGTTGCGACATAAGGTGCCGATTCGAGTGCTGATACTGTAAGATATTAGAAAGGTCTTATGTTCGACCTCACATCGAATAAAGTAGAAGGAAGAAGAAGCTACTTTGCGCGTATTTCATTCGCTGTGGAGTCGTGAGGAAACGTAAAGTGACAGTGAAAACTGAACTGAATCACATTAGTGAAGTGATAGTGAGAACTTGGTGAGGTGACAGTGAAAATTGAACTAGATTACATCAGTGAAGTGACAGTGAAAATTGAACTAGATCACATTAATGACGTAACAGTGAGAACTTGGTGAGGCGACAGTGCAAATTGCACTACATTACATTAGTGAAGTGACAGTGTAAATTGAACTAGATCACCTTAGTGAAGTAACAGTGAGAACTTGATGAGGTGACAGTGACAATTGCACTAGATTACATTAGTGAAATGACAGTGAGGACTTAGTGAAGTGAGTGATAATTGAACTAGATTACATTAGTGAAATGACAGTGAGGACTTAGTGAAGTGACAGTGAAAATTGAGCTAGATCACATCAGTGAAGTGACAGTGAAAGTGAGAACTTAGTGAAGTGTCAGTGAAAATTGAGCTAGATCACATCAGTGAAGTGATAGTGAGAACTTAGTGAAGTGACAGTGAAAACTGAACTGGATCACATTAGTGAAGTGAGAGTGAGAACTTAGCGGAGAGTCAGTAAAAATTGAGCTAGATAACATTAGTGAAGTGGCAGTAAAATTGAACTAGTTCACATTAGTGAAGTGATAGTGAGAGCTCAGTGAAGTGACACTGAAAATTGAGCTAGATCACATCAGTGAAGTAAAAGTGAGAATTTGGTGAGATGACAGTAAAATTGAACTAGTTCACATTAGTGAAGTGATAGTGAGAACTTAGTAAAGTGACAGTGAAAATTGGGCTAGACCACATCAATGAAGTGGCAATGAGAGCTTAATGAAGTGACAGTGAAATTTGAGCTAGATCACATCAGTGCAGTGACAGTGAGAATTGAGCCAGATCACATCAGTGAAGTGGCAATGAGAACTTAGTGAAGTGACAGTGAAAATTGAACTAGATCACATCAGTGAAGTGGCAGTGAGAACTTAGTGAAGTGACAGTGAAAATTGAACTAGATCACATCAGTGAAGTAAAAGTGAGAATTTGGTGAGATGACAGTAAAATTGAACTAGTTCACATTAGTGAAGTGATAGTGAGAACTTAGTAAAGTGACAGTGAAAATTGGGCTAGACCACATCAATGAAGTGGCAATGAGAGCTTAATGAAGTGACAGTGAAATTTGAGCTAGATCACATCAGTGCAGTGACAGTGAGAATTGAGCCAGATCACATCAGTGAAGTGGCAATGAGAACTTAGTGAAGTGACAGTGAAAATTGAACTAGATCACATCAGTGAAGTGGCAGTGAGAACTTAGTGAAGTGACAGTGAAAATTGAACTAGATCACATCAGTGAAGTGGCAGTGAGAACTTAGTGAAGTGACAGTGAAAATTGAACTAGATCACATCAGTGAAGTGGCAATGAGAACTTAGTGAAGTGACAGTGAAAATTGAACTAGATCACATCAGTGAAGTGGCAGTGAGAACTTAGTGAAGTGACAGTGAAAACTGGACAAAGTCATAATACATTCCCTATATAAACAGCTCGAGCTTTTCGTTTGTTAGCACTTAGAATGAACTATGAAACGCAGTTAAATTAGTTAGAATTTCTTCTATAAAACCCTCAAGTACCAGCACCGCCCTTCATTATGGGGAAGCTTTAAACAGAATTCGGTGAGAAAGGGACTGATGGATGCATGTTTGCAGAGTTTATCTGAGAACACAAGCAGCAAATGAGTGAAGTCTGGCGAGGGAGCCAATGTGATACGCGTCCAACCAAGTGTAAGCTTAGGAAGAAAGTTCTTGAAGCTGAAACACCGGCGTTGACAATGAATGATGGAAGCGCGTAAATGACGTGCAGAGGACCAAGTTTTGTTGTACTTTCCTCCTTATCCAAAACGTAACAGAAGAAAACTCTCCAGAGTTGCTGTTTTCTTGCTCAAGAAGTGAATTCATCACACGTGTAATCCTGAGAAGAGGCTAATGGAAGCTGTAGGTACTTGAGCATCACTTCTGATCTTACACATTTAACACTTCCTTGTGCTTTATTATTATTATCATTTCATCAACAATTTTTCACCAGGAAGTTTTTGACTATTTATTTTGATCATGACCATTCATCCCGGAAATTTGGTACTAAGTGATCACTAGAAACGCTGTTGCTGTCATTTTTGCTCATTTAAAACTTTGGTTACTTACTGCTCCCTTTTCAATAAGCTAGAAATTGTAAGCGTTTCTACTTTCACCGAACGAAATGGCTCCGCGGTAACATGTAAGGATCATATTTGGGAGGTACCGAGTTCGATTCCCATCTGGCTGGCCATCTGGTTTATCCGGGTTGGTATGCCATGAATGTCCTGTTCATTTCCTATCATCTGTTTCTGGGTTGTAGGTCCAAGCGACGGCGTTCGGAATGTTGCGGCGGGGCGGTGGATACGCGCTTTGGAACGGTTTCTACCTGGCGTGGTTGGACTACTGACGGACCCCCTTTATGAGGGTATCCCTGGGCCTAAGGAGTGCCCGGGGGCTGAGGGCTTGTAGGCAGGCTTCGCCAGTTTCAGAATGCCTTCTATCTGAAACTGTTAGCGACCCCGTCCATGCTTGCTCTTATCATCGCCCTGATTTTGTCCAGCTTCGGATCTCCCCCTCATATTTTCCTCCCAGGGGTCACGTTAGAAGCTAAAGGGGCCACTCTGGCCTACTTGTGATGCTGTGATCAGTTGTGCTTCCGTTCATTTAGTTCCTCCTTCGCAAGCCCTGCAAGTCTGTAAGTAGAAACTTCTTGAAATTCTTACAGATACACGATTTCCTGAGGAAAGTATTTAAGTTTAAGAACCGCGAGAGCTTCACAGTCACACAACAACTGTAGATTTTGTAGAGATGCCTATGAAACTGACAGTTTCCTGTTAATAGAGCAACTGTCCGATTTAGTGCAGTTCCACTCATTTTAAGCAGTGCTTCTGTCCTGATAAAACTTCCAGTACTCGTGTTTTTTCCTTATGTATTCCCGGACTAGTCCATAGGATAGCCCCAGTGTAGGTCAGTGAACTTCTACTCCTTTACTACTTTTCTGAGAAACTCAAATTTGAAAAAAAAATCATCTCCAAATTTTAAAGCTTTTTCACTTTTGTCTACAACTGTCATTCGGATCATTTTGACACATTTAATTAGCAGTCCTAGATTTCCGCCAAGAATATTGTTGCGACATGTTGCATTGTTGACGTGCTTGGTGAGGCACATTGTTGCATTGTACACGTGTCTGAGGCTGTTTTGTTCTTACAGCGTTGCATTTTGCACGCATTGTTCGAAATGCATTACACACAACAAAAATGTAGCACACATGAGTTGTGCCAGAGGGCTTCAAGGGAAAGGTTCACGGTCCTAGAATTGTTGATGAGAGTTTAGGGACCTCCACAATAAACAAAGAATTAAATATGCTGGTAACAAACCACTCTGAAGTGTTTTCAGTGTAAAATAAAGAAACATTACATTTGTGTAGAATGTTTAAACTCTTCAGAATAGGCATCAAACAGCAGCCATAATATGAAAAAGGTGTTAGTTTTTACGTTAAAATGTTAAATTATGACAGCAAACCCATGGGATATTCTGTAGTTGAAATACACCTATCACCAACTTCTGTATTCAAAATAAGTCAATAAGTATCCATACATTATTTTTAATTTTTTGTAGCTTGGCTGTATCGGTTTGTGAGCGCGCACGTCAACATGTTGTTCCTTTGTCTCCGCTTGTGGAATGTTTGACCGTTATCATCCAGTGAGTGTTGCATTGTTGCATTATACAGAGGTGTGATAAATATTAGACTCAAACCAAGGTTTTGGCTATTTATTGCTTGAGGTTGTGTCTCCAAGATTTTGAAGCTTTAGCCTGCAAAATGCTTAGAGAATTTTACACCAATCAGAATTAATGACTAGCTTTATGAAAAAGTAGAACAAAACTACAGCAACTTTTTAATGGGGAATATTTCTTCTTCCATTGAAACAAGTTTGCCAAAAATGGATTTTAGGTGGCTGTTTTGAATCGTTGTTCCCCTCAGTAATTTCTGAGAAAATTCAAAATCATATCTGTAAGTTAAGTTCTTTTATGATGTGTACCTTTTTTATATGTAAATTTTTGAGCCATTAATTCGGAAAATTGCGCTTTCAATAAGAAAAGTTATTAATACAATGCTATTATAAGGCGAAAATAAATATTAACAATAACAAATAACTTATAGGTTTCACAAAAAGTTTGATTTGATTTTAGACATTGATAAAATATTTTCAAACTCGCAACCTACAGTCATTTTCCAGTAAAAATGTATTTGAGTCTAATAATTTTCACACCTATGTAAGCAACTTCTCTCGTTTGCACCAAAGAACAGCGTGCAGTTATCCAGTTTATGTCGTCTGAAGGTGTACCAGGAGCCGAAATTCATCGAAGACTTTCGCACAATATGGGGGCAATGTTTTACCCCGGCGAAATGTGTACGAATGGATTCAAAAGTTCAAAAACGGTCGGATAACTGTGAAGGACGAGGAGAGAGCAGGACGCCCATCCATATCCACTAGTGACGCCAACATTGAGCAAGTCCGTATCCTGATTCAGAGAACCGAAGATTGACTGTCGATGAGGTGGCAAACCATATCTTTTTGGCCCACGTAAAAATGCCTTAAGGGGCCGTCGATTCACCACAGACCAAGAAGTGGAGGAAGCGGTGCATACATGGCTTGCTGCTCAGCCGAAAACCTTTTTGTCTGAGGGCATGAGAAAGCTTGTGTAACAATGGACCATGTGCAATGAGAAGCAAGGGAACTATTTTGAAAAATTAGGTAATTGTAAGTATCTAATTTTGTTACAATACATTTAAAAATTCTGTGCGGATACTTATTGACTTACCCTTGTCCGGAGAGAGCCAAAAGACTACGAACCGGCTGCGCGTCCTCGGCGCTCGTTGCCGTCTGCCGCTATCATAGAAGGGCGCGGATGAAACCATACGACATTTTTAAAACTACTTTTAAAGGCTTTACTTAACAAGTTTATGAAAGTGTGTTTGAGGAGAGAATTATTAGTAGAGATTTGTGGTCCCCTCGGTCTCCCGGCCTAACCCCCTGCGATTTCTATCTCTGGGGTAACTTAAAACAAAGTGTACAAGACAAACCCACATACCCTGGAAGAATTAAAACGAAATATCTGCCAGGAAATGGCCAGCATTTCTCAACGTGAACTACGGTGAGTGATGGATAGTTTCCTAAAGAGGTGCCAAAAATGTATGGATAACGACGGTGGCCAGTTTCAGCACCTCCTTTCATAGCGTTGTTAAGTAAAGCCTTTAAAAGTGGTTTAAAAAAAGTTGTATGGTTTCATCCGTGCCTTTCTATGATAGCAGACGGCAACGAGCGCCGAGGACGCGGACAGGAAAAACACCGCGCAGCCGGTTTGTAGATTTTTGGCTCTCCCTGTATATTAACATGCGCTCTGGTTTTTGTTTTATTCAAGTTATTTTCCATTACCAAAGAAAAGACAATGGCACAGCTGCAGCCATGCTTTTTTCATAATCAAACTTCACCAGCAGCACTTTCAGGCATATCATTTATATGGCGCTTCTAGTGTTAAGTAGAGGTACACTATGCACTATAAAAATGACTATATTCGTGGACTGCAGATGGGCTATTCAGTGCTAGCAAATAGAATATACAGCCATTGTATGTCATTGTATCGGACTCCACTGGGTTCAACTGTCGGGTAGTTGAAGCACGGACATCCTCTACTGAAAATTACTGTTTCAAAAGGATGCAAACTGTTACAAAGGCTCGCAGATGTTTTTCAACAGCAAAACTGTGAAATGTAAGAGTTAATGATCGCGTGTTCAATATGCGCGCCATTGCAGCGGACAGCTTCGCGAAGGCAGAATTGCGTTATCGGGGCACGCATTTCCATAAGGGAACAGTTTCTCTTGCACATATCCCCACGGGTTGACTTGCTTGGACCCGTAGCTCTGCGAAGTTTTCCGGTGAACGAACAGTCTGTGCCCGAAGTAGTTTCCCTTCCAACAAACTGCTTCCTTCAAAATTTCTCGTTATTCAGAGAATCGTGTTCCTTGGTGGAGCCAAACGCGCATGGAGTATTGCCCTAAATCTTCTCTGCGTTGCTCTGCACCAGTTCAGCATAAAGGAGAATTATCTTAACACGCTGCTGAACAAATAAACGTCCATGCTCGGCCATGGCGAGACGCTAGCTCCGGAACAAGGGACTGGCGATGTTGCAGCAGCACGACCTCTACCGACATTTCCATGAAACAAAACACGCTGGAGCGCACGTTGAACACGTGATGAAGCGAAAAGCATTTCCAAGGACCATACTACCTGTGTGTAAAATTTGAAAATGTTCTTTTCAGAAATAAAAGTGTTGTGGCTATATTAAATGTGTCAACCATTCGTGCGCCACCCTGTAAAACAAATCGAGAGGCATAAGCAAATAAGATACAAAGTAAAAATGAGGGGGCATTAACGGGCGTGTAGTGCAGATTTTAGTTTTTCCTTATTGGCCTCTGCTTTAGGTGTTATGTGTATTAAAAGCAATCTTGATATATGCTGAATGCGTAATATTCACTATAATTTAACTCGTAATAGGCCAGATTATATATTAACGAATTTAAATATTCTAAAACTCTAACTTTGAATATGTCGTATTACATTTATGTACCACTTACCTGGAGGGATTAGGCAGCTAAATTCTATTTCTTTTTAAAAGCATATTAAATCCATTCTCTTACCTAATCCTGTTTATAGTATCTACGCATGCAGTTTTAGTGCGTGTCATTTGTGACGTTGCTATACATTGTTGTAAATGCCCTTGGTAACGAAGTGTATTATATTCGTATCAATACACATTTTTAACAGTGTAAAATAGTGCTTGCAATTTTTTCCTCTAAAAATTATACGAAATAGAAAAATATGCCAAAAAATAATATCATTATTATTTGTTTAAATAATATTTTTCTATAAACATGAAAATTATTTCCATGAGTTTCTTATGTTTCTTAACAATTATATGATCATACAAAAGTTTGCTATTATCTAACAGCTCTACAAAAAGTAAATATTAAAATTCACAGATATTGTATTTTGGTATTGTATGTGCTTCTTAATAGCAAATGGAGTTTTATACTTTATTCAAATGGAGAAGATGATCAATTGCGGCTTTCAGCATTAGTCAAAATACCTGTAAGTGATATTAAACTCTGAAAAGTAATGCTGTTTTCCATGTTGCAAATAGGCTATAACTGTACCCACATTGCCAATGCATTTGATTTAAATATGTTAAGAAAGATCACGAATATGCACCCTAACCTTCCAAAATCGTATTCCATGGGTCAATTAGAGAACAAAAGTTGTGAAACGCATATTGTAATTCTTGTTTTAGTCGCGAATATTTAACTAATCAGAAGGTGCGATATCGCAACACCTTTAGTGCTAGTGCAGCGAACGACCGATAACACCCATGCGGATCGGCTAACCGGCTGTTCCTCTCCTCCGTAACCCACAGGAGCTTCCAACAGCAGGATGGCTAGATTCTGGTACTAAACTGTTTTGCGATATAGCACCTACTGGTTGGATAGCATTTTACGGCTTTAACACCAGAATTATAGCGCTTAGAAGAAATGTATAATGCTACAGTTTATCCGTAAAATACGATCCTAAAGAGCCAGAGGGCAAATTCGTGGACACCCTCAAGCCAAACTCTTACCAATACGGACAATATTTCGTTATGTGTGCTCAACTTTACCATCAAAATTTTCCTTCTTCAGTAGTTATTCGCTTAAACGAAAATTAACTAAAGTGCAACTACAAATTGTTGCTTCTTGCTGGCGGAGATTAGGCAGTGGTTCGCAAGTTGAACCAGACTGGGCGAGACGTGAACCACGGAACTTGAGGTTACCGAGCCGATCACTGTGCTACCGAGATGGAACTCTGGAAGGCACCCTGATATCTTGGAGGTCAACCTCTAAGGTAGGAGATCAGATGTGAGAAGTTCAATCCGCGTTTGTGGTTCTTGTCCCGGTAGCACAGTGGTATTTCATCGACGCAGAAAGCGCTTGCTTGATCCTTTGCCGTCTAGGAGGACGTATGTTCCACATTCGGAAATGGCATCAAGTGATCGTTCTGAAACTGTGAAACACCAACATAACATCTGATAACTCAGAAACAGACGTTTACTACACTAATGAAACAAAACACCTATGGAAAAAGTTAACGACGAACATATGTTTAATTATTTATTTTGAAGCGGTTAATCATTACACAGACAATTATAAAATGTCCATGCCACTCACAAAGAGCTTGTAGCGACAGTGTTATGGGGCACAATATTTTTGAGCGACGTGTCAAATCTTCTTTTTTAAATATTACAATAAATATTACACTTTTCATTTACATAGTTCTGGCAACTTTGTTTCCCTAACGAATCGAGTGCCACCTAGTCGAAACTTCCACCGACGGCAGCGACGACCGACCAACGCGACTGGGTGCCCTTGAGGCCTCAGTCGCGGGAATTCGAGAGCTCCAAACGACAACAAACGTCATCAAGGGACTTCATAACCACTTCAACCGACTTCAAGAAAGCTACATCCTCATCCGCAACTTCCTGGAAACCCACGTGATGCCACACTCCTCTCAATCCTCTAGCTCCTATCGCAAATCCAAGCACCACTAAACCTTCACACTATCACCTGGAATCCCTAATATTCTCTCCTTTACTTCGCTGCGGGGGCAGACTGGGCCTTGGTCAAGTCTGTCTCCCGGCAAGAATTCCTTACTCCCCTGGTGACCGCACTGCGGCCCAGTTTCAATCATCACCTTGAATGCGCGGATGCTTTAGACGGTACCGCAGCAAACCTTATCCTCTCAATCCGGTGGAGGAGCTTTTAGTGGGTAGGCCGACGCTCGGAGAGTCCCGACTCCCATCGGGGCTGAGGTCAGTGATTAAATCATTTTCTCCTCCACTCGAAAAAAAATTAACAATGAGTTTGTATTTATGTTGAAATATTTTTGATATTTTTACTGTAATCCAAAATTTTCCCAACTATCTGGGAAAATGGAATACACTAAATAGAACCGGTATGGGCATAGGAGTTTTCTAATGAAGCAGGCCTATAATGGGCTGCAACAAGCCTTAATACATCTATGGGACCAATTCAGCAGATCTCGAAAACCAGGTTTTGGGGCGCTGAACAAACGCTAAATCCAACACTCCCTCTGCCCATGTTTTCTTGTTTGGAATGATGCAACGGTCATGCAGTAGATTTTGACCCAGTTGGGAGGAGTTATTCACCACGATACTATTGTACCTTGATTTAAAACGGGAGTCTAAAGCATTCCCATCTTGCCTGGAATATCGAAACGAAGCAAGCATTCATGCTGGAAATAGGAAAATAACGGCCATGCAACATAGTTTAATAATTTACCTTTAAGGAAGGAAAACCTTTTAGACCTTTGGGACTTGCTCCAGCAGAAAGAATAAGTTTTCGCAGTTTTTGTGATATAATAATTAACGTAAGGAACGATTAAAGTAAATCTTTTTATGTATATGCTGGAACAGTACTTGGTTTTACCTATTTATCTCACTTTCTTCTTTAGACGCCTCGTTTTGTAACTAATAAGCTTTTTTGTTTTGTATTGATCATTATATACACTGGAATTATGACGTTGCAATAGTGGCCTGAAGGTTCTCTGTCGCTCTCTCTTTCTCCCTATCTTTCAATCATGCGCGCGAGCGTGCGCGCGCACACGCACACACACACACACACACTCACATACACAGGTTATGAATGGCAGTGTGCCATTTTTGTTTCCTTTTATTACCTGAGTTTAAAACGAGAGGTTGGTTAGTAATATTACATGTTTAAAGGAAATTATTTGCTCAGCGTAATCCCATTAGTTTAATTTTGAAATAAAATTACCCATTTTTAAACTTTATTTTCAACCAATGTTTAGCCAAGTTGTTGAACTTCCTACTTTTTAATTCTGTTGTGTCTGTTAACGACATATTTGCAATTGTTTACCTTAAACGTGTTCATGCAGATGTTTAAATTAAATTAATTTTTTCCTTTGTATTCCATTAAAAGGTAAAATATCTCCGTTACAGCTTTAGCAAGTTTCACTAGTATTAAAAGTTCCGCTCAAATACACGCAATAACACTTTTGATAATTAAATTTATTCACGGGAGCCTTCGCTATCATAGCGGGCCTTTTACTGTGGGGCAGCTGTCACCTTGTCTATCAAGCGTGGATTATTTCACCCACCTGTAGAGCTCGCTTTTGCCAAATAACTCGATTTTTCAAAGTACTTTCCCTAAAATTCCATTAAAGAAGAGAAGTGTTCATGAACTACACGTTTCAATGTACACATCGAGATTTCCCTCTGGCGTGAATGACACCTATATCCTTTCCACGTGGTTTAAAGCTCAATAAGAAGGAAGAAGACTATACGAATTAGTTAATAACTTTGCCTGTTAACTTAAACCGCTGTTCAACCCAACGACATTTTGTATTTGTATAACTATTGACCAAAGAGGCGTCCTTTCTATTAGAAATAATTTGTTATTCAGGAACCTCTAAAGGGTATTTCCGTTGATATATTGATATCGAATTATTGGTGGAAGACAACATTTCCTCTACATTAGGTAACTAAATAATAGAGAAATTAATTACCGCAAAAAATTATAGATGTTTGAATTCATGAGATATACAGGGTGTACCATTTCAGTTGAGACTGTGAAATATCGCCAAAACTAAGCGTTGTAGAAAGAGAAGTCCTGAATAAAAGTTGTTTGATACTATGGGGGAAAGTAAATGCCAGTGGTCATGTTTTATTTGGAAGACGCTATGATAGTCATTTTAGGGTCAATTATTTTTTTTAAAATGGGAACCGACAATTAGTGACAAATTAAATTGACCCTAAAATGACCATAACAACGTCTTCCAAATAAAACACGAATAATGACATTTGCTTTTCTCCATAATATCAAGCAACTTTTATTCAAGACATTTCCTTCTACAACCCTTATTTTTGGATGTGATGTAGTCTCACCTTAGATGGTCCACTCTGTACGTCTGTCCTTAGATAATTCTTTTTCTGGGTTAATCAACAATACTGGATGTTATATTTGTAGAAATTTCTTGAACATGCAAATGATATGAGACAATTATTATTAAGTGAATCATGAATATTATGTCCCTACCCCATGGATCAACTATATTATGGGATGATTTTACAAGTGTAGATGTATCTTTGGAAGAAGTTAAATTAATAAGTTATAGATTATTCCGTTCATTAGTTCTACAAGTTTCTGACTCTTTAAAAAGTATTTGCTTTATTATATGTGCCTCATACCTTTGTTTCATTATGTTCATTAAGTTTCTAATTATCAATGGTTGTCTTCGATTTTCCAGTTTTATTTAAATATTTTAAGTATCAATAATGAACGGCTATTGTAATGGCATCACACTATTATAGCGTCCTACACTGAGACCCGAACCAGCGACAAGGAAGTGTTACAATACCTTAGTAAGTGTTGAAGGCAGGTCGTGAATCGGTTATAGTAGAACGCTGATGTTGGTTGTAGTCAGCACCAAAAAAGCACTATAAGTTGTCCCCAAGTGGGTCACCGTCTGTTAGTCACCCTGTCGCTGTCGCCCCTTACGTTGGAGTCGTGAAATACTTATATTGTGAACAACCAGAGCAAATAGAGCTCCTAAGGGTATGTGCGTTGGTTGAAATGACTAGGCTAGGCTCTTGGGGACGATGGTTGTTAGAATAGACCTCTTGGCATCATGTTAGACGGACTCAATTTCAAACTACCCTCTATCTCCTCTCCTTTGCGCCCTTAGCAATAGCTCCCTATTCTGAGCTACCCATCCTGTGTAGCATCTATGCCCAATCAACTCGGATTACACTATAACGTTTCTATCGATCCTTCTTCCAGGCTCAAACATTTCTGAAAAACAACCATAGATGTGTTAAGACTATCATAACCTGCACAAAATGTCCTTAGGTACTCTAGATCCTCATTTCAATGAATACTCTACTTCCTCAAAAGTCTGCCTTACTTACTCATATTTCTAACCCTTAATATACAAATTTCCACCATTTTAGCCATCTGCACAAACGTTTGCACACTTCCCCTTTAGTTATCATTGAAGATCGTGTGCTGTCCAGGACTTGCAAAAGTAACCCCTAATCCTTGTTTTCAGCCCCTTATTTATAAAATGCATCCGTGTAAAATAGCTAGTTTATTACAATTCACATACGGAGATGGGAATAGTGCGATGATGCGTGTCTTGTGAACTAGTGCTCGAGCCAGCAGAAACCACCCGTGAACGACTCCTCCATAACATCACGCCATTAGCTGGTCATGAATGATATATTAATTCTAAGGTAACCTATTGGTCCTCCGCGAACTAGTTTAGCAGCAGTATGTACCACTGTTATCAGTTAGTCCTTGTTTCGGACCATGGTTTGTTAATTCATAAATAACTAGCTAAGCAGCATTACCTTTTTATATTCTTTACCTCTTACCTGTGGCATGTAGAGAAGGTATCTAATGTATTCCACCCAAAATTCTATATCAAGATTGCACGTGTGTGTGTTTGTGTGAAAACCATAACTAAAAAACGAAACGTTTGGCATATACATTCAGTTTATTCTATAGAAACTCCACAACAATTTTCATAAAAATCCCCCACTCCAAACTACCCTTTGCATGGAACATTTTTAATTATTTTATATTTTTTCAACATGGCTTTAGTGTGATAAAACAGTTTGTTTAAACACATTTGTATGATTCATAAAACGTCTCTCTTGATTTTTCTATGAGTAAACTGTGAAGTGCTCTTAATTCTGACTTAATTTTATATTACTGGTAAACCATAAGAAATAGACAAGGCTTTCCACACAAAAAGTAGAGATATCGTTAGTTTTTGTCATAACCGTTTTGGAGATTTTCGTTGCCATAGGTTTGAATTAATTATTACTTCTACATTTTTTGAACTGCTAAGGCATCATTGTTTTGTTTCTCGGGATGTCATGCAAATAGTATGGCATTTCAAAGTCAACATATAGCGACCTGCTTTTTAATGATTTGACCATTGCTTCACTTCCTTGTATCCCCCTTGTACCTACCACGAAGTTATCTCGTTACAGCAGGTAACACCACCTTTGTTACAACTGAATTAGTTCGTCACGAAGTATCTACTGTACTCGCAACGCTTTGCAAATAGACTTCAGTGCATTCTAAGAGAATAAATATAGATCCATAGCAAGAAACATGGGGCATAAAGCCAAGTAGGGGGCTGTAAAGTACGATATCCACATTCCCATAACCTAAAACAGAATATTAAGGAACCTATAAGAACCTATTGAGTATTTAATCAAACGCAGCAGTATTTGCTTGTGTAAAACCTGGAACTGTGCAGAAGATCTAGTGGTTTGAACGTTCCTCAGAGTTCAATTAATGCTATAGCGGATTCCTGTTTCAGAAGCTACAGTGATGAATGTTGCCGTGTTTGAAATTTCGTCCTCTCGACACGGTTGAACCCTTTGTCAGAGAATGATGTACGTCTGAACCTCTGCTACAGAAACCCAGGCGGATCAAACGCTGGAGGAATAACAGGAGGTCCCTTAAGGCAAATGTGCTGAGCAGATGGTGTGGTTAAATTAAAATCGCTACGGTACACCATATCGTAAAGAGTTTGTTTTGGGAGGACAGTGTTACACTGGCCACGTTTCTGTACCAATTAAGACGGTTACTGAACGAGATGGCTTCTCGGTAGTGGACAAGTTTCGCGTTCGGAAGGTTCCGGTTTGATTCCAGTCGACCGCCCACTCTGACTTTGGGCTTTTAATTTTTTTCCTGGTCAGTAGGCGAATCCTGTGTGGTTTATCATCTGCCACGATCTCCTTTCACTCATTTCTCTTTCATTTCGTGCCATCATGCTTCAGGTGTGCTTCCAGATTTTGTGGTGTGTGGCGGTGCCGGATGCTTGCCAAAAGAAAGAGTGTGCACGCTACAGGGCTGCTTGGTTAGACGGGTTCTTCATCGCCACTCTGGACAGGTTCAGAGTTGGGCCTTCGTGCCAGGAACTGTTAATGACAGTTCCATCCGCTCGTCTCTGTGGCCTGTCTGCCTGCGGCCTGTAGCTTTATGTGGTTGCTTTATTTCATCCCTTCCTCCTAGGGAGTGGTAGCCGCAATATATCTCCTATAGGTTGCAGTGCGAGAGGTGTCCCCCCTCCGTCGTATACCCTGTACCCTAAGACGGTTATTGGATACCTAATACTGAAGCTTGTGCAGCTTAAATTAGTGTCTTCTCTGCAGTGGAGTCGAATTAAAACATTTATGGTAACAGAACAATAGTCAGATTTTGTTGCAGTTCTCAATGGCTAGTGTTATCTTATTTGCTGGGCGCCTCTTGTTTTATTATTTTAAATTTGGGTTCTTTGTCCTCCGGCTAGCTATTATAACTCAGTCAAGCAAGTATCTCTAAGCAGGGCGTATAAACGGAAAGGAGTTGTTGCTAAAAGATAACACTGATAAAAAATTTGTTTCTACACTTTTATTGCGGTCACACTTAATTAATAATTGACATATTTAATCTTTATACATGCCTGACTGAAACTGTGATATTTCTGAATGTAACTACGGTCGTTATAGTTGCCGCGCACCAATTACTTCGCGTACTTTACATTTCTGTAACTAACTCTGCGACGTGCACCTCGTGAGAGATTCTTCAGAACTGTGTGACGTGCACCTCGTGAGAGATTCTTCAGAACTGTGTGACCTGCACCTCGTGAGAGATTCTTCAGAACTGTGTGACGTGCACCTCATGAGAGATTCTTCAGAACTGTGTGACGTGCACCTCGTGAGAGATTCTTCAGAACTGTGTGACGTGCACCTCATGAGAGATTCTTCAGAACTGTGTGACGTGCACCTCGTGAGAGATTCTTCAGAACTGTGTGACCTGCACCTCGTGAGAGATTCTTCAGAACTGTGTGACGCGCACCTCGTGAGAGATTCTTCAGAACTGTGTGACGCGACCCCGTGAGAGATTCTTCAGAACTGTGTGACGTGCATCTCGTGAGAGATTCTTCAGAACTGTGCGAAACTTGCTTATGGCTCGAGAATGTATACTCCTTCACCTCAAATTGCCTAAACATTATAATAGAGCTGCTATGGTTACCAAATCGCGCCCACTTTAGCGTCTGTTTTCTCAGCCAATCACTACTACTAACATATAATCTAGGGAAGATACTCCCTCCATTTCTAAAAAGGGCACGCTACTCTGACGTCATTTGTTTATCTCTTCTTAGTGATAAACAACTCACCCCTCGGTTTATTGTTACCCACTTCTATTGCCAGTTTCAGTGAGGCCGTGTAAACTTATTTCCTAACAATACTTATGGTTAACAAACTTCTAAAATCCTGTACATACAATAATATTAAGTTACACTACAATCACTTTGGCATTCACAGTATGTTATGATATAAAATATTGCCTCAATTTTCAATTATAATTTTAACCACATCCATCTATGAAACCTCTAAAATTCACAATTTCAGTCCGGATCATTCTAAGGGTTACTCCAGTAATGAAGATTTAATGTGGAATATTTGCACCCAATTTCATACATATTTTGAAATCAGTTCTCGAGATATTAATTTCATTTTAGACTGGCCTCGTAGCTCAGTAGGTAGAGCACTGCCTGCTTTGCGAAGGGTCCCGGGTTCGCTTCCCGGGTGCGGGTGGGAATTTTTCTCTAACCAAGATTATTTCCCTGTCCTCCCCAGAGTCTGGAAGTATAAATGAGAGTGTGAATGTGCATGTGATCTAATGAATAAAGCCAAAGAATACCAGAAATCCAAAGATATGCGAATAGGCAATAATATGTTCCAAAGGAAAGGCCGTCGATTAGACCATTGTGGGGTGGGGTATAAATGGAACTTAAAAAATTATGTCTTTATTTGTTTACTATTTTGAAAAATTGCTGCACACAATGAAATAATTGTTTGAAAAGGTTAAAATTAATAATGTATTAATAAATGGTAAAGATGAACGCTTAATTATACTAATAGTTTGGGAGGAAATAAATGATATGATATCACAACTACCTATAAGAATATTACCAAAAACTCACCTCATCATTTTTATCCTGTTATATATTAGAATATAGACAGTCTGATTGATTTATATCTACCGAAATGTACACCGTTTGGGGCAATTTGAAATTGATAAATGGAAACCCCAGAAAAGTGAGTTGAAAAATGTTAACGCTAAAACAGCCGTGATGATATTTAAAGACAGGCTGATTTATGAAGAACTGACACATTTCTTTCTTTAATTCTTCTGTTCGAAATTCACTCAATGCCCCAATTTTAGCACCAAATTAAGCAGAAAGTTCTAGAGTTTCGATTGCCTGTCACCAGATGCGCAGATGTTCATGTTTTATTCGCAATTGTTAGTTTTATTGTACACAACTGTTTTTGATATTTTGTTCTAGTCAACGTGAAAATGGAGTACACATTAAATGAACGATCCTTCCTTGTAAAGCAATATTGGATTACGAATTTAATTACAGCTACTCAAAGGGCATATCAGAGAGAATTTGGTGTTCCGAATCCTCCCCAAAGAAACACAATACTGGTACTGGTAAACAAACTGAAACACCTGGATCTCTGGTGAGTGAAAAAACGCAAAACTCGTTCATCTAGGCTTCCCACGGTTGTTGTTGACGTAAGAGCACGACTGGTCCAACCACCTAAAAATCATTAAGACGTTTGTCACAGGAGACAGGGTACAGCTACTCAATATGTCAGAGAGCTGTGAAAAGTGCAGGCCTAAAGCCGTATAGGATTATGGTTGTCCACCAGTTACAGGAACCAGATAAGGGCAGACGACTGAATTATTGTCGTTGGTTTCAGGCGTTCATTGTGCAAAATCCTGCCATATTGTCCATCACATGGTTCCATTTATCTGGCTATGTGAACTCAAATAACTCGCGCTATTGGGCCAGCGAAAACCCACATGGTATTCATGAAGCACCTATGCACCCGGTTAAAATCGGATTTTGGTCCGCAATATCCGCACAGAGAATAGTGGGACCAATTTTTTTAAACAATGTGAACACTGTAGAGTACCGACGGATTTTCGTGGAGTTTGCTGAGCAACTAGACGATGTAGAGCTGAGTCAAGGATATTTTCAGCAGGACGGCGCTACATGCCATACATCAAATGAATCCATGGCACTAATTGCAAGTTTCTTTGACAACCGGATAGTTTCCAAAACCTGTGGCCACCGAGATATCCGGATTTGACATCGCCGGACTTCTTTCTATGGGGTTACTTAAAAGACAGGGTCTATGCCACACGTCCCCAGAACATTGGACGATCTGAAGCACAATGTTACACAGGAGATTCAAGCTATTGACAACAGAGTCCTCCAACGAGTGGCCAGTAACATGGAATGACGTGTTGAGTTGTGCCTTATGCAGGATGGAGAACATTTTCAACATTTGCTATAGAGGTAAATAATCTCCCAAAATTCCTCTGCATTCCAGGCATAATAAGTTGTCGCTAACACAACTGGTTTTGAAACAATTAAAGAAATAAATGTGTCAGTTCTTCACAAATCACCCTGTAGCATTTAGTGCATATACTCGCACAGGCCCTCCTTCGTCCTTTTCTGCTCCTTGCAGCTAATTTAGTATTTGAATATTCCTGAGGCCTCTCTTTTTTGGTTTGTTCATTTTAATGTAGGCAAAAGTTATCCTCTTGGCTACAGTTTTAGGAAGCGAGGCTTAGAGGCAGACATTTAAATCGCTGTGACTTAAATTAAATTAAATTTAATTTTATTTATGGACGCTCTTTAACTGTTGTGGTCCTTAGCGTCCCATTCTATATTGGGCGTGAAAGACCGGTAATTTTGCTCAGAGGCCTCTTTATCAGGCTTGAGATTCTTTTACGTACCGTAAATCTACGACACGGTATCATCGGCTTTACTTCCATTCCGAAGGAAGCCATGCTAAGGATTTTTACGCCCGAAAAAATCCATCGCCCTCCGCCGGGTTTGGAATCGCGACCTCGGGAACTGAGCGCTGTGACTTACTTACACTATGTAAGCTACATAGAACTTAGCTTGTAGTGTATCCATATTTATGAATTTGTGCAAATTTCGGCCTTAATTCACAGTTTATTAGAGTCTTGAACAATTTTTCTCAAATAACTTCACTATCATCCTTGGAAAGGGCACTGAAACCTTCAAAGCAGCTGAAGCACAGGTATAATTATGTCATTCACCTTGGGGACGACTATGCATTGTGTCGAATGCAATACTTTAATATTCTTTTAGTCCATGACCACTTATTTTGACAGTAAACCTTTTCAACGGTATTATAAATGAAATATGGAATAATTGCCTGGTCTCATTAAAATACACAACGGAGCAATAGTAAGTATACCAATATTAAGTATACTTAAATGCCTATTTCAGCATTAAACTTGGCATATTGGTTTTGCATAGTTCGTAATATTAGTTAAGAGGTGGTAATTACCTAATGCAACCTTTCACGTGATCCAAACATTTGTGGTAATATGTTATATTTTTTAAACAATTCAGTTGCAATTCTGGTTTTTTTAAAGTTCCCTTGTTTTACCCAGTTTATACTGTGTTTTTACTGCTTTCGTTACCGCTTATTACCGGATTTACACAACACATAGACACACAATCACCCATGCCCATGGCGGGACTCGAACCCGTGACCCTCAGCTTAGGCGGAGCGCCGGAGCTATACACTCTAGCGACCACGGCTACGAGGGCCGGCGTGTCGCTTGTCTCTGCTGTGGACGGCATTACTGATACTAAACGTGGCGTTTTTATTGCTTTATTGTTTGTAAATTTAAAAAGAAAAAAATAACATAGTTCTCAGTATCTTCTAATAAACGTTGAATAAGGTAACTCATTTGCATCACTTATGAATAAAAGTTCACATTTTGCTTTTAGTTGTCTTCGTTGATTCTCATGGGCAAACAAATTTGGTTTCCTATATATTGCAAGTGAAGCTTCAGTTAAGGGGAGTCATTAAACCATTACTCATTAATCATAAAAAACTGTTTATCCCAGAACATACTTAACCGACACGGATGGCCGATTGGCATGGACTCGTCCGCGGTTCTGATCACACCAGTAGTGTCCTGTACCCTGGCTCAGTCATTTTCTATGTTTTCCTCACTTCTTATAACTGGCAAATGCCGGGAAGTGTCCTGCCTGGAAGGTTTTCCTCCCAAATTTCCTTTCCCAATTGTAATTTTATTTCATGTAGCAATAATGTCCACCTCCTGTGGTGGCGTGTCTAGACAGAACGTGCATTAAATGCTATTAAAACATACTAAGTACAGCATGATTATATATTCCTTCTGAATACACCGATTTCTTTAATACTAGAATATTTACTACAGAAAAATATACGGCCATTAAAAACTCTAACAGTTTCAAAGCAAATCTCAGATCTTTTGTATTTTTAAAATTAAACAAATAGGCAAAACAAGATCAAAGGAATCCTACGTTATAGTGCTACCTGAATTATACGAGAAACATTTCATGCATATAAGAACTGGTAATTTTGAGAAAAGGGATTATTTATTTTTAAACAGAAATTTTAAGAAATTCATGTTCAAAGAAAAAAACCGTTCTCTAAAATAAAGACATCAAGACTTTCAAAATATATTTAGGATAGTTAATATATGAATATTTTAATAAACCAAATACCAAATTATTGTAGAATGAAGCATAATGTCATTAAATGTAAAAATATACACATGTTCTTTTCCATTTTGCGCTTGACAATTGCCTTAGAACATTTTTTTTATTTCAAGGTTAAAACTAGTTTTTCGATTTTAGATTTTTTCATAAACTATTCAAAATGCTGATCTGTGCAGAGAATGAAAATTGTTAGTGACTTTCACATTATTTGTTTAAACGATGTACAAATTTGGGCTCCAGTATGTTGTATAGGCATCTCTGGCACTGAATCGCCCAGTTTTTAAACTTCTGTCATAGAGCATACAATACACTGTGGCAGTACAGTAACAATAATGTCAGATTGAGCAACAGGAAAAATAAAAGGTCTTCTATAAAACGGTAAAGGGAGAACCTCCATGTATTATATACGAAATCTACAGTTTAATAGTCAAGAAAGCTTTAAAAGTTAAACTTGTCTTGGATGGGTTTATATTTAGTAATAAAGGTTTATTTAGGAGAAAAGAAACAAATTTGCATTTAAATTTGCATTCAATACAGATCTACAACCACAAACTTTAACCCTATATCTCATTCCTTTGCTTTCAGTGCGATTAATTACAGTCCCGTGCGAATTAATCGGAACAGAACAATAACACAACATTTTACATGCTTTCATGAATTTAATCATAAATTACTTCCAATTTACATGTCTTAATACTTAATATGTCCTTCTTTCTGTTTTATACGTTCCATTACACGATTAGGCATTGACTCCACAGGATCGGAACACATATTTTTGAGATCATCTTGAAACCACACTTGAATTAAAGCTAATATCGAACGTTCTTTTGTGGAACAGTCAAAGTTTGAAAGTCTCTTTTTGCAAATAGCCCATAAATTTTCTATGGGGTTATAGTCAGGCTAATTCCCTGGCCAATCAAGCACACGAAAACGGTTATATTTGAAAAATGTCTTCACTTTCTTAGAAGTGGATGGGTAGCTAAATCTTGCTGAAAAATTCGTCACCTTTCGGAAACCTTTTCTGGAGTTCACCAACAACTCTCACCAGTACTGTAATTTACTGATCACTTTTCATCATACCTTCAACTGGAGTCCTTCATAGGTGAAACAGCCCCAAAAAGTTTCTTCTCAGGGTGTTTTACAGTCTGTTGAAAATGTGCTGAGTCTACAGGTTCATTATTTGCTCGGCGCACATGCTGAACACTCTGACCTTGCACTTCGAAATGAGCCTCATCAGAGAAAGGAAGTTTTTTCCAGTCTTGCAGTGTCCAATTCCGATAAGCACGCGCCCATAAGAGGCGTTTCTTACGCATTACTTGTGTAAGAAGTTTTTTCTTCACAGGTTTCCAACTACTAAAAGTGTACGATGTACATTATATGCATCTAGATTCACTTCCCTGTCCCTCAGGTCGCGAGTCAAGTCCACAGTAGTGAGCCTAGGGTTTGTTTTGCTTTTCCTAAGGAGAAAGCGGTTATCAGTTGTTGAAGTTTTCTTTTTCCGACTACATTTCCTCTTTTTCTTTGGTGTAATGGAGCCAGTCTCTTTGTGCTGATGAATAATTCTATGTACAGTGGCTACACCAACACCGAACTTTGTAGCTATCTCTCTTTGCGTCACAGAAGTATTTTGTGCTGTCAGAATCACACTTCTGGGAGTCGTATCCATCGAAGACCGAAATTTACAAATATTACAAGAGAACTATAAAACTCGACCACATCCAAATAAATGCACATTTGAGCTGAAAACCAATTACCACACAACAATTGACATGTGAAACAACGAGCAACCATGGCCAGAGAGCATTTGATTTCATTATAAGCACAATGCTGACAATTGTTTGGGAAAATGCAGCAAAACATACCTTATTCCGATTAATTCCTTTCACATGCCAAGCTATATAGCACTGTATATCTTGACATTTAGTCCTGACATACGTTTCGGACCCAAAATTTGATTCATGTTATGAGTGCAGACGCTAGAATGGTGTTTTAAGGGCTAAAGGGCGTTGGCAGGAGCCTTCAGTGGCCGACTTCTAAAGGGCACTAGTGTAAAGTTGCAGGAAAAAGAAATGACAGGCTTCTCAGAGCTCATTTAATATGCAAGTGGACCATTGCTTTTTTCCCGAGCTATAAGCTTTTGGATGGTTATGCCACACAAAATGGCCGCCTCATGTTATACGGTAATTGTTCAGTAACGTACTCTATAAAGCTAAAAACTACAGGATGAAGGTGCTGGCTGGTGCAGATTTAGCTACAGCACACGACTTCCCTGAGGTGTTGGAGACCTGAGCTTCACTGGACCAGGCATTTGTCGTGATGCCTACGCCACCATGTTTACACTTCTTGCTGATAACGAATACTCTGTTCAAGTAATCGGTGTTATTTTGCTTTCGAAGCATTTTCCGTTAAATTTAAAGAGTGAAATCTCTCAGCACCTATTAACCTATTAAGGATGTTTGGTACAGCAGCACAAGCAATTGGTGTCGTTTTGTTGATCTATTCTTCTGCATGTATATACACAGGATTATTCAAAAAGAAAGAGCAGGCTTTAAATATTTATTTCTAAAGAACGACAATAGATAGAGGCACATACAATACATTACTGGATAGAGGAAAGCTCAGACTTTTATTTTATGCACTCAATATGAGCACCATTTGTTACGCGAGGACGACGAATGATTTTCCCTTTGTATATGCAACCCTCTTCTACTAATTTCTTGTACCAATATTGTAAATCTGTTTACGATGAGGCGGTTCTTCTAACCAATTATGGGGGGGGGTAATTGCATGGTTATATCTGTTTCATTTTTATACTTCTCAAATTACAAATTCTTGTAAGTATTTATTAATAAATTTATTAAGTTTCTTAATTTATGTATTGTTTTATATAATTATGTAGTTATATCTGAATTTACAACGAAATGCACGCCGCAAAGAAACAATGGATTTCCTCTTTGCGTAGCGCACAATACGATTTTCCTGTGACGTTGCCATTTTCTCGTAAACAAATCCAGTGGCGTTGTAGGCACTGAATGGAACTAATAGGCGGGGGCTTAAAACTCTGAGCTTTCCTCTGTTCAATGATGTGTCGTGTGTGTCGCTATCTATTGTCGTTCATTAGAAACTAATACTTAAAAATCTGCTCATTGTTTTTGAATAACCCTGCATGTATATTTTTTTTCACTGAGTTCTCACTATCACTTCATTAATGTATCTAGTTCAATTTTACCTGTCACTTCGCTTTTCTTCACAACGTAGTGTTGCAATGAAACACTCAAGAAGTTTTCTCTTCTTCTGTTTCTTCACTCGCTGCGGCGTCGAACACAAGACTTCACAGTAGATGTACTCACTGCACGTCACAACTATCTTCGCAACCTCACTCGGAGAACGCATCAGCACTCTAAGTCGCATGAAGAACTCACTATCTCACTTGCTAACTGCTTCACTCGTCAGCACGCTCGCTTATATAGCCACTGGAATTTTCCAGAGTGTTCTAGAATATTCCGGAAGCGGGGAGAAAGGAGGTTCCAGAATAATTCCGTTATCTCTCGACAGCACCTTCTGGGTTTACGCTGGTGAGAACGCTATCCCGTTGAGTTATCTCTTCGCCAATCAGCCGGTAGGCGTCTATTATGTGGTAACTGAGGCCTACAGCTGTGTCACAAAATAAATAAATAAATAAATAAATAAAATTGCATTAGAACCGGTCATTCTTCTCTCTCTCCCTCTCTCTCCCCCGTTGTCTTCTCTCCATCTCACCCAGCAGTAGCTATATGTAATATTTTGAAAACCGGTAATAAAACTAGTTTCTCCGGGGTGTTAATAAATATAAAAATCTGATGTGCTACACTCACATGACTTTCTCTACTCTGGTACAAACTATTTTTACAAACGCTTATTCTCCATATGCTTCATGTTAATCGAGATATCGAGATGTTAATCTTATTGGTAATTTTCTTGTAGATACAAGGGGAATTGGTAGGCTTTAAGCGATAGTCAAATATTTTAAGAGCTGGTTCCTATGTGGAGTATTCCATTTTCTTTGCATTACCAGGACAAAAAAATTGAATAACGAATTTGAGAAAAAATATAAGTATAGGAAAATTTAAGGGAATAACAAGCAATATCTCGAAAATGGTTCACTCAACAAAGAAAAAAATGTATATGACATAAATTGTGTATTGTAACGGGATCTGCATTTTTGGTGTAGTAAAATCTTGTCTATCTCTTATGGTTTACCAGTTATGCAAAAGTCGTTCACAATGAAGAATACTTTTGGAGACATTCCCAGAAAATTCGAGATATACATTTCATTTGCATGAAAATATCTTAACACATGATATATTAATCAAAATCGTTGGAGCCATTTTTGAGAAAATTAAAATTTTCGAAAAATGTTCCATATAAACGGTAATCTAAGATGGGGGAATTTTCTTGAAAACCTTCGTGTCGCATCTTTGGAAGATACTGAACCTAAATATCAAGTTTGGTGTTTATCCGACTGTTCGTTTCTGAGTTATGCTGTTCACAGACACACAGACAAACACAGATACACACACCGACATGTTTCCAAAAATGCTTTTTTTTGGATTCAGGGGGTCTCAAAACACGTATTTCCGGTGAAATCTCGGTATCGAATTTTTGGGTGGAATGCAATACTTCCCCTACTTACTATACGTAGTAGAGAAAGTAAAAATGTGTGTTAAAGGTTTACAAACGTGCCTACTCCATTTTATAGCAGCGTAATCGGAACTATAATTTTCTCGTGGTAACCGGTTTGAATACGTAAATAAAGGCAACAAAAATTGCATACATTCTCAAATATCCATTCTATTGAAACTTTGTAAATAATAAAACTTGTCAGGAACATCATACTTATAACATTTTAACATATGTCAGAATTTTCCACAGAAAGCGAGATATTTTCGATTCTTTATTTTGCGCTCCAGATCCATCATTTGGGGAAAGGAAGATTTTCTAATTGGGGGACAGAGTATTTTATATACCAGGGTGGAATCATTGGAAAGGTGTGCAACTGCTCATGTAGAGCGGAGTTGAGAGGGGGACGTCATCTCGATGGAAACTCAATTATTGAAGACAGTCTTACAATACGCGAAGGTTGCCACTTTTCTTTGTTTAGAATGTCACTGATACCATCGAGTATTCACAGGTTTTCTTTCTCCTTCTGTTGTGCTTTGTAGCGGGAAACCGTTGCTCCTCTGCTGCAGTGTTCTGGTCTCCGGCCACCTCTGCTCAGCGGCTGATGATTTCTCCATTCCTAATAAATTACCTATCTAACTGATTTCACTGGTCTCAGGGTTTTCGTAGATGAGGCAAATTAAAATACGCTGCATTTCCCTTAAAATGTGGTTTATTATCAATAAGATACTTATGGGCGGCTATCTTTTCCCATTTATAACAATTCGCCTCATAATAAAATAATAATAATAATAATAATAATAATAATAATAATAATAATAATAATAATAATAATAATAATAATAATAATAATAACTTAGGAGCCTAATTTAACGGCACACGATTCCTCACCCATATACGCACACACGTGTATCCATCGTCCACTGAGTATCACTGTGTGTCGAAGAGATTCTATAAGAGAGTGAAAATCTTGGGCCTGCTTCCCCCTTTTACACCTAAACATAGTGAGGCTCACCTTCGCACCTTAAAATGTAACCACATTTCTAAATGGTACTCAGACCGCGTTACCTTATTATGTATGAACATATTCTGCTCCAAAACTTTTCGCACACGCGACCCAGTGACGCGTCCGGAAGCAAACTCAATGTCTCTTTCTATTTCTCGTTATTCCTTCGAATTCCTTGCTCATTAGCTTGGTGAAAGGTGGTGAACTCTCGTAGAACTACTGTTACCTGGAATTAGCTAGCTCGTCCATCCCTTACTTATCTAAGTTAAATCTGCCTTGAACATCTCTTGGCTGCTAAATATTCTAACATCTTTCTTGCTGAATTATTATTATTATTATTATTATTATTATTATTATTATTATTATTATTATTATTATTATTATGTACAATTCTTGTTTGATATTGAGTTATACATATGTGTGTGTGGTATATTCCCTTTCAACTTACGTTTCTTTGAAGATCCGCAAATGTGACAATTATTAGGCAAACAAACAAATTAACGTTAAGCTCTTTGCTACCGAGCAAGATGGCTCCGCCGTAACGCGCGGGGCTCGAACTCGGGAGGTCCCGGGTTCGATTCAACGTGTCCCCCACCCTGACCACGAGTTTTCGTAGTTTTCCCTGGTTATTAAGACGAATGCTGGGGTGGCTTCTCTTCTACCACGAATGTCCTATCATTTCGATTCCGTTTTGATGTTTCAGGTAAGTTTGGACTGTGCAGTGTCAGTTGATATGGGGCAGATAAAGTTTGCGTGTTGGAAATTTTTTCTTGGTAGCCTTCTCTGAATCGCCTCAGGTGGGAGGACGTCTAACCAGTTCCGCCAGAGGGAAGCCCCTATGATCGGGTCATCATGCTTGAAATCGTTACGGACCTTTGCGCGTCTCTGTTGGCCGACCTGCATGCGGCCTATAGCCTCCTGCGATTCCTTCACCTCATCCGTTCCTCCTGGGGGTGGTAAGCACAAAGATGCGCGCTGAGTCGGGGTGTTCCCTCCGCTCCCAGGTCATAGGTCATAGTCACAGTTGCAGATGGTTAGTGATTTAAGGGAAACACAGGAGAGAGCTAAACATATCCACTGATTTAACTGCCGTTTTCCTAATCCTAATGACTCAGCTAGAGAAGGCTCCTCGCTTCCTGAAACTCCATAACCACCATTTTGTTGATAGCGGTTTCAATGTAAATGGTTTGAAAATTTCATCAGCGTCTGCGTGCGACCTGTTACTGTATCAGCAACACCTGATATTAAATTAACTCGCCTCTCTTCATTTAAATGTGCACGGCGCTCAAAGACACAAAGTCAGTTAGCGCCACAATCACTTTCTAATAATGTGGCAAAGGCTTTGGAATGGTGCGGTGAAAATAATTGACTAAAATCAGATACTAAAGGCAGTTACTTTCACGCTTTTGTCGTGGTGTCTGGGCTGCGAAGATCGATGCATCTGCAAGCTTATGTGATGCATATTCAGCACACCCAAGAACGCCTTATGCTTTTTTCTGCTAATGGATGCATTGTTGAAGTAATCAGTTTTATTTCGCTTCAGTGCGTGTTGCAGAACAATTTTATTTAAATCATAAACATTTTTAAAGAATGCCAGTTTGGCCTTTAAAGGGCAGACTAAACAATGAGCCTTTAAAAGTGCAATTTCCTGTTTAATTTAATATTAATTTCTATTTGTAGGCACAATATATATTTAAATATATTTTTAAAAATTGTGTGCCATCTGCCATTTTATACCGTGAATTCTGCAGCACTTAAGGGGACAAGGTAGTCTGAACACATGGAAATTACACCTTAAGTGTGTTAAATTACCACTGCTCTTGAAGTTCTCAATGGTTTTTCCTGAACTTTTTATGAATTATTCTATAAATCATGATAATTATTTCAAGTGGTTGTTTGCATTTTTATCTTATGTATTGAGTCCATAAAATGATTTCATTTAGCAGAAAAATAACATTTATTCTTAAAACATGTGAATTCATGTACCTTCTTCTCTGATACTATTTGCAATACAGAATCACACGTTTACATGCTTGTTCTTAATATAATCAGCCAGCTTCTGAACCTAGATTATTTGGTTATGTATATAATTTCACTATAAATTTGAAAAACATTTATTTGAAAAGTCAAAAAAGTAAAAACGTGGAAAATTTTTAACGTTGTTGCTTTCTTAATATACCAATATACATTATAAAATTATAATTGTGGTTCAGAAAGCTTAGCTGTATGTTGTATACACGTACTGAAAATTTCAACTCTCTACCTCTCATACTTTTTGAGAAAAAGGTACATACACTATGTGATCAAAAGTATCCGGACACCCCCACAAACATACGTTTTTCATCTTAGGTGCATTGTGCTGCCACCTACTGCCTGGTACTCATTATCCGCGACCTCAGTAGTCATTAGACATCGTGAAACAGCAGAATGGGACCCTCCGTGGAACTCACGGACTTCAAACGTGGTCAGGTGATTGGGTGTCACTTGTGTCAGAAGTCTGTACGCGAGGTTTCCACACTCCTAAACATCCCTAGGTCCACTATTTCTGATGTGATAGTGAAGTGGAAACGTGAAGGGACATGTACAGCACAAACGCGTACAGGCCGAAATCGTCTGTTGACTGACAGAGACCGGCGACATTTGAAGAGGGTCGTAAAGAGTAATAGGCAGACATCTATCCAGACCAACAAACAGGAATTCCAAACTGCATCAGGATCCACTCCAAGTACTATGACAGGCGTGAGGTGAGAAACCTTGGATTCCATGGTCGAGCGGCTGTTCATAAGTCACACATCGCGCAGGAAAATGCCAAACGACACCTCACTTGGTGTAAGGAGCGTCAACGTTACACGATTGAACAGTGGCAAAACGTTGTGTGGAGTGACGAATCACGGTACACAATGTAGTGATCCGATGGCAGGGGTGGGTATGGCGAATGCCCAGTGAACGTCATCTGCCAGTGTGCATAGTGCCAACAGTGAAATTCGGAGGTGGTGGTGTTATGGTGTGGTCGTGTTTTTCCTGGAGGGGCTTGCACCCCTTGTTGCTTTGCGTGGCACGATCACAGCGCAGGCCTACTTTTATATTCTTCTTGCTTTTCACTGTTGAAGAGCAATTCGGGGATGGTGATTGCATCTTTCAACACGATCGAGCACTTGTTCATACTGCACGGGCTGTAGCGGAGTGGTTACACGACAATAACATCGCTGTAATGGACTGGCCTGCACAGAGTCCTGACTTGAATCCTATAGAACACCTTTGGGATATTTTGGAACGGCGACTTAGTGCCAGGCCTCACCGACCTACATCGATACCTCTCCTCAGTTCCGCACTCCGTAAAGAATGGGCTGCCATTCCCCAAGAAACCTTCCAGCATCTGATTGAAAGTATGCCTGAGAGAGTGAACGCTGTCATAAAGTATAAGGTTGGGCCAATATTATATTGACTTCCAGCATTACCGATGGAGGACGCCACGAACTTGTACGTCATTTTCAGCCTGGTGTCCGGATACGTTTGATCACGTAGTGTACATATCCAAAAAAGTTGTTTTGAGAAAACTGAAGTTAAATTTTGAGCATTAAAACTCTGACACACTTCAGTACATTCCAGGGTCATAATCATCTGCATCTTGATTCCTGGATTGCTTCAGCTTTTCTGATTGCCTCCTCTTGGTCCTGGCCTCTCTTGTTAATTGCTGAACTACTCGCTGGGCATGATATAGTCATTCGTTTTTTAAACATATAAAATATTCTACAAAGGGGCGTTGCCTGACAGCTTTAAATGTGAGGTAATTATCTTTTATATATGATATTTTAATTAAAATGGTTAGAGCCATTTTTTATAAAGTAAAAGCTTCGAAAAATCTTCCATGTAAACGGTAGCCTGGGTTGGGGGATTTTATTGGAAATCTTCATGTCGTATGTTTGGAAGGAGCTGTATGTAAATATCAAGTTTGGTATTTATCTGACTGTTCGATTTTGAGTTATGCTGTTTACAGACACACAGCTTTTTCTAAGATTTTTTGGGGGATTCAGAGGGCCTCAAAACATATATTTCCGATGAAACCTCGGTATCGAATTTTTGGGTGGAATAGAATGCCTTCTCTACCTACTATGTGAAAAGGTAGAAATCATAACTCCTAAATACATAGGAATAGAGAGGTAAACATTAGTCCATCTTTTAGGGCAAGTTTTGATCCACAAAGTGGTACTGCTATTAAATATGGCAGCTTTTGTGTGCTTAAATCATGTGATTTCTTCCTTCCTAATATATGTGAGTTTATTTTCTCCGTTTTTGCTTTGAACAACTTCTTCAGATACAAATGAACCATTTTATTAAAAACTGTTGACGGTAGCAAATAAACTTTTAGGACGACAAAACAGTCTCTAAGTGCTGTTGTAGATCTTTTCGGTAGTTTTTAAATAAATAATTGCTGATAAATTTGAATCAATGATTTGCATAATAGAAAACTTATTGGATAAAAGTAAATCAGTGAACTACAAAAGGCATTCATTTAGGTCCTTAAACATTTCAGTCTGAATCTTAGATGAGTCATGCATTTAGCAAATTTTACATTGACGAGATAGGTCTTTCAAGCTCTTCTTAAGAGTGTTGAGTCCTGGATTTTGTATTACGAGGGTCGTCCAATAAGTAAGTTCCCCTATTTTACAAAAAACATTACACACAATTGATCATGTTGAATTAATGTTATTTATATTACACAATCATTCTGTTACTTTTCTACATAGTCAACATGTTTTTCCAAGCATTTTTTGGGACGTGACACACGTTTTTCCAAGCCAGTGTTGTACCAGACCGGGTCCTGTTTCATCTTCGTCACGGTGTTAAAGTGCTTACCTCCATGATGACCTTCGAGTCAGGGGAACATATGAAAATCACTGGGGAAAACATCTGGTGAATATGGAGGATGCGAGAAAACTTCCCATTTGAATCTTCAATGGTTTCCACATGTTCCTCCAACTCAAAGGTAAGCACTTTTAACACCGATGATGAAGTCAAATCAGTGAACAGCGAGTTGCGAGCACTGGACCCGACCTGGTACAACACTGGCTTGGAAAAATTTGTGTCACGTCCCCAAAAATTCTTGGAAAAACATGTTGACTATGTAGGAAGGTAACAGAAGTATTGTACAATATAAATAAAATTAATTCAACATGATCAATTGTGTGTAATGTTTTTATAAAATAGGCAAACTTACTTATTGGACGCCCATTTTAGAAACGGGGATTCTACTTTCTTTCTCTCCCTCTCATATTCTCCCCGAGAAGATTGTACAAGATAAATTGCTTGAAAGTTCTCCACTGTTTAACTGTCACAGTGCTATTGAAATGGCGTTAATAATTTCACACTAAGGACACACTGCTTGAAAGGAATGTGCTACTGGCCAAGCTGGCGTCATCCCACAGCGTGTTCACACCTGCTGGGTTCCCGCTCGCTTACAGGGCGAATACGTTGCAAGCCATTTCCTTGACGCGACAGAGGAACACTAAAGATGCTGAAGGGCACATTTGCACACCCCTGCTGACCTTCCAGCATTAATATGCAATGAAGCGTTGATGGTAGCAGCAGCCATGGGCAACGCGTGATGGCTTGATATTGCCTCCAGCCATGATGGACCGGGCTAACAAAACTCCGGCACGTTTTGCAGACAATTCCCATTTCCTGCCCAGACTGATTGATTCCTCCTCCCAGCTCTATATGCAAGCCGACCGTTGCAACGCGGCTAAGCGCATACATGAGCATAAAGATGCTTTTAAACCTGATTCGCACTGACTGCAACACGGAATTATTCCACGTTTGTTTAGTTAACGACTAGCTTTGTGCTAACTCTTAACAAATAACATTCAAAATGCTCTTATAAATGCTATATGACTCTAAATCAAATTAAAATAGTCCTCGGTGTCTAAATGCTTCGCCCATCTTATTTAACTGAGCAAAAATAAATATTTAAACTCGATTTGGAATAAATTCACGCATTTTCTGTATATGGCGCTCAAAATTATAGCGTGAGGCAAAGTGCACGGGCGATATTACAGAATTACACATTAAATTACTTACAGATAAGAATTATTACTTTATTTAATTTACAAAGTACGCGCTTTTAAAACAGTGTTTGGTTTATATAACCTCTCAGTATGGGATCCAGGATTAAAATACAACAAAGTAAAATGCTGGTGCGCAAAAGAACATTTTATCACCATAGTGATAGCATATCCCATATTTCCTACCGTAACATCAGTGATGCATGTGCAGTTTATTTATTCCTCAACATTTTAGTGACAATACTTTCAGTTTCAGTCATATATCTTGGTGGTCAGAGCGTATGACTGATATTCCTGGAGTTTCGAATTTGAATCCTGGAACTAAAGCAATTAAAATGGTTTACTGGTGCTGATTGCCGGGAATTTGGGTATATCTTCATCGGCATAACCATTCTAACTTCAATCTCAACCTACTTTATGTAGCCGCGCCTTACAGACGACCCAATCTAGGAGGCCACCTACGGCTCAGCTATAATCTGTAGCGGGGTTTAAAAAAGGGAAAAGCTATAATGATCGGTTCTTGCTGTAGGTGTGGTAATTCGGGAGGATTGATGTTGCTGCCGACTACTCAGGTAGAGGAATATGGATTCTGGAAACTCTTACCTCAGGGAGTGTGTGGATGGGAGATGAAATGAAGCTCGCTTTCCTCCTCTCAGATGGCCCGTTATTGAAAATCCACACTGATGTCCTCGTCCGAATATCCATTCACACAAGACGCGATTTCTCCTGTCATCCCCTGCTATTGTTTCCGTGCTTTACCTTTACTTAAGTATTTTCCGAAGTTAAAGACATTACAATGTTACTTTAATGACTTAACCTTTAGTCATGTCCTAGCTACACTTTTACTCATGGCTCCTTTAAACTAATGTTTCCCATACATAGACATCTGCACTGTTTCCCTCTCTGATATAAAATACTTTGAATTCCTACATCTATCTTATTTTCCCTCAGTGCACAACACGGAGTGACCTTCTCTTTTCGGTCTATCTTTTTGCTATGCACGTGACTTTTATTAACTTTTATTCGCTATCTCTCTCAATTTTTCCTCGTCTTCCATTGGCTCTTAATTTCATCGTCCGAGCCTCGCTCGCGTCTCCTATTAACTGCTTACGTTCGCTAGAGTGAATTTTCTGTGCGCTTGACTGAATTCGGTTTCCGGCCCGTTGTCTTCGCATCCTGAGAGCTCTACTCGGTTCCTATTGTTACTTATCGCTTACTAATGTCCCTCTTCTTGTACGTTCCTAAATTTTCAACCTTTCACGGTTTTTTCGCCAAGTCTCTTCGTTCTCAAATACACGTTTTCTACATTTTATTTCGCTTTCTGATTATTAATTAACATCTAATCTTTACTTTATTTCTCTCGTTGTGATTTTATTTCCCCCTTTTCTAATTATTAATGTTCTCTTTTATTCTTCCCTCATATTGGTATTACCCTCCTTCTTATTTTGATTAGATGCTTATTAATATACTTATTATGATGTATTATTTATTATTCATATTCTTCGGGCGGAACTTATCACTTCAAATCCCAATGGAAAACCTCTAAGGCTTATTAAAGAATGGTCGACACTGAAAAACAACACATTTTACTCTTTATAACACTTATGGATGATAGATTATTTGCTGAAACTGTAACGCAATATTATACTATAACACACGTTACGGAGAGCATGCACCAGTAGTTTATTGTGGTATAAGTGTGGTAAGTGGATCATCATTGTAGAACGAGAAGTGTTGAAAATCGATATGAACTCGAGTATTTGCTATTTCCGAGATTCTCCAATTGACGACGTACCCTACCTGCATCACTTTTGACGTCGTCTACAATTTCTGCTGTTAAATCGACCGAGAAATGTAGTATGATCTAATACTTGAGCTACTGAAGCGAGTTGCCGACCGTTTGAGGTGAAGAGTTAAACTGATTCTGAGTCCTAACACGAGATACTGTAACTACTGAACTTCTATATCTGTTAGGTTCCGAGGTATCAAATTTACGGTTTAAAATGACTTTCTCCGTAAGAAAAACTGAATCGCTAAAATGCTACACGGCGATTCCCTTTTCACCTACCGCTCAGTATGAGATAACCGGGCGCGGTCTTCAGGCGCTACAAACTGTCGATAATTGATCCCAGCGAAACACTGTAAAGGAAAGAAGAAATTAAAAATATGCTTATTTTGGTTTGTGTCCTAAGGGAGAAGATTCCTGGTGTGGGTACCAGAAATCAGAAATAACAAACCAACCCTATAAACACAAATATTCTCTTCCTGAGGAAGTTATCTTAGCTATAAAACCAGTACTTAGAGAACTTTCTCAGGAAGATCTGCTTAGAAGATGTTTGCATGGGCGTACACAAAATCCAAATGAGAGTTTTCATCATTTGATATGGGAAAGGATTTCAAAAACTGTGTATGTTGGAGCAAAAGCTTTGAAAATAAGTGTGTATGGTAGTGTGATTTGCTTTAATGAAGGAAGTAGAGTTATGCAAAAAATGGGTATCAAAACTGGTAAAAATATGAAGACAGCATTTTTAAAAAATGACAGACGTCGACTCTTAAAGGCAAAAGGCAGCTCAAATAATTTAAGACAAAGATAGGCCCAAGAAGAGGAAGAGAGGAGCTGAAAATAACCACAGTGATGAGGAATATGGAGCTGAAATATTCTGAAAAACTGAGTAAATAAGCAAAACCTACACTTTCAACTTTCGTCTCAATTTCCCGTAACTCCATTTTTTAACATTTCAGGTGCACTTTTCTCAAAAACTCACAGCTATTGTCATGAAATCTTTACTCTACATGTATAGTTACCTAATGTAGCTAGCGAACTAGCCTTTTTGGAATATTAAGTTTAAGATGGATAGAAAAAATATTAACTTGTAAAAAAGTAAGTCATTTCTGTCATTAGAAACGCACCATTTTTCTTCCCTTCTCATATTTATGGCATCCAAATTTAATTTAGTTCCAGATCTCAAGTTATATGTTAAGGAAAAGAAATGTGATTGTACAACCAACACTTAGGGAGAAAAGTGCACCAGAAGTATGAGGTACAAACTTTTTTGTTAGAAAACATGGTGTGACTTACCCACTTTTCCATAAAATCTTTTAAATTTATCCTAAATATTATATATTTCTTAAATGCAGAAACACTTGTTCTCTAAAACTCCCAAATTTCATTTTAATCAGGGAGATTTTGGCAACAAAATGAATTGTAGAGATAGCTTGGGTATGGCAGAAACGCAATCACATCCTGGTCTGCTTAAACAAACGCTCTTTTATTAGTCCCGACTACTTTATAACTACCCCACCAAAGTTCCTACGTTATGCTTTGGACAAATCCTTCACATCTGAAGGATAACTTTTACTTTTTGACTAGTTAAATTCTAAGAATTCTTTCCTTTTCTAGTTTTCTGAACTGGCCTAAGTGCATTTTCACATGTCTCTTTGATTTCTTAAGGTACTGAGCTCTCGTTACCTGAACATTGAGCTAATGGATTTCTTGTTGACCGAGTTTGCCGGAACCGAATTGCCTTAGCTGCTCCGGCTTCTACCCAATTGCTCTTTCTTAACATGTAATTTGCCTGATAATATCTTCCTCGTTACGTTATAAAATTGTAGCCCTTTCTTCTTCCATTATGAATTGATTCACTATATGGAAATTATTTATTGGCATTATTTATGTATCTCCTTATTCTGTGTTTATAAATTATTAATCGCACGAGGTAATAATCGCAACACACTTAATGCATGTCTATTGCATACTATTTTTTCGACGATAGTGAACAAAAGAAATAATACTCACAGAAAATAAAATAATTTACTAAGAGCTATGTTGCATATGTTGGTTCCAGTAGCAAGGTCATCTTTATGGCGTAGTGGAGACTGATTTTATCCACGCCTGGTTTTGATCTTAAAAATTAATAATTTGCAGCCTTAGCTACTGCATGAATTAAACTGTAAGTAAATATTAACAAATAAAATGAAGTAAAGATCACGATCAGATTTAAATGGTAAAATTCAAATATAAAATACGATTTAAACCTTGAGTTTTTAGGCCCTTAAAAATCAATTTTTAGGAACCTAAAATAAGCACTAAAGATACCGTTTTAGGCACCTAAAATACAGTCCACGATATAAACATTTGATTTTAAGTATCTAAAGCATTTTTTCACCTTCTAAAATCACAATAAGTTTAAAAATGCAATTTATCAGCCAGCATTAAAAATTACACAAACAATAAATTTAGTAAATTATTGTGGATACAAATATATTTACTAATTATTAATCTTAAATTTTAACTTAAGGTTGTTAATACATAATATGATCTTATGAGGTTGAAAGCAAAGACGCTCAAAACTTCTTCAACACATCACAGTGGAAATTCACCATACACTACCCATGTATCATTTTGGCCTAAACGCTCTAGTTCTGATTATGGACTCGCCAACGAAAATTGTGTTTACAAAACAATATATCGTTAAGGACAGCAATGTTAAAAGAACCGTTTGAAATATTTGAAAAAGTGACAGAGAAAAGTCAGAAATCTTGCGAAAATGTGCATATCAAAGGTTTTATTCGGATATGGATGGAGTAACTGGGTATCGCTGGGCGTGTTGGGTTCGATGTCTGCCAGCTGCCCGTCCTCTCGTTCTCCCCTATAGTTGCCCTATAGTTGCAGTCTCATGGGTATGGGTGAAGGCGGTCATAACCACGTGTTTAACATTAAAACTGGACTTTTATTCCAGAAATAACAAATGAGAACTGTCAGGCGGCTAGCAATATTATTCCTTTAATTACATATATAAATTATTTCTTACACCCGCCATCTTAATAAGTTTGAGGAAACTCTCTCTCACCGTCACACGCTCCCCCCCCCCCTCGCCCTTCACAACACGTAACAAGTGGGGCGTGTCTTCACACTATAAATACTACGACGCTATCGTTCGCGTCAATGTTTGTAACGTGTCCTCTGAGTGGCAGCTGCTTAACGTGGTATGAAAGTTAAAATGGCCAAGTTTTAGGAGACAGGCTTCTCTTCACTCTTGTGGAATTTCTCCCGTCTCCATTTCTCTCATACAACTTTCTCTCTCATTTTACCCAACTCCCTGTTCTGTAACCGATGCTTCTAAGAATTTAACTCTATTTCCATCTCTCTCTCTCTCTCTCTCTCTCTCTCTCGTTGTAGCTGCTATTTTCCAACTCCATGTGTTACAAAGTTCCCTTGCTAATTGTCCCCATATTACTAGCTTGCCTTTCCCTGGTTAACGGTTTTTATAATATTACGTACACGAAATTCTGATATCGTATAGCGTATACTATTTACAATCTTATTTATCTATCTATACATTATCAATCCAGTGTAGATGTTACCCTACAATAGTTTAAGAGAGAGGATTAGCTTGTTAGAAAAGACTCTGACTGGCAAAGAGCCACATGAACTCGAAGAATTTGATTATGAAGGGGATGAGGTATGCAAGTCGCGAAACGACGGGCAATCTTCTTGGTCTCTGGAACGGATTTCTGTCTTTGCCGTCACGGACCAGTATCAAAGGATGACAAAAAGACCTAGAGGGGGCAAGTATCTTTTTCTCTTTCTACAAAACGAGTGAATCTATCTGCTAAAGTCATACATAAACCAGTCTTTTTCCAGGAATGTTTCATTCCTCCAACATTCCTATTAGGAAGTCTTTGAATCAACACAAATGACAAAATAGGCGCTTTTAGGCTCTAAAATAGGTGCCAATGATCAAAATAGGCATTTTAGGTACCACATACCCCTTCCATACCTTCATAATTGAAGATATTTAACTAATTTTAAGTTATTCGTACACAAAAATATGTATTTAACCTAAAGTTCGATCTCTATTCTACGTGTGCAAGATAAATTATAAAAAATAGAGGATTTAATATAGCTCATGTACATACGGGAAGTAAAATAGGCAGAACACGCAAATAGTTTAGGTTACCAGCACTGAATGCAGGAAATTCAACTTTCCACATGACAATATGAACGGGAAGTGGATAAAAAAAACCATTATGTTCGAAAAAGTTGTAAAAGCACACTCGGCAGATATCTTGTAGGCAAACAGGTTGGTAAACGTGAACCTAACAAGCCCAACATGTATTCGAACTAATCGCCGCCTATCTCTAATGTGGCTAGGCCATTTCCTAAATATATGTGAATTATGTTAATGCAATTATTAATGGAATGGAAGTAATTGCTTTGACCTAATAGTGGTTGAAACTATGAAGCCCGGGACATAACTTACTTACAGCATTGTAAGTCGCCATTAGGGTGTGTCATTTCAATACAATTTGAGATCTCCTTGTGGTTTACCGGGAAAATGCGAAACAGTTGGGGAATTTAATGTCGTACCGGCATGTTGCCATGGTGGCTTAGAGGCTAGAACAACCGGACGAAGACCGGGAGATCCGTGGTTCAAATCCCGACTATGACATTGAATTTTTCAATCGTATGATTCTACCTTTCCAGACATTGCATCCGTTTAGTATTTAATGCGGATGAAAGGAGGGCTGGAAACCCTATTTGCCTCTTCTGGGACCCGCCTTGGAAGTCTTTTAGTTTTGCTATGATTGAGTTGTGTTTTAAATAGTAATGGAGCGTTATTGTCAGGTCCAAAGGGACGAGGTTCACATATTCCCAATTAAATGAAACCCAATGTCGCTTCGAGTGTGCATTCTGGAGATATCACTTGGCAGATAGTGATTTTCATTTTTTTTTCTTTTGAAGAACTCCTTTGATGTTGAGTCTTTATGATGAAAAAGAGTATCATAATGAGGGAGGATTTCAAATATAGATTTCATCACAGGCGATATTGTTCTACGACGAAAAGACGTAACAAATGTTGAAAACGATTCCTTTTTCTGCAAACTGCGCTGTCAATTAACTTCCCAATACTCAAACTGAGGGAAATATATGATGGTTCTACTGGTTGTTGTTTTTGCTTTTCTTTCTTCTTTTAAATGATGAAACCGGCAACCCGCCGTTCACAATCACTGCTGCACTTACCTACTAGTGCAGTAGCCGCGAACAGGCCGGCCGTTTCTCCCGAAACACGAGTATAGTACTAACTGTTCGTTACAAAAGATGTTCGAAATGATGTCCCTCTGCATCTTTACAAGCATGGCAACCCTCTACGAATTGCTGCGGGCAAGCACAATACTGACTTCTAATTTGTAGAGCGTTTGGGGATTTGTTTCATAAATTTTAACCTTGAGAACTTCACATATATAATTACATGGATTTAGATCTGAAGAGCGAGAAATCTGTGGTCTGAAACACTAGCTGTACTCCTTTGCTAGGCATTATTTACTCCTGATTTTTCTTTGCCAATTTACGATATTTCACTTTACCCTAAAGAACTGAAGAACCAGTACAGACGCGCCTTCTGTTTGGCAGCAATGGCGTGACTGTTCCATCTGATGTGCCGAGCACACAACATTTTAAGAGTAAATCTGCTATCGTAAACACAAAGTACTAGTTAGATTGTACATAACACAATTATCCCTGGGAATATAATAATATTGGATAAACCCTCAAATTAAATTCAAAGTAACACGCAAAGGGGTGGTAAACGTAATACCTATGGACCATAAGCTGTGTAATATTTTTTTCGACGTTAGCTGTACTAGTTTTCTATACGGCTCTGTTACTGAGTGGGATGTCTCAGGCATTCGGGAGGTGCCGGGATCGATCCCGGGCTACAGCCCACTCTGGCCCATGGGGTTTTCGTGGTTTCCCCTGATCGAAAGCCGAATGCTGGGGTGGTTCATCTTCACGACTCTCTTTTCTCACATTTCCTGTACCCATCATCTTCCTTGTCATCTGTTTCAGGGTTGTAGGACCAGGCGACGGTATTCGGTGAGTTGCGGCTGGACGGTGGCTTGTGCTCTGCAAAGGTTTCTTCCCTGGTGTCGCTGTAGTACCGCCCAGTTAGGTCTATTCTAAGTGTGAGGCTCCGCTCCGGGCGACCCTGGAGGATGGTGGCTTGTGGGCAGGGACCGCGCGGCGTAGGATGCTTCTATTTGGAAACGTTAGGGACCACATTCTTGCTTACGCCCGTCGGTATCCTGATCTGATCGCCCTTCGGGTCTCTCTCCTCATCCTTCCCTCCCACGGGACACGTTGGAAGCATAAAGGGCCGACTGGCCTACTGGAGGTGCTCTGCCCCGGTTCCGAGGGCCCCTCCGTGACACGTTCCTTTACCTTTACCTTATACGACTCTGTTAAGCTACGCACGCATTTGATTTCACACACTAAAGAAGGGAGGTCACATTCACATCAGTTTCGCTAGAGGATTTCTTTCAATCAAAGTAAATCGAATATTAAAAAACTTAGGTATTGGGTTTCAACATTACCTGGTATCGTTTGCCCACTAAAAGTAATTTAGCATCAGGGGCTACCTTTGTGCACGTTTAACATTTAAATTCACTAGTGCGAGCATTTCAAGTTTGCGCTTAGAGTATATAACCCGTATAGAGAGAGAGAGAGAGAGAGAGAGAGAGAGAGAGAGAGAGAGAAAGAGAGAGACCGTGAGAAAGCGACTAACACACATACGTCGCGAACTGCTAATATAAACTAACATGCCAACTCAACAGCTAAAGCGTAGCCAGACTATAGAGAAGCAACGTAGGAAACATAACAATGCTAAACAGAGCATGCGGGAACCTGCGGAGGAAGAAGACGAAGGAAAGCCCAAGGAGCGATTATTGGCTATTCTGTTACATATTTACTACCTGAACCAAATATTTACTCTTTTTATACAAATCACAACTCTCCCTAACGAAAGCCTCATCAGGGAAGGCAAGGCGTTGTCATCTCGGTTTGTGAGGCAAGCCTGAAAGATGGAGAGTGTGTAACCCGCTCCAGCATTCGTTTACCGACCTGAGAGAACAACGAAGAAGAAACTAAGGTCAGGGCAGCCGGTAGAACGACAATCGAACCTAGGGCCTCAAGAACGCGAGACTCAGAAATGCCGCCTGAGGACTGGAAATACTTTAAAATAAGATGCTGAGCAAGTGTTGTGAACAAAGAATCATTTGTAGGAATAGTCAATTTTTGAACCCAGGACTTAAATTTCTCCAAGAATACTAAATCACTCACCCAGCCGAGAATCGAACGTAGGGACTAATGACTACGACGCCATAGGGACATGGGAATACAGTGACATCACACGCATCCAGACTTGAAGCCAGGCTAGAAGTTTCCCAGTACAGAAAAATTTCCCACACGTCATAGGGATGGTTATTATTAATTACTATTACTATTACATATAGAAACATGTATCAAAGTACCTTCACAAATCTGTCAAGGCTATAAAAACTTTCTCTACAGGCTTAAGGTGCCTACGGAGAAACTTCTAAATTTTTAGAGATAGTTCTCCAGAGCTAGAGAGCATACTCTGTTCTATACCTACGAAACAAGAATCTACTCATGAGAGTTGGCTCCTTGCTCAAACCAAAACATTTTGGGCAGACTTATTCATACAAAAGGAATTAAATTCTAACCCGTGGAGCAAGCTTACCTTGTTATACTTTTTCATAACACTGAAGCTGTCGCATGCATCCTGCATATTTCAATCCTATTCTGCGCAAACACAGACGCCTATAGTTTTGGAAGCACTTATATCAGTGTAACTCTGCACGTTACACTTCATGTGCCGCGGTAACACGCTCGATCCTCAGTTTTTCTGATTAGTGTTTAACCCCGCTCTTGCATCATACGGCACCACAGGCGGCGACACTGCTGATACATGACATGAAATGAAACGAGGGGTATCCCAGAAGCTCCCGACGTGAGATATATATAGCGGTTGTTGTTTCAAACAGATGACTATGGTAGAACGTACCACCCTTATAAAGCTTAAGTTTAAAGTTTGACGATGCTACGTTGTTCAGTAACATCGCATACTAACTGAAAATTTAGACATGAGAAAGCTGTGCGCAAGATGTGTGCCGCGTTTACTCACAATAGGACAAAAACAGCGTCGTGAGGATGTTTCGGTCGAGTGTTTGGCGATGTTTAGCTGCAATAAGGTCAAGTTTTGCGTCGATTCATAACCATGGATGAAACATGGGTCCATCACTTCACACCTGAGATGAAGGAGCAGTCAAAACAGTGGATTGAAAGAGGAGAATGGGCTCCAAAGAAGGCGAAGACAGTTCCATCTGCAGGCAAGGTCATGGCGTCAGTTTTTTTGGATGCGCGTGGGATAATTTTCATGGAATATCTTCAAAAAGGAAAGGCAATCAATGCCGAGTATTATGCAAACTTATTGCAGCGTTTGATTGATGAAATCAAGCAAAATCGGCCGCATTTAGCGAAAAAGAAAGTTCTGTTTCATCAAGACATTGCACCAGTTCACACATCCATTATCGCCATGGCCAAAATGAATGAGTTAAAGTTCAAATTGCTTCCTCATTCACCCTATTCCCCAGACTTAGCCCCCTCTGATTATTTTCTGTTTCCAAAGTTGAAGAAATGGCTTGGTGGTGAAAGATTTGCCAACAATGTAGAGGTGGAGTTTGCTGTTGATGGCTATTTTGCAGAACTATACGGTTTTCACTATAAACAGAATATCGAAGCTATTGAACATCGTGGGAAAAGTGTATCGAGCTGAAAGGAGAGAAATAAAGATGTTTTTCCCAAAATGTTTGTGTTTTCTTTGTTAGGTCGGGTACTTCTGCGGACAGCCCTCGTAATTGGGAAAGGAAGTCTGGGGAGGAAACGTTCCAGGCCTAAGTTTAGTGAACCTCCCCGGTACTTGCCGTTTACGAGGAATTGAGAAAAATCTAGTCAGCGAGGATGGTCCTGGCGAGATTTGAACCGTGGATCTCCTGTTCACGAGTCCGTACCTTAGCGGCCTCGGATACCTTTGTTGGTACTCTATCTTCAAACTTTCCTCCTTCATCGGCGCAGTTTAATAATAACAACCTTAAGTTTGTTGAATCATGTCAACAATGATGCGTATGTGCGCTGTTTTCGCATTATATTTTATGACAAGCTTCCATCAGGTAACCTTAATACAAACAGATAAAAGGTACACGTATGGCAAATAACAAATACAAAAAAAATTGTACATCAATTCTGAAATATTATTACTATAAATATACTTTCATATTATTTTTGAGATCCCATGACCTCACACACATGCAATTCTTAGGTTATATTTCCTCTGCATAGTGAGACAGCAGAAGAATATGTTTCCTAATCACTGAAGCCGTAAAACACCAGTTTTCATTAAAATGAGTGAAAATTAACCTAATGCAATATTTTATAAAATTAGCATAGATACAAGATTCACATCTACTTGCAGTTTTCCGTTTCCTCGTGTTGTTGATTTGTGGAATAGCATGGTATGTTCCAAACTGTTGCAGTAAGGACGAGCTTACATTTTACATAAGTTTTATGGACAAAGAAACTAAATTACCATCTTAAAACGAAAACAGAATCTATAGCAAGAATATTTATTCAGGGTTTTCATACTTCTCTCAAAATAGAAGAAGCTGTTTTCAAAAATGGTGTTTGAAAATCTTCCGCTAGTGAAAATAAACGACAAAAGTTGGGATTTTTTATAAAACTGTATGATATTTTTAGCAAAAGGGCTGTGCAATATGAAAATTCACCATATTCAAAGTTAAATGTTCAATTATCACCTTATTACTTGTGTTTGAAGTTTCATATTATCCATATACAGTGCTATGTTTGTACGAAAATAATAACGTTAAGGTAACTAATGGAAGTTACATTTTCAGTTGTATGTTTCTGCTGTTTATGTAAAGAGGAAATGAAAACACACTTTTATAGGATGAGCTTCATTTGATGGTATCGTATAATGATGGAGAGGTACTTCAGATTTCTTCTCATATGAGGAAAACAAAAGTTCTAGAAAGACTCAGAAAAAGAAGGGGAGAAGCACCGTTTCTGTGGAACGAGGAATAATTCAAGAGATGCTTCGAAAGTGAATTGAATTGAGGGTACTCGGCAAATGCCCTTTTACCATGGAGGAAATATGGAACACCACTGTGCAGATTTAACTGATTACTCCACGTTTACCGTGATAGGAATTGGTTTAGTCTCTCAGCAAGATGGATGACTCATCCAGATCAGCACATTAAGCTCTCAATCCAAGCGTTCGGAGATCGATTCTCCCTCTATAATTCTTGCGTGCGTCATGTTTTCCCACGCCTTGCCTCACATCCAGTATTGATTGTAACCCAGCGCCTTATTTAACGCGACTCTTCTGCGTCCCTTGCAGGAACTACAATGTAACTAGTAAGTCACGTCCGTGATTTTTGTAAGCTCATAAACAGTGGATGAGCCCGGATTCCTTGGAGAGTTTCGGTAGGAAAGTTTGGAAGACACGCAATCCGTTTGCGAAAGAGAACATGGGACATATTTGGAAGATGCTTGGAGATCTTTGTGGGAACTGCTTACAAGATTTTTGACTCGGCATTCATTGATTCGGGGTTGAATAGGACACAGTTAAAAGGGGTTAAATAAACACACCCTTTTAAGATGTACACATATTTTCAACGGGTCTCATCAGAATTTTCTCTTATCGATTTCAAATCGGCTTAAGACTATAAAAATGTTCCTGCGTTATTTATGATGCAACTAACAACATTGTCGTTTTCTCCATATTTGTGTATAAATGACAATCGTTTTTGTTGTAGTCTTTGTCCGAAGATTATCTTGCTTCATTCTGATTTACTTTAGGAGGTTTTGTTGTCAGAATATGTATGCCTTTCTTTCGGCACGTCCTCTTTGTCTTTACCAGAGTTCCCGCAATTTCTAGAACCACCAAATTGTCACTTAAACGATTATTAGGCGTGAGACAGTAATTTCTTTCACTTTCTTAATTAGGTCTTTGAAGCAAAATTTATTTCCGAGGTAATAACAAATTTCATTTCTTGAATTGCCTATTTTTCTAAATTTATAGTTGCAATAAGTAAACAAATATATCCTCGTTTCGTTTCAGTTGTCTGTCTATTGCAGCCCAATTATTATTGCATCAAATAAATTTGATAGGGATCCGCAGTTGTACAATGCTGAAACTGATCATTTATTAGGTTTCTAATCTTGGGGACCGATAACAAATGTTAACTGTAATGAAGTATGCAAACTGATCGCTTCTGGCCACTACAAGCACTCCTTAAAGGGCACAAGTAACCTGAAAGCACTTCAACTGTGGCGTGTTCAGACGGCATGACTTCCAGAAAACAATCGAAACGCGTGTTGCTTCAACGATGGGTGTTATATGGGCTTTAGTTCTGGTATTGTAATTTTTTTTGTCAACCCCTAAGAAGTTTTCAAGTCTCGCAAAGGAATCTTGCACTTCTTTCGCTGTTGCACTGTGCATTTTATCTGCACGATAAGATTTGAGTTATCGAACGACAGTTTTGTTGCTGCCGATACCTGGCATTTATTCCAGAAGCAAGCTTCACGTAGCGCTTATCCGTACTAAAACACAACTCGCGCACGGAAGTGAAGTTTACAGGTATATTGCCCCTATTCAGCATCTTGGACACAATTGTGTTGGCATTTAAAAATAATTACATATTTAGAGGAGGAAAGAAAATATTTCCGGGAGGGTAAATTGCTCTAATTTCAACTATATCCCCTGAATGATGTACATGGTTATGATTATCAGGAAACACACCGAACGCCAGGGCAGACAGTTCCACAAAGCAAACTACATCACCATACACCTCGCCGACCGTTCACTCGCCTGATCTTTCAATCCTAAAACATGATAATGAAATGACAGGAAATGGGGGACGGAAAATTCACGGCATTATACGATCACCCCAGCATTCGCCACCAACAATGGAAAACCGCGGAAAATACCCAAGTTCAGAGCAGCCGATCCAACGGGAATAGAAAGTGAAACCTCCCGAATTCGAGTCTCATACATTACTGCGGATGGTTGAATGAGGTATATGAATGCCTATAAGCTCCTGCCTCCAATGTTGCATTCGTAACTGTCGCATCGTATCAACAGGTTAAAATCTTGATACATGTAAAGTCCGCCATATGCCTGTTTCAAAGGGAGCATATGTAGTACAGTTTTCTATTAATGAGGGCAGGCATGGCGTATGATTTACTGAATGAAACGGCAAGTCTTGACCTAGAGTATCCCAGTTACACACAGTGCAATACCGCGATTGCATTTTGTTAAAAAGCGTCTAATGAAAACGAAATCAAAAAGAGGCAATCAGATAAGATATATTTGATGTACTCATAAAATGGCGTGACTAAATGTTTTAGCCATACTTACGATTATCTCAGTACGCTGCTGCAGGCTGTTTCGAAATCTCCTATCCAGTCCCCAATTTGATACCTGGGAAAGCAAAAATCTTGTATGGTATACACATACGTGCCCGATGGGTTTGGCGGCCTTGACATATGTTTTGTAGTGGTATTCTTCCTCTCGTTGGGGTGGTTATATGATCGCGCCGGAGTTTACGATCAGCGATATAGAGTGCGCCAATCAGAACGTATAAACAGCGTCAACAACGCAGTATAAAGAGACGGACGTCACTTTGAACAAGTCTGGCAGCTAAATTAAAGCAGGGAATATTCCAAATTTAGTATGCACAAAGTTCAAGAAATAACACACTTCACGTGTTCTTACAATTTTATATTTATTGTCCACGAGTTTCACTATTGTTTTAAAAAAACTTTTCAAAACACAGGGATATATTCCCTTCTCCCTCAGTGTTTCACATCTTCTCTCTATTAATTTACCTGCTAGAATTTTTAAACTGATGTCGGAATCCTTTCTTGTGACGTCATGTAAGGTACAGCCTAAGGCAAAATAAATGAGCAACAGCCATGAGAGAAGTTCGATTCGGAAAACATCGGCAGCATTCGCTGACAGTGTGTTCACAATACACAATTTAATACCACCCTGCTTCATTTCAAAGCTATGCGATACGTAGGAAGATGCTGTTTATTCTGGTTGTATGCATGGTAGCCGAGCGATGAAACGCTTGTCTCTCGTAATTGGAACAACCTGGGTTCGAATCCTGTATGTTTCTTATTACTTAAATTGTTTTCAAAATAAACGCCATATTAGGAAGCATTCTAAAGTGAGAAACTAAACCAAACATAAATAAACCTCATAGCCTCCATTCTGACATTTTCTAGGCTGAGCGCACCCATAAAGACGAAGCTACAATGAGATCTCCCCTTACTTTCCTGGTATTCTGTCTCAAGCTGCAAGAGCACTTGAAGTCTCTATATCTACGGCTACGAGAAGGGTGCGGTTACTTGGGGAAGGGATTTGTCCGTCGTCAACCTGGTTAAAACATTTGTCCACTCCTCAGCAGGACACTGCACGCCTAGAAGAGGCAGACAACAATGCTTTCCAGCATATGTCTACAATTAGATGTAATTCTAATTTCTGTGGGTCAAACCGCACAGCCTTGCGTCGTTTGACTACAGTAGGGCTCTTTGCTCGATCGGAAGCTAAGAAGCAGCGTCTTACAGACGATCACAGATTATGTCGCTTCTTATTTGCAGAAAAAAATGTCATCTATAACTGGAATAGGGTTGTATTCACAGACGAGGTGACATCTTCAGGTACAAATGGGGAAGTAATTGTCTATCGCCCTAGAGGAAAACTTTACGATGCCTAATACTGGCACAAATGGATCTGTGTCGTGTTGGGGCTGGATGTCACGAGGTGGTCTGGGTTTGTTGTCGCAGCTTGATGGCACATTAAATATACACCAGTATAAAGAATCCTCGAAAACATCACAGTTCCTTTTGTAAGGATTAGATATCCCGATGGAATGATTACATTCCAGCAGGATAACCAACCTGTCCAAAGAAGTCAGCAGGTTTCAAACTGGTTCTCACAGATTTGAATCCTATTGAAAATGTGTGGGCCGGGGTGAAGTAAGTTTTGGAGTTAAATTGGCCTCCAAGACAAAAGAGGTTTTTTGGGATCAAATACAGGACGCATGGGAGGAAGTATCCTCTCGTAAAAATTTGACTAGGCATTTGATATGCATGCCTCGTAGAATGAGGACAGTAATATAAACAGAGGGTTTACACTTCTAATATTAAGTTAATTTCTCTTTTTATTTCCTATTTGATTTAAGAATATAATATTTACTTATTTCATATTTAGTTTAAAAACGAAAATGAGAGTGTTTCAGTTTTTATGTGTGAGCATAAATGCCTTGCAATCAAATAAATCTGAGCAATTGGAAATGGCATTATAATATGCTTAATAAACTTTGCGATAGGAACCTCAGTAGGCCTCATTACTACATACCTGCCTATAACTGGTTAGCTGTCAGCGCATATTCAGTAGCTGCGACTCAATATGAAAGATGACAATAGAACGCAGCTGAAGGCACACGTCCCGAGGCACCATTATGAACCGGCCGGAAACGATTTGGACTTCGACAAATACACACTTCGAGAGCCTGCTCATTCTTTTGCCTTAGGGTGTACGTTCCCGAGATGTATATCGGAATCTTTAAACGGCATTCGCTCAACTAAGGACTAACACTTTCTTTCCCGCTTTTCTATGTACAAGATTGAATGTGTATTTACATGCGTTAAGTCATTGTAATGTTCTCAATTTAAAATGAACGATACTCAAAAACGAAATGTTGGAAAAATACCTGATTTCAAATATGATTCAGACACTAGTTAAGCATAACAGGCCAAGGTTTTCAAAGATTTTGCCTCCTCCAAACTACCCTTTATATGAAAAAGTTTTGTTATTTTTAAATTTCTCAAAAATGACTCTTGACGATGGTTATTTATATACTATATATCTAGGTCATTTGAATAACTAATAAAATGTATATTTCGTATTTTCTGTGAAATTATAATTGTGAATAAGTTTATATAAATTTATGTATAAGAGATTTGTAGTTACAATTGACTGTTTTAGAAATATTGGTTGTTACACCTCGAACCCTTTCCCAGGTTGAACTGTCTATAAAGTACTTCCGAAAGTATGCACCCCGCTCACACAGTGATTAGTAACAAAACTGATTTGCGATGTGCTTTTTTATTTTTTTCGTGTCGTGCATGCAGCCAAGTGTGTATTACTTAATTTCCGATTATCTATAGTAAACAATTTGTCGTGAGTAACGCAACAAACATGGAAGAGACATCCTTTCTTGAATGCTGTAATATACGAGATATTATGTGAAGCGTTTCTTTTAGGCACTATATACTATACTTACTGCATACGGCACCACAGTTGGTGGGCACTGATGATACTTAACATTACATTATATTTGAGAAGCAAACCTACCAGGCCTAAGTTTAGGGTATCTTCCCGGCATTTGCTAGTTGTGAGGACTAGGAATCCTGGAGAAAACCTCAGTCAGGAAGGACTCTGACGAGACGTGAACCTCTAATGGATAAATTTAGAACAATTTCATTGAAAGTTTCTCTCTAAATTATTACAAAAGCTACATCACCTTCATATTTCACCACTTACATAACCTTTCTGCTTGAATATCGCTACCAGCTTCTCTATTTGTTCCATGATAGGCGTTATTAAACAAAACTGATAGATAAATATTTTACTTTGTTTCGAACAAACCTTACAGGCATTTCAAAAATGTAGGAAGAAGATTATATCTTGTGGAACTGTAATTTCATAAACTGTAATGCATTAATTGAGAACAAAGATGCCAAACTTAATTTTAAGAAAAATGGACAAATAAATAAATAAATAAATAAAATCTGAATATACTATCCCGGCACCTTGGTTACTACACCGGAACATACATTCAAACTTTTCATTTATTCTCACAAACACATTTACATTTTAGATTACATCGAATTTTTTCAGATAAAATAACTCCAAACTACACAATGTCTTCAAAATAATACTAATACTAACAATATAATAACAATATAATAATAAATAAAACATAAATAAAAGAAAGAAGGAAAAATAGAAATTATTAGATTAGAGTAAAGGCGTAAAAACAATTAATTACAATTCTAAATTCTATATTTATCTACACTTGCTGGAAACCAGCTACTATCTACTCCTATATAACTATATTCACTGGAAACCAGCGAAAATGTACTGGTAGCCAGCACAGAGCCTTCTACTAAACCACTAATCATTTTAATAAGTTTATTTATATTTTATTTATAAGTTTCCATAATTAAATTTTTTATAAAGTTAAAGTTATCTGTTTATAACATTCCGTTGTTCTCATAGTAATTATTTAATGTATAGTAGTTCAATATCTTATTTCATTTATTTATATCTTTATTTATACATTTATGTTTATTTTTTATTTATTTACCTTAAAACATTTTATTTAATATCAATATTAGTTTCCAAACACTAAACCTTCTTCCTTCTATCACTAAATATCTACTCACCTTACCCCACAACATTTCACTTCCCTCACATCCTCCACATTATTCTAACACCAACTCTTCCTCCGACTACATAAACTCAAAATTCCCCTGCTATTAATAAAAATAACAAATTCACATCTCCATACATCTAACATCACCATAACTCCATTCACTATCCCTCCCAAACCACATTAAACTACTCCTCTAATAGCAAACCTGCTAGCTCCCCCTCCAAAAATGGACAAAACTAAAGGTAAGCCTAACCCGCATTTTCCTTTCCTACGAAACGCCAAAACGAAATACTTTATCAAGCATAACCACGTGAAATCGCCAGAATAAATTCCATCCCGCACGTTAACCTAATGAGCACTCCGATTATAACTGTCTGGAGTAATAAAGACTGGGGAGTACAAACCCTCAGTGTCTATTTGAACAAGTAACTACGCACTTTAACTTTTGTACTCAAACTCGTGAGTGATGAATGAACGACCAGGGAACGGAGGGGACATCTCGCACCTCGACCCAACGCAGATCTTTCGTGCTTACCACCCCCAGGAGGAACGGTTGAGGTGCAGGAACCGCAGGAGGCTACAGACCGCAGATAGAGACGCACATAGGTCCCTAACGATTCCAAGCTTGATCACCTGGTAACACCGGCGGGCTGCTCAAAGAAGGCTTTCCTCTGTCGGAATCGGGGAGAACTGGATCCACCTGAGGCGGCTGAATGAAGGCTGCCGTCTGGCAGGGCCGAAAACAACTTTCCAACAAGGAAGCATCCGCACCACCTGTTCCACACCGACCGACATTGCATAGCCCTTAAATCCACCTGAAACATGAAAGGGGAAGCAAAATGATCGGAAATGTGGTAGAAAAGAAACCATCTCAGAATTCGCCTTACCAACCACGGAAAACCACGAAAAGCTCATGGTCAAAGTGGCCGGTCCCAGGAATCGAGCTCAGAATTTCCCGAATACGAGCCTCGTACGTCCGCGAAACCATCTCGTCGTTGAGTGATATGAGAAATCCTGGAAAAAAAATGCGGATCTTGTGCTCTTACAAATGCAATATATGCATTAAACACATAATTATATTCCACATAACAATAGAAGTTATTTTGGGAAAACAAATATATCACTAATCTGTGGGCATGCTCACAGAATTGAGATTACTTATACTCCGTCAAAGCTACGGAGTGTTCAGTTAGTTGAAGCATTCGCCCGGCAAGATTAAATGCCACAGCTCGTTATGTCGGCAGTCATTCTCATTTCAGACGCTATGTTTGGCTTAGTGAACACACTTTCTCAGAACGATTTGTCGCAAGAGTAATTATGTTGGTACTGCTCTAAACCGGTTTACACCATCTTGCATACAAAGTATGCAGTTACCGAGGTCGCGGGTTCAAACCCGGCGGAGGGCGATGGATATTTTCGGACGTAAAAATTCTTAGCATGGCTTCCTTCGGAAGGGAAGTAAAGCCGATGGTCCCGTGTCGTAGTAGATTTACGGCACGTAAAAGAACCTCAAGCCTGATAAAGAGGCCTCTGAGCAAATTTAGCGGTCTTTCACGCCCAATATAGAATGGGACGCTAAGGACGACAGCAGTTAAAGAGCGTCCATAAATAAAACTCCATTTCATTTATCACTAATAGTATTGGAAATGTAGAATCAGACTGAGAAACTCAACACTATAACCGGGATTTGGACCAAGGATCTTGGGCTTTTCGTGCTGCTGCTCTAACCAACTGAGCTACCATGGCAATATGCCGAGACGACGTTAAATTCTCCAACTGACTCACGCTTTCCCTGTAGACCACAAGGTATTCTAAAATTAATTTTGAGATGGCGACAATTCCCTACGTGCTTCAGGTCCCGCGCTACATAGTTAGCAAGTATTATCATGCAATGGTAGCTCATTGGTCAGAGCTGCTGCAGGGAAAGCCGAAGATTCGTGGTTCAAATCTCGGCCAAGGAAATTGAATTTTACAATGTATTCTAACTTTCCAACTTTAGCCTACACGCGGTATGTGTGAAAGAACATTCAATTAACACTAAAGGTATTGTTTTTATTTGTAGGTAAAGGTATGATTTTAAATATATGAACACGAAGTTCTCAGCTCATGGGAATGAACTGTACAGTCGGTGCAAAGCAGGAACACGAACTTCATACTTCCTGTGAGTATTTTAAAATTAAATGCTTGCTGTTGTTATGTTTAATCCTAAGAGTAAAATCACCCAGATTTACATCTGTCTCCCATTCTGGACGAACGTGTGCGTGGGCCGTGAATGTGGTAGTGCAAGAACCAATGCAATTCTCGCTAAGCTTTTGCAGCTACGTAGTTCCCAACGGCAGCAATGCAAATTATGTCCAGACTTTATTTGGTTTATTAGAGCCACATTCAGCAGCCGATGTCCAGAGTGGCTGTGCTTTCTGCCGTCTCTTGCAGTCGAGAATTCTATAAATATAACACGTCCGGCTGCTGGGTGAAGAGAGAGAGAGACAGAGATTTACTTCAAGCTGAGCAAAACTTGAAAAATTTATGCCATGATCAAGATCGAACCACGTATCTTCAAAATCCTTCCGCTTTAACACGGAGAGAAACTGAAATTCTGTCATGTTAAAGTCATCTCAGTAAATCTTAGATGTGTTAAACTACAGACGACTTCTATTACTGCAAGAACTTTTATTTTCTGCCTTTGCAGTTAACCACAATCAACACAAGCTTAATTAATGCTTAATAATTCTTCATTCACACTGACCTTGTGCACATTAAAGCTGGAAAGTTGAGTCGGGTTTGATTCAAACCGCAGATGTTAGGGTTTGGTGTCGATGCTCTACCGCTGAGCTACCTGAAAAGGGATTCCGAACGTCTTTGTTCTCCGTAGAGGTGAGAAAGGTGGTTATTCTTCAGGAACACGTCCGACCGCTCTTGTTCCAATAAATATCCCTGTAATCAACTGCACGTAAAAGTTTTGTGATCATGATGAGGGTAAAAAAAGGTTAACGTCCGGACGAACGGATGGGGCACATGAAACCGGAGTAGAGCACTGCACGCAGGCCAGTCGGCCCTTTGGGCTTCTACCAGTGACCTCTGAGAGGGAGGGGTGAGGGTGGAGACCCGAAGAGCGACCAGCTCCAGATGACGACGGGCGCAAGCACAGACGGAGTCCCTAATGTTTCCAGATTGAACGCATCCGACGCCGCCCGACCTACCCACAATCCACCGACTCCGGCAGGCTCCGGGGCGGAGCCCACTCTGAGGAGAGACCTAACTCACCTGTCCCCACAGCGACGTCAGAGAAGAAATCTCTACAGAATGCACAGCCACCGCCCAGCCGCAACCCGCCGAACACCACCGCCTGGTCCTACAGCCCTGAAACAGATGACAAGGAAGATGATGGGTACAGGAAATGAGAGGGAGGAGAGTCGGGGTAGAAGATGAACCACCCCAGCATTAGTCTGTCGACCCGGGGAAGCCACGAAAAACCCATGGGCTAAGTCGGCGGGATAGAATCTGGGACCTCCCAAATGCGGGCCAAGACCACATGAGTACGCGGTAATCATTCGGTGTTATTACTTTATAATTTGAAGTATCTGTTACTCTGATTCTTTTGTAATCCGGAGTACTGGTAATTTCTACGTTGATTACGCTTGATTTTAAGTTTACATTTCGCAAGCTCTTGTGAGAGGGGGATAGATGTCATCCATCTATGTGGTGATTCAATTCTACAAATGGTGAATGAACACTTAATTCTTTTAAGAATGAGCACTTGCTTCAGCAGAGAAACATCATTTGCTCTTATAATTTTATTTCACAAGTCCCTGTGTCGCCGCTATGTTTTTTATTTTGCATAAATAATTAATTCCGCTGGAATGAACACAGATACACTAAATGCTAAACTGCGGCCGAGTCAGACATGCGTGTGTGTGGTCAGTTACACAGACATGTTGTGATGTAACATGAACGTAAATTACGATTTGCATAAAAACCCTAAATCGTGGCCAAACGACGCGCTTAAGGAAGAGAAAGCACCTAACATATAATGCAGATGACTTGCTGTTTTAGCATACACTTTAATAACATCTGGGTTGCGAGTGTGAATTATATAGCAATGTAAATTATGGAAACCTTTTTTTCCGCGGAAATCACCGTTTATAGGCCAAAACATTCATTTACCCTTGTAGATAGAATCACGTCCTAAGAGATGACATTTACCTCTTCCATATGGCTCCCGGGTTTGCTTCCTGTTCATTGTCCAGTCCCATAGTAGCATTCACAACCACTGGTGTGGGGTATACGACAGAGGGGGACATCTCGCGCATTGCGACCCACCATCCCCAGAAAGAAGGAATGAAGTGAAGGCTACGTTATAGGCCGCATCACAGAGACACGCGGAAGCCTCTAAAAGTTCCTGGTTCGAAGATCCGTCCCACTACTGGAGGTGATCATTACCTTCAGCAAGCAACCGCGCCATCCGTCCTGCACCGCCATACGTCACGAAATCTAGAAGCATAAGAAGGCAGCGGAAGGAAAGGAAAATGATGGGAAGGAAATCGCTAAATGAGAAACCACCCCAGCATTCGCATACCCACCAAGGAAAACCTCGAAATACCCAAGGTCAGAGTGGACCGTGGGTGGGAATGGAACCCGGGACCTCCCGAATGCAGCCTCACACATTACCTTGGAGCCATCCCGCTCGGCAGCACCCCTGGTAACTCTGATATACACCCTAGGCAGCAAATATCTTGAAAGATAGTTAACGAATTTTGCTAATTTGATGTTTTGGGTGTGCAAGCTCAGGGCGAAGAGTTTGGAGATGCAAATCGCGTCTTCTTACAATAACGAAGGACGGTTTGCTTCAACCGCCTCTTTGCCTGTAATTTGGGAACGTGTTTATCTCATTAGTGCTTTCGTGTTTTGGGTTCGTTCACCCCTCACTACAATAGTAGCACTCCAACTGTTGTTTTAAATTGGTGCTAACGGCGAGATTCACAACGAGGCCAATTTGCAAACACGTTCCTTGGATTATCTTCCATTAGAGAATTGAAAACAGTGGCGTACATTCCCGATGGAGAAGTTTACCGTAGCGCTGCTAATAACCGCTCTGCGATTGTGTCCGACTTTGCGTTCAACCGCAAACTGTATTCAAATCACTGAAGACGCCTGCAATCTCGCTCCCCTGGAGACAGAGTTTGCAACTAAAATGTACTCCACCCTTCGTTATCGAGCGTGATGGCCCAGACGTCAATGCCTGTGACCCACATTCGGGAGGTTCCAGGTTCGATCCCTGGCGACGGCCACCTTGACCCATGGGTTTTTCGTGGCGAATGCTGGGGTGGTTTATTCTCTGCCACAATTTCCTTTTCGTCATTTCCCCTTCATTCCATTTCCTTCTAGGTTTCGTGGGGTATAGCGGTGCCGGACAGATGGCGCGGAATGCATGCTCACTGGAAAGAATATTTCCCATAGACACCAGAGGGCTGTTCGACTGGTAGATCTTTCAACACCCTCTCTCGGCGGCTTTAGCAGTGTGACGGATCTACGAGTTTGGAATTATTGGGGACATCCGCGCGTCTCTGTGGCCTGTCTGACTACGGTCTATAGCCACCTGTGTGGTTTCTCCACTTCATCCATTCCTCCTAGGGGGTGGTAGGCACATAGACCTATGTAGGTCGCGGTGCACGAGATGTCCCCCTCAGTTCAACTACCTGCACCTATCCTTTGTTCAACTTTACAGTGGTGTTTATTCAGTCTATTGTGAATTCTACAAAACTGCAAAGAAATGATTCCATTGCTTCACAAGAGAATCTTAGTATACAGGGTGGACTGTTTAAGTTGAGACTGTACAACATCTCCAAAACTAAGCGCTGTAGAAAGTAATGTCTTGAATAAAAGTTGCTTTATATTATGGGGGAAGGTAAATGTCATTAGTCGTGTTTTGTTTGGAGGATGTTATGAAGTCATTTTAGGGTCAATTTAAAGTGCTTACCTCCATGATGACCTCTGAATCAGGGGAACATGTGAAAATCCCTTGGGAAAAGATCTGGTGAATATGGAGGATGCGAGAAAACTTCCCAGTTGAATCTTCAGAGCTCCGCCTGGTCAAGATTCAACTTGGAAGTTTTCTGGTATGCTCTGTATTCACCAGAGCTTCTCCCAAGTGATTTTCACATGTTCCTGCAACTCAAAGGTAAGCATTTTTAACACCGATGATGAAGTCAAATCAGTGAACAGCTGGTTGCGAGCACAGGACCCGACGTGGTACAACACTGGCTTGGAAAAACTTGTGTCACGTCCCCAAAATGCTTGGAAAAACATGTTGACTATGTAGAAAAGTAACAGAAGGATTGTACAATATAAATAAAATTAATTCAACATGATCAATTGTGTGTAATGTTTTTTTATAAAATAGGGAAAGTTACTTATTGCACGACCCTCGTAATAACGGTCAGAATATATTTAAAAGACCTGCAATTAAGTTCACATAAAGAAATAGGATTTAGTTAAGCTGTTTAAAGTATTCTAGTTTTCCGGGATTTATGTGGACTTTAAAACGGCTCAATACAAAGGCTAATAACTACGTATTGAAGATCAAAGGTTTTAATTTTTTTGATTGCTGTTGACGACAACAAAGAAAGAAAAACTGACCTCAAAGACTCCAAAGCTTGGGGAACAATTGGCAGCAAACTACGGCCGTCTCCCCTTCCAATAATTTCATCGAAAGTTTTGACTGACAGGTGTGAAAAAGGCCTCTAAAATGAAGCATATCTGGCATAGAATGCGAAAGCAGACACATAAGTCCCTTTTTAAAAAGGGTTACAAAATCTGACAGCTTTGGCAAGGGTGGAATTGCTTTCCCTTTTTTCTCTTCCATCAACAATTAATCTGCTGAATGATATCAGGACTCTAATAGCTTAAACACGTGTGTTTATTTGGAACTGACGGAGACTTTCCCTAAAACAGTTTTATAATCCGTGATTTAGTTTATTTCTGATTTTGAAGCAAAAACATGTCGGTACCTGTGAACCTCACAACTCAGCGTTGTAGGAAAGGGGCTAGATGAGCGTGCTAAATATGTGTGATTTTAAGGATTTTTTAAGTTGTCCTAAATACCAGAACAAAGACAGAAAATTTTGTGAACGCACTTGAAATGTGAGGCTATGTGTATGCTTATGATTATGTGATATCTGAATAATGGCTCAGCAGGTAAAGACGGTTTTGAAGTAAGTTCCGTTATAAAGTAAAGTAACATCTACTATTTTGGGTAATTATCTTTTTATCCCATTTGCATATAGTTTTCGCAAACCTTTAAATTCTTATTATGGCGTATAATAAATTTTAGTGGCTTCTCCTCTAGGACTTCGCCGCCAGTCTATTATGTGCTCTTTATGACATGAATTTTTTCTGTATCTAAGGGAATTGAAACTGGTGCTCCGATTTTCGTCCCAGAGTAGCTGAAGCAAAACAGTTCTTATTCTGATGTTCGTGCATGTGTCGTGAATATCGCCTAGGTGATTACCGCAGCTCCATTACTCTCCTCTTTATAGGAGTTACAACCCCAAGGACTTACAAGCCAATGGCTTGGGTCACTAGCGTGTCGAGGAGCACGCAAACTCTGGAACCTAGCACATCTAGGATGGGTGATCAGTCCAATGCTCTGTGTCAGTAGCCTGTCGAGAATCAAGCGAACTCTGGATCGTAGCATATCCAGGATGGATGATCAGCCCAATGCCTTTGGTCAGTAGCCTGTCGAGGAGCACGCAAACTCTGGAACATAGCACATCTAGGATGCGTGATCAGTCCAATGCCCTGTGTCAGTAGCCTGTCGAGGAGCAAGTAAACTCTGGAACATAGCACATCTAGGATGGGTGATCAGCCCGATGCCTTGAGTCAGTAGCCTGTCGAGGAGCAAGTAAACTCTGGAACATAGCACATCTAGGATGGGTGATCAGCCCGAAGCCTTGAGTCAGTAGCCTGTCGAGGAACAAGTAAACTCTGGAACATAGCACATCTAGGATGGGTGATCAGCCCGATGCCTTGAGTCAGTAGCCTGTAGAGGAGCAAGTAAACTCTGGAACATAGCACAACTAGGATGGGTGATCAGCCCGATGCCTTGAGTCAGTAGCCTGTCGAGGAGCAAGTAAACTCTGGAACATAGCACATCTAGGATGGGTGATCAGGTCAATGCCTTGAGTCAGTAGCCTGTCGAGGAGCAAGTAAACTCTGGAACATAGCACATCTAGGATGGGTGATCAGCCCGATGCCTTGAGTCAGTAGCCTGTCGAGGAGCAAGTAAACTCTGGAACATAGCACATCTAGGATGGGTGATCAGCCCAATGCCTTGAGTCAGTAGCCTGTCGAGGAGCAAGTAAACTCTGGAACATAGCACATCTAGGATGCGTGATCAGATCAATACATTGAGTCAGTAGCCTGTCGAGGAGCAAGTAAACTCTGGAACATAGCACATCTAGGATGGGTGATCAGATCAATGCCTTCAGTCAGTAGCCTGTCGAGGAGCAAGTAAACTTTGTAACATAGCACATCTAGGATGGGTGATCAGATCAATGCCTTGAGTCAGTAGCCTGTCGAGGAGCAAGTAAACTCTGGAACATAGCACATCTAGGATGGCTGATCAGCCCGATGCCTTGAGTCAGTAGCCTGTCGAGGAGCAAGTAAACTCTGGAACATAGCACATCTAGGATGGGTGATCAGATCAATGCCTTCAGTCAGTAGCCTGTCGAGGAGCAAGTAAACTTTGTAACATAGCACATCTAGGATGGGTGATCAGATCAATGCCTTGAGTCAGTAGCCTGTCGAGGAGCAAGTAAACTCTGGAACATAGCACATCTAGGATGGGTGATCAGCCCGATGCCTTGAGTCAGTAGCCTGTCGAGGAGCAAGTAAACTCTGGAACATAGCACATCTAGGATGGTTGATCAGCCCAATGCCTTGAGTCAGTATCCTGTCGAGGAGCAAGTAAACTCTGGAACATAGCACCTCTAGGATGGGTGATCAGCCCGATGCCTTGAGTCAGTAGCCTGTCGAGGAGCAAGTAAACTCTGGAACATAGCACAACTAGGATGGGTGATCAGCCCGATGCCTTGAGTCAGTAGCCTGTCGAGGAGCAAGTAAACTCTGGAACATAGCACATCTAGGATGGGTGATCAGGTCAATGCCTTGAGTCAGTAGCCTGTCGATGAGCAAGTAAACTCTGGAACATAGCACATCTAGGATGGGTGATCAGCCCGATGCCTTGAGTCAGTAGCCTGTCGAGGAGCAAGTAAACTCTGGAACATAGCACATCTAGGATGGGTGATCAGCCCAGTGCCTTGAGTCAGTAGCCTGTCGAGGAGCAAGTAAACTTTGTAACATAGCACATCCAGGATGGGTGATCAGATCAATGTCTTGAGTCTGTGGCCTGTCAAGGAGCAAGCAAACTCTGGATCATAGCACATCCAGGATGGGTGATTCAGACCAATGCCTTGAGTCAGTAGCCTGTCGAGGAGTAAGCAAACTCTGGAACATAGCACATCCAGGATGGGTGATTCAGACCAATGTCTTAAGTCAGTGGCCTTTCAAGGAGCAAGCAAACTCTGGATCATAGCACATCCAGGATGGGTGATTCAGACCAATGCCTTGAGTCAGTAGCGTGTCGAGGAGTGAGCAAACTCTGGATCCTAGCATATCCAGGATGGGTGATTCAGACCAATGCTTGAGTCAGTAACTTGTCGAGGAGCAAGCAAACTCTGGATCATAGCACGTCCAGGATGGGCGATTAGACCAATGCCTTGTGTCAGTAGCCTGTCGAGGAGCAAGCAAACTCTGGAACATAGCACATCCGGGATGGGTGATCAGACCAATGCTTGAGTCAGTAACCTGTCGAGGAGCAAGCAAACTCTGGATCATAGAACATCCAGGTTGGGTGACTAAGACCAATGCCTGGGTCAGTGGCCTGTCGAGGAGCTAGCAAACTCTGGATCATAGCATATCCAGGATGGGTGATTCAGACCAATGCTTGAGTCAGTAACCTGTCCAGGAGCAAGGAAACTCTGGATCATAACACATCCAGGATAGATGATCAACCCAATACCTGGTATGGTGGTGAAGAAGAAAGAAGCGAAATGTAGTGATGTAAAGGATGATAGGAAGGTTCACGGATCAAATTATCCAATCTAGCATTTATCCAGAAACCGAGGAAATCCTCGAAAAAACCTTCGGTCAGATTGATCGGCCTCAGTGGTTTGAATCTGAGACCTCCCGAATGCAGGCCGCAGACGTGACCGTCTGAGCCATCCCTCTCGGTGCTGACTTTCTATATAGAAAATTAAACTCCAGTGACAGCTACACGTTTCCTTAACGGACTGGCGACGGAAGTCTGCAAAGGGGTCCTAGAAAACGTATGCTATGCTAAGTCAAATGTTCCGAAAAGCACTGATAACTGGTAGAAACATAGTGTAAGGTTTTAAAAATTGTATAAAGAAATACAGTATAGAAAAATATGTTAGATGTTAGATGGTCTATTTGCCAAAAAACACAAAAGCTGTATACGAGTAGCAACCTCAGAGAATAACATTAAATACAAATAAGACATAAAGCATACTTTTACTATTATGTAACTCAGCACTATTATACAGTGGACTGAAAAACAGTGAAGAGCTAACCTTTCTTTTAAACACTAACAATTCCAGCGCTTTAACATGACCTGGAATATTATTAAACACATTAGATACGTTATTTCAAAAGAATTTTGAAATCTTATATACTTACCTTTTTGAATGTAAATTTTCTGTGAAATAGTTAGGAATTAAGGAATCATATACATCTTAACAAATTGAGAAGTTCATAACAAACAAGGATGTCGTAGAATACCCAAATTAATAAATAACAGTTTGTAACGTGTGCTGGGGATGCACCACAGTAAGTCCAATGGCTTTCTTTTGAACTGTAAATATGTTGTTTTCTGAAGCATAGTTGCCCCAAAGTAGAGTACCGTAACTCATAAGCCTATACAAGAATTTTGAATGAAATATGAATGTGCCAACACACACAAGGTCCGAGCGGGTAGTTGAGTAGTAGTTGGGAGTTTATTGCAAAACGGACCTTACTTTAAAAATCCGATGTGATGTATTCACATGGCTTTTTCTGCCTCTATCATTTATTAGAGGGTACACAAATTATTCCTATTAGTTTCCTATCTACTTCATTGTAACTGAGATTACCTTTCCGGAAATGGCTGCATTATACATTTCTTTATAAATACAAATGGAATAGCGGTAGTCATATGTTTTAGAACCGGACACTATATACTGGCCTTAAAATTCCATAATATTTCCATGACATCAAGAGGAACAGCTGAAAATCTACAAGACTTATAGGAAGGATTAAATATTGATCAATTCGAACCATTAGTAGCCGATATCTTGGAAATGGCTGATGAGCCAAAAAAGTTATTCAAAATAAATTGTGTTCTAAATAGATCTACATTTGTTGTATAGTACGGTTTCGTCTATCGCTTAACGTTTACCAGTTGTACAAAATTCCTTCCGAATGAAGAGGCCTCCGCTGGCTATTGTAGAAAATTCAATATATACATTTTATTTGTCACATAAATATCTTATAATATTTTAATCAAAATCGTCGAGCCATTTTTGTAGAAAATAAAACATTTTCAAAACCTTTTTATGTAAGGGTTAGTTGCGGCTGGGGGATTTTCTTGAAAATCTTTGTGTCACATCTATGGAAGATACTGGATTTAAATCCCGAGTTTGGTATCTATCCGACCTTTCGTTTTTGAGTTACACTGTTTTCTCTCTCTCTCTCTTTCACACTCACACACACACACCCTTTTGTGAGCGGGCTTTTTTGGGTTAAGGGGCCCTCAAAACATTTTTCCGGTGAAATACAATCTTCCCCTACTTACTATACGTAGTGGAGAAGGTAAGCATACCCCTCTTATTATAGGAGTAGTTACTGCTGCTCATCAGCTGAAAGACAACACCCGGCTGATTACTAAGGTTTTTACAATATGTGATGACCAACGATGACGCTTTTGGGGGGTGCATATCCATGCAAATACTGTAAACAGTTCGTATCTACATTGTCCGCCACGATTAGAAGCTACTGTGCTGGTATTCATTAGCCACGATAGTGTTTTTTGATCCACTCCCTGTTCATGCTGTGTTGGTGAAAAGTTTAGTTTTCTGCATTCATTGCTGGTACCTGCGTGTGATGTCTGTTTTACGGCACGTATATTGTTACATGCTAGGATGAGGGCCAAAAGGTTCCCGGCAAATTACTAAATTTTGATCACCCCAACACGTGCATGGGGAAATGTAGCTCATAAACGGCGAGAGGACCGGGACCTTGGTGTCTACATTCAGAAGAAGGCGTGAGGTTTTTTGATAAAATACAACAATATATTACATAGCACACATTACCTGTAATTTATTGATAAAACACTTAGCGGCTCTACCTTACACTTAGGGAAACAAAGGATGAGGGGAGATGCCTCACAAACGAGAACTGGCCACACGCAACTGGCTGGCGTCATCCCGGGCGAGATTCAAATAAAACCTTCTCTCTCTGGCGTGTTCCGCACCAAAGGAGAAGGCTCATTCAGCCGTAAGAATTAATCAGTCACCCAATAATGCTGTCGACAATGCGACACAATAATGCGTCTGGTATGACAATGCTTACTGATACGCCACAATTTGCATGGACTATATTAAATCCTCTAAACGTTTGATGTATTTACTGTTGCAGACGGAATATAATCACATATGATGGTTGAGATTTGCCAATTAAAACTTAACTGGATCCTTACTTCCTTTTTGTTTGTTAATATTTACTTACGACTTAATCATGCAGCAGCCGAGTGAGGTGAAAGTTATTGATTTAAGGTCAACAACCACGCGTGGTGACCACGATCGCCAGCAACCGCGCGAGATAGTTCCGCGGTGACGTGTGAGGCTTGCATTAGGGTGGTCCGCGGTTATAATCTCACCATCGCCGACCTCCCTGAATAAGGGTTTTTCCAGGTCTTCCTCAGTCGTCATCCCTGGCAAATGTTTGGGGAGGTAGGAACGTTTTCTTCCCAAAATTCCTTTGTCAAATATCACCTCATTGCATGCATCATCAGTGTCCACCGCCTGTGTTGCCATAATAAGAGCGGGCGTTAAACACTACTAAAAGAAGTATGCCACTAAGATTAATGTTGGTGACCTTACTACGTAACCAACGTGTGATAATAATTTTTAGCGATGGGACGATACCACTATTTCTCGATACTCGATACCAATACTGATTTTAAATATTTAAATACCCAACACTTTTGTTCCTGTTTGACATTCTCCAGTTGGCAGCAATTTTTTTATCTTGATAATGCTACAGGTTTTGTATCCCCTATTGCTATGTAAGGGCCATAATAATAACAATAATAATGTCCTTGCTTCAGTTTATATGTAACTCTATTTTGTGCCGAAAACATTCTACTAAAGGGTTTTCTATCCATATTACGGAAGTAAGTGGTACAGTATACCTGTAAGCCACGCTCGTGACCCGAGTTTGAGTTGATCAACACAAACTAACAGATGGAAGGAAAGAGCAAATGTTTCCATGGGATATATTATCTCACGTCTTAAGTTCTGATTTGTTTCTGCTGGATTCAGAGATGTTGGTCACCGGAGTAGGAGTGAGTCACCAGGCTATTGCAGAAACTTGATTTAGTGCATTAGCTAAACCAGCTTCATTCACAACTCAGTTAACGCTGCATGTTACACAAGTATCCCTTCCACTTCCCCCATTGTTTTGGATGTTTACATGTACACACAAGAGACTTATGAAATATTACATCGATTCACCCACAGGAAACGCAGTCAAGGTCTATCAAGAACTATTATAATCCAGAAACTCTTTGGGGACACGTACGAGGCAATAACCTACTCCTTTCATTCCCTAACTAGCATAAAATTAAAAACGACAACCTTCAGTAATGCAAAACCTAAAAGTATCGAAGATTTTTCTCAATACATACTTCGATACCACCGAGTATCGACGGTATCGAGGTCCCATTCCTAATAATTTTATTTTCGCATAAGTACTACCCATTTCTATTACCGAGCCGGATGGCTCAGATGGCAAGTCTATGGCCGGCATTCGGGAGGTTCCGGGTTCGATTACGGCGACTGCCTACTCTGGCCTATGGAATTTTCGTGATTTCCCAGGGACAACAGGCAAATACTGGGGTGATTCATCTTCTACCACTACTCTCCTTCTTCTCATTTCCTGTACCCATCATCTTTCTTGTCATCTGTTTCAGGGTTGTAGGACCAGGCGACCGTTTTCGATTGGACGGGACGGTGGCTGTGCGTTCTGTAGAGGTTTCTTCTCTGTCGTCGCTGCGGCGATTGCTCAGTTAGGTCTCTCCTCCGAGTGGGCTCCACTCCGGGGGGATTGCCGGAGTTTCGTTAGCTTGTAGGACCCGGGTGAGGGCTGTGCGTTCTGTAGAGGTTTCTTCTCTGCCGTCACTGCGGCGATTGCTAGGTTATGCCTCTCCTCCGAGTGGGCCCCGCCCCGGAGGGATTGCCGGAGGTTTGGTGGCTTGTAGGTCCCGGGCGAGGGCTGTGCGTTCTGTAGAGATTTCTTCTCTTGCTCAGTTAGGTCTCTCCTCCGAGTGGGCTCCGCCCCGGGGGGACTGCCGGAGGTTCGGTGCCTTGTAGGTCCCGGGCGAGGGCTGTGCGTTCTGTAGAGATTTCTTCTCTTGCTCAGTTAGGTCTCTCCTCCGAGTGGGCCCCGCCCCGGAGGGATTGCCGGAGGTTTGGTGGCTTGTAGGTCCCGGGCTAGGGCTGTGCGTTCTGTAGAGATTTCTTCTCTTGCTCAGTTAGGTCTCTCCTCTGAGTGGGCCCCGCCCCGGAGGGATTGCCGGAGGTTTGGTGGCTTGTAGGTCCCGGGTGAGGGCTGTGCGTTCTGTAGAGGTTTCTTCTCTGCCGTCGCTGCGGCGATTGCTAGGTTATGTCTCTCCTCCGAGTGGGCCCCGCCCCGGAGGGATTGCCGGAGGTTCGGTGCCTTGTAGGTCCTGGGCGAGGGCTGTGCGTTCTGTAGAGATTTCTTCTTTTGCTCAGTTAGGTCTCTCCTCCGAGTACTTCAAAAAGTCTGCGCGCGCATGTGTGTATGCATGACTCTTCTCTTGGTATTTAGGTCTTCCGAAGTTAAAACACGAAGATTTTCAAGAAAATATCCCAACCCTTTACTACCCTTTACAGGAAAAAATACTTTTTTTATATTTTCTCTAAAACAGCTATAACGGCTTTACTAGGCAAACAAAACGCTAAATTTTCTGGGAACATCTTGTGAAGTCCTCTTCACTGAGAGGGAATTTAGTATAATTTTGTACAATTATATTTTAAATAATATTCTCTTCTGGAATCAGCCATTTCAGAATATTCATTGTTATTGGTTTGAGTTTCTGCATTCATTTGTCACTTTTTGAGGTTCTGTCACATTCACTTGTTTTTCCCAATATCTTGGAAATTGTGTGGAGTTACAAGTCCCACATAAGCGACCCGCTTTTAATCACTTGACTATTTCTTCGGTTTCCCCTACCCTCCTTGTTGCTACAGGGTCATCAATTAAGCGTCAATGCTGCTAGCGGCACTTGGGTCGCGGGAGTGCGCCACTCGCCTGCTGACACTTCATCCCCGCGCGAACCGTGTTATTCATCGAACGGAAGAGGCCAATTACTACCATTATTATTTTGCAAATTACAATATTTAATGTCACTTACATTAATTAAATTTTCAAATGTGATATTGGAAACGTTCTCCTTTTGCTCAAAAGCAGGCACTGCACCGTCTTAACAGATTATGATGGACTAATGCAGCTCTTCTTGGAAAATGTTGGCCATTTCCTTCCGTATATTACTTTGCAGTTCTTGTAATGTTAGGGGATTTTGGTTAACCATTTTGTTTTTTAAATTGCCCCACAAGCAAAACATCGCAGGGCGTGAGCTCTAGGGTTCGAGAGGGCACTCCCCTACACTGATCACTCCGTCAGCAAAGACGTCAGCAATTGTATGCAAAGAAGACCGAGATGTATGACCTGTAGCCCCGTCTTGTTGAAATACGACGTGCATTTGCTCATCTGTCAATAGAGGGAAAAACTGCTCCAAAATTAAGGCTTGGTCCCATGCAGCATTAGTTGCTTCGTTAATAAAATAGGGCCAATTATTCTAGCCGCACTCACAGCGCACCAATCACCGAAGTTAGGATCATGTAGTGGAGTTTGAGGGAAGCGACGCAACAGCGGGGACTGGAGTCTCGGCAGGGAAGCGGTCCGCGACCGCGACCCAGTGCCGTTAACAGCGTCGCCGCTTTATCTCATGGCACCGTACAACAAAATATGCAATGAAAGTATTTCTCTAGACGTTTATCTCGATTAACATGAACTAGATAGAAAAATAATCTTTCATAACAATGGTTTGCAGAAGATATAGAATAAACGATATGGGTAGAAAAAGTCATGTGAATGTAACACTTAAGATATTTTTACATGACTGCTTTAATGTCATTGAAAATGAGTACATAATTAAAGCGTTATAAGTGGAAGCCGTAGCAATAGGATGAATCAGGATTATTATTGTCAGCAAGCTTAGATATTTTAACCAGTTGGTTTCACGTTATCTACACTCAAACCATGCGGCAATTCAAAGAATGTATACAACAGCAGCCATGAGTCACCGTCGGGCAGGTAAACACGGTGTGGCGAGTGCTGTCTGTAAACGCCAAAAGACTATATGAGGGATGGATGTGGTTTGTAACCTGCGACGTCACTTAGCAAAGTTTAGTAACCAGTTGTACCGGGAAATCGTTGGTCCTCTTGGTTGATGCCCTCTACTGCAGTGTTCTGGTCTCCGGCTACCTCTGCTCAGCGGCCGATGATTTCTCCGTTCCTAATAAATTACCTATCTAACTAATTTCACTAATCTCCGGGCTTTCGTAGGTGAGGCAAATCAAAATACACTGCATTTCCCTTAAAATGTGGTTTATTTCCAACAACATACTTATGGGCGGCTAGCATTTCCCATCTGTAACAATTCCCATCAATAATAATAAATTAGAAGCCTAATCTAACTGCACACGCTCCCCATCCGTATGCACACACGTGCGTCCGTCGTCCAGAGAGTATCACTGTGTGTCGACGAGGTTCTATAAGAGTGAAAATCTGGGGCTTTCTTCCCCCTTTTATACCCAAACCTAGTGACGCTCACCTTCACGCCTTAGAATGTAACGTCATTTCTAATTGGTCCTCAGACCAGTTACCTTATTATGTATGAAAATATTCTGCTCCAAAACCTTTCCCACACGCGTCCCAGTGACGCATCCGGAAGAAAATTCTGTCTCTTTCTATTTCTTGTTATTGCTTCAAGTTCCTTGCTCATTAACTTGGTGAAAGGTGGTGGGTTCAACGTAGAATTACCTTTTACCTCGAATTAGCTAGCTCGCCCTTCCCTTACTTATCTAAGTTACAATCTGTTTGTACATTTCTTGGCTGCTATATTTCTAACATATTTCTTGCTGATTTAAATTATTATGTACAATTCTTGTTTGATATTGATTTATGTGTCTATGTGTGTGTATATATATATATATATGTGTGTGTGTGTGTGTGTGTGGTATATCCCCTTTCACATTCAATTTTTCGTTTCCTTTCGCTCTGGAAGTTTCTATGCATGAATATTAGCAAGTGTTAAAAATACATGTTGCATAACATTGTTGTAGTTGTATGTAGGATTTCTTGGAACCAATGGTACCCGCCGTGCTGGTAAGAGGCGATCAGGAAAGCAATCGACCGCACTGGAGATGTTCTCTGTCAAGCGGACTCCAGAGGTTGTACGTCTTGAATAACAGGCAAGTGGAGAGTTAGCAAAATGAGATGAGGAGGAAACTATCGGCTTTAATCCTGTGTATGTTAATTAGACAGACGTGTGAACTCTAAGTCTTTGATCTGTAATGGCAGATTACTTGCCAACAAGCAACCATCACCCCATTCGCACTATAACGCTGAAGGAAGCTGTGGACCCAGATTTCATTTCGCCTTGCTCTCTCTGTCAATGACCATCAAAGACCGGGATCAGACCTTCGAGCTTATACAAGCGTAATCAAGATCGGGACCGAAGGGGAAGTACAGTCCTCGCCAAGACATCGTGGGGGGAAAGTACATTCTGTGTCGCGTTTTATAACCTGCTTAGCCTTAGTCATTTTCTCGGGATGGGACGATGCGATTATTTCTCGATACATGATACAAATACTGTCTTTTACACACCTGTGTTCGCCCCTCACTTTATAACGTCTAAAAGCAATAGCTTGTTCACTGGATCATGTCATTAGTGTGTAAATAGTTTGTAATCGACCACACTATGATACGTTGATTAATTATATGTGACATAATTGAACTATAATGACATCTATAATACTTCAGCAACTCGCTCGCAGCTCGCCTATGCCTTTCGACACCTTCAAAGCAGCAGTGCACTGGATTCATTCCCAGATAAACAATGAAATATGTACATCTAAATTAAAATAAATTCTGTTCATTATAATTTAATATGTCTTGTTTTCACGTTACCTAAAAAGATGAATAAGTACGGTATGGGCTCGGCAGATGTCCAAGTGCTGTGAGCATTTAATTATACATAATTAACAAGGTAAGATCCTTTTGTAAAAACTCAAAGTTTTGAAATTATAACGTAGTCGATCAAAAACAGTCGTATGCAGCAAGACTATAATGGTAATTAAGACGCTTGTATGAAAACTATGAAACTCGCGTCTTAACAATGTCGCAGTTCTCAATGGCTTGTGTTATCTTATTTGTTGGGCGCTTATTGTTTAATTATTTTTTTAAATTTGGTTTCTTTGCCCTCCGGCTAGCTATTATAACTCAGTCGAGCACGTGTGACTAAACAGGATGTGTAAACGGAAAGGAGTTGTTGCTAAAAGATAACACTGATAAAAAAATGAATCTAGACTTTCATTGCCGTCACACTTAATTAATAATTGACATATTTAATCTTTATACACGCCTGACTGAAACTGTGATATTTCTGAATGTAACTACAGTCGTTTTAGTTGCCGCGCACCAATTACTTCGCGTACTTTACATTTTTGTAACTAACTCTGCGACGTGCACCTCGTGAGAGATTCTTCAAAACTGTGCGACACTTGCTTATGGCTCGAGAATATATACTCCTTCGCCTCGAATTGCCTAAACATTATAATATAGTTGCTATTGGTTACCAAATTGCGCCCACTTTAGCGTCTCTTTTGGTCAGCCAATCACTACTAACATATATGCTCTAGGGAAGATATTCCCTCCATTTCTAAAAAAGGCACGCTACCCTGACGTCATTTGTTTATCTCTTCTTAGTGATAAACAACTCACCTCCTCGCTTTATTGTTGCCCACTTCTACTGTCAGTTTCAGTTAGGCCGTGTAAACTTATTCCCTAACAATACTTATGGCTAACAAACATCTAAAATCATGTACATACAATAATATTAATTTACACTATAATCACTCTGGCATTCACAGCATGTTATGATGTAAAATATTGCCTCAACAATTACTACCTTATAGTCCTATTGCATAATATTCCTACCAATAACTAACTTTGCATTATGTGCCAATATTACCACTATTGAATTTTCTATTTGACGGAAATTCTTAATAAATCTACAAATTATATATTTATTATTGCTATATATAAATAATAATAATAATTTCATTCCTTCTCATGTAACTACTAACTCTCTTACACGACATCGCATGGATGCATGCTGCAAGTAAGGGATTGAAAATAAGAGTAAGGGTGGCTTTTGAAAGTCGTAAACAGACTACAAATTCTACTTGTCCCTTAAGACTAAGTGTACAAAGATTTCTCCAGATTGCTGAATGGTGCAAATTTGTACATAACGGGTTGAAAATATCAGCAGGGGTGGCTTTTTGAAGTATAAGATATTCTATATTTGCTCCAGGTTCTACGAGTATAATAGCACAACTTCATAAGTTTGTGCTTTGGTTGGCCTAGTGATACAGTATTATCTATAAGGGATTGAAATTAAAGGGCAAAGATGGTTTTTAAAATGTTCAAGGTATTAAATGATAGAAAATAAGGGTTGAGTGGTTTTTGAAAGTTGTAGGTCACCTAGGATTTTTAGCAGCTATAGTAAAATTGTAAGATATTTGCCAAAATGGGTTAAAACCAGTGCAAATTTATACACAAGAGGCTGAACATTTAATAGGGAGAGCTTTTGAGAGTTATCAGGAAGCCCATTATATTCCTTGGGTCCTTTAGTATAAGTGCAAAACGTTTTGTCCACGTTGGCCAAAAGTGTCCATTTCTATGTTAGGTGTAGAAAGTAAGGGTATTGGAATTTTTTGAAGATTGTAAGGTAGTTTATTTTTTCCAGATTATAATATGCAAGTGTTTCATGTTTTGTCAAATAACACATCCAAAATATCCCTTTATAGAAGCGAAATAATCGGGAATTTTAGTGATACGAACGTAGTGTAACCCCCAACCAAAACTCAATTTTAAAATATTTCATTGCGCGACATGAAGGGGGAAAACCGCCTAAACTTTTTAGACTTCTAGAAACATTTTATATTTCACAACCGTCCGGAAGAATAGTGATTTTCAGTAGTGAGGATTACTAACATAGATTTTGGCCCTATAATTTTAATACAGCTGTTCATTATTTTACCTGATGAGGCTGAAGAGGAAGCTACGGGGCTGTATATAGACACTCATATTGTTCCTCATTTTCAGAAGCCCCGGGATATCAGGTTCTGACATCTTATATTGCTTTTACAATGGCAGTTCTATAAAATTCACTCGCTGTAAAGATGTAGCATACTTCCTTAAATTTCATGTATTGTGTGATTGACCACCGCCAGAAATGTTTTCTGCATTTTTACACGTGTTATTACTTGCTCTGATTTAATCTAACGCAATGAGTGAAAGTAAAATTTTAAATTATTAATTTCTACAAACTACCAATTTAGTTTAAATCTTTGTCAAAAATTTTCTCAACATAATTATAACAATACATTAATTTTCGTAGCGTTATGCACCTAACGTCCCCCAAAACATGATTTTTAAGAAAATGAAAATTGAAATTGTATCAAATTTGTACTCGCCATAGTGAAAACTTCAAAGCTTAAATTTTTACATATCATTTCTCGAACTAAGTTCTTTAGGATCAAAGATTAAATGTTTTATAATGTGAAAACTTTCTTGAAAAAGAATATCAGGTATGTACAACTTCAAATTTCTAAGAATTAATCATGTATTAAATTATTAAACCCCAAATCCAAAACTTTGTTGATATACAAAAGGCTCTTTAAAACTCTTCATCTATCTTCAGTAAACATATATTGGACATTTGAAATAAATCGAACAAAAACTGCATCATAAGAAGCATAACTGGAAAAAATGTAAAAAAGCGGGTTTACGAAAAAATCCAAAGTTTTAAAATTTCGTGTGATATTTGCACACACCTAGTGGTATTAGGGATCAGTTCATTTGTTTGAAGCTTTTTTAAAACGAAAATATATTGTAAGTTGATGAAAATCTACCTAAGATATTACATCCACAAATTACAGGACTGTTTATAAAAGTTAACAGCATATAAAACTACAGCAGCTGTTTCTGAAAATGACACGAAGCGTGCAGGCCATGTAAGCAAAGCACTTAGAATTTTTGGAGCAAAGAGAGAACAGCAGAGAAAGTATTGTGGCGCAAGTGTGTGGAATCCATCATTGCATTTAGCTACCGGCAAACAACTGCGCTACATTATGCCTGCTGAAGAGTGAATGCGATGTGATGACAGGTTATTTCCTAGCCTGAATTATGCGACTGCTACAAGGTCGAGAAAGTATTTTGTTTACGCAGTTAGCCCCACGCTGGGCGCCAATTTGAGAAAGTTGTTCTGTTGTTGTTAGCCACACGCTTGGGAAGCCAACTTGAAGTAGTTATTGTCTTGGAGTTTATTGTTTCTTTATTTACTCTGCTCCATATATGAACGTCAATTTTTTAAGTGGATTGTTTGTTAAGTAATATGCTGCTACGTATGAGAAGCCGATTTTTGAAGATGTATTTTTGTTGTTACGCTCCAAGTTTTAAAATATTATATTAACTTTGTTATTACCTGCTTCTATAGGCAGTATTTATGTTTATGTTTACCTCGGCTGCATCAGCCTTACTTTAGAAACATGTTTCTCTTAATCAGGGTGTGGTACGACAAGAATGTAGGCTTACACAGATTTTAAGTTTAAATTCACTTCTTTTTATTAATCCTTGGCACAAATTAAATAGCACCACTCTGATATTAAGAGCTGTGAGATTCTTTAATTTAAAAGTTGCACTTTATCACGCATACTTAATTTTCGTTACACACGAATACGTAATATTTCTTTAGAGAACACATCTTCCATCCGGTCACTACCAAGGTCTGCCAGCAACTGAACATATTTTAACCGTATAAACATTTAACCTTTTGTATTTCAAGTCTCTGATTGGCTAATCCTAGTCCAATAGAATACCTGCATTTTACTAAAGCTTTTTCTGGCTGTTGATTAGCTAATTTTAAACTGTCACAAGATTTACATTATCGTTGCTCTAATAATGACTAGTAACATTTAAAGTCTCAAACGCATTATTGCTTCAAGGTTAACTCATTGTTACCTCATTGTTAGCAACTTTAAACTTATTCTCACAGCTCTCTACATTATTAAATTACATAATGCATTCACATAACATTATTGAACATGTTTACAATAATATAAGCATTCGCAATGACTGTTACATACATTTTTATAAATTATTACATACATATTGCTTCAAGGCAATATGTTATTGAATTTACATATGATATAATTTAATTAAAATTATTCAAGTATTAAAATTAGTGCCTCAAGGTGATGGTTTACAAAACAAACTAAGTTACTGTTTATCCTCGGACATTAATTTTTCTGATAAATTAACTAAAATGTATTCACTTATTTCATTCCGAAAAGTTAAGACAGCTCCATGTTTTGCAGCAGACGTTCATGCACATGCACACACTTAAGTGTATGACAATGTAAAACAACGCACTGGTTTAATTTGGATTTTCCATTAGCAGGAGATGCTATATCTACTATCCACTTGTCTCTCAACGCTTTCTCTTAATGCAGTGATTCTTGGTATTTTTGCCAAAGTTCTTTACAAATGCGTTACCTGCTTTTCTCAGCCACGTGCTACTGACTGGTGAGAGCATTAAAAGTACACAATGAAAGAAGGAGAAAAAATAGCAGCGTTCAAAAAACATAGCTCCAGCGAAGAGAGAAGGGATCGCACATTTCAAATTCAAAATCCTTGCAAATATGAATCTCTGGAATTCTTCTGGAGCTTCGAACTCTTCTGCAAGGAAATTGAAAAGTGGATAAGCGGGGAAGCTGATGAATAAGGCCAGAAATGAAAGTGGGAGTGAGGCAGAGATAGAACAAATGCATGAGAACTGGCATTGAAATGGTGGTAGTATTTGCTCTACATTACTTGAGAAAAAAAAATGCATTGTTTGCTCAGCTTGAGAAATTTAGGAATTCTGGTGTCAGAAAAGGACAGAAGAATTCTAGTGGCATGACAAACTTATGAGGAGAAAACTCTACAATGCCAACTGCAAGACTGAAAAATTCAAGGAACCATGGAGATGCCGAATCGAACATTTAAGTGACAACTCTTTTCCACGCTCAAAAATATCTCGGTTTGTAGTATCTGATTAAAGTAATATTAGCTCTAATTACTATTTATTTCCTACATAATTTGATCTATGTTTCCTTTTGAATACAAAAGTATTAATATAACTTTTCTTCTATGGAAGTAAGTAGACACATATTAATCCTTTTCGAGTTGTAGACGAAGCCAGAAGTTTGAAAACTTATACCCGATGTAAACTTTTCTATGATCACACAGCTAAACATTAAATGTTTGTCGAACCCGCAGCGCTGCTCGAATTAAATGGGGATCTTCTTCTCTCTCCCCCTCCCTTTCAACTCTCTCCCCCTCCACGGTGCTTTCGTTGTTATGGTTATTTTGTTGCGATCATTATTCTTAGTCCCTGGCTGGGAAAATAATGTTGTAAAGGTACAGCAACCCACACTCCTGCTGGTTTTTAAAATCTGACACAGGTTCTGCTATGAATACTCCGAATTTTCGAAACCGAGAAAAATTATTCCAAGAGTTCTGAAATTTGATGCTGTATCGACATGAGGACCAGTTCTATTAATACGGATTGCAAGTTCGAGGATCGTTAAGCGAGCTAACAAACCCTTCGGGAATCGATCCCACATCCTGTCAGGTTGTAGTCGCCTGCATAACCAATTACTCCATAATTTGGTACATGTACATATGTATATATTCATTGAATAGGGATGGAACATTCACGTTCTATTAGCAGTGGGAGGCTCGTTATATCCAAACATCTATTTGACAGCTCCAAGTTTCACCTCTGAAACTAAAGCAGAGATTCTGTTGTATGTCTAGAAGAGCAATACTCAGACCATAGTTACAATATTTTACAGTGCAGACACAGTTCTAAACTTCAACAGAAAGGCTTTATTAATGCACAGAGATCTTTCCTAATTAACGACGTCATATATTACCAACTTTGGAGGCATTTGAAAATAAAAAGAATGAAAATGCCAATCATAATTAATTAGTCCTGGTTTAGTACAGTTTTGAACTTCCGTATAGTTTACGGTGTCAAAATGCGTTCTTTTTCTATGCGAATTTATAAGGAGTGTTCCATAAATCTGAACGTGGCTTTATTAGAGCTATGAAAGGAAGTAAGAGTACACCAGCTGAAGTTCTTCTGTTTTTAGTCTGAAGCATATTTTTTGCGACCACAATATTACAGCAATAAGATGCATTAAACATATAAATCAATAATGGGGCAACAAAGACAATTGCTAGAACGTACATAGAATATTACATTGGTCATTAAAAGTAGCATGACGGAATACAAGGTAAAGTGTTACAGTTTAAATTGATTTACACATAGAAATATCAATGAAGCATTTGACTGCATACAGTGCTGAAAAAAGTTATATTTACAATTCCTAGAAGAGGAAAAAGCTTATAAAATAATATTCAGAACAAGTTATGATCCTAAAACAGGTTAAAATGTTATACAAAACCACAACCATTAACGAGGCTGTAATCGCTATAGCTTTACAAATTTTAGAAAAATAAACCCACACTTCAAGATTCTGCACTTATTTCATCTTCTTCTTTCTCTGTTTAACCTCCTCTTATGCAGGGCTTACACCCCCCAGGAATTACAGGCGGGTGCCTGGGGTCAGAGGCCGTCGAGGAGCAGGCACTCATGGATCAGACAGAATATCCAGGATGGGTGATCAGCCCGATAGGAGGAAGGAAGTAGGTGAAACGAAATGGTGGTGAAATGAATGAAAGGAAAGGTGATGATGGAGCAGTTGATGGAATGAATGGCGGGGAAAACCGGAGATCCCGGAGAAAACACGCCCAGACGCCGCTTTGTCCACCACAAATCCCACATACGGGTCCTCCCTGGGATTGAACCCGGGCCGCCTCGGTGAGAGAGAGTTTTCACGAGTACTTTCCTTTAATTTAGCAGCACAGCAGTCATATTTTGTAGAAGTTAAAACTACTTTAGATTCTATTTTTGTCTGCAACAAGCTGTGGAAAGGAATGAAGGAATTGCTATGTGCAGAATGACATCAAATAACTCTAGTTTACACTTAATCTTGCAGAAAAATAAACTGTTTTTAATAATAATTCACTCATTGTCGGATATTTGTATTTCAAATGTTCACTAACCTGAATAAAACAAAGTAAAAAGCAATACTCTGAGTGGTAGGGTTATAGATGTTATACCTTAAAGCAAGGAATCTGCGAGTACATTAAAGCGTTTAGGAACACTTTTGTTCTATCTTTCATAGATTTACAGATACGGGCTATGAAACGCGAGGACATTTATCAAAAGCGCGTTTTCCCTTGCAGATGGATGGGAAAATAAGATGGCGTGCATGGTCAGAACTATCGTTAAACACAATGTGCGCTGTTTTCCGATGCCTCTGCGAAGTTGTTGCTGCATTACGGAACGATGCTAACTTTGCTGGGTTTATTTAACTTCATGACAGTTATTTCCTGTATTTCCAGTGAAATGTTTAACTTAAGCAGCTAAATACGGAACACACTTATTTTGACTTAATTAGAACCATAAAAGACAATGTGTTAACCTATAAACCTACTTATTATATACTTCATGTAAGAACCAAATAGGCGCAGTACTTTATAACTATGAGATACAAAACCTTTCAGACGCTTATCGAAGCATTCAATGAGAACAAATAGAATAAAATAAATATTTTTTTCACAACCTAAGAAAATGCGTTTACATAAGCCTTTAGTAAATGAGAATAATAAACTAAAATATCTTATTTTTACTTAAGCATTTTAATAATTGGGAATAAATTCTGAGCACAATACAGGGAGTATGTTTATACGCAAGATATGATCGTATGACAACCGAACGTGCGAGAAAAACCATAGCAGTCTTAAGCGTGTATGTGGTCAGTTTTTAGACGCTGTAGCGACGTCGGAACTTCAGCGTAAATTACAATTTTTACTAGTGTTGGGAAGATACCACCATTTCTCGATACTCGATGTCAATACTGATTTTTGAGTACCGATACGCAATACGCGACACTCGCTTAATAAAAAAGCTGTAAAGCGATAGTTTGTTCGCTGAATTATGTCCTTATTAGTATTTTTCTGTGTATAAACGCATGCAACCAATTTTGTATTTTATGGTAATTCCGAAATTGTTCCTGTTTGGCATTCTCCAATTGGCAGCAATTTGTTTACCTTGATAATGTCACAGGTTATACATTCCGTAATGTTAGTTAAGTCTAATCTTAATAGTAATAATTATTTCTTTACTTCCCTATTTATGGAACTATATTTTGTCATGAAAATTTTCTTTTAAAGGATTTTCTATGCATATTATGGAAATTAATCGTACAGCATAACTGTAAGCTACGCTCGTGACCCGAGTTTGACTCCGTAAACACAAACTAGCAGATGGAAGGAAAGATCAAATATTTCCATGCGTTGTATTATCTCACGTCTTAAGTTCTGATTGGTTTCTGCTGGATTCATAGATGTTGGTTACCGGAGTAGGTAAATGTAATGGCTGAGAGTGAGTCAGCAGGCCAGGCTATTGCAGAAACGTGATTAAGAGCGTCAGCTAAACCAGTTTCATTCACAACTCAGTTAACGCTGCATGTTACAAGAGTATCTCTACTCCTTCCCACATTGTTTTTAATGTTTTCATTTAGACACAAGGGTCTATGGAATGTTGCATTGATTCATCTACAGGAAACGTAGTCAATGTCTATCAAGAACTATAGTCCAGCAACTCTTTGGGGACACGTGCGAGACAACAATGTGAAGTCTCGACACCTTTCATTCCTATCTAGCATAAAGTTAAATGCAGCAACTTTCAATAAAGCAAAACTTAAAAATTTAAAAGTATCGATAACGTATCAAAGGTGTATCTCAGAGTATTAGACAAACTTCGATACCACCGAGTATCCTCGAGATCCTATCCGTAATTTTTACAAAACAAAAATGCTAAACTGTGGTTCGACTAGTCGCTTAAAAGAGAGAGTGAACACAATAGAAGATTTATATTAATTGCTATTCTGTCATATACTTCAGTAAGACTTGTTCCATGTTTCTAACCTTACGGAATCTCTCTATTTCTGGTGCAGAGAGTAAAATTGCATTGTGAATTATCATTTGTCTTTTCACATAAAATTACTTCTTAAGAGAATAAAATCTATACCTCTTCCATCCGGTTGTACTACTTAGTGTTGAAAATGATTGCAGTAAGTTCACATGATATTCTCCACATAATTAATTTCATAATAAGAAAATTCTGCAGCACAGTAACTCTACTGTTGGTTACATTTACTGAGGTATGAGCTTTGGGTGTACAAAACTACCTTTCTAGAAAATTAAAAATATTCAGAGTGTAATACAAGAGCTACAGGATATTGAAAGCATTTAAAAATATATATAGAATCTTTCGTAATGTCCAAAAAATAAGAATGGGTGTTGGTAGAGTATTGGAACTGTTCATTGTTCTGCATAGAAAAAACGCGCTGAAATTTCAGTGTGCTAACATTTTACTGAATTTAGCAGTATGAACAAATATATTATAAACACACCAGATTCCATTTTTTATCCTTATTTCACAAATACAAATAAAGCGTAAACGTTTCAGAGACTTTTACTATAAAGATTTTTATTTGTTATATAATATGGTTTAACTAAAATAAGTAAAAAGTTATACTGGACTTCTTGGGAGAATTATGAGAAGCTGAAACTGGGATTCCTAACGGTAGCTATCTTCTTTACTGCTGCCAAATTATTAAAATTACTATAGAAATACTTAATGCATGGATCATTGAAAGTACAGAGATGTTTAAGACACAAATTAAATGTGAAGAAAAGTGAAAAGTGAAAAAGCAAAAATAGACATAAGTTGTCTCTGAATTAACTGAACAAATTCGGCCTGTTTCACGCACTTAAGCCAGGAAATTACCCATGTTTTGGCAGCTCCTCTGGTCAGCCAGTAGATCCCAACATGCCAATCTCCTTCTAGCTGGACTAAGAACTTTTCTGTGAATTTAATTTTTTGCTTCTTCTCCCATTGTGCACATTCTGCCAAAATATGTACCTAATTTTCATCCCCGCCATAAAATAGACGAATTCTCCTACCAAAATCGTCAGGCATATTGTGTGTCAGTACTAATTTGGCTTCTGATCGTATGCCACACCATTTAGTTACCGGGAGCGTCAATTACATTACACTCTTTCCAACACCAAAGCCACTGCAGCGCTTTGGAAGAAGGCTGCCACTCTTAAAGTGGCTCTTTCGCAGGTATTCGCTAGCATAACTAATGGATATGAATTTGCTGTTGCAAATTACTGGCAAAGAAACCCCATTTTTATATTTTGCAAACAGGAACAGCTGTTAAGGAATGAGGACTTTGTATAGTTGAGAGATACACTTGGCTGCGACTTGCTAGAAAAGACTGAAGGCGATGATAAAAATAAACAGCCAGAATCCATAAAATAATTTAAAAAGCTGGTAGAAAACTAAACATACCAACACAGAAAACCTAATTAGTTACATAACCCCACTGAAACTGTTAGATAGAATCTAAATCATAATTAAAAACAAATTGTGTGTTACCTTCACATGAATTTCTCTACCCACTGCCATATAGCTTCCAAAAACTAATCTTAAGAAAGCTTATTTGTTCTATCTATTTCATGTTAACCGAGATATACCTGTGCAGAAATATTTTCAGATGGTGTTTTATATATGTAGTTGTAATTTTGCAAACAGTTATTTGTATTATATACAATTTCTTTTGTTGTCTGGTATGCTTTTTTATGGCAGCCTCCAATTTGGGGAAGCTGAATTTGTTAAATATGTATATATATCTATATATATAGATATATATATATATATATAGTTATACAGGGTGGATCGTTTAAGTTGAGACTGTACAATATCTCCAAAACTAAGCGTTGTAGAAAGAAATGTCCTTAATAAAAGTTGCTTGATACTATGGGGGTAAGTAAATTTAAATTGACCCTAATTGAAGATTCTCATTAAAAGGATTTTGTTATTCGGGTTACCTCAAAACATGTATTTCCGGCGAAATCCCGACATGAAATTTCTGCGTGGAATACAGTACTTCGTCTAACCTACTATAGGAAGGTTGTAACAGTAGCACACAGCTATGGGTACTTTCTATGATGCGGATTCATTACGCACTTTGGCTACAGTTGTAGTTTATTACTCATAAAACTATTTAAAACCAATTTAAAGGCATCGCATTATGTCCGAAAAGTCATTGGCAATTTTTAAGCTTTTAATGTCCACCGTATGTCGGTTATTGAAGCGAGATTAAATTGAATTAACGATGGCACAAATGCGTTCAGTCAGTCGAAGTTAAGAGACCGTAAAACCTACGACCCGCTTCCCTCCGAGGTAAACACTGATTGGCAGCGCAAACTAATGAACTTCTAATAAGCTGGAAATTAGATAAACGCTATATATGGTAATTAATTAAAATAGGATAGGGTTTCAAATTAAAGCGAACACTGAAGCGCTAATGCACCAGAAAATTAATTACTATCACTACCAAGAGACCATCAAAACTAATAATAATAATAATAGTAATAACAATAATCAACACAGCAACAGTCCAAGAGGGACACTAACGCAGCAGCTGCATCTTCAGCCTCCATTCACGTCATGGATAAAGTGTACATTGGGATACCTGATCAAGAATCATACCAACACCGCACTTTCACTCGTATGCTTGCTAATTCAGCATTTACAACGATTTAGATTATTTATTTTGTAAGTTTAACGTCTTTTAAAGTTCCAAATAATATCAGACGATGAATGAAATTAAATTCAGTTATGCACAATCTTAAGCGAAACAGGAGAAGGCGGATTTACCCCCACGCATTGTTTGCAGAGCTATGACGCATTCGTGTGATTATGTGTTGTCCAAACTTCAACATTTGGTTACCTTGTAACATTCCATTTCGACCAGTTGTGCGAGTGAGTGAAGGGGAAATGCTTCATAACGTAAAACGAAGGAGCTGGGGTAAGGGGACAATGCGACGTCATTACCTCGTAAGAGACAAGGTTGGGCTTCATTGAAATTAATGCTCGGGCTCCTGGAGTACTATATCCATCTAATATTCATCCCAAAGCCTGAGAGGAACTTCCTACCCCGAAAAGTCAGTCATATTAAACCATAGCCAGCAATACGAGAATTAAAAGTTTACTAAGGTGACTCGCGAAAACCTAGGTTTCCGATGAGAACCTTAAGGGTCCATAAAGAATCTCGAAGATGAGTTCTAAAATGGTTTTATTTTAAAAGTATGCAAAGTAGCCGTCCAAAAATGGATGTTCTTCTGTCCAGGCTAAGTTTTGAACGAAAATAGTTGGAAATCGATATTGATTCGAACAAAAACTTTTATGAGTATTTAAGGAACTAACGTCTGAATCCAAATCCGTTAATAAATCTCATTCAGGAGCAAATTCCATATACCACCGTTCATAGGCGCTACAATGTTCGCCAACTGTGAACAGTCTCTCTGTATTTATTAATTTCGGAAAGAAATGTTGCCCTTAGAATCACAGAAATTGACTGTACTAGCTGTCCTGTCTTACCCGGCACTCCACTGGCACATTCTCTAAGTACGGGGTTGGAAGTCGTAGGGGGCCTTTATTTGTACTTGTACTTAAAGTGTAAGTGATTGATAAAATAGTGACAGTTTGTACATATGGGGTTGAATGTGAGAATGGCTAGCTTTTTCAAGTCTGAAAATTATATCCTACAATTTTCGCCAAGTCCTATAGCCCAAGTGCACAAATTTGTGCCCTGGTTGATCAAGCAGTAGTTTAATCTATATGGGGTTCAAAAATAAAGTAAGGGTAGCTTTTACAAATTTCGAGTACTATATAATTCAAAATAAGGATTAGGTGGTTTTTGGAATTTTAATGTACGAGGGCAGTCCCAGAAGTACCCGACCTGACGTATATATAGCAGTTGTTGTTTCAAACAAATGACTATGGTAGAAAGTACCACCCCTATAAAGCTTAGGTTTGAAGTTTGACGATGCTACGTTGTTTAGTAATTGTTTGGCAGCCATTAATAGTGAATTCTCTCAGCAAATTTGTAAATATGGATAAAACTATCCATCATTATGTGATACAATACTTGCATTTGAAATGTCTTAATCCAACTAATATTAAAGCTGTGCTAGATTTTATTCTGGGGGAGTCTGCTCCTTCGTTTACAACAGTAAAATATTGGGTGGCAGAGTTTAAGCAAGGTCGTACGAGCTGCCAAGGCGAACATCGCAGTGGTCGACCAAATGAAGTGACCACGCCAGAAATTGTGAAGAAAATCCACAGAATGGTATTGGCTGATCGTCGACTGAAAGTGCGCGAGCTAGCAGACATCGTAGGCATTTCAAAAAGTGCTGTACATCGCATACTAACTGAAAATTTAGACATGAGAAAGGTGTGCGAAAGATGGGTGCCTCGTTTACTCACAATGGAAGAAAAGCAGCGTCGTGAGGATGTTTCAGTCGAGTGTTTGGCGATATTTCGCTGCAATAAAGCCGAGGTTTTGCGTCGATTCATAACCATGGGCAAAACATGGCTCCATCACTTCACACCTGAGACGAAGGAACAGTCAAAACAGTGGATTGAAAGGGGAGAATCGGCTCCAAAGAAGGCGAAGACAGTTTCATCTGCAGGCAAGGTCATGGCGTCAGTTTTTTGCTATGTGCGTGGGATAATTTTCATTGATTATCTTTTAAAAGGAAAAAGCAATCAATGGAAGCAATATGTAAACTTATTGCAGCGTTTGAATGATGAAATCAAGAAAAAACGGCCGCATTTAGCGAAAAAGAAGGTTCTGTTTCATCAAGGCAATGCACCAGTTCATACAGCCATTATCGTCATGGCCAAAATGAATGAGTTAAAACTCGAATTGCTTCCTCATGCATCCTATTCGCCAGACTTAGCCCCCTCTGATTATTTTCTGTTTCCAAAGTTGAAGAAATGGCTTGGTGGTAAAAGATTTGCCAACAATGAAGAGGTGGATTTTGGAGTTAATGGCTATTTTGCAGAACTCGACGCTTCTCACTATAAACAGGGTATCGAAGCTATTGAACATCAATGGGAAAAGTGTATCGAGCTGAAAGGAGACTATGTAAAGAAATAAAGATGTTTCCCCCCCAAAAAATTGTGTTTTCTTTGTTAAGTCGGGTACTTCTGGGACAGCCCTCGTAACCTATGATTTTTGCCAACTTCTAATGTATAATTGTGCAATATTTTGACCATTTGGTTAAACAGTGCAGATTCCTAAATAAGGGGTGAATAATATCGTAAGACTACTTCTTGTAGAGATGTAAGGTAGCTGATAATTTTTGTTTCGGACCGTTGGTATAAGCGTACAAACTTTCGTCTAGATGGGCCCAAGAATGCTCATTTGAATGTTAGGGGTTTAAAACAGGGATTGAATATAAGGGCAGCTTATCACTTTTACAGTTTCTAGAATCGTAATTTACCCAATTTTGTCAAAATCATACCAAAAACATTGCGTGGTAAAGCTTCACTGAAATAGGAGAGAAATGTGGTGATATGAACGATATAAATCCCCCCAAAATAACTCACTTTTAAATTATTTTAAGCTTCCTCATTTACCTTTTTAGGATCGAAGCCATTAGAAATATTTAAAAATCTGCATATTTGCAATAAAGCGCCAAAAGTCGCTCCTGATCTCCATATTCAACCAAACGGGATTGAAACCCTAACTCCAAATTTCAAAATGTTGGAATCATCATATAACCTGTTACCATTTGGAAGAACAGAGTTTTCAATGTGTCGCGGTATCGTTCGTATTATCTTATTTGCTGAGCGCCTGTTATTGTTTTACTATTTTGAATTTTGGTTTCTTTGTCCTCCGGCTAGCTATTATTACTCAGTCGAGCAAATCTCTTGAACAGGGTGTGTAAACGGAAAGGAGTTGTTACTAAAAGATAACACTTATAAAAGATTTTTTTACACTTTTATTGCCGTGACACTTCCTTAATTTCACATATTTACTCTTGATACACGCTCGACTGAAACTGTTATATTTTCGAATGCAACTATAATCACTTATTTGCCGCACATTATTAATTCGCGTATTTCACATTTTGTAACTAGCTTTACGACGCGAGAGATTCTGTAGAATTGCGCGACGTGTAACCCACGAATGATTCTGTTGAACTGAGCGACGTGTAACTTGTGAATGATTCTGTAGAACTGCGCGTTACTTGTCTTTGTCACGGAATTTATACTCCCTCACCCCGATATGCCTAAACATTATAACAGAGCTGCTATTGGTTAATAAAGCGCGCCAACATTGGCGTCTATTTTTGTATCCAATCAAAATTACGAACAATATGCTCTAGGGAAAATATTCCCTCCATTTCTAAAGAAAGGCAAGCTACTCTGACGTCATTTGTTTGTCTCTTCTAATTGATAAACAACTCACCCCCTGTTTCATTGTTATCCGCTCCTATTGTCAATTTCAGTGAGGCCGTGTAAACTTATTTCCCAACAATGCTTATAATTAACAAACATCTCAAATCATTGTCATACAATAGTGTTAATTTACACTACAATCATTCTGGCATTCACAGTGTTGTGATATAAAATACTACCTCAAATGGTGAAAGAATTATCAAAGTTGGTTGTGTGGTAGCAGACACACACACACACACAGACACACTCGCACGCAGAAAGACACATGCACACACACAAACACACAGACAGACACACACAGACACACGCACACATTTTCTCTCTTTATAACGGAATATACATTAGGTTTGCTTCACAACTGCCAGAGGTCACTGAATTTAATGTCTTAATTACGAACAGACTGGTTACATTAAAGTTCTTAGGCGCCCTTCGCAGTGGAAGAACGTGGCAGCGTTTTACAACTTCCAAGGTATCTTTTATTGATTTATAAATTACCCCGCGATATAGAGCTTGCGGTTCCGGGTGAGAGACCGTTGTTCTTGCCAGGCAAAATGGTTCTGCGGTAACGTGTTGAGCTCGGATTCGGGAGGTGCTGTGTTCGATTCCCTTTGGGTCGGCCACTCTGGTCTAGTGTGAACTAGCGGTTTTCCCTGATTAGAAGCTGAATCTCGCGAGTTTTTCCGTCCCCCATTTCCTATCAGTTCATTTTCTTATCACGTTTCAGGGTCTAAGGATCAGGCGAGTGGAGGGCGGGCGAGGTGTGTAGCAGTGGAGTTTGTTTGTAGAATTGTCTCACATGGCATTCGGCGGGCCCTCAGAGAGACCCCTCCATGAGGAGAGTTGGACTTGTGGTGGGGGGTCCCGTCGGATTCAGGATATACCATCTGGAGACATTAGGAACGCCGCCTGCGTGCGAGTCTGCAGCCCAGAATCTGGCCGCTCTCCTTCGCTTCGCCTCTTCCTCTTGGAGGTTTTCAGAAGCACAATAGGCCTTCAAGCACGCTTAAGCGTCGAAGTCCTCCTTTGTTTCCCGATAACCATAATCAAAAGAGCTCTTGATTCAGCAGTTGCAATTCGACGCTTTGGGGTTGTTATATTAGCACATAGAGGGCGATGTGTTCAGAGTTTTCCCGGTGTACCTGGGTTCAAGCCAAGGTCACCTCGCTAGTCAGCGATGTTCAGATTGGACTGTCTCGTTGAGGGAAATGGCACGTGTACTCCCAAAGGCAAAGGTCAGAAGCACTTGCGATTAAAACATTCTCAGCAATATTTGTAGGGAAACAAGCATCTTCTGTTCTCACCCCTACCGTCTATAGCACTACCCTCAGGAAGGTTGGAATCGGTTGCAACATTAAGCCTATCTAGGGAGAAGCTGCGACCCTTATTAGAGCATAAGTATTTAAATGCTATAAAATGAAGAGTAAATCATTATGGGTCACCTAAATGAAAATATAAGCGCACAGAGGAAGAATTCAGTGAAACAGTCACACTATGTATGCTTGAAACGATATTGCTCTGCGGTAGCATGCAAGGCTGGCATTCGGGAGATCCTAGGATCGATTCCTGGGACCGGCTACTCTGGAATACAACGGTATATTGGCCGCATTCGTGGTTTGCACTGGTTGACAAGGCAAATGCTGGCGTGGTTTCTCAGCTATCAAAACTTTTCTTTCCCTCTTTTCCTATAATTTCGCTTCCCTTTTCGTGTTTCAGGTGGGTTTAGGGGCTATGCAGTGACGGTCGATGTCGGACAGATGGCGCAGGTACCTGCTCGTTGGAAAGCTTTCTTGGTCCTGCCAGATTGGAGCCTTCTTTGAGCCACCTCAGGTGGGTCGAGTACTACCCGGTTCCGCCAGAGGGAAGCCTTCTCTGAGCAGCCTGCCTGTGTGATAGGGTCACGAAGCTTGGAATCGTTAAGGACCTCTGCGCATCCTTGTCGGTCGTCCTGCCTGCGGCCTATAGTCGGTGGTTGATTCACTGCCACCGTTCCTCCTGGGGGTGGTAAGTAGAAGAAATTCGCGTTGGGTCCAGATGCGAGGTGTTCCCTTCATTCTTCCTGGTGGTGGTAAGCACAAAAGAACCAAGTTGAATTGAGGTGCGAGGTTTCTCTCCGTTCCTCCTCTGGCTGGTAAGCACAAGAAATGTATGTTGCGTCGAGGTGGGAGGTGTCCCCTCCGTTCCTCCTCTGGCTGGTAAGCACAAGAAATGTACGTTGCGTCGAGGTGGGAGGTGTCCCCTCCGTTCCTCCTCTGGCTGGTAAGCACAAGAAATGTATGTTGCGTCGAGGTGGGAGGTGTCCCCTCCGTTCCTCCTCTGGCTGGTAAGCACAAGAAATGTACGTTGCGTCAAGGTGGGAGGTGTCCCCTCCGTTCCTCCTCTGGCTGGTAAGCACAAGAAATGTATGTTGCGTCGAGGTGCGAGGTGTCCCCTCCGTTCCTCCTCTGGCTGGTAAGCACAAGAAATGTACGTTGCGTCGAGGTGGGAGGTGTCCCCTCCGTTCCTCCTCTGGCTGGCAAGCTCATGAAATTTATGTTGCGTCGAGGTAGGAGGTGTCCCCTCCGTTCCTCCTCTGGCTGGTAAGCTCATGAAACTTATGTTGCGTCGAGGTGGGAGGTGTCCACTCCGTTCCTCCTCTGGCTGGTAAGCTCATGAAATTTATGTTGCGTCGAGGTAGGAGATGTCCCCTCCGTTCCTCCTGTTGGTGGTAAGCACAAAAGAATCAAGTGGAATTGAGGAGCGAGGTGTTCTCTCCGTTCCTCCTCTGGCTGGTAAGCACAAGAAATTACGTTGCGTCGCGGTGGGAGGTGTTCCCTCCGTTCCTCCTGCTGGTGGTAAGCACAAAAGAACCAAGTTGAATGAGGTGCGAGGTGTGTACTCCGTTCCTCCTGTTGGTGGTAAGCACAAAAGAACCAAGTGGAATTGAGGTGCGAGGTGTTCTCTCCGTTCCTCCTGCTGGTGGTAAGCACAAAAGAACCAAGTTGAATGAGGTGCGAGGTGTGTACTCCGTTCCTCCTGCTGGTGGTAAGCACAAAAGAACCAAGTTGAATGAGGTGCGAGGTGTGTACTCCGTTCCTCCTGCTGGTGGTAAGCACAAAAGAACCAAGTTGAATGAGGTGCGAGGTGTGTACTCCGTTCCTTCTGCTGGTGGTAAGCACAAAAGAACCAAGTTGAATTGAGGTGCGAGGTGTGTACTCCGTTCCTTCTGCTGGTGGTAAGCACAAAAGAACCAAGTTGAATTGAGGTGCGAGGTGTGTACTCCGTTCCTTCTGCTGGTGGTAAGCACAAAAGAACCAAGTTGAATGAGGTGCGAGGTGTGTACTCCGTTCCTTCTGCTGGTGGTAAGCACAAAAGAACCAAGTGGAATTGAGGTGCGAGGTGTGTACTCCGTTCCTCCTGCTGGTGGTAAGCACAAAAGAACCAAGTTGAATTGAGGTGCGAAGTGTCTCCTCCACTCCCCCGTGGTACTCATGCTGAAAACGATACGCAAGTTCAATGTTTAGAACGTTCTTGTTGCTCTTTTGGATAGATACGCTAATTGAATCAATCAAGCCATTACCCTTCAATGCGCAGCATCACTAGAGAGTTTAGCAACCCCCTAGCATGCCTATCCAGAGATGGTTAATGAGTCTCTTAAGGCAAGAATATGGTGTTTCGGGTGAGCAGCTTGAGGTAACTGGGGAATAAGTCGTGTTGCCCCAGGCAAGTGTCTGCCAGAGCGAAAACATCCTCTGCTGTTTTCCTGTCGGTGTCAGAGTATGAAGATCTTTCGAGATTTCAGGTACCTCTGCTTTAGAATCCAAATTTGAATTTGTTCCGCTGAATAAGTTTTGTATAAACCTTATGCACATATTTTACTTTCAATATCTGAGTTGTTATCCCAGTTAGCACTGTAACATGTACTGTTCAACTTGTGTTTGCGCCAAAGGAAACCTAAAGGTGTGCTGGCTGCCAAGCTTAAATTCTTTAGCAACTTTAAGAATATAAAGCCGTTTTAAGAAACCAAATGTAAAAAGCAAATAAAGCCAACCTTTACATAACAAGACATTACACCAAGTTCCTGTCCAGATTTTTGTGGTTATATCCTTCAAACATGTGTGGATGTTTGCACTGTTTTCTTAGCCACACCTTACCGACACGGGTCGTTAAGCCACGTAGTTCCGCGGTTCAAATCCCGACAGAATCATCCTGCTTGTCTTGAGGTATTTTCCAGGTTTTCTTTAGTCTTCATATCTGGAAAATGCCGGTGAGGTAATTTGGCCTGAAGCGTTTTCCTTCCAAATTGCACTTGTGGTGCTGTGTGAAGTAAGAGCGGGTGTTAAACACTACTAAAATTAAGCATTAATAAAACCTTGTGCTTGTTGTTACAACAAACAACTTAATAAATGCAACGTTTTTCTTTTTTCAAGTAGTTTACAGTTAATGTTTGTTATCTCCAATATATTCTCGTGTTAAATTAACTTTCTGAGTTACCATAAGAGGGGTTCATAAGACCCTATTGGCTGAACTTCGTCCAAATGTATTTTTAAAACTTATCACCTATTTTCAAAGATATCTTGGTTATGATATCAGCTCAAAGGGCAGGTGTCAGCTGCTCTGAGCTGACAGAATTACTTTGCGATATGTTTAAAAATAGCCGGGGTATTTAATAAAGACAGTTGTGCCAAAGTCATGCCAAAAGGTCAAAATAACCTCATCTTACGTACGTTTAAAAACCCCTTTAGTATTTCAGAAATGTATGTGCTATATTATGAAAATATTTGGCCCAAAGAGGTAGATCAAGGAAGGGGAACAAAATTTGAGAATCTGTGCCCTTGAACCTTTGTGATTAAACCAGCTGCTGGCCAAACAGCTGGAGGGGAATCCCACATCGGTAATGAAGATGGAAGCCGAATCTCCCGCCCTGGTAGAAAAAATAAGACTCCTCAAAGCTGCGGATGACGACAGCAGGACATTATCTGCTGTAAATTGCTTTCTTAACCGAAATTAGGCCATTAACTAGACCACAGCTGTCATAATGGGTCGTTCACTGCATCAAGGTGGTGGTTGCAGAATCATCGTCATACGCCTTCTAACGTACACAGTACTACTTTTTATTTGTAAGCTTAATAACAAATAGTTATGTTCTGCACTTTTTATTACGGTGCATATTTTTGGGCTATTGTGAAATACAGCTTTGGATTTCTCAAAACTTTGTGTTTTACCTGGAAAGATATATTGTCACATTTACTGGGTGTCATACCTACATGTTATTTAACAAATTTGGGAAATAGTACTAAAATCGTGGTTTGCGAGAGTGAACTCAAGACCAGTCTGAAATGAGATTTCAGGAGGAAGTTGCCAGAACTTTGAGATTGCGTGTGCGTATTGAGGCAGTATTTTTGACACTTAAATAATTTCAGTCTAATTATATAATATAAATTCAATAGCAGCCCGCTTTGAAGCAATATGTGTATGTAATAATTTACAAAATGTATGTAACAGTCATTGTATATGTTTATATTATTGTATACACGTAATAATGTTATGTGAATGTACTACGTAATATAATAATGTAGGAGCTATGGGAATAATAGGTTAAAAGTTGCTAACAATGAGGTAACAATGAGGTAACCTTGAGGCAATAATGAATTTGAAAGTTTAACAATACTACTTGTGATTATTGGAGCAACAATAATGTAAATTTTGAGACAGTTTAAAAATAGCCAATCAACAACCAGAAAAAGCTTCAGTTAAATGAAGGTACTCTATTGGATTAGGAATAGCCAATCAGAGATTTGAAATACAGAAATTTACAAGTTTAGGCGGTTGAAATCAGTTCAGTTGCCTGCAGACAGTGTTTGTAAGCGGATGCGAGATGTGTCCTCGAGAGATTTAATACGTATTCGTGTGAGATAAAAATAAAGTTTACGTGTTAAAAAGTGGAAATAATTAATAAAGGAATCTCACAGCTCTCTATCAGTGAAGTGTTATATAAATCGTATCATGCATTAATAAAAGGAGTGAAGTAAAATTATAATCTGTGTAAGCCTACATTCTTAGTCTACCACAACCCTGCCAAGACATCCATGTCCCTAAAATAAATGCTGACGCAGCCGAGGCAAACATAAATATATAATATTTAAAGAAACAGTTAAATTACAAAGTTAATATTATTTTTTTTTAAACTTGGGGCAAAGGCCACCTGAAACTACATTTGGGGCGAAGGCTACTGGAAACTGTTTACTATACGTGCGGTTGCAACTACTACAAGTTCGGTTCCCCAACAGTTGAAATACGATACAACTCCTTCTAAAGTTCACCTTTCTCAGCATTCAGTGTCACTTTGAGCATACGCGTGTGCTGTCGGGAAGTCGTGATACCTTAACGAGAGAGCTTCAATTCTGACGTCAGTGGTAACTGAGAGAATAATTGCTATTTCGCAAGTGTCTTGGGACCATCCTCAGCCTAATTAAGTAAATATGGGCGGTTATATTTCGTGATTAAAGTATCTTTAAAAGAGAACCTCATTTCATTGGGAGTCGAAAGGTAGCACTCTACAAGCAAGACTGACCTCGTAACTTGGTTCTGTTACATCTCCTTTCAAAGTAAACACAGCTTTTATAAGGACCTTAGCTAGCAAAATATGCTATATGGACCATCAGATGACTACAGTTTTATAGTATGCAAACCACAAGTTCACGTAACCTGTAAACATCGATAAGACTGTTCTAGAATACAGAAATGATCTTTAGCTTCCCTGTAAAATTGAAAGCTAGAAAGCAAACGATCTGTAAACCATCACGGTTATTAATAACAAGTACTTTGATACACCAACTATGTATATGGGCAGTTGCTATACAAATTGCGAACTGCCGTATATTTCTTGTGGCTAGACTGGTTAAAATGCGTGTAATATTTGCTCAAAGGTCAAAGAGCACAACTGTTGGTTCACATCCTCTCCATATTACTTTTTATTGTGTCTTTGTCCAGTTTTTTTTGAACTGCCACTTTTCTTAGATCTCACTTTCACTGCTCTAAGTTCTTATCTAGTTCAACTTCACTGGGAGTTTACTTCGTTCACACTATCACCTCACTAAATGAACTAGTTCAATTCTTCGTCCCTTCATTTCCTTTGTAACGTTAACTTCTTCACGCTGGACGGTTCAGTTCAGTCGGGAGTCGAACACAAGAGTCGTCACCAAATTGCTCGGAGAATCGCTCTTGATGTCGCACGGGAGACTCGTACTGCCTCGCCCACTTACGCACTGACTGATTTCGCGAGAGCGCTCCCTTATATAGTCAGCGGAATCTTTCCCCAAGGTTCTGGAACGTTCTGTAACTATTACCACACACTTTATGGAAGAGGGGGGAGAAGAAGCTTCCAGAAGGGTTTAGTTATCTGCCAATAGCGCGCCCGGTGTTTACGCTGGCGAGCGGCAGTTATTTTGTTTATTCGACAGCCCCACGCCGACCTCCCGACAACCTTGGGTCATTGCAGCTGCGTCATACAGCCCTCCTCCTCGGGACTGGTGTCCCGAACAGCTCCGCGATATACAGCAGGATGATCACAATGAACTACCATCAGCCTCCCTTGGAGTTGACACCGAATGCGTGACGGGGACCAAGACCTGTGGCATGATGTGGCTTGACGGGTACCACCTCTCCACGTCGCTTCGAAGTTGCAAACAATAGTATCGGCGACGTAGCTTCGTCCAAGTGTTGCTCGCACGCAGGTGCCCTCCGTTATTGCATGGGTTTCCTCGGAGACTTCCTTCACAGTTTTCTTCATGAGCACCAGCTGATCCACCCCAGTCCTTCTGGCTACGAACTACCATACTCTTTAGTACACCGACCCTGACCGACACGGAGTCCCACCGCGTCCAACAGCTCTCATAGCTTGGGCCTCTGGGAGAAACATTCACCCACGCGGGTCGTACGCCAGATTCTTTATCCTTCAGGATCCCCCTATGTCTCGATCCTCCAGCTGCCCCCTCCTCAAGGTCTCCGCGTTTCAACCAACTGCAGGTTGCACCGTGACTGGGCATAGTGCTGCGGCGCACTTCTTACCTGCTGGTCCAGACGCTCGTGCACTGCGGACTCCATCATCCTCTTGTTTTCTTCCGTCAGCCCGTCTACCTGTTTTCGTTGCTGATCGGGATGCTCTTTCACCGCATTAACTTCATCAGATTTGGTGTGTTTTAGCTTCTGTGCATGTCGCGTTTCACGGCTTTCATGTTGCCTTTATCTCAGATTTTACAGCATCAATGATAAAGCCGAGTTCGGATCTCATTTTCTCCATTTGTTCTTTAACACTGTTCATATCCGTTCCCATTTTATCCATTCCGGAATTTATTTCACTCTCCATTTTCTCCATTTCACTCACAATTTCCTTCTCCATTCCAGCCAATAACTTTTTAAGCGTTTCCTGCATTTTGGCTTCTTAATCCCACTCCTGACACCACTGTGACTTTGTCCAGTTTTTATTTAACTTCACTTTTCTCAGTTCTCATCACTAGTTCAACTTCACTGGGGCTTCACCTCGTTCACATTACCACTTCACTAAGGTGAACTAGTTCAATTCTTCGTCCCTTTACATTCCTCGTGACGCAGACGCTTCACGCCTAACGGTTCACTTACCTCGGGAGTCGAACACAAGACCTCAACAACCCGTCGCTCCGCAGTAGCACTTGCTGCACGTCACAACAGTCGTCACCAAATTGCTCGGAGAATCGCTCTTGATGTCGCATGGCAAACTCGCCCACCAACTCGCAACTCAAATCTCACTCGACTCGCACTGCCTCACCGAGTTACACACTGACTGCTCTCGCGAGAACGCTCCCTTATATAGACAATGGAGTCTTTCCGTAAGGTTCTCAAACGTTCTAGAACTATTACGACACACTTTCTGGAGGAGGCGGAGAAGAAGCTTCTAGAATGTTCTAGTTATCTGCCGATAGCGCGCCCGGTGTTTACGCTGGTGAGCGGCAGTTATCTTGTTTACTCGACTGACCGGCGCCGAACTCCCGACAATCCTGGACCAAAGCCGCTGCGTCACATTATTTTCTCTACTACATACACTCGAGTGCATGGAGATGCGCTGATGTATTTGGTTTCCTGTAGTGCTTTTCTTTATTTAATGTTGGTAGAAACTCCTTATCACCTATGTTCCACAGCAGTTCTGGGTAAGCCAATCTCTTATTGGTCTGAATCCTAGTCCGATCACACGCATTAGCGTATAGACAAAGGTCAGGCCTAGGCGAGCGGCGAAAGGCGAAGAGTTCGGAAACATTTCGCCTGAGTGGCTGGAAGGAATGCTTTGCAACGAAAGGCCTACACCAGCCTCTGGATGACTCCATCTCCATATTGATTTGATGTCAAATATCTGGCATCTAAACATAAACCTATGAACTCAGGAGCGAAGGAAAAGGGAGGGGGTAAGACAAACACTAAGTGGAGTGCTAGAACCCGTAAGAGGTGGGGGCTAGGCGTGGCAGTGGGGGTAAGTATTTCCTTACCAACAAAACCACTGTACATTATGCTGACACTATTCCATGCACTCAACTGTACCTAGCAGGTAGAGGAGGTATTGTGTTCGATCCTAAAATGCTATATCGAGTTTTAACCGAATTACTTATTTTGAAGCTTCTTGAATTAAAAAAAAAGTATTTTTAAAGAAAGGTCCGTACAAGCGTGTGTGTGTGTGTGTGTGTGTGTGTGTGTGTGTGTGTGTGAACAGCTAACTCGAAAACGAAAAGTCGGATAAATACCAAACTTAATATTTAACCTCAGTGTCTGCCAAAGATGCGACACGGAGATTTTCAAGAAAATTTCCCACCCCAAATTAAGCTTTACATGGAAAAATGTTCAAACTTTTGGATTTTCTAAAAAAATATTTATTAAAACACCATATATTTACATAGTCAATAAAATGTATAACTTGACTTTTCTGTAGATTTACGGCACGTAAAAGAACCTCAAGCTTGATAAAGAGGCCTCTGAGCAAAATTTCCTGTCCTTCACGCCAAATATAAAATGGAACGCTAGGAACCATAGTAGTTAAACAGGGTCCATAAATAAAACTCAATTCTCTTGAATTTTCTGGGAATTTTGTTGTATCGTTGAAAACCGGGTAAACAAGAAGAGACGAAAAAAACCTAGTATTCAAAAAAATGTAGATCTCTTTTAAGCACACAATTTATTTCGAATACATTTGTTGTGCTATCAGCCATTTCCGAGATGTTCATTCATGTTGGTCCGAATTGCTCAGTACTTTGTAATTTCTTAAAGCGCTGTTGCTATTCACTTGTTTCTTGCGATGCCATGGAAGGAGCATGGAATTTTAAACTACCAATGAATGTTAATTAACTGTTCTTCCAGAGAAGCCGGGTGTAGGACTTGTTGGAAAGGTAGAATCAGACGGCTGAAAAATACACTGCCATACCGGGGTTTGAACCACGGATCTTCCCGTATCCGTCGGGTTGCTCTAATCCATTGATTGGCCTAATAGTTGGTTAAACTATGAAACCCGGGACTCAAAGTACTTGCGCCATTGAGGTACGTCAGCTCAAAATAATCTGAGATTTTCTTGTGGTTTACCGGGAAAAAATGCGAGCCAGTTGGGGGATATAATGTCGTACTGGCATGTTGCTATGGTAACTCTGTTACTTAGAGCAATCGGACGGATACCGGAAAATCCGTGGTTCATATCCCGGCTATGACATGAATTTTTCAGTCGTCTGATTCTAACTCTCCATAGCTTATAGACGTTATATCAAATAAACAAGGGACAATGTGTTGGGAAAATCAAGTGAAAGTGACGTATAAGAATTTTTACTAAATAGTGCTTATAACTCAGGAAACATTTACGAAATCTTGGGTTTTTATGTTCTTTTTTCCGTTTACTTTATTTCCTTAGGGATTTGTTACTCACTAGGTGTTCTGCTCTGTTTTACTGCTACTCCATCACAGCAAAATATATAGTCTAATGTACGGAACGCTGCATAATTTGCAACTTTGCACTATGTAGTACATAAGAGAAGGTTGTGATACATACTTGGCTGACGTAACCTACTCTAATAGGCATGCCTGGAACTACATGTGATGAATCAGTGAATATATTTGCGTATCCTCCGACTTGAACCACAAACCTCTATTTTCTGGGAACTGGGTTTATGTTACCTATTCATTCACGGAAACCACTATTAATTCGTGCTTATAGACGTATTGCCTCCACTTCTGTTTTTAATATTCCATTTTATACCCTTTTCATCGTTTAAGGTGTTGATACAAGGCGTTAAATATCGCTATGCAGAACTAGTTATGTTTATCATATTGTAGCAAAATCTTTACAACAGTAGCAAATAATATAGTGATTTGAAATGGAGCTACACATAGTAGAGCATGTTTTAGTTTCAACGCAAGGCTGGATATACATGACTGCGTGTAGTGGGCATCGACCTCAGGACTATGCAGTGCAGCACCTTGAGAATTTTACGGTTATACTGGACACTACTGCATAGAGCTGAAACAGTGAGCTGTTTTAATTTTCATCTGAATTTTAATCTCCATCATATACTGCTTTTATATCAAGACTTATTCTATTCTGATTCGTGCTGTTACCTCTGCCCTCGTATTTACCTACTGCGATTCAGGAAATAATCTTTACCATTAAGAAACTTCTAGCACCAAATTTACTGGAAAAATAATCTCGTGTTTAATATGCCGAAAGAACAAACCAAATTACAGTTTCTGTTTTATAGCATTTTCCAAGTTTTTCATGTTATTAGTTTTATCATTTTTAGCAAATTTCAAAGATTTTTCAACTTTCTCGGGTGCGACATTTACAAATTACTTTGAATGAACTTAGTAGAGCCTAGTTTTTGAAGCATTTTTTCTGATTTATATTTTGCAACTTAGTTTCATTACGTTAAAAAAACACTAGACTGATACAATGATACCGGTGCAGCACGCATAAGCGAGGAAGGGAAAATGTTCTTCACCACTCAGCAAGTTAATTTTGCGATAGAAAAATATATTACGGAGCATCGTCTTGAAGCACGATCTCAGGACTCTGCAGGGCAATGTCTCGGAAAGCGTGCTGAACAAGCTTCATCTCGGCAAGGCCTTGCTGATCTCCCTATGATATGATATCGTAAAAATACTCTCACTCCTTCAGTAGCCTCTTCAACTCGAGAGCCAGCCTTTGTGTCTCATGCGGCCCGAGATTAAAGTAGGCCACTGAATTCTTCCGATGGTGCATTTCATAAAGATGAGCCAAATTACTGAGCTTAAAGGTCAATCTTACATAATATAAATATTAACAGAAATATTTTATTACAGATTAAGGAAATAAACACACAGATATTTGTATAGGATAACCGGACAGAATATCTTTTCTATATCCAAGCTTTTCTTCGAAATATTTTTGTTTACATGATGATACACAAGAGCAGTATGGTAAGAGAATGGTGAGTTACTATTGTTAGTTTTGTGAGTTTTCGGCAGAGCAATTTGAAATCTTATAACAAATAAATGAAAACATATTAATTTGTAAATTTTAAATCCAGTTTGCTAGATTAGAGTAAAATGAATAGAAAAATTTAAAGCACTAAGTTAGAAACCATACTGAGACACTGAATGAAAGAATATTCCTTACTGTTCTACACATTTTATGTCCTATAAGGTAAATTCTTCCTGCAGCGTTTAAAGTGCCCGTTTAGTATTTAAGCTCAAAATAAATACTCTTGACACAGTTATTAAATTGTCGTTTATAAACTGTGTGTAAACATAATTGAGATTTAATCATATAATGTCCCTAAAATTCTTTCAATTAGTACTTGTAAAGAATGAAAGCAAGAGAATATGGATGGTTAGTATTTGTTCCACAATGCAGTTAACTTAGGCTTAAGTCCATTTTCAATAACATGTAAGCAATGGCATGAAAGACAACCGTAGATATTTAAATTCAATGTTATTTACCACTCAACTTTAAAAGCTAAAGTTTGTAAAGAGCACATACAGATGCTGCATCCTAAAGAGAGGAGTTCTTAAAGCAAACGAATATCCGGCTAAACAAATTGTGTCATATATTTGCATACATTTATATAATTCTATGTAGGATAACCAAAAATATCTATGTTAAACTTGTTTAGCTTTCAAACAATTTAATAATGAAGCACAGTCTATCAAGTATTGTTCAATAATTGCGTAAATATTTGAAAGTTAATATTCTACAAGACTTGCTTTTGTGACAGTATTCAGTTTTAAATGTTTCACTTTACCAGAGAAACTTAGTTCGATTTGTCACTTCACTTTAGTAGTGTGAGTTAGTTCTGTTTGGCACTTCACTTTATTAGTGTGAGTTAGTTCGGTTTGTCACTTCACTTTATTAGTGTGAGTGAGTTCGGTTTGTCAGTTCACTTTACTAGTGTGAGTGAGTTCGGTTTGTCACTTCACTTTATTAGTGTGAGTGAGTTCGGTTTGTTACTTCACTTTACTAGTGTGAGTTAGTTCTGTTTGTCACTTCACTTTATTAGTGTGAGTGAGTTCGGTTTGTCACTTCACTTTATTAGTGTGAGTGAGTTCGGTTTGTCAGTTCACTTTATTAGTGTGAGTGAGTTCGGTTTGTCAGTTCACTTTATTAGTGTGAGTTAGTTCGGTTTGTCACTTCACTTTATTAGTGTGAGATAGTTCGGTTTGTCACTTCACTTTATTAGTGTGAGTTAGTTCGGTTTGTCACTTCACTTTATTAGTGTGAGTTAGTTCTGTTTATCACTTCACTTTATTAGTGTGAGTGAGTTCGGTTTGTCACTTCACTTTACTAGTGTGCGTTAGTTCTGTTTATCACTTCACTTTATTAGTGTGAGTTAGTTCTGTTTGTCACTTCACTTTAGTAGTGTGAGTTAGTTCGGTTTGTCACTTCACTTTATTAGTGTGAGTGAGTTCGGTTTGTCACTTCACTTTATTAGTGTGAGTTAGTTCTGTTTATCACTTCACTTTATTAGTGTGAGTGAGTTTGGTTTGTCACTTCACTTTACTAGTGTGAGTGAGTTCGGTTTGTCACTTCACTTTATTAGTGTGAATGAGTTCGGTTTGTCACTTCACTTTACTAGTGTGAGTTAGTTCTGTTTGTCACTTCACTTTATTAGTGTGAGTGAGTTCGGTTTGTCACTTCACTTTATTAGTGTGAGTGAGTTCGGTTTGTCACTTCACTTTATTAGTGTGAGTGAGTTCGGTTTGTCACTTCACTTTATTAGTGTGAGTTCGGTTTGTCAGTTCACTTTATTAGTGTGAGTGAGTTCGGTTTGTCAGTTCACTTTATTAGTGTGAGTTAGTTCGGTTTGTCACTTCACTTTATTAGTGTGAGATAGTTCGGTTTGTCACTTCACTTTATTAGTGTGAGTTAGTTCGGTTTGTCACTTCACTTTATTAGTGTGAGTTAGTTCTGTTTATCACTTCACTTTACTAGTGTGAGATAGTTCGGTTTGTCACTTCACTTTACTAGTGTGCGTTAGTTCTGTTTATCACTTCACTTTATTAGTGTGAGTTAGTTCTGTTTGTCACTTCACTTTACTAGTGTGAGTTAGTTCTGTTTGTCACTTCACTTTACTAGTGTGAGTTAGTTCGGTTTGTCACTTCACTTTATTAGTGTGACTTCGGTTTGTCACTTCACTTTACTAGTGTGAGTTAGTTCGGTTTGTCAGTTCACTTTATTAGTGTGAGTTAGTTCTGTTTATCACTTCAATTTATTAGTGTGAGTTAGTTCTGTTTATCACTTCACTTTATTAGTGTGAGTTAGTTCGGTTTGTCACTTCACTGACTGACTCAATTTCCGCACAGCTGCAGTACTTTATGTTGCATCAACATCATCACACTGACTCACTCAATGACTGACTCAGTTTCCACATAGTTGCAACATTTTATGTTGCATCAACATTATAAACACACTGACTCACTGACTGACTGACTCAAGTTTCCACACAGCTGCAACATTTTATGTCTCATCAACGCCAAAAGCACACTGATTCGCTCACTGTCTGTCACAGCAGTAGCATTTATGTCGCATCAACGCCAAAAGCACACTGATTCGCTCACTGTCTGTCACAGCAGTAGCATTTATGTCGCATCAACGCCAAAAGCACACTGATTCGCTCACTGTCTGTTACAGTTGTATTTATGTCGCATCAACGCCAAAAGCACACTGATTCGCTCACTGTCTGTCACAGCAGTAGTATTTATGTCGCATCAACGCCAAAAGCACACTGATTCGCTCACTGTCTGTTACAGCAGTAGTATTTATGTCGCATCAACGCCAAAAGCACACTGATTCGCTCACTGTCTGTTACAGTTGAATTTATGTCGCATCAACGCCAAAAGCACACTGATTCGCTCACTGTCTGTCACAGCAGTAGTATTTATGTCGTATCAACGCCAAAAGCACACTGATTCGCTCACTGTCTGTCACAGCAGTAGTATTTATGTCGTATCAACGCCAAAAGCACACTGATTCGCTCACTGTCTGTTACAGCAGTAGTATTTATGTCGCATCAACGCCAAAAGCACACTGATTCGCTCACTGTCTGTCACAGCAGTAGTATTTATGTCGTATCAACGCCAAAAGCACACTGATTCGCTCACTGTCTGTCACAGCAGTAGTATTTATGTCGTATCAACGCCAAAAGCACACTGATTCGCTCACTGTCTGTTACAGTTGTAGTATTTATGTCACATTAACGCCAAAAGCACACTGATTCGCTCACTGTCTGCCACAGTTGTAGTATTTATGTCACATTAACGCCAAAAGCACACTGATTCGCTCACTGTCTGCCACAGTTGTAGTATTTATGTCACATTAACGCCAAAAGCACACTGATTCGCTCACTGTCTGCCACAGTTGTAGTATTTATGTCGCATAAACGCCAAAATCACACTGACTACCTCACTGTCTGCCACAGTTGTAGTATTTATGTCGCATAAACGCCAAAATCACACTGACTACCTCACTGTCTGCCACAGTTGTAGTATTTATGTCGCATAAACGTCAAAATCACACTGACTACCTCACTGTCTGCCACAGTTGTAGTATTTATGTCGCATAAACGCCAAAATCACACTGACTACCTCACTGTCTGCCACAGTTGTAGTATTTATGTCGCATAAACGCCAAAATCACACTGACTGCCTCACTGTGTGTCACAGCTGTAGTATTTATGTCGCATAAACGCCAAAATCACACTGACTACCTCACTGTCTGCCACAGTTGTAGTATTTATGTCGCATAAACGCCAAAATCACACTGACTGCCTCACTGTGTGTCACAGCTGTAGTATTTATGTCGCATAAACGCCAAAATCACACTGACTACCTCACTGTCTGCCACAGTTGTAGTATTTATGTCGCATAAACGCCAAAATCACACTGACTACCTCACTGTCTGCCACAGTTGTAGTATTTATGTCGCATAAACGCCAAAATCACACTGACTGCCTCACTGTGTGTCACAGCTGTAGTATTTATGTCGCATAAATGCCAAAATCACACTGACTACCTCACTGTGTGTCACAGCTGTAGCATTTATGTCGCATAAACGCCAAAATCACACTGACTGCCTCACTGTCTGTCACAGCTGTAGTATTTATGTCGCATAAACGCCAAAATCACACTGACTGCCTCACTGTGTGTCACAGCTGTAGCATTTATGTCGCATAAACGCCAAAATCACACTGACTGCCTCACTGTGTGTCACAGCTGTAGCATTTATGTCGCATAAACGCCAAAATCACACTGACTGCCTCACTGTGTGTCACAGCTGTAGTATTTATGTCGCATAAATGCCAAAATCACACTGACTACCTCACTGTGTGTCACAGCTGTAGCATTTATGTCGCATAAACGCCAAAATCACACTGACTGCCTCACTGTCTGTCACAGCTGTAGTATTTATGTCGCATAAACGCCAAAATCACACTGACTGCCTCACTGTGTGTCACAGCTGTAGCATTTATGTCGCATAAACGCCAAAATCACACTGACTGCCTCACTGTGTGTCACAGTTGTAGTATTTATGTCGCATAAACGCCAAAATCACACTGACTGCCTCACTGTGTGTCACAGCTGTAGCATTTATGTCGCATAAACGCCAAAATCACACTGACTGCCTCACTGTCTGTCACAGCTGTAGTATTTATGTCACATCAACGCCAATATCACACTGCCTGGCTCAATGTCTGTCACAGCTGTAGTATTTATGTCACATCAACGCCAAAATCACACTGACTGGCTCACTGTCTGTCACAGCTGTAGTATTTATGTCACATCAACGCCAAAATCACACTGACTGGCTCACTGTCTGTCACAGCTGTAGCATTTATGTCGCATAAATGCCAAAGATGCAGACCGTGAAAAAGTGGCCCAGGTCGAGAAATAAATAAGAAATACGACAGTTCCTGGGTCTCTGTGCATACTATCGGAAGTTCGTGCCGGGGTATGCAAACATCCCTAAAACGCAGACACAACCTATAGAAGAACGAGTCTCGGTTGACCAAGCTGAGGCGGCTTTCCATATCCTGAAGAACGCCCTGTGCACGACCCTGGTTCTGGCATACCCCATCCCCGGTAAGAAGTTAATCGTAGACACCGATATGAGTGACGTCGGTATAGGGGTTATCCTGACGCAAGAGCAAGGCGGGGAAGAAATAATACTGGCTTACTTTATTAGAACCCCGCTCAAGGCCGAACGGAACTACTGCGTGACACGACGGAATCTTCTGGCTGTTGTGGAGACCTTGAAGCAGTTCTACGGCTAGCTTTACGGACAGGAGTTTCATCTCCGAACGGACCATTCCACCCTAACTCGGCTGTTGGCTTTGGCACCTTGGAAAGACAGCTCCGGGCAGGAAGACGTCATTTAAAGTAGATGCCCTTTCCCGAAGACTGTGTCAAGAAAACTACAACCACTTTGTGAAGGTCTTGGCAAATGGGTGTTGCAGCCTTGCGCTCGGTCACGGTGCAACCTGCAATCGGTTGGGAGAGGGAGCAACTAGAGAATCGAAATATAGCGTCGACCCTTAACGGATACAGATTCTGGTGAAAAATCTGCGTGGGCGGAAGTTGCTCCCAGAGGCCCAACTTATAAGAGCTATTGGGCACAGTTGGACTCCCTGGTTTTCAGGAACGATGTGTTAAATAGAGTGTGAGAGTCCACAGACGGAAAATCCAAGGTGGAACACTGGTGCTTGCTTCCGAGGAGCAAGATAAACGAAGTCCTCGAGGAGACTCATGCCGGTACTACCGAAGGGCACCTGGGTGTAAATGTGACCTTACAGCAGCTATTCGCCCATTTTATTGGTTGCATATTCGATGTGACGTGGGTGTATGGTGCCCGCAATGCGACATCTACGTGGCAAGTCGCTGGTGTCACAACTGCAGTTGTGTCCCAATGCAGCAGTACAGTGTCGGAGCACCATTCGAAAGAATTGCTATCGACGTGGTAGGCCCTTTCCAAAGGACAGACGGGGTGGTATATAAAGATGGTTATGGGGCACTCTGAAAAGCGGTATCCAGCCATTAGCGAGATTGAGATCTGCACGTACCATAATTCCTTCTGGCTTACCGAGCATCAGTACACGAATCCTAATGGCAAGATGCCAGCTAACATAGTTTTCGGACGGGAGCTACGGCTCCCATGCGCTCTGTCGTTCGGCACGCTTTTTGATGCTGAACAGCTGGTTAGGAATTATGTCGGGGCTCTAATGGATAGGCTGGAAGACCTTCACTATTTCGCCAGGGAGCACCCGAAGTTTCAAGTGACCGGATGAATGTATACTGGAACGTCTGGCGAACAGTGGTGGATTCCAGGAAGGTAACCTTACATGGCTCTATTGTCCCACGAGGACTAAAGCGAAGTTGCCAAAGTTGCAACGTTCTTGGGACGGCCCATATAACGCAATCACTTGTATCAGTGATGTGGCTCGCCGTATTCGACATCAACTCCGACTGTAGCTGATGGTGATCCATCTTGATTGCCTTGCTTTATAGCGCGGAGCTGATCGGGACGTCCAGCTCTGAGGAGGGAGCTATTGGCTCCTCCACAGCTTCTCTCAGCTCCTCCTGCGACAGGGGGCAACTTGTCCTTCAGGGCTCGCCAGCGATTTGAAAAGGGAGAGGAGCTGGACGCTCTTCCGACATAAATACCAGAAAAGCCTTCGAAAAGTGACCGGAATATTCTGGACGCATCTTCCCTCCCCCCGCCTTCCGCGAAAATTCCAGAACTGTCCGACTATCATGAACAAACGCGGATGTTCGCGCGTCAGTCAGGGAGTTCGTGATGTTAATGCCACAAAGTGATGTTCTCCGAGTTGTGATGTACTGCTGCACGTGCGATTAGTGAAGTCCAGTGTTTTCGATACTCCAGCATTCCACTGCTGCACGAAAACAAAGTGACGTTGAAAACTGAATAAAGTATAATAATAACAATATATCCCGTCCGTCATCAATAACTCAAATAAAGTTTACCTTTAAGGTAGCTGCTCTGACCTACATATCTACAGCTGTGCTTTGCATACGAATGGTTAGGTCGGCGGGTTTCTAACAAAGAGGTCCTGAGTTCGAATTCCTCTGTCCGCATAGTTTTATATTTGTCATACATTCTTTACGTTGGAGCGGCGATTATAAGAAGCTTGATTGGTTTCAATGCAAGTAAAGGACATAGAAATTTAATTGGGTTTATGCATCCCCTATTAAATGCAATTTTGAGTAGTTTAAGGCACAGCTGCTATGGTCATTCTTTACCAAGCAAATATGCGACACTTTTTATTAAAAAACACATAATGTAGTTTGTTAATTTCAGCTTCACAGGATCATTGTTTTATAATATACACATACGTTAGACTTGCAATTCGGTATGACTAGTTGTTTTATTAACGCTGATCATCGGTTTCCCACATATTATTGAACATTCATCCACAGCAGATATTAAACAATAGGATTTTTGTTTCACTCACGAATAAGCTATGAGAAGAAGTGAATACTTAAGCCGCGTTCACGGATACAGGTCCTCCTGGTGAAACTGTAAATGCCTGCCTGAACAACGCTCGTCGCCGGTGATCGATCTCTCCCAGTTCTGAGGCAGTTTGATATACTACGACAGTACAGCCCCATATATGACAGCTGTCAGGTAAATAAGATGAGCCATGACCTTCCCCTTTCACAGAAGCGTTCGTCTTGGTATTTTTAAAACCCACTTTTTAAAAGTTTCCAAGTAAATATGTTAACAAAGAGCATTTTTTTTGCGGAAAAGTATAATGCACTCTGCGATAAAATGGTACGTATCACCTCATTTTAAAGCTGAAACCCCGATTTAAAGAAACTGTGATCTACTTATGAATTATTTGGTTGCCAATAGTTGAAATGTGATACCCCGTTGCAATCTCTTCCAATTTCTCTTGTAAAGATAATATTTTACTCACCGATGTTGTATTATTCCTCAATGTTGTATAAGTTATGTAAATCTTAAGAAGTAGGCATACATTTCAGGCGAAATATACGTTTTATTTAGTTTTCCTTCTATAATTTTAACTTATGTAATATTGGTTTTTCTGGACAACAGGATATTGGATACCATAAAATAGTTACGTGACTAACCTTTTCGAATTGTATAACGCCCACTTCAGCATCGTTAGTGCAGTTTTGTTTTACGATCATTCATGGTGTAAACTAGAACCATGTTAAACGCCAATTAGTGTCGTTACAAATCGCATTTTTGCCTCATTTGTTGTTGGTACAATTCGTAGATTCGCTGGACTCATCTGTTGTGCTGATCTAGGCGAATGGGAGGAGCAACGCCTTTAGTCTTTGAAGGAACCTTCCACCACTCAAGAACTGTAGTAATTAAATGCTGATGCACGTATGGACATGTAATTAACATACGTTTAGCTTTAAAAATTACATAAACAATCACAAATGCAAGTTACCGGTTGTTGGCTGCAGTATGTGTTTAGATAATGAACTCTGAAAGCGAATGAAGGATAACAAAGGTGGCTTTTGCTAAACGTGAAATGGCAATACGCACCCCGCATATATTATTTCAGTTGTACGGTATTCCCTCCATAGGTACGCAGCTTTCAAAACCAAGTCCACAATTCTCGAAAATGCATTAAAATACTGTTATAACACTATGGGCGCTATCCCTACAGGATTTAGCAGCAATAACAGCTGTTATCACCCTCTAAATAACCTATCGATTGATCACCTCTGGTTGTTGCACTCCCATATGCTAGACGCTTGCACCGCGCTTGCACTTGGGAAAACTTGCTTAGCGTTTTTCCTGACTACATCAAAGGACCAATCAGAAATAACTTGTTAGTGCATAGTAATTACTTTCACTACGATTTACTTCAACAACAGGCTTTGTTATCCGATTAATTTGGGAAAAGTTTACAAACACGAAAGCTGCTCCAGACATCAAACGCAGCCACAAAACTTGCAAATCCCTTGATGGTCTTTTGGAAAGGCTTCCCCTTAAGAGCACAATCACTTGCTTAATCCATAAACCGCACGCTAAATATTCGCAGTTGCAAGCTGTTTAGAGGTAACGTAGAGAATGCTTGCACTTTGTTGCAATATTTCAAAGGCTTCAAAGGAAATATTTTGGTGCATGTGCCTCAGCGTATTAGAGGATTTCGTGGAGCTTTGGCAGTTCAACAGAGCCTCGTAAAGACATGCCCGTTAACTTTATCGTGGCTGCTGAAATATTATCCAACTTCTTCGGAATATTTTTGGTCACAAAGGTATCATCGTCACGCCACTTTGAGACACAATATTGAAAATTCCCTGCAACTTAGTGAAGCCAGTTTGGCACCCAAGAGAACACAAACTGTCTCTAATTTAGACTGAAAAGCTTAAGGATCGGAGAGAGAACTTTAAAACACTTCTAGGCAACCTATAGAGTGCGTAACAGTGTAGTATGATCTTATCTCATTTAACTAGGTGAAATTAAAGGAAGAGAGTGAAGAAATTGAATATTGAAGATCCGACAGAAATAGTATATGTATCTGTTTTTCACACTCCGAGAATACAACAACGCAAATGGAGTGAACAAATTAGTTACTTCAGGGTTAAGTTATTAGATCCAAAACATTCTTCTTTATTCTGGTTTATACAGCAAGATCTGGGACTCACCTTCATTGACTTCCGGATAAATGCATCAGCCTGTCATAACCCTTAATTTTTCAAAGACGCCACTTATTCCCTCCAATCCACTTTCTGCTTCTAAATACGTAATGTAAGATTTTTGTTTAAAAAGGCCATGATTTCACGAACTACAGACTACGTATTTCGGGGTAAGATAAAGTAAACACTGTAGCCAGCAACTGGCGTACGGTCACATGTCCACTAATTGCAAACTGTACTATTAAGTTGAGATGGTACTTCATTCCCAAAATGAGCAAAAGGTTAGAGTTCATTACCGCTGTGTTCAACCCATTGAGAGCAGCCTCTCGCTTCCATCCAATCACATCCCATTCCAAGTGGCTCTCCTATTTTTGACTGAAACGAGGTTCCTAGCTAATGGATTCCTCAACAAAAGGAATTTTGATCTACCAGATCACGAAATTGTCGGTGTAATTTAGAGACATCCTGCACATCTAAAATTTCAGAAATCAAAAGAGGATCTTTCCTGCCTAGTGAACATTTTATGCAGGATGTATTTATATCATCGTTGCATTTTTTTCCAAAGGGAGAGGGAGGATGGATGGATGGACGGACGTACGGACGAAGGATGGATTTCAAATCTAAATTCCGATATTTTAAGGGTTCAAGACGAAGAGTTTTAGGAAGCCCTATATAAAAACAGCCCTTTAGATGGACATTGCTTCGCTATTCTTAATTTTAGCAAAACATGCTTTAGAGGTTTTGCATAAAATATTAAGGTGATGAATTAAATATACAGGATATCCATGAATTAGTGCACTTTCCAAAATCTCCCTCCATGGACAATTTCGGGATTGTTACGTAACACATTTTTGTAATACTGAAATCCTGTTAAAAAGCAAGATTCCACTCGTTAGAAACTGTGAATACGTTTGGGTGTAATAATGAGCTGGCTGAGGTGATGTGCTGCTTAGAAATTGAATTTTTTAGAGCTCAGGGTGATATTTACGCCTGTTTTCGAGAATTGAAGCTTTGAGCGGTCAGTTTTGTGCTCAGCGCACCAAGCTACTTACCAGAACCTTTCGCTCTCTCTGAGGTTTCCTGGGTTATTCCACGCGGCCAACACAAGGCCAACCACTAAAGACTTCAACCATCAAAAAATACATTAAATACCATTTTCGGCCAAAACCGTTTCAATTTATGAGAAGCACATCATTTCAACCAGCTATGTGTGTAATCCGAACGAATATCCTGTGGAGTGTTCTTGGTAAGTAACATTACGAGTGTATTTCAGCTGCTCGACTCGTGTATACTCGTGTCCTTCACCTTACCTATCGTAGAGCGTGGTGGCTTGATAACACAGCAATAAGGGCGAAAAGAGGGGAGATTGATGCCTTTGCTTTTTCTGGTCTTATTGAAACTAAAACATGCTTATTTGTCTCAGAACCAGTCATGCCGTATACTAGCGAAATTACGCGTGGACTTATCGTGGACATGTGGGAGGCTGGTCGCACTGTTAGAGCAACTGCAACGGCAGGGCATAAAAGTGCTTTTATAGTAAATTACTAGATAAAAATATTCCAGGAAAGTGGAGAAGACGGTCTACATTCTCGTGAGGAAGTGGCCACTCTCCGTAAAACATCCGCAGATGATGATATTCGTTTATTAAATGCAAATTATTCTTTTGTTGTAATTGACTGATCATGTTTAGAAACTAGAGGTAAATATGTATATGTATATGGTTTACCGAATATGACATACATATTATAGCAAAAAATTGGGTTATATTTTTGTTTATAATTTTGGTGTATTCCTATGATCAGCAATATGTTAGTAAAGGAATATTAACCAATTATAGTTTGAATTCGAGGGTCAACATGCTGCTTTATTTATTTATTATTTGGTTATGCTTGCTTCTATGCAGCAACAATCATTGATATCACTGTGAGATTACAGTTCTGTTTATTACTTTCTCTACTACGTATAGTAAGTAGGGGAAGTATTGTATTCCACCCAAAAATTCGATACCGAGATTTCACCGGAAATATATGTTTTGAGACCCCCTGAATCCAAAAAGAAAGCATTTTTGGAAACATGTCCGTGTGTGCGTCTGTGTGTGTGTGAACAGCATAATTCAGAAACGAACAGTCGGATAAACACCAAACTTGGTACTTACGTTTAGTATCTTCCAGAAATGCGACACGAAGGTTTTCAAGAAAATTCCCCCACCCCAGATGCCCTTTACATGTAACATTTTTCGAAAATTTTAATTTTCTCAAAAATGGCTCTAACGATTTTGATTAAAACATCACATGTTTAAGATATTTTTATAACAAATGAAATGTATATCTCGAATTTTCTGGGAATGTCTCCAAAAGTATTCCTCATTGTGAACGACTTTTGCATAACTGGTAAACCATAAGAGATAGACAAAATTTAACTACACAAAAATGTAGATCGCATTAAAATACACAATTTATGTCATATACATTTTTTTTCTTGAGTGAACCATTTTCGAGATATTGCTTGTTATTCCCTTAAATTTTCGAATACTTTTTCTCAAATGGGAATTCGTTATTCATTTTTTTATGTCCTGGACATCCAAAGAGAATGGAATGCGCCACATAGCAACCAGCTCTTAAAAGATTTGACTATCGCTTAAATACTACCATATTCCCCTTGCACCTACAAGGAAATTAGCATTAAGATTAACATCTCGATTAACATGAAGCATATGAAGAATAAGCGTTTGTAAAAATAGTTTGTACAAGAGTAGAGGAAGGCATGTGATTGTAACACATCAGATGTTTTTTGTTATAAAGTACTGTCTTTCTATGTATTTAATGAATAACATTCAAGCTTTAATTTCCACTGCCTGAAAATCTTCTCACACTACACATTCTACATTTCACTAACCTGGGCGCTCATCAGGTTCCCCCTTAGCTTTTAATCCCTTCAAAGGCGTGTCCTGCACTACCCGATAAGGTATGGGCTACCAATCACGATAAGAGGTCTGTATGACAAACTGAATGCACTCCCTCTACCTCTTTCTCTTTTAGCCGATACGATCGAGAGCGTAAACACATATTAAGTTTCAACGCCACTTTGTAACCTTTGTTGTGGTTATTGGTGTAACTATTTAGCAGAAGGAGTGGCGCAACCTTGCACCGTGGCCTAAAGCAACCAATGAAATGGCCATGGCTTCGCAAGGCCACGTACAACGATAAATAATGTGACATAGACGCGAGGGGCAGTGAGATTTTCTTTGGCACTCTTTGCTCGTACCAAGTGAGTCGGTCGATATTGCTCCGTTCGCCTGCTATGGTAGCATTTTACAAGCTCTATAAGTGAAAAACATATCATGGTTGTAGGTCCATATATAAACGATTATGTGTTGGTGAATTCGTGGTTCCTTTTGAAATAAATAAACCCCTATTGAGTTTGTCCCACGTTGCTAAGACAGGTCAGTACGAGTAGGTTGAGCTCTATATGAGTCATCGGCATTTTCTATTCAAGTCTAATCAAATCGCTGTGATTAAGGTGTGTTTTCAATCATTTGTGATTTACGGAGTATCTGTTTCAAAATTGTTTTAAAGAGAAATACTTTTGTAACTACATGTACAAATGACCTATTCAGGGCCAGACCTGAAATTATTGGGCCAGATACGAATAAATCACATAATTAAAATAAATAAGCAATAAGTTAGGCTAAGGAATAGTAGCAGTCAAAAGCATAAACGATGTTTTCTATTTTGTAAACTTTGAGTAAATTGTGTATTGTAAATAAAACCTTCCCAAGGCACGGGAAGAGCCTCCTACGCACCCATTAAATATTTAAATGGCTGATTTATTAATGGCCGTTTCTTAAAGTAAAATCTAAGTTTTTATCTGTTTTTATACTCGAGCTTCAAGGTCATTAACATCATCATTTGAAGTTTTCTTCGTTTTTAAAGTTAATCTCATATTTTAATTTTATATACGACTTCTATAATTGGACATTGATATAATGCAGATATATTATGCATAAATACCTAGGTACACACACTTACAGCAGCGTTCCTACCGAGATACATAGTACGCTAACAGACAGATTGGCAATATACACACGAAATATTTCGCAGTTTACTCTCTCTGTTGTACAAACATTGAATTTGTGTGTTTATAAAAGGGACGACATTTATAATTTTAATAACTTAACCTTGTTCGCTAAGTATACAACAAGAGGTATAAACATTTAAATATTTGCGCATCATAGGATCGATAGGGCTTTAGACCACATGATTCGCTTGCACTATGTTGACCTCAGTATTATTTCTCGAACTCACTATCGGTGAATGACCAGCTCAAGGCTATGAAACCGACAGTTGCTGCCTTGTGTTCGTGCTGTAAACACTAGAGTTTATTCATTGTGTCTCTCAAAAGTGAAATCTGGCCAAAACATCTGTATTGTCTGTGTACAACTTATTATTGTTGCTATTCTTGTCTTATTGTTAGTTCACTGAAATGCCTACAGAAAAATTCAACTTGAACAAAGAATTTTTGTGCACGAAGCATACGTCAAAACCGAATCAGTAGACAGGTGCGCATACAATTATTTTAGGAGACATTTTCTGGTATTTCAGTTCCAAATAGACACACTGTAGATGTCTGGTTAATGTTAAGGACAACGGCATCGCTAAACGCTACACCTAATAGGCGTAAAATACATTCTAACGAAGGAAAACATTGACAAAATTGGTGTAACATTTGAACGCTCTCCAAAGAAGTCTCTAAGACGTGTTGCACAGCAAGCGTGTGTTTCAAAAACCTCTGCTACTACAACTCCTAACTTTTAAAATTTAAACCCTGCCAGGATGTTTCAATACAGACGGAGACTACTTTCAACACCACTTATAACAACGTTACCGAGAGGGATGGCTCAGGCGGTTTCGTCTGTGGCCCGCATTAGACAGGTCACGGGATCGATCCCCGGCGACCGCCCACTCTGGCTCTTGGGTTTTTCGTGGTTTCCCCGGGTCGCCAAGCGAATGCTGGAGTGGTTCATCTTCTACCACGACTTTCCTTTATCTCATTTCTGCACCCTTCATCTTCCTTGTCATCTATTTCAGGGTTGTAGGACCAGACAACGGTGTACGGCGGGTTGCGGCTGGGCGGTGGCTTGCGCTTTGCAAAGGTTTCTTCGCTGGCGTCACTGTGGTACCGCTCAGTTAGGTCTCTCCTGAGTGTGGGGCTCCGTTCCGGGGTACCCTGGAGGTTGGTGGCTTGTGGGCAGGGACCGTGCCACGTAGGATGCGTTCTATCTGGAAACGTTAGGAACTCCGTCCATCCTTACGCCCACCGATATCCGGATCTGGTCACCCTTTGGGGCTCTCCCCTCATCCTTCCCTTCCAGGGGTCACGTTGGAAGCACAAAGTGCCGACTGCCTGCGTGCGGTGCTTTGCCCCGGTTCCGGGGGCCCCTCCGTGATACGTACATTTACCTTTATAACAACGTTAGTACTCGCGGAACACTCATACACGCGATCCGGCCGGTCATAAAACGAACGCTCTGTACTTCTACAACACACTTGAGAAGAAAGTGTAATGTGTAGTAGGATTATGTCAATATCAATTTGTCCTAAAACAGAACATTTCGACTGAACCTTCCATTTTGGAGAAAGGCGTTCGCATATCTATTCAGGGGTGTACCGTAACCCATACGTATAGAATTAAACTCGTGTAACATTTACATTGTGTGTGTATAAAATTAAGGGCAGCCTGGAAACCGAGTAAAGAAAGCACTGCAGTGAGAATTACAGGATGCTTGAAAGTCACTGAACTCAGCAAATATATAATTTAATGGTACAAATGCACAAGGCGCTAAAATATGAGATGTCAGTATACTCGTGGAAAGAAGCGTATGAAGTGGCTTTTAAAATTACCTTCTCTCGAGATGAACACACGCTAAGGGGAGATCGAATGTCCTATTAAATGCTAAATGTACAAAACTCATGATCCATTATCTGAACAAGCTATTTAACATATCAAACTGAATTGTTTACAGGATATACATGAATGTTTTCTTTGTTCACTAATCTAATTTTATCCAATGAGTTTGTTCATTAAGGAAGATAAAATATTTTCCCACTTATACCATGTTTTTATTAAAATTTATCAGCAATTATTTATTCAATGGGCAATAATGTTTTACACTAAAGTAGAACCACAATAGTGGTTTGGTTTTTATCGTCCCAAAATTTAATTTCGCCATCCTCAATGGTTTTTTTTTTGCGAAGAAAGAAATCACACGGTTTGGGCACAAAGGAGCTGTGATACTTAACAATATCACCAATTTGTAGAGAAAACCTCCCCTAAAAGAGAGCAGAAAGTTTATCCCTCTATTCCAAAGTTGTAGGATTTATGACACTTTTTTTGTGAAGTGGTCAGAATTCGCAATAGAAAATGGTAAACGAAGTACATATTTAATAATATGTTTAAAATAGAAGTATTGTGCCTACAGTGATAAAATACACATCAAATTAAAGAAGAAATTCCAACTTACGAGACTGCATAAAAGCGAAAAAATATTATTTTTTGGCAATTTTCACCATTTAGTGTACGCTAAAGCGAGTGCATATTTTCAATTGCAGTTTCGTTTGTATTATGGCCTCTAAAATGTTGCAATCTCTATCACCACAGTGTATTTTGTTCATTTTAAGGCAAGTTCCACGCCACTGCAGTGAAGTAAAAAAAATTCTGATGTTACGTTCACATGACTTTCTCTACCCTTTTCATTTATTAGTGGGTAAAAAACTTATTCATATGAAAGTTTATTTTCCTATCTACTTCATTTTAGTCTAAATGAACCTTTGCAGAAATAGCTGCATTACACATTTCGTTACAGATATAAAGGGAACAGCGATAGTCAAGTGTTTAACAACTGGACGCTATCCGCTGACCTTAAAATTTCATAGCCTTTCCATGACATAGCGAGAAACAATTGAAAATCGACAGGACTTTAAAAGAATGGCTAAGTATTGAACAATTCGAAAATTAATAACGGATATATCGAACATGGCCGATACCTCTAAAAATTTATTTTAAATAAATTGTGTGTTTTAAAGAGATCTCGCACATTTCTTGTGTAGTACGTTTTCGTCTACTGCTTAACGTTTACTAGTTATATAAGTTTGTATAAAATTCCTTCAGAATGAAGAGGACTACAAAGATATTTCCAGAAAATTCAAGATTCGCATTTGATTTTTAATATACATAATATTTTAATCAAAATCGTTAGAGCTATTTTTTAGAAAATCGAACATTTCAAAAATGGTTTCATGCAACGGGTAGTTGGACGTGGGGGATTTTATGAAAATCTTTGTTTCGCATCTTTAGAAGATACTGAATTTAAATACCAAGTTTGGTATTTATGCAACTTTTCGTTTTTAAGTTAGGCTGTTGACAGTCACGCACGCACACACTCGCATGGACGTTTTCTAAAAATACTTTTAGGACTCAGTGGGCCTCAAAACATGTATTTTCGGTGAAATCTCGACATTGAATTTTTGGATGGAATACAATACTTCCCAGTAGTACATCCTATGTAGCAAATAAAGTAAAAATACGTTGTAATTGGCAACTTTGTACATAAATTCCTCTTTATTAGGTGATTTGTTGTTAGACTTCAGTACACTTTATAATAAGGGCATCCACTAATTAAACGAACTGAAGACTAGAGCTTATAGAGGATAAGGAAGGAAGAGTTCGATTACCGACAGACGGAAGACGAGATCCCTCTCGACGCACGTCTTAGAAATAGATTGTATTCATTCTCGAAAATTGAGTTTGCCCCTGGCAGTAAGGTCCCTAGGGAAGTAAGGGATTGCTCCCCAAACCCAAGGAAATACCGGTGGCATAGAAATGTGGGAAGCCGCAATCCTGCGGCATGCTCGCGCCCTTTGATGGAGTTCGCAATATCTGCACAACCAAATTTCCAAATGGCACATGCAAAATTCCAGAAATCTTCCTTCCATTGCTCATCTGTCTCAGCCGAGAACTCAACAAAAGACATCCATGACTGTCGGGTCTCGTATCCGCCAGTTGGTTAAATGTTGCAATAAATACGCGTCAAAGCAATACTTCTGTTAAATAGTTCATCACGTTATCATAAAGGGGCATAATACACACCCACAAAGTGTTAAGTAAACTATTTTTAAAACATTAAAAACAAAAATAAATGTACGATACTTTTAAAACAGTTTAATGAGGGATTGTGAGGCTTGGGTCTGCAATGATGTGTTTATAAACTAGGAAATTATTTTAAAGAATACCTTCTTACTTTGCCTACCGCGTACCTAGTGAGTAAAGAAGGTATTGCATTCCACTAAAAATTAAATACCGAGATTTCATCGGAAATATACGTTTTGAGGCACATTTAAAGTTGTATTGAAGGAGTTGTATTATAGTTCAACTGTTGGGGAGCCGAACACTTGAAGTAGTTGCAACCGCACGTATAGTAAACAGTTTCCGGTAGCCTTAGCCCCAAATGTACTTTCAGGTGGCCTTTGCCCCAAGTTTAAAAAAAAATATTAACTTTGTAATTTGACCGTTTCTTTAAATATTATATATTTGTTTGCCTCGGCTGCGTCAGTATTATGGTTAGAGACATGGATGTCTTGGCAGGGTTGTGGTGCGACAAGAATGTAGGCTTACACAGATTATAATTTTACTTTACTCCTTTTATTAATGCTTGACACGATTTAAATAACACTTCACTGATATAGAAAGCTGTGAGATTTTTTTAAATTAATTACTTGCACTTTTTAACACGTAAACTATTTTCGTCTCACACGAATACGTATTAAACTTCGCGAGGACACGCTTTGCGTCTGGTTAGTCTACAACCAACTGAATAGATTTCTACCGCCTAAATTTGTAAATTTCTGTATTTCAAGTCTCTGATTGCTATTCCTAACCCAATAGAATACCTTCTTTTAACTAAAGCTTTTTCTGTTTGTTGATTGGCTATTTTATAAACTGTCACTAAAATTACATTATCGCTTCCAAGAATCACAAGTAACATTATTAAACTCTCAAACTCATTATTGCCTCAAGGTTACCTCATTGTTACCTCATTGTTAGCAAATTTTAACTTATTACTTTCACAGCTCCTACATTATTAAATTACGTAATATATTCACATAACATTATTACACATGGATACAATAATATAAACATATACAATGACTGTAATATACACTTTTTACATACACATATTGCTTTAAGGCGGGCTGTTATTGAATTTATATATTATATAGTTATCCTGGAATCATTTAAGCGTTAAAATATTTCCTCACATTGAATAAAACATTTTTTTTTTAGAAAAATGTCCGTTTGTGTGTGTGTGTGTCTGTGAACAGTATAACTCAAAAAAGAAAAGTCAGATAAATACCAAAATTGGTATTTGGGTTCAGTACGTTTAAAAGATGCGACACAAAAATGTTCAAGAAAATACCCCCACTCCAAACTACCATGTACATAAACATTTAAAATTTGTTTTATTTTCTAAAGAATGACTAACGATTTTGATTATAATGGCATGTATTAAAGATTTTACATCACAAATAAATTATGTACGTTGAATTTTCTAGGAATAGTCTGTGAAATCCACTTCGTTCGGAAGAACTGGTAAACGCTAGGCGATAGATGAAAACGTGCTCCTCAACTAATGTAGAGGTCTTTAAAACATACACTTTATTTCAAATAACTTTTTTGTGGTATCAGTCGCATCTGAGATATCCGTTATTAATGGTTCGAATTGTTCAATTATTAGCCATTCTTTTACAGTCCTGTCGATTTTATTTGTTTCTCGCGATGTCATGGAAGGAAATTTGGGAAGGAAGCGTTCCAAGCCTATACTTAAGGTATATCTCCAGCATTTGCCAGTTGTGAGGACTGAGGAAAACCTGGGAGAAAACCTGTCAGGGACGACAGATCTGGCGGGATTTGAACTATAGACCTCCTGTCTATAAGCCCGCACCTTGATGTTCTCGGCTGTCAGTGTCGGTCCCTAAGTATCTGAATTTAGAGCTTAAAATTTTAGCTGCACAGAGAATTTATTTTCTATGCATTTTGTTTAATGGTAAGTTGTTTTAAGAATAGAAATTTGAAAGAGAAATCAGTACCACGATTGGAACCCGAATCATTGCCCTTCGAATTTCCACTCTACCCTTGAGACACCGTAGCGTGACACCAGAATGGACATGAAATCTTCTCCTCTGATTTATGTATTCGTCTGAAACTTCCAAGAAGTGACGATAATCTTAAAGGAATTTCCAATGCTACAAGTATCTTTATTTTTCGGGCCTCTAGTTAACTCCAATTTGAGGGAAATTTGAGTGTGGTGATTGTTTCTTTAAATTAGTCGTGTGCTGTCTAAGTATGGAGATATGAATAAGATTTTAAAAAGATTTCCAAGCTACAGCTTGGACTCGAACCAGGAATCTTCAGCCGCAGACTCAACCTTCAAGTCTCGGCCGTGTTATTAATTTTTCAAATCTAGTTTAACTTTTTAGTTTTAGTCTACACACGGTAGGTGCCAAACACGATCATTAATACACGGTTATTTTCCATTCAATCTATTAAATGTACCCATAGCTGAAATTTGGTCAAAGTTCTGAAAAAAATTCGAAAATTAGCTTTTGAATCCAAAAAATACTTTCAACCTTTAGCTTCAATTACACAGCATTACTTTTGCTCTCTGAGCACTTGAAAGCTTCTACACGTGACCATTTAAATGCCCAAGAAGACACGCTCTAATGGCCTGAATTTACTTGAGATACCCTCTACTCGACTTTGATTTTCTTACACTTTTAAGCATTAAAAATGTTCCACGGGATGTACCTTAGTTTTTAGTCAACATTGTTCAAATTTCAGTACAAACTCAAAGAGAATGAACTTAGAAAATTGGCATACTTTTAAATTGCTCAAAATATGACATAATTAATTCACCACCCAGGATAAATTGTTAAAAATTATATTATATGGTTTAGTGACTAAAACTCTCTATACCAGTTTTATACATTAGTATTTAAATAATATGGTAGAAGTTTTATTCTTTCAAAATTTAAATTTCTGCACCATGTGGAATACGTGATAAATTAGCATAATTAAAGTAAAATCTATTTTTTTCTCAAAGAATATTAAAGATATCTTCATGAAAGTTAAAACACAATTATAATTGAGCTAAAGCAGTATATGACAAAATTTTGAAATCATTTGGATAAAAACAGCAAGATTTAGAAATACTACCTAAGGGTGCTCTTAACAAGAATAGGGGACCTTCTGGTACCAAATAGACTTTCTTACCTAATCAATCAATTTTAATGAAAGTTTTAGGTTAAATTGAAACTGCCTTGATATATTGTTGGTATAAGTTTCATTACTCTCAATTAAATATTTTTGCAATTAAAATTATGTTTAGAAAGAATGTAATACTAATAAAAGGTATACTTTTTGTAGTTTAGAATTAAAATAGAGGCCTGAAATTTGGTACGCTAGTTTTTCTATACCTATGAAATAAAATTGTGCATATGATTTCTAAAATATTAATATTTATTAAAAATATGAATTTTTTTCTATTTAGAACAGAATAAAAAAAATCCAATAATTACAAAGAAAAAAAGGCATATATCTGTATGTATGAGTGCGATCAACAAACCAACACGTAGTTTTCTTTAACAAGTTATATTATACATGCCCTGAAAATTTCAGCTTTATCTATCAATATTTACTGTAAAAAGGTATACCCCAAAAAACAAAAATTTTTATATGGAGAAAAAGCTGTATAAAGCTTTGGAACACAGTTATTGGAAATATTGCTCTTCACTCACCCATTAGAATTCTCCTGCAGCATATAACACTCCCTCTCCTTTCAGCCTCAAATCCTCTTTGATGATATTTGCCAGTCTTGTTGCATTTCTCCTTTCAATTTCTATATCTATGTGTCGTCGAACACTCTGCTTGACACGACGTTCATCTCTATGTTTTCTTACTTTGTTGGAAAGAGGAGAAATTTCCGACTTCTTTGCCAGTTCTGTCAAATGATGTCCTTGGTTTACAAGAAATATAGCTTCTGCCACAGCCATGTCAACCTTTTTGGCGGAAATGTCAATGTCAATGACATAACCTACTCCATAATTACTTGTGAATCCACGTTTTGTCCATGTACCATCATAGCTCACTGCTATGTTTAACACATTATCAGGATTAATGTGAACATTCTCATTCATATGTGCTTCCCTACCCTCTGCCTTTCCTCAGTCAATATTTTATCCACAAAACTACAATTCTCCCTTTGTATATCATTTAGAAGACTGAAATAACTGGCACTGTTCAATGTATGCATACTTAAACCCATAGAGAATACTTCCATAGCTGCATGTCCTTTTCCAAATTTAGAAAATGTTGTTACCATTTTCTTGTTTATGTCAAAAGCTACTTTAGTTTTCTTTTCAGTGGTTGTACCTTTTCTTTTGATTGAAAAAGTTTCACACAAAACATAGCCACAGGCCTGGCACTTTGCTACAATCTTCATAAAAAGACCATAAAACTATCTCAAATTCACAGTAACACATTCTTCTTTACACTCACTACATAATACTCTGGAAAACAAATTCTTCAAAACATTACTGTCAACAAGAACGTAATCTGGCTCTGCTACTTCATCTGTACACAGGAGAGAATATGGAGCACTTTCAGCTGTAGAATTATTGACTTAGCTTTATTTTTCTTTATTATCTTTGCACTCGACACTTTTCCTCTGATATTTGCTAAAAAGACACAAGTGATCAATCAAATCAACTACACAAATGGATGTTTTAGCTGTTTTGTAAACAACGTAATTCATTTGTTATATTTTTTATTTTTTTGTCAACAGATAGCACCACTTGTGCAATAAGAGCAGCAACATGTATATGTTAAAGGCAAATGTCCCATTAAAATTTTAAAAACCACAAATAGACCGAGCCTTAGCTTCGAACTGAAATCCGACCGATTTGCCACGCCCACTTTTCATTGCAAGCGTCTAAATAAATGGGAAATACACCAATTTCCAGGTGGATTTGACATATAAAATTTAATGGCTAAATTCTGGACATATATCCACTATACAACCACAAGGTTAATCGATGCATATGTGAATTTTGAGTTTCTCCTGCAGTGTATATCGTCGGAGAAAATTAAAGAAAATACCAAAATATGTTAATCTTAAGCATTCAAATTAAAGATGGCCTTTATTTCCCCTCACTATAACGATTATCAGGAATGCAGAACCATTATAAAACACTTTATTCTATTTATATCAGTGTTGGTTTTACCACTGGCTCACTTAATTTCTTGAAAACCAATTTAACCATTTTTATAAACCTATAAAGGAAATCAACAGAGGTGTAAAAGTTAGTGCATACTAGTTTACAGCAAGGTTGCCACTGGAGGGGGCACGAGTTTCAAACCATTCCCCTGTGTTGTTCTCCAGTTTGCCTACCGTCCTTGGAGCTTCGATTTTATCAGTACTGTGTCACCGTAAAGTCCGACCACTCCCAACACACGAAGTTGGAGGGAGAAAAGAAGACATTGACACCGAGTGTCATAAAATTGCATTACTTATTTATACAGTGTGTAAACCAGGAGACAGGAACACTTTACGTTATTCTACAACTACTAAATTAACGTACCATCACAAAACAAGTTTGAATTTTTCGTGATTAATCGTGTGCAATCTCTATTTCAGAGAAACTCACTTATAACACCTTTGATTCTATAGCTGAATATTGTTACATGTTGGGGTGAAGGCCAAAAAGGTTACCAAAAATGATTAATTTACATGGGGGCGCAACTCGCTGGCAGTAAACAGTCCGGGACCTTGGTGTGTAGATTTAAGGGGAAGGCATGGGTTTTATGCTATACTGAAACATTACATAACACATATTACCTTCGCATATCTAGGATTTATTCACAACGTTTGGCGACTCTACATAATGAGCAAAGGAAACAGAATGGAGGGAGATGCCACAACACCGTGGACCGTCCATACACACGACTGGCTCCAACGACAACTTCTAATGGAGTGACGCTATCTTACCCCTACCAACCGTGTCTAGCCGAAGCCAGACAGGGCTGACATCATACCAGACAGTTTCAAATAGATCTTTCCCTTTGGTGTGGTCCGCGCCGAGAGGAAAGACCGTTAAGCCGAAATATAACTAAGGAGACACAATAATACGTCTGATAGCAACAATCCAGTACAACAGTGGTCTGGTAATGTTAATAACATTAATAATACGCCACAATATGATAATTTTGAAGTAATCAGAAAACAGTATATGTTGCACTTCGCTGTTTTACATTGGGAGTAATTTTATATAGGAATGGTTTTTTTTTCCCTATGCATTTGTTTACTGGAATGCAATGTTTTCAATTGTAACTAAATATGTAATTTAAGTGAATGAAACCGTTTTAAGTGTCTCAGACTCAGAAATAATTATTTATAAGTACGAATGTTTGGGAATTTTACAAGTATTTCATTAATACTTATAAATATATAACCTTGGGACAATTCCACAATGTTAATAAATGAAACTGAAATGAAATGATAATGCTTATTTTCGATGATGAGCCCAAATGATGTATTCTCTTATGAACCATAACAAATAATTTCGAGACAATGCCTACGACAATATTATTTACCTTAACTCTAATATCTAATGGTTAGAATGTAGACAGAATTCGTACAAGTACGCTGTGTGTACATTCGAGAAGTTTGTGATGTGACGAATTACTTGTCAGAGGTTGCCCTGTGGCTACACAATATTAATTAGGACTGTCACATATACAAAAAATGGCCTGATAATTTCATACACAATTAACACACGAAGTAGTTGTTCCTGTTCATCCTCATCACTGAATACTCAAAATCAATAAGAGACCCTTAATTTATGTTTAAGGTCAAAGTTCAGCGATAAAATTAATTTGGCTTTAATGAAACAGGGCGTTTACTTTTATCAGGACGTTTCTTTGCATGTCAATACGATACACGGTCCTCCAACTGTCGACTGCGCACGGATACATCCGACACTAAAGGTATAAATATAACTTCCGACTCGGTTTTGTCAGAGATCGTAGTTTGTCTTTCATCTACGATAGTATAACAGGCAATAGTGTGTGGTTTTGGTCTATTTCCTTATAAGGGAAGTATACCCTTGATATAGAAACCCGGTCTGAAATTCTTGTACCAGAAGCCATGTAGTATAAGGCACACCCAACATCAGCTGCAAGTTTTAACTGCAAACCATCGAAAACGAATGCCAAACCTTTCATATAATCCTTCCTCTAGCAAGCTAGATTGGATAGCCCTGACTGCTTACTAGATTGTTGCGGGGGTGTGGATACAGGAGCTCAGATTGCAGTTTTGTTGTATGATGAGGGCTTTCGGGAATACTCGATAAATGGATATACTCGTCCATTTATCCAAACTCCACGCGATACACTGAAACTTAAATTTGGACACCTCGCAGTTAAAACTGGCGGCTGATATTTTGGCTGAGACCTCCTTATGCTCTATAGCTTTTGTCACAGAAACTTCAGGGTGAGTTTCGGTATGATGGATCTAATACTTTCCTTACTAGATAAATTCATTTTAGAGTAGGTACAGTAGACTAAAAAGAAGAAAACGCATTGTAACACAATTGGCAGCTTAAAAAGTCATGGAAAAGTGCTTTTTGTGTTCAATAGAAATGGAAATTATTTTTATACTACTAGAACACAGTTCTGTTCACGTTATTAGGTTAAATGCAAAGTCCTCTCTTCTCTCGCTCTCTCTCTCCTCTCTCATATTTTCCCCTCCTTCTCTCCCGCTATTTTAGACCTTCTCACCCTCCCCATATTCCTTTCCCCCTGTTTTTCCCTTCTTGAGTCCGATTTTCCCCTCCCTCCATCGTCTTCACCACTCACTCTTTCCTTCTCTCTGTGTAGTGTTATGTTTTGAAAAACTGACAATCAATCTGATTGTATGCGATGTTGATTAAAAAATAAGACAAATTTAAAGTTTACATATGCTTGTTCACATGCTTAGTATGTGTTCAGAACATTGATACTGCATATTACGTTTTCTTTCAATCGAAATTTTCTAAATAACAAAACCTTTCAGAAATATATGGCTTATAAACTTTTGTTGTAATTTCCTTTTCAAATCTGTATACTAAGTGGCATGTTTCGATTTTCAATTTTGCACCCAATTAGAACTTCTTTCCTTTAGGGAAACATTTAGAACTATATAGTCTGATTTTTAAGTGGTAATAGTTTATATACTAGGGCAATTGGTTTGGGTAGTTTTGTATGAAAAAGGCAACATACATGCATGTATATATTACATACCTACATTTGAGAATAAATATATTTAAAAATGCTATTTTTTGGCTTCAAGGTGGCGCATTTTAAATATGTGACATAATTATTTATATAAAATCAAAGATTACCAGAAGAATTTCTGTTACAGTGTTATACCACGAATATATTTCTCAATCTGAAGAAAACTATCACAAATGTTTTAAAAAAAAGGTGGAAAAATCGAGGGAAAGGTTTTCCACGTCTAGAAACGTATACTTTTGCACGCCCACAGTGCTACTATGATAATGGTTTGAAAGAATCATCTCAATCAGAAAATTGCTAAATGAAAGTGAATAGATTGCCATAGATATTGAAGAAAAATGGATGCACTTGTTCTGTTTTTGAGAGCAGAAGTTTCCCACTGGAGTTCTGATAAAACTAGCTCGTTTTAAATAGAACGAAAGAAAGGCGTTCAAAAGGTACGGCCGAACGCAGGCCAGTCGGCTCACTGTGCTTCTGCCGTGATGCTCGGGAGGGGGTTGAGGGGAGGGACTCGAAGGGTGACCAGATCCGGACGTCGAGAGGCGCAAGCACAGACGGGGTTCCTAGTTTTATCAGATAGAAAGCATCTGACGCGGCACACACAGGCCACCGAACCCCCGGCAGTCAACTGGGCCCACCCTCAGCGACGCCAGCGTAGGAACCTCTACAGAACGCACGGCTGCCGCCCAGCCGCAACCCGCCGAACTCCGTCGCCTGGTCCTACAACCCTGAAGCAGATGACAAGGAAGATGATAGGTAGAGGTACTGAGGGGCAGTCGGGTCCTGGTAGAAGATGGACCACCCCAGCATTCACCTGCCTACCCGGAGAAACCACGAAAGTCCCTAGGGTTAGAGTGGGCAGTCGGCGAGGATCGAACTTGGGATCTCCCAAATGTTGACCAGAAACGTTACCGCCTGAGCCATCCCACTCGGTAGAAGGACGTTCAATAAGCCACAATAAGCTACAGTGAAGTACCTTTTTCGGAAAATATTTGTATGTAAATTAACTCAAGGTGAATGTAGCTGTGCAGTTTGGAACGAAGGGAGAATGCAAAAATGTTTGTAGTGAATCACAATAGTTATTTATGATACAAGTGTTGAAAGTGGAGTTTTATTTTGCGAGTAGGAGTGTCTGTGGCACGTGGCAATCCTACAAGCAAAATAAAATCACAGTTAACACGCGTTGTCACATGCTGTGTTCAAACAGCCTTGTAAGTATCCAGCTGAAATAGCAATATACAGGCGGACGTGCGCAGTAAGCTCTAGTCTCTTGTTTGACCTTCATAGCACCAGTGCTGACAACATGATCACTTACACCAGGGCTGCCACTGGAGGGGACACGAGCTTTAACTCCCCCTTCTTGTTTTGTTCTTTGGTTTGCCTACCGTCTATTCTATAAGCACTGTGTCGCCGTAAAGTCCGACCACTCCCAACTATTGGAGGGAGAAAGGAGAATGACACAGTGTGTTACAGTATGCCTGACTTACACAATCATAACATTCTGCAATATATAGAAGGCTTAGGCAAAAGCAAATTAACAGAACGAGTGTAACAATACTTTTATGAATAAGTATATATTATATTTAACATTGTAATTATTATTCCTTAGATGTAATTGCGTTGTTGATTTAAAATTGTTACAATTTATAATATTAATTGCTTGAGTAGAGGAAGTAGCACATAGCATCGATTACATTGTTTGGATTGGAAACAGCAAGAATCCATTTCCGAGTCATTCAAACAATCCGCCATTACATTAATAGATGCAAGGACTCCAAATAATATACATACGATTTCCATTGCAAGAAACAAGAGTAATAACAATGAAGTGTTATAAGAATGTTATTCCACTGACTGCTATGATACGGAATTGTTGACTTGTACGAGTAGTAATTTTATAAAGACATGATAGGTAGTAGATAAATAATTGCAATAAATAATTTCTGTCTATTCAAAATCAATGCATAATGTAAGAAGCAGTTACAATTCTGCCAGTGGATAAGAAGTCATTACGAGGAAAGCTACGTGTTGAGGCAAAGCATTTAGTTAGAAGTCAGAGTAGCGAAGGCAATTAGGTGTTCCGGCGAACTCAGTCAACCAGAAGCCCTTAGCTCAACGTACGGGTAATTACAACTCAGTGCATTTCAAAATCAGAGAATTGCATGGAAATGCATGTATACCAGTTCTGAAAATTAGAAAGGAAAGGAACTCCTAGAATATAGTAAGTCAAAGAGTAAAAGTTGTGTTTTAGATGCGAAAAGGAGGATTAAAATTTGGTAGTACATACGTAGGAACATTGGTGGGGTAGTCATGAAGTAGGCGGGACTTAAGTTTATAAAAGTGTGCTTCTAGAATTAGGGTGTTACAGTCGTTTATATTTTACAGAAGTGTTTTACCGTGTTTTACGGTCCGTAGTGCCTAAAGACCGCGCTCGGGTTCTCAGTAGCTGACGTCGATTCACGACAACTTACGCTTCTCGTTGTTATTACGGACACAGTTATTTTAAACCGTAAATTTCTTGATACATCAAAAGTTAGCAGATAGTTTCTAGTGCTAAGATTCAGAAACAGTTTAATTCTTCATCCTTAAACTGTTTGCAACTCGCTTAAAATAGCTCATGCATTAGCCTCTATTAAATTTATCAGTGAAGTTACCTGTTGTCTATTCTCACACCCACCCACGCGTACCCCCAGAGAAAGCTCCCGTAGCTTACCACTGTAGCAGCCGGCAGCAGAGTCATCAACGGAGATATCAAAGGTGTCTCACATATAGAGGAACTGCGTCATTAGTAATAATCTTTTATTTCTAGTACAAGAGGCTCGTATTAAAAGCTCTACTCTTAAATACAGTAGACTTTACAGGGACCATAAACTGGAATTAGCAATATTAGAGTGGCTATACGCAGTGCTAAGCCCAACAATACATTAGTTACGATTCCTGAAACATATTTTACTGATTCGTTTCATTCACAGCGTACTTTGTGGTGCTCAAGGAAAATGCAATGTAAGCTTACCCAGAGACCAATGACCATGACATCAGTTGTCAGCAAGGCCTCAGAACTTGAAAGCGACAAATGGAGATACTTTAACACTTAAGTAAGAATTTTCTATAATATCGTTGTCTCTAACGCTCCCGCCTATGACATTCGGGGGTTACCTCATTTCACCACGAGATGACTAAGAACGGCGGTGGAATGATAGGACCTACAGCTTTTACCGTGGACTCCGAACCACATTGGCTCTTAGGTATAGTCGAGGTTCAAACAAGCGGTTTCAAACCCAGCGGAGGGCGATGGATATTTTTTCGGGCGTAAAAAGCCTTAGCATGGCTTCCTTCGGAAGGGAATTAAAGCCGGTGGTCGCGTGTCGTAGATTTACGGCGCGTAAAAGAACCTCAAGCCTGATAAAGAGGCCTCAGAGCACAATTACGGGTCTTTCATGCCCAATATAGAATGGGACGCTAAGGACCACAGCAGATAAAGAGCGTCCATAAATAAAACTCAATTTAATTTAATTTTAAGTTGAGCAAGTCAGGGGTGAAGGCATAGGGCCGACTTAAAATTGTCACCCCAGAGCTGGGAATCAAACTCCGGGCCTCAGAGCGAGAGCCGGAGACAAAACTACTGCGCTACCCGTCACCTACACATATTATATTTGAATGCCATTTTCCTGGAGTGCTCATGCAACATTATAAGCTTAAGGCACGGGTGTTAAAGGAAGCATTCATTATTTTGATAGGGTGGTATAACCAAAAACTTCCGAGAATGTGTTTTGAAATTGATGTTGCAACATTAGTGTGCCTAGGAGCAGTTAGACCAGGATATTTGCAGCATACCGCGAGGATATGATACAATACCCCATAAAGAGGTGTCACTGGTTTCAGTGAAAACTCTGTGGCGTGTCAGGGTGTACTACGCTGTGGAGGTACTTCGTTATTTACTTTTTTCATTATTAGATTATATTAAACCGTGCCACGAGGTTAAGATCCTGGTTATATTGCACACTCCTTGCTTTACCAGTGCTCTCTGAGAGCTCTGATCGTGCGTGAAGCCTCGCATAGGTTTGCAACAATACTTCAGAGAGTTTATACTTCAAATTCTACGACGATGAGAAAGCGATTCATTTAGGTCCTGTATTACGCAGTGAATGTAGTTTTAACGTGTACCTAAAACTAATAGAAGGAAAGTAACGGCTAACTTTCAAATCTCCGTTGTAGGACACTATAGCCATAAGAGGCTTTTACCTCTGGTACACAGAACGCCAAGGAAAATCTTCGGCGGGTGTTGTATGGTTTTCTGGCGTCTTTTGGGGCGTATCCTCCACCTTATCTATCGCAGAGCGTGGTGGTTTGATAACACTGCAATAAGGGCTAAAAGAGGGGAGGTTGATGCCTTTGCTTTTTCTGGTGTTATTGATACCAAAACATGTTTATTGTCTCAGAACCAGTCATGCCGTATACTAGCGAAATTACTCGTGGACGTATCGTGGGTATGTGGTAGGCTGGTCACACTGTTACAACAATTGCAACGGCAGTGTATAAAAGTGTTTTATAGTAAATTACTGGATAAAAATATTCCAGGAATTTGGGGAAGACGGTCTACATACTCGTCAGAAAGTGGGCACTCCCCGTAAAACATCCGCAGATGATGATATCCGTTAATAAATGCAAATTACTCTTTTGTTATAATTGATTGATCATGTTTGGAAACTAATAAATATGTATATGGTTTACCGAATGTCATACATATTATGGCAATAAAATTGGGTTATATTTTTGTCTATAATTCTGTTGTATTCCTATGATCAGCAATATGTTAGCAAAGGTATATTAACCAATTATAGTTTGAATTAGAGGGAAATATGCTGATTTATTTATTTATTGTTTAGTTATGTTTGCTTCTATGCAGCAAAAAGCATTGATATCACTGCGAGAATACAGTTCTGTTTATTTTTTTGTTATAAAGTACTGCCTTTCTATGTATTTAATGAATAACATTCAAGCTTTAATTTGCATCCCCTGAAAATCTTCTCACACTACACATTCTACATTTCGCTAACCTGGGCGCTCATCAAGTTTTCCCCTTAGTTTTTAACCCTTTCAAAGGCGTGTCCTGCACTAGCCGATAAGGTATGGGCTACCAATCACGATAAGAGGTCTGTATGACAAACTGAATGCACTCACTCTACCTCTTTCTCTATTAGCCAATACGATCCAGAGCGTATGTTTCATTTCTACGCCATTTTGTAACCCTTTTTGTGGTTATTGGTGTAACTATTTAGCAGAAGGACTGTCGCATCCTTGCACCGTGGCGTAAAGCAACCAATGAAATGGCCATGGCTTTGCAAGGCCACGTACAAGGATAAATCATGTGACATAGACGCGAGGTGCAGCGAGATTTTGTTTGGCGCTTTTTGTACTAGTTACTTCGCTATTGAAATCTCCGCTGTCGTAACGAATTCCATCCCGGCAGGAGGAAATAAACAGCTCGTTTTATTTTCTCTTAGAAACGGAACACAACCATGATGCAAAGGTTGGCTTTGTGCACTGGATTGTAACTTGTTTACGAGTGCGACAGGAAGGAACCGCAGAGGTGGTGCTCCATTCTGTGGCTAGAATGCCCGTTTGTCACATGGAAGATCGGGTTTTAATTCACCAACGGGGATCTACCTTAATGTGTCGAATACACACGTAACCATCTGCAACACAGTTGAAGTTTATAATAAGGAGGTTTTTATGCTACGTTTATCGAGTTTCTCCACTTAAAACAAGTATTAAAACTAATACAGTGTGGAATCCTACAGAACTGAGATCTATTTTATTTTTCCCTACCACGTACCTACTAGTTACACAAGGTATTAAAAGCAATTTTTGAAAAAGGGCTGCACCCCCTTTGAACAGCACAACTCAAAAACGAAATCTCTGATAAATACCAGACTTAGTAATTTAAGTTAGCATCTTCCAAATGTGGGACACGAATGATTTTCAAGAACATTTCCCGCACCACTTAGAAATAAATTGCCATAAAAATTCTAATATGTTAGATTCACATGACTTTCCCTACACACTATTGTTTATTTTTATATAGCTTCTACAAAATTTCTTATGAAAGCACATTTTTCTATCTAGTTCGTAATAATGGAGATAAACCTTTGCATAAATAGCTTCATTTCACATTTCGTTGCAGCTACAATGGATATAGAGGAAACCAAATCTATATTCAGATGTTTAAAAGCTAGTCGCTATAAGCTGGCCTTGAAATTCCATGCTGTTTCGATGACATCACAACAAACATCAGATTAGTCCTATAACCTTAAAAATGACGAAGTATTGAACAATTCAAACAAATAACAACGGTTTCCTCGGAAACAATTATTTCAAATAAATTCTGTATTTTAAAGATGTCTACACTTTTGTGAGTAGGTATTTGTCCATCTATTGACATTTACTGGTTATACAAAATTCCTTTGGAATACATTCTGAAGACTTCACCGGCTATTAACAGGAAATTCAGGATATAAATTTTATTTGTCATGTTAATATCTTTAAAATAAGTTATTTAAATAAATAAGTTATAGCCATTTCTGAGAAAATGAAACAGTTTAGAAAAATTGTCCATGCTAACGGTAGTTTGGGGCTGGGAGATTTTCTTGAAAATCCTGGTGTCATATCTTTGAAAGATACTGAACTTAGATAGCAAGTTTTGTATTTATCGAAAATATAGTCCTTTTTCTACTTTTTCTTTTTGAGATAGCGTTTGTGATTTAATTATGATCTTTTAGCTCCTAATAGAGACTTAAATAATCGCTTAAATTCTAGAAAATAGAATATGGCTTCGAAATGTTATGAGAGTTTGTCTAGTATGTAGCTTGACTTCGATTTACAGGATACACAACAGAGGGGGACTTCTATCACGCAGCGACCTTTGCAGATCTATTGTGACTGTCCAGTTTTTCAACTGTCACTTCTCTAAGTTTTCAATGTCACTACACTGTTTTTGTCTAGTTCAGCTCCACTTCACTAATGTGAACTACTTCAATTTCCCCGTCACTTCACCTTCTTCGTGAAGTAGCCTTTTCTTTTGGACGATTCACAAGACGTTTACAATCTCTCGCTCCGCAGTAGCACTCTCAGCACGTCACAGCACCCGTCAACACCTCGCTCGGAGAACCGCACTTTATCTCGCAGCAGAAACGCGCTCACCAACTCACTCACTGTGCGACTCAATTGACTGACTCCTCTTGCGAGAACGCTCGCTTATATAGCCAATGGAATCTTCCACAGAACATTCTAGAATTATCTGGATACACGTTCTGGAGGCGGGGGAAAGCAACTTCCGAAAGATTCCGGTTATCTGCCCACAGCGCTTCTGGTGTTTACGCCAGGCGCGAGCGCGACTTATCTTCGTTTATTTCCGTCTGCCTGACGCCGTTGGACCATAGTCGCTGCGTCATAATAGTGCGGGTAATATACCCCCAGGAGGATTGGATGAAGTGAATGGACCACAGGAAGCTAAAGGTTGCAGGCAGACTGGCACAGAAACACCCAGAAGTCCGGCATTTCCTGGCTCATAGTCAGTAACTGTGCCGGAATCTCCCAGGGTGGGTAATGGATGACGCATACAAGTTAGACAAGCTCCGATGTCCTCGGAACAAGCATCTGTAGCATCTGTTCGGCATTACTCAAAATCATACCTGCGAAACCTGAAACAGTAGAAGGAAACGGATTGAAACGGAAATGGTGGGAGGAAAATCATGTTAGAAGAGAAACCATACCAGCTTTCGCCTACCGACCAGGAAAAACCACTAAAAACCCTAGGTATGTGTGGGCGGTGGACGGAAATTGATCCCGCGACCTCACGAAAACGAGCCTCACCATTACCTCGGAGTCAACTAGCTTGATTTCGGTTTAAAAGCGGCGTAATCAAGTTCCAAAGCGACAGATATCTTGGTTGGATGCTTCGGTGCTGTACAGTAATGGCAAGGGTTCGAATCATGTAAGCCTTATTTCTTCAATTGATTTGGATATGAGACTTAATGTTTTTTCAAAGATTCTTATGAAAATTACAGGTAAGATTTTTAGGGGTTGTCGGAAAGGAGTCGAAGCTAATACTTCTGGTGTTATCCTCAATGTACTTAAGAAATAATTTACATAAATTAACGAGAAAATCATGATCAGAATTATAGAACGCATCTGTTCGTGTTATCCTGTTCCATTCAATTGACAATGAATTTAAATTACAGGAAGATGACATCACATCGAACCACATTCCACCCGACAACATGGACATCTGCTGAAAGCCTGAGCAAGGAAACATTTCTCTATGTGTTCAAACGTCCTCATATAGGTAACATCTCAAGAGATTTCGAATTTACCTAATTAAACACACTATCTCGAGTGATATCTGCTATGAGTATTTCGTTAACAAGTGGGTATAAAGAATGTCAGTATTATATAAAATACACAACAACAGCAATTTCTGTATATGTTTTGTATAAAAACAAATCAAAAGGTCGCGGCATCCTGACAGCTTTTGGATTGTGAAAGAATGTCTAACCTCAAAAGCAGACAAAATGTTACATTAATAAAACAGAAGTACAAAGTGTTTATAAAAGCAACAATTAAAATGTGTGGTTCTTGACCTAATCTTAAACTTTATCTTGTTTTGAATCTCCTGCAACCGGAAACAAAGCACGGATGGTTAACTCTGCATAAAGAGGCATTTTGGAATGGATGGACAGGACGGCAAAACAATGTGCAGAACTTTGTAGAGTAGAAAGGCAGGACTAAAGTAAGCATTTTGAGGATAGGAGCATGGTGTCACAGATGCAGTATAACAGTAGGGCTCATGGACATAACTAAAATCTGAATTTATGAAACATCTTCATGTGCCAATTAACATGAAGTGTAACTCACACGACAAGTGTGGACGTACTGTCAACTCATAAGTACTGGTACACAACGAGAAACTGAACATTACATGCACGTACTGTACTAAACAAGACGAGTGTTCGGTATTACCGTACCATCCAGTAGACTTTCACATCAGACACACCTAGTGACAGTGACTAGTACTGTACTGAACAAGACGAGTGTTGAGTATTACCGTACCATCCAGTAGACTTTCACATCAGACACACCTAGTGACAGTGACTAGTACTGTACTGAACAAGACGAGTGTTGAGTATTACCGTACCATCCAGTAGACTTTCACATCAGACACACCTAGTGACGGTGACTAGTACTGTACTGAACAAGACGAGTGTTGAGTATTACCGTACCATCCAGTAGACTTTCACATCAGACACACCTAGTGACAGTGACTAGTACTGTACTGAACAAGACGAGTGTTAGGTATTACCGTACCATCCAGTAGACTTTCACATCAGACACACCTAGTGACAGTGACTAGTACTGTACTGAACAAGACGAGTGTTAGGTATTACCGTACCATCCAGTAGACTTTCACATCAGACACACCTAGTGACAGTGACTAGTACTGTACTGCACAAGACGAGTGTTCGGTATTACCGTACCATCCAGTAGACTTCACATCAGACACACCTAGTGACAGTGACTAGTACTGTACTGAACAAGACGAGTGTTAGATATTACCGTACCATCCAGTAGACTTTCACATCAGACACACCTAGTGACAGTGACTAGTACTGTACTGCACAAGACGAGTGTTCGGTATTACCGTACCATCCAGTAGACTTCACATCAGACACACCTGGTGACAGTGACTAGTACTGTACTGCACAAGACGAGTGTTCGGTATTACCGTACCATCCAGTAGACTTCACATCAGACACACCTAGTGACAGTGACTAGTACTGTACTGAACAAGACGAGTGTTCGGTATTACTGTACCATCCAGTAGACTTCACATCAGACACACCTAGTGACAGTGACTAGTACTGTACTGAACAAGACGAGTGTTCGGTATTACTGTACCATCCAGTAGACTTCACATCAGACACACCTAGTGACAGTGACTAGTACTGTACTGAACAAGACGAGTGTTAGGTATTACCGTACCATCCAGTAGACTTCATATAAGTCACACCTAGTGACAGTGACTAGTACTGTACTGAACAAGGCGAGTGTTGAGTATTACCGTACCATCCAGTAGACTTCACATCAGACACACCTAGTGACAGTGACTAGTACTGTACTGAACAAGGCGAGTATTGAGTATTACCGTACCATCCAGTAGACTTCACATCAGACACACCTAGTGACAGTGACTAGTACTGTACTGAACAAGGCGAGTATTGAGTATTACCGTACCATCCAGTAGACTTCACATCAGACACACCTAGTGACAGTGACTAGTACTGTACTGAACAAGACGAATGTTTAGTATTACCGTACCATCCAGTAGACTTCACATCAGACACACCTAGTGACAGTGACTAGTACTGTACTAAACGAGACGAATGTTTAGTATTACCGTACCATCCAGTAGACTTCACATCAGACACACCTAGTGACAGTGACTAGTACTGTACTGAACAAGACGAATGTTTAGTATTACCGTACCATCCAGTAGACTTCACATCAGACACACCTAGTGACAGTGACTAGTACTGTACTGAACAAGGCGAGTGTTTAGTATTACCGTAGCTATCCTTAAGGTGCTTATTTTGGTACCGTGTCTCCACTTTAGTTTTCCGCTCATTGCTTTTTCATACCCAGTAGTATCCTCAAGGAATGAGAAAATACTTTGTAGTCCGTTTCTCCAATTTCTTTAAATTTGTGCACAATTTAATCATAAATACTGTTTGGAGATTAACTACTGCCACTTTGTCCAATTCTTCAACGGTCACTTTTCTCATTACTCACTGTCACTGTTTTAATATGGTATAACTTTCACTGAGGCTCCAATCAGTGTTTCACTCGCCGGGAGTCGAACACAACACATCCGCAATTCCTCGTTCCACAGTGTCACTCTCTGCACGTCACCGTAGTCACCGACTTGCTCGGAGAATCGCACTTGATGTCAGAACATTCTAGAACATTCTTGACACACGTTTTGGAGGAGGGGAGAAGAAACATCAAGAAAATTCTGGTTACCTGCCAATAGCGCTTTCGGTGTTTACGCTGGCGAGCGCCACTTATTTTTGTTTATCTCCGACTGCCCAGTGCCGACCTTCTGATAACCTTGATCCATAACCTTTGCATCTCACTACGTTAAAGGAAGCGTGGCTACTGAAGAAATTGTGGTTTGTCAAACGGGCTGTTGTTCTGAACGTAATATTGTAATCTTCGTTTTGCAAACATATACACAAAGGCTATTGACTCAGTTGATATTTTACGTGTCTAACGACTACTGCTCAATTTATTATTTCATTTTAATGGTGTCCTTAGGGAATGAAATAAACCTAAAGCAGCCTGCTGTTTAAGAAGCTGCTTGAATGCGGTAGCTATCCATAAACCAGTACTAGGAGTGCAATAGTAACTCATACTAGTGGATAACCTTGATGATTATGGCAGAGTGAATGTTTGTCGCAGTTACTGTCGTTCTTGTGACAATTTTCTTTTGTCAATTTTATATTACAACACTTCAGGTTATCTCAGCATTATAAATATATTATCACGAAATAATTCGGCATCCATAGCTGACATAAGTGAGAGCGTCTTCATATGTTCGTAAATGAGTCGTTAGCTGCTTCTACCCCTGCATTTTATTTGTTATTACCTGGCATGTTGAACCGCTAAGCAAGACAGCCACTTGCATGCCTTCCCTTCCTGGGAAAGAATTGAGCAGGAGTTAGGGACTGCGATGTAACCTATTATTAGCACATCATGGTAAGTAATTTTAAATTCACATCGTAATTATTCTGTATTTAAGGGCAACAATAGCTAAAAGTAGGTCAACATTTTAAAAACCATTAAAAACTATTTCTTATGTCTAAAAATAACTTGAACCTTTACCTTCAATTACATACCATGGCTTTTGCTCTGAGGGCCCTTAAAAGCTTGAACACGTGTCTATTTAAATGCCCAAAAGCACACGTCCTGATGGTCTGTGTTTACTTCAAATGCCTTTTACTCGAGTTTGATTTTTGTTACACTTTTGCGCATTAAAAACATCCCACGTGATGTGGTTTGTCACCAAACTTGTTCAAAATTTCTGCACAAACTCGGAGAGAATGAGCTTAGAAAACTGACGTGTGGTTTTTGTTACACTTTCAAATTGCTCAAGATACGACATAATTAATTCGACCACTGAGGATAAATTTCGAAAAAACTATATTTATGATTTAAAATTATTATCAGAGACAACACAAGTAAAATTCTATATGCCAGTTTTGTACACTAGAATTTATACAATATGGCATTATATTTATTTTTTTCAAAATTATAATTTCTGCATTATGTGGAACACCTGATTAATCAGTATAATTAAAGTAAAAAAGTTTTTCCTAACAAAATACTAAAGACATGTGCATGGCATTTAAAACACCCTCATAATGCGACTAAATTTTGAAAAGTTTATAACAAAGCTGTAAGATTTAGAAATTGCACCTATGGGCACCTTTAATAATGCACAGAGGCTTTTACATTTTCGTTGTTCAGAGAAAAGAATATCACAAAATGGTTTCATCTTCTGTCTTTATATATAAGCCACGGCAACGTAGAATACCGGTATTACGTCATGACTTATTGACAGCGTGCCATTAATTACGATAGTGACTGCAGTAATAACCTGTTTGTAATGGTAGGATCAGATAAAAATATTTATTGCCCTGTAATGTGCATTTGTAATAATAATACTAATGATAATAGTTTAAATATAGAACCTTTATGGAAGTAATGCGTAAACAACAGGGAATCCAAACGGGTTTCATTCCTGCATTCACATTTGTTTGTAAAGAGAAGCACGAAATAAATCTTATCCAGGCAATGGGGTAGCGGGGCTCGAGCCCAGAATGTCAGGATTTGCAACCAGACACTTAACCACAGAGGCATCAATTTGACCTCAACGACGGGAATAATTGCTTTGCCAGTACAGTATTTCTGAGGGTGGGGGAACACGTAGATGCTGAGCTAAGTTTTGGAAAGTTGCGCCGAAGTTTGCAGGGCCCGTATTTCTGGCTCGACAAAGGCTCAACCTGCACCGCCAGTCTGCGAGAGGTCACCGGATCGATCCCTTATGTGTTGCTGCAAGATCCCGCGACTGAAGACATGAATAAATAACTACCTTCACACGTCCATGTGGTAAATGGCGTCAGAGGTAGGGAATGTGGACGATAAGCTCAAAAACACTACCTGCTAAAGTTGCCCCTGTTTTCTCTTATATTATTTACATAGACAGCTCCCTGTGATGGACGTAATGCTAGTTGTGCACTACCAGTTGCGATCGTTCTATGGGCCTGTTCCTGCGTCCATTAGTTAATGTGTTTTTTAAGAGCTCGGGTCCTATATGGCACTAAAGTATTGCTGTAAATTTTTATTTTCTTTATTAGTTTCGGTAGTGTTTAACGCCCGCTCTCGCTACATACGCCACCAGAGTGGAAACTGACACATGAGCAGAAACGTTTCAGGCCAGGTACCTCCCGGACATGTGGCGTATCAGTCAGGGAGGACGATCCTGGCTGGATATGAACCACAGATCTCCCGTTCACCTTAATCAACTCGGTGTTGCATTTAAATATTTTATTGGGATGTAATAATAACAAAACACTCTGACAGAACACCTTGAGATACATCGGAGACTGAAGTTTTAATGTGGCTTGGATATCTCAACATGGTAACAGCGACAGTTCGTTACATGGACAGCTGAAGATCCATGACGACTGAAAAATTCAATGTCATAGCCGGGACTTGAACCACAGACCTCCCGTTCACCTTAATCAACTCGGTGTTGCATTTAAATATTTTATTGGAATGTAATAATAACAAAACACTCTGACAGAACACCTTAAGATACATCGGAGACAGAAGTTTTAATGTGGCTTGGATATCTCATCATGATAACAGCGACAGTTCGTTACATGGAAAGCTGAAGATCCATGACGACTGAAAAATTCAATGTCATAGCCGGAACATGAACCACGGATCTCCCGGTCTCCGTCCGGTTGCTCTAACCACTGAGCTACCATGGCAACATTCCGGCAAGACATTAAATTCTCCAACTGATTTGCATTTTTCCCGGTAAATCACAAGGAAATCTGAAATTTGAGATGCGAATCAGTTGGAGAATTTAATGTCGTACCTGCATGTTGCCATGGTAGCTCAGTGGTTAGAGCAACCCGACGGAGACCCGGCTATGGCATTGAGTTTTTCAGTCGTCTGATTCTACATTTCCAACCCTGTCCAACACACGGCTTGTGTGGAAGAACAATTAATTTCATGAAGATCCATAGTTTGAACCTCAGGAATGCGCCTGAAATGTTCAAATCTGATTCTGCACAGCCACCTTGGAAGTGGAGTGGATTGAATCGAATGTATAGGTAGTATCACGGGTGGGCAGAGCAACGCAAGTAGGCCGTAAGGGCCCTTTTTGCTTCCAACGTGATCCCTAGTAGGGAGGGATGAGGGGAGACCAGATGCACATGCCGACGGGCGCAAGCATGGACGGGGCCCCTAACGTATCCAGATTGAACGCATCTGGTGCTGCCCTGTCCTACCCACAATCTACTGAACCCCCGGCAGTCCCCTACTCGAAGGAGAGACCTAACTGAGGAGTCCCCGCAGCGAAGAAACGTTTACACAGGGCCAGCCACCGTCCAGCCGCAACCCGCCGAACACCGAAACCTGGTCCTACAACCCTGAAACAGATTACAAGGAAGATGGTGGGTGCAGGAAATGAGGGGCAGGAGAGTCGTGGTAGAAGAGGAACCACCCCAGCATTCACCTGCCAACCTGGGGAAACCACGAAAAATCCATTAAATATGTGTGGGCTGTCACGAGGATCTAACCCGGGCCCCAGACGTTACTACCTGAGCCATTCCGTTCGGTGGATTGCACCAAACTTGTTCATTGTTTCCATCAACGACACACAGAAGTACTCATGCTGTGGAGCGCCACTGCCTGCCTTGCTGTCAGAAAGGTGCGATGCTACCTGTAATTGCTATATGCTTCAAGTCATGTTTGCACAACGTGGGACGACAACATTATCTGCAGCAGATACACACAGATCAATGACTTCACAAAGCAACAGTTACAAATACGAATACTGGGGGAATTTAGTGTTGTTTCGGCATGTTGCCATGGTAGCTCAGTATTCACAGCAACGACACTGGTTCAAATCCCGGCTATGGCATCGAACTCTTCAGACTGATTCTACCTTTCCATCTTTAGCCTACACACTGCATGGGTGAAAGAGCAATTAATTATCAATATGTATAGCTTTTTATAATCAGTATGAAACATGGATAACGTTTTTGGAACAGACTGTACAAATTTTCAGTTTTCCTTTCTATTGGCAATTCTACTGTTTCTCCCTTGCTTGTTTACTGATTTAGGGGGACGTTCTCGGTCATGTGCAAGAGGAAAACATCAAATCCGCAGTAGTTGTTATCCATATAGATGCAAATACCAACAGCTTCTTCAGTAGTTATATATGCAGAAGAGATGACCACATTCACATCATTTTAAGCCCTTCCGAGGCGGTCATTGGTTTTTAAAATGGTATTTTAACGTCACTTCTTACTGCAAACGCCTCCACAGCCGATAGACACTGATGATGCATGAAATGATAAATTGAAAAGGAAATTTGGGAAGGAAACGCTCCAGGCCTATGTTTAGAGCACCTACCTCCCCGGAATTTGCCAGGTGTGGGGACTGAGGAAAAACTAGAGGGAAACTCAATCTGGCAAAACGGTCCTAGGGGAATTTGTACCGCGGATTAGCCGGTCACGGGTTCGTGCCTTAACTATCTCAGCCACCCGAGTGGTGGTACGTTCTTAGAGGTAAGGGACAGTAGTTAAAATAATTTAATTATTATTTTCTCAGTTTCTTTTAGCTGTGAAGTTCTCATCAACAGAGAATTGATGACTGAGTGCGAGACTAGTGCAATCAGAAGAAAGTGAATTGTTGACCCAGGTTTGATGATTGGGTGTGAGCCATTGTGCAAGCAGAGGAAAGTGAATTGTTGACCCAGCTTTGATGATTGGGTGTGAGCCATTGTGCAAGCAGAAGAAAATGAATTAGTGACCCAGATTAGGTGTCTGTTTGCGAGTCTTCTGCAGCCAAAAGAAAGTGAATTGGTGCCCCAGGTTTGATGATTGGGTATGAGCCATTGTGCAAGCAGAGGAAAGTGAATTGTTGACCTAGGTTTGATGACAGGGTGCGAGACTAGTGCAATCAGAACAAAGTGAATTGTTGACCTAGGTTTGATGACAAAGTGCGAGACTAGTGCAATCAGAATAAAGTGAATTGTTGACCTAGGTTATATGACAGGGTGCGAGACTAGTGCAATCAGAAGAAAGTGAATTGTTGACCCAGGTTTTATGACTGGGTGCGAGACTAGTGCAATCAGAAGAAAGTGAATTGTTGACCCAGGTTTTATGACTGGGTGCGAGACTAGTGCAATCAGAAGAAAGTGAATTGTTGACCTAGGTTTGATGACAGGTTGCGAGACTAGTGCAATCAGAACAAAGTGAATTGTTGAACTAGGTTTAATGACTGGGTGCGAGACTAGTGCAATCAGAAGAAAGTGGAATGTTGACCTAGGTTTGATGACAGGGTGCGAGACTAGTGCAATCAGAACAAAGTGAATTGTTGACCTAGGTTTAAGGACTGGGTGCGAGACTAGTGCAATCAGAAGAAAGTGAATTGTTGACCTAGGTTTGATGTCAGGGTGCGAGACTAGTGCAATCAGAAGAAAGTGAATTGTTGACCTAGGTTTGATGACAGGGTGCGAGACTAGTGCAATCAGAAGAAAGTGAATTGTTGACCCAGGTTTGATGACAGGGTGCGAGACTGGTGCAATCAGAAGAAAGTGAATTGTTGACCCAGGTTTGATGACAGGGTGCGAGGCTAGTGCAATCAGAAGAAAGTGAATTGTTGACCCAGGTTTGATGACAGGGTGCGAGACTAGTGCAATCAGAAGAAAGTGAATTGTTGACCCAGGTTTGATGACTGGGTGCGAGACTAGTGCAATCAGAAGAAAGTGGATTGTTGACCCAGGTTTGATGATTGGGTGTGAGCCATTGTGCAAGCAGAGGAATGTGAATTGTTGACCTAGGTTTGATGACAGGGTGCGAGACTAGTGCAATCAGAAGAAAGTGAATTGTTGACCCAGGTTTGATGACAGGGTGCGAGACTAGTGCAATCAGAAGAAAGTGAATTGTTGACCCAGGTTTGATGACAGGGTGCGAATGTAGTGCAATCAGAACAAAGTAGATTGTTGATCCAGGTTTGCTGACTGGGTGTGAGACTAGTGCAATCAGAAGAAAGTGAATTGTTGAACTAGGTTTAATGACTGGGTGCGAGACTAGTGCAATCAGAAGAAAGTGGAATGTTGACCTAGGTTTGATGACAGGGTGCGAGACTAGTGCAATCAGAACAAAGTGAATTGTTGACCTAGGTTTAAGGACTGGGTGCGAGACTAGTGCAATCAGAAGAAAGTGAATTGTTGACCTAGGTTTGATGTCAGGGTGCGAGACTAGTGCAATCAGAAGAAAGTGAATTGTTGACCTAGGTTTGATGACAGGGTGCGAGACTAGTGCAATCAGAAGAAAGTGAATTGTTGACCCAGGTTTGATGACAGGGTGCGAGACTAGTGCAATCAGAAGAAAGTACATTGTTGACCCATGTTTGATGACAGGGTGCGAGACTAGTGCAATCAGAAGAAAGTAGATTGTTGATCCAGGTTTGATGACTGGGTGTGAGACTAGTGCAATCAGAAGAAAGTGAATTGTTGACCCAGGTTTAATGACTGGGTGCGAGACTAGTGCAATCAGAAGAAAGTGGATTGTTGACCCAGGTTTGATGACAGGGTGCGAGACTAGTGCAATCAGAATAAAGTGAATTGTTGACCCAGGTTTGATGACAGGGTGCGAGACTGGTGCAATCAGAAGAAAGTGAATTGTTGACCCAGGTTTGATGACAGGGTGCGAGGCTAGTGCAATCAGAAGAAAGTGAATTGTTGACCCAGGTTTGATGACAGGGTGCGAGACTAGTGCAATCAGAAGAAAGTGAATTGTTGACCCAGGTTTGATGACTGGGTGCGAGACTAGTGCAATCAGAAGAAAGTGGATTGTTGACCCAGGTTTGATGATTGGGTGTGAGCCATTGTGCAAGCAGAGGAAAGTGAATTGTTGACCTAGGTTTGATGACAGGGTGCGAGACTACTGCAATCAGAAGAAAGTGAATTGTTGACCCAGGTTTGATGACAGGGTGCGAGACTAGTGCAATCAGAAGAAAGTGAATTGTTGACCCAGGTTTGATGACAGGGTGCGAGACTAGTGCAATCAGAAGAAAGTAGATTGTTGATCCAGGTTTGATGACTGGGTGTGAGACTAGTGCAATCAGAAGAAAGTGAATTGTTGACCCAGGTTTGATGACAGGGTGCGAGTATTTGTGCAAGCACAAGAAAGTGAACACAGTAGCAACGCTGTGTTGTATAAACAATATCTCCTTGTGGATACTGTAGAAATTTTGGTTACCAGAAATTCCCTAAATTGATTGTAAAATACTAAGTATAGTTGCAACACTTATTTTCATTGCATATTATTCTTTTTAAGGCAAAGCGGTGCCATGCAGCAAAGGTGTGCTTCATGTTTATACAGTTTTACTCTCTCTCTCTGCTACATACTTACAGGAAGTAGAGGAAGTATCGAGTTCCACACAAATCTAAAATAAACCCTAAATCTAAAAATAACACCTTTAGAAGGTCCTATGTGCGGCTATGAACAGTAGCGCTCAAAAACGAAATGTCTGATAAATACAGGAATGTGTATGTAGGTTCAGGATCTTCCAAAGATGCGACATGAACATTCAGGAAAATCTCCCCACTTCAAACTACATACACTTTACATGGAAAAAGTTTGAAGTTTTTAATGTTTTAAAAAAAACTAACGATTTTGATTGAAGTGGTATACGTTTAAGATATTTACATGACAAAATTAATACCTTGAATTCTCTGGGATTGGCCTGTTAAGTCCCCTTTCACTCGGGACTTACTTTGGCTGATTAGCTTTAAGAGATAGACTAAGAGGTGCCACACGAAAGCTGCAAATCTCCTTAAAACCCACCATTTATTTCAAATAACTTTTTGTGCATTACCCATTTACGAGATGTAGGCATTTTTGGTGTGCATTTTGGTGTGCTGTCGCTATTCAGTTGTTTCTCTTAATGTTAAGGAAAGAGAATGGAATTTGAAGATGAGTATTAAGTCTCCTCCAATCCTTACAAAGCTGTCAGCTTTCAGGATTGAAGGCAAAAGGGAAAACATAAATAAAAATGCACAAAAAGCTGGTAAGAGCGTCACTTAAAAACAATTTAGTATTAATATATTTTCGGAAAAAGCAATAAAAGCGGAAAATAACGCCCCGAGTTCGTCCGTGCGCGTTTAAGTTTCCTAATTAGAAAGAAAGCTGTTAAAATAAACATATCTCACAATTACCGAAGTTAAATTAGAAGCTATTTTGAGCAGTTAAGCGTGCTCCACTCTTGCTTGTGTGTCTGGCATATGTTGCCAGTGTTTTATTATAGCAGTAAAATCTAGAAGTAGAGTAAGTTATCGATTGTAACAGCTGCCTGCACTGGAAAAACGTCTCACAAATGCTACTTTCATTGCCTAAACTGCTATACGTTCAGCTTTTGCTCGAGAGAAACGCTGTATTTGTCACGTGTTTTACAGCCTTACTCTGGGAGAGAGGGTAAACATCTGTACTTTCTATGGAGCCATTTTAATACAAACTATCTCTTCCACTCTAGTCTTTAGGCTACATCAGTATTTCTTTCAGTGTTCTCACAAAGTAATCCTGGGTAAGCTTTGTCCTTATATATCTTGTATAATATGTGACCAATTTCCATTTCATTTTTAAATTTTAAGTTTGCAAAAATAGTTTTTTTTGCGCTCGTGGTTTTACGATTAAAAGTGTAATGATTCTAGTGCCACAATGAAACTTAATTTTCTTGCTTTAATGATAAAAATATCTCATCTTTAATTGAATATGTTTAAGGTATTTCAATTAATTTTAAATTCTTTAAACCCAGAAAATCATACAGCGAAAACCTAATGGGTTAAATTAAAAATTAAATTCAGTTTTATTTATGGACACTCTAACTGCGGTGGTCCTTAGTGTCCCATTCTATATTGGGCGTGAAAGACCGGTAATTTTGCTGAGAGGTCTCTCTATCAGGCTTGAGGTTCTTTTACGTGCCGTAAATATACGCTTCCGAGGGAAGCCATGCTAAGGATTTTTACGCCCGAAAAAATCCATCGCCCGCCGCCGGGTATGAACCCGCTACCTCGGGAACTGGAGGCTAGCATGGTAACCACTACACCACGCGGGACGACCCCTAAAATGGTTAGGTGCTCTTCTGCTTCACATGGACCATCAAAATCAAGGTATAATTTCTTGGTGATACAAGAAAAGCTTTTTTAAATTCATAATGAGTCGGGAGTAAAAGACACTTGCAAGATAATAAAATAAGGTTGAAATAAGGTTTATTTCCGGTTTACGAAATCTCGGATCTTTATCTGTACTAGTACAGAAAGATGTTTTTTTAAAACCACAGATTTAAAGTCTCAGAACCAAACTGTACTACAAATTTAATAACCAGGGATTGAGGAGTACCTTAAAAACTTAAAATACATACCAGTCCTTTAGAAATAATGGTCAACAGCAAAATGATGGGTATACGATACTAAAACTGCACTTCTATAGACGGAGTATTTCTCAGTTTTGTGTTAAAGCATCCAATATACGTATTTTAAATATTATACAGTTCAAGAACATTTTCCGAAAGCTATAGTCAATACTCATTTCAACTGTATTTTCGGAATGTTAATTTTATTACATTATAACGCTCATCGACACAAAGTGTGTTCACCAATCACAAAGCCGCAAACTACTCAAAGGAGAAGCCCAGGTTTCAACTGCAGTGTCCCTTGGGGTAATTTTTGGACCTTATGTAGTACGAGGGGCACTACTTATATTTTGAGCCTTGGCAATCCTGAATTGTAGGTGCCATCTGACGTTTCCAATGGAAAGTTTGACATTTTTTCCCCATAATCTACTTCAAACATTTTGTCAATAGAGCGTCATTTGTTTTTTTTTTTACACTAACTTGAAAATTGTATGTCAAAAAAAACATGGAATTAATCGTGAAAAACTTCGTGCAATGATTTATTACGACTTTCGACGTGGATTATCAAGACAAGAGTGCATCGATCAACTAACTTCCACATTTGGCGACGGAGAATATTTTCAGAAATTACTTTGTTTTAATTATTAGGCTCAAAATATAAATAGTGCCCCTCGTAAGATGACAACGGTCGATTTAGGCTCACGCCCCAAATACATGCGAATATTCCTGAAAATCGAAATATTGCTCAAGTAAGCCCGGGGTATGCTGAGCTGAGAGTTGTCGGTCATTGTCTTATAAGAATAAACACCAAAAGAAAACCTTATCTAGGCGAGATTCAAACCAGGGCCATCCGGCATGGAAGACAGGTACGGTAATCATAAGGCGCGGCGAGGGAGATCTTCATGTAACTCCATTGTGGTTTTCTGGTAATAAATTTATGATCTGATGTTTCTTTCCAGTTCACAGTTTAACGTAATATACATGTTGTGGCGTATTAATAATTTGGGGGGTTACGTTATTGTTCTACATTGCTATTACCAGACACATTGTTGCTTTACGTCACTCCTGGCTGGTAGCTTTGCTAGCCACGAATAGTGGGGGTTAGCGTCACTGTCAGTTAGGATTCCGTGAGAAACGTACCGCGTGTGTAAGCCGGGCTTTTGATAGGTGGACATCTCCTCCCACCTTCCACTTTTAATAATGTAGGAACCCCAAATGGTTGGGAAATAAACCTAGGAATGTGTGAGTAGATTTGTGTTATGGATTTTGTGCAGTAAAAACCCACGCCTTCCTCTTAACCTCCACACGAGTTTCGGTCCTCCACAGCCAAGTAAGTATACTCCCCCTCGTTGGGTACTTAAAATTAATTTAATTTTCACGTGAAGTTTTAGGCCATCTATCCAGCAAGTAACAATATCATGCTGCTTTCGAAGCATAACTTTATGACGAACATAAATACACTGTTTGCCAATATTATTAAAGCAGTTCATACTTAGGATATTATAGTCGTCCTCCGTGGTGTAGTGGTTACCATGCTAGCCTCTAGTTTCCGAGGTCGAGGGCTCAAACCTAGCGGAGGGCGATGGATTTTTTCGGGTGTAAAAATCCTTAGCATGGCTTCCTTTGGAAGGGAAGTAAAGCCAGTGGTCCCGTGTCGTAGATTTACGGCACGTAAAACAACCTCAAGCCTGATAAAGTCTTTTCTGAGCAAAATTACCGGTCTTTCACGCCCAATATAGAATGGGACGCTAAGGACCACAGCAGTTAAAGAGCGTCCATAAATAAAACTCAATGTAATTCTTTTAGTTAGGATATTATGCATATTTATTTAAGGATATAGTAATGGTTTTAGAAACAAACTTGCTGATGGTACTTGTGAAGTTAATCTGCAGACTTACTAAGCGGCTGAATTATACATCCTAAATACAAACGCATGTAAAAGGAGGGGGATTGATTTCGAAAACACTAGCACATCTGGTGTGACCAACAGCAGTAGTTATCAATATTCGTTTCAAGTGCATATCTTGTTGCATGCATTTTACTAAGTTTGTAATAACCTTTTTGCAATTGTAAGGATCCGGGGAAAGTCAAATATATGAAACTGAATCTATGGTTGAAAGAAGTAAGCTAATAACTTTTTATGATACCACTGTTTCAACAGTCAAATTAATGGAAACTTCTAAAACAAAAGCACTAGAAGGATACCTTGTGCCCCGGCCATGATCGCGTGTATGCTTGCATTGCAGTGGCCACGGTATTGTTCCGCTAGCTCATAGTGGTGAATGACCCATTCAAGGCTACGCTTACCGGCTATGATTAGAATTTGTTCATTGTGCACCTCAAAAGTGAAAGCTTATTCAAACGTCTGTGCTGTATGCCAATGGCTTTAGAGCATTCTTATTATTGTTGCTGTTTTTGTCTTGTTATTAGTTGCCTATCGTAAAATTCACGCTTGAACAAAGCATTTTTATGTACGATACAAATAGACACTGAACCATGTAGACAATTTCAGGAGACATTTCTTGGTGTTCCAGTTCCGAATAGAGATACTGTAGAACAACAAACGCTAAACCTAAGAAGCAATGAAGACATGTTCTAACGACAAAAAAAAAATAGTGTATCATCCGAAAGCTCTCCAAAGAAGTCTCTAAGACGTGTTGCGCAGCAAGTGGTTATTTCAAAAAGCTCTGTTCACACAGCTACTAAACTTTTAAAATTGAAACTCTACAGAGTGACTATTATTCATCAATTACAACCTTGTGACACGAGGAATGGCGGGAGTGTCTCAATGCCGATGAATACCACTTCAACACCACTTATAATAACGTTAGTACTGATTCTAGTACATGTTACTATTACTCATGAGTGTGTAACACGAGTTTTAGAACTGAAAACACCCCGTTGTAGTGGGCAGTGCGCGGAGCAGGGGTACACGTGTTTCGGGCCGAGCCATGAAACGACCGCTCCGTATAAGAAGAATGGTGGGGGTAACAGCGCAGTGCGAAGGCCGCGTGCCAGGTAGAACTAGCATACAAGTGAGTCACCAGCTTTCTTTACCGCTATTCGGGTAACAATGGGCCTCTAGTTCAGCAGCTATTCAACGATATCTATATTAAAACAACATTAGAGTCTTGAACGCAGTCTAAACCGAAGTTACAGCTACTTACCTAATCCAAACTCAACGAAATAAAGAAACAACTTTCGTGGTAGGCCAGTTGACTCTCAAGCATAGGCGCATTATTATACTACGAGGGGCGTCCAATAAGTAAGTTTCCCTATTTTGCAAAAAACATTACACACAATTGATCATATTGAATTGAATTAACTGCATTTATATCGTACAATCCTTATGTTACTTTTTACATAGTTAACATGTTTTTCCAAGCATTTTTGGGGACGTGACACAAGTTTTTTCAAGCCAGTGTTGTACCAGGTCGGGCCCTGTGCTCGTAACCAGCTGTTCACTTATGATTCATCTTCGTCACGGTGTTAAAGTGCTTACCTCCAAGATGACCTTTGAGTCAGGGGAACATGTGAAAGTCACTTGGAAAAAGAATATGGAGGATGCGAAAAAACTTCCCAGTTGGATCTTCTGAGCTCCGTCTGGGTCAAGATTCAACTTGGAAGTTTTCTCGTATCCTCCGTATTCACCAGAGTCTGCCCCAAGTGGTTTTCACATGTTCCTCTAACTCAAAGAACTCTTTTAACACCGATGTTGAAGTAAATCAGTGAACAGCTGTTTACGAGCACAGGACCCGACCTGATACGACACTGGTTTAGAAAAACGTGTTTCACGTTCCCAAAAATGCTTGGAAAAGCATGTTGACTATATAGAAAGTAACAGAAGGATTGTAAATATAAATAAAATTAATTCAACATGGTCAATTATGTGTAATGCTTTTATAAAATAGGGAAACTTACTTATTGGACGCCCCTCGTATATATACTCTGGTACTGCAATACATTTAAATGTACACGAATTTACAAAGTAGCAAATGGAAGAAACGGAAAACTGCACAAATACATGATTTAATCATTTAATAATATTCGTAGTTTAGTTCTGTGAAAGATCAGCAACGTGACAGGGCTCCCTGCCACTTGTGTACCGGTACCACGCTCAGCTGCAGTTGAGAAATCCAACATAACGAAGGAATCTGATAAAACAAAACTAATCTCAATTTACTATTAACAGAGAGAAACCGATACGAAAGCAAAATACAATGAAGAACAGGAAAATATAACAGAAACAAAATGACGCCAATGTTGCAGAGAAACCTCAAGCATTCACAAGAGAATCACGAAATGGAGCCATAATGTTTTCCTCTCTCTGATATAAAAATAAACAAAATAAACCCGCCCAGTCCAACAAACGGAGAAAAATGCAAGAGGTATGGGAGAAAGGTTTCATACACTTTACTGAATGAAAAGAAACCCCGAAAGAAGAACAAAAGGAAGAGAGAAAGATGTCATCTGAGAAAGATAATGGAAATGGGAATAAAATTTATTAATTAAATCTCTAAGTTATTCTGAAACTCAACGAGAAAACGAGAAAGTCTCTGCCTGTGATGACATTTTAACAAGATTAATACGCAGTGCTCAAAGTAAGATGTGGGCTTTTCTCTAAAATAACACAAGTGAAACAAATCATTTCGAAAACAAGGTCTTAGACAAAACCGAAGTAATAATCACTCTGTGTATATTAGGATGCTAGATAAAAGAATAAGAAGGCGGAAACTACAATAGTACTCTTTTAAAAGTGCTTTGGCTCACAAAATATTCATAGATATAACTTTATCGATTAGATGAACTGGTTACATTGGAATTATTGAAGTACATTCCACAATCACTTCTTATCTTGTAAATGTGTTATATTAAATATTGTTACGAGGTCTTATTACAAGTAGCTGATATAAAATACACACTTTTATATTTAAATTAACATGATCTAAGATTATTTTATATGGGTTCAAACACTTCCATCACTATACAATGTCATTAAAAAGGAAGGTTTTTTTGGTATCTTGAACAAAACGTTTTATTATATGCTGTATTACACTACAGATTTCACACTAAAATAATCGGAAATATGTGTGAAAAAGTACATTTATTCTAGAAATTTTACCTTAAAAGCTTAGAATCAACTTTGTGATATACAAATTTAAGGACTATTTTTTTAGATATTTGAATTTTGGTAGTGTTTTAAAACGAGTGAAATGTAAAACTAAAATATAAAAGACGAAAATCATCAATGACTCAGTTCAGAGTTACAGCAGAGCACAGCGGATTAGAATTTAAGCTTAGAAATCAGGTACAAATATGAACAAGGATTTAGTCTGCGAACCTATTCACATTAATGCAGTTGTCTCCATTTATGAAACGCATTTGGGAAGCCCAAAGTAACAAATAGACTTTGAACGTAAATATATGAAGGATTTGATGGGAAAATCATCATAAATTGCAACCAAGAGGCTGCCTATACAGAGTGATATCTAGAAACATAATCACACAACGCACAGATCGAAAGAAATAAACTATAGGTACCACTTATTAGTCGAATAATATTTAATTCTGATTGTGATGCGCCACTGATGCGACCAGATGTCAAACATTGCTTAATATAATGGCTAAGTACATGGATTCTACTTTTAGGTGGATAGTTTCTTATATGCAAGCCTAAGGCACTGAGAAAGGGAATAGGAGAGATTGCACATGTGTAAACATGCAAGTCGTTAGCGAATATCAACTCGCTACAGTTTGATATCACTCGCTAAGCAGCAGATTCGAAGAAATTCTTGCTTGTACCAGGTGATTGTTCTTATAAATAGTTGGCCAGACCAGTGCATGGTACATCCCGAACAGCCAAGGAGCTATTTCGAAAATTGAATAATTGTGGGCAATGCCAACTGGTTTTCTTATTTTATGTCGTACTTTTCATATTATATTATTGAGTATCAATCTTAAATCACTCCGTGTAGGACTTTGCTCCTCTTGTTGTTCAATGTACGAGGGCAAATCAAAAAGTCTTTGCCCCTATTTTTTCCCCGCTAAATTACGAATGTAAAACAGAAACCAACATATGCATTCGAAATAGTGGACTTTTCATGGGCCGTACCCCATAGCAGTTTCCAGCTGCTGCCGGCGGCAGCGCTGCTGTCAGTGCATTCAAAATGGCAGGTGTGCTTAACATGTTCACGGCTTACGAGCAACGAAGTGTGATCCGTTTTCTATGGAGTAAGGGACGAACGCCCATCGAGATCCACAGGGAAATGCAGCCATCACATGGGGAAAGGTGTCTTGCTTTGAGAAGTGTGAGATGATGGTGTTCTGAGTTCGAAAAAGACAGTGAAAATCTGCATGACAATGAGCGTGCGGGGAGACCGCGTGTATGATGACAATATTGCCCGCGTAGATGCGATGGTGAAAGCAGAGCGGCGCGTGCACATCAAAGACATTGCTCAGGAGCTCGACATTTCTTGTGGGAGTGCTTTGACATCATTCACGAGTGCTTAGTGTACAGAAAGGTTTCATGCCGATGGGTTCCTAAGCAGTTGGATGACGTGGTGAAAGGCAAGCGAATGATTGCTTCTTTGAATCATCTGCAGCGATATGCCGAGGAGGGTGACAATTTCCTGGATCGCATTGTTACCGGCGATGAACGTGGATACTGCATTACACGCCGGAATCAAAACAACAGAGTATGGTGTGGAAACATCCGCAGTCTCCTGTGAAAAAGACATTCCGTACTGCGCCATCTGTTCACATGGTGATGTTAACGGCATTCTGGGATTGCCGTGTACCGCTCGTGCTGGATTTCATGCCGCGAGGTGCCACCATCAATGCAGACAGATATTGTTCCACACTGTCACTTCTGCGGGCTGCGGGATTCTCGATGTTGACAGCGTGATCATCCTCCACGAAAATGCGAGACCACATGTGGCAAACAAGACCGTCGGCAAGCTAAGGAACCTTCTCTGGGAGTTTCTAGAGCATCCACCATACAGCCCGGATCTTTCCCCTAGTGATTTACCTCTTTTCAGTCCGCTGAAGAAGTTCCTGGCAGGACAGCGATTCACTTGCGAAGACGGTAGTAAAGACAACAGTGCGACAGTGGTTCCGTAGTCAGACGGCCGACTTCTACCGCAGCGGCATCGCAAAATTAGTGCTGCGATGGGACAAATGTCTGAACCGGCACGGGGACTATGTGGGAAAATAGTGAAAGGTACAAGGAATAATATCTACATGTTTAGTTGGCTGTATGCGTCTTATGTTACCAGAAAAAAAATAGGGGCAAAGACTTTTTGATTTGCCCTGATATGTAAACAGTTCACTGAAAGATCGATTGGTAGTTGGATTTGCCCATATTGTTGACGATTATACGGGAGAAAAGTATAGACATGTTGGAGTATATCAAGGCAGTAAATTTGGTATTCTCCATATAGGCACTCCGTACTTCTAATATCCCATTCTGGGCTTCTTAAGGTACATTGACGTGCATAAAATGTGGCCCAAATGGACCAGTGACGAATATAATTCTAGCCACTTGATTGGCAGGGTACGTTACCTCCCCCAAATATGGTCTAACTACCGAAGAATAACATCACAACTTAAACCTTACATTTCCAGCTACACTCTTAATATCGGGTTTCTTATTGCCGTTCGATAGCAGTAACAACTTTAACCTTTGTCTCGATATCGCTGATGAAAGCTCTCATATACAGGGTGGACATGTACAATATCTCCAAAACTAAACCTTGTAGAAAGAAATGTCTTTAGTAAAAGTTGCTTGATATTATGGGGAAAAGTAAATGCCATTAGTCGTGTTTTGTTTGGAGGACGTTGGGATGGTCATTTTAGGTTCAATTTAATTTTTTTTAATGGGAACATCCTGTTTTATGTTGTTTTCTCACTCATAAAAAACCAAACAACATTTGTATAAAACACTTTGCAATTGTTCTTACGCCAACGTAAAGAACAACGAAAATTCTGAATTGCTGTGTATGGAGAGCGCGATGAATGGTTAGATTATCCGTGGATGGTCATTTGAGGGTCAAGTTACGTTTTGTAATTGGGAACCGACATTTTCTATTTTGTTTCCTTATTCCTCATCACAAAATGAACAGCTTTTTAAAAACTATTTTCTAGTGAGAAAACAACATACAAAATGTAGGTTCCCATTTAAAAAATTAAATTAACCCTAAAATGACCACTATAACGTCCTCCAAGTAAAACACGACTAATGACATTTATTTCGCATCATAATATGAAGCCACGCTTATTAAAGACATTTCTTTCTACAAGGCTTGGTTTTGGAGACATTGTACAGTCTCAACTTAAATGGTCCACCCTTTCTATATATTTTATCCTATTCATCTTCTGTGCTTATTGAGTTATGCCTCTTTAAATTTCCGCTATGCTAAATATTAAAGTTATTTTTTCTCAAAAATGAACATTTTACGTTCATTAAAAATAAAATAATCAGTATTTTCTAGATACAGTGGAGCCCCGGTATTTCGAGGTTCCGTGTAATTCAAGCTGGTCTTAAGAAAATTAAAATTGTACATAAAAGTAGAGTAAAATCCCGTTTTTATATGTTGTCCGCATGTACGTTTTACGCACTTCCGAATGTTACATTTTGAACTTTGTTTTAATTTTCCATGTGCAATACAAGTAAAGCTGTCCTACTTAGAGTTTTCATTCATAATGCACAGAAATAACCTTGGTCTCGACTACTAATGCATTTCTATTACAGATGGACAGGTAACATTAGGTTTCGAGGAGTGCGCTTGCTGTTTCTTTGTCGTCCCATCACTAATTGGGACCGCCTGACAATCAGTTGTGCATACCATCCGTATTGTTACCCCTATTGTTGTCCCTACTCAGCGACAGTGGTCATTAAAATACGCTTAAGTAAAAATACACGTTTTACAACACAAGCTGATCGCTGTTGTATGTAGATGGCTGTGTAGTAACATCTCTACTGTAGTGACCCCACCTGTGTCACGTTAACTTTCAAGGGTTGTAGCTATGTACATATGTAACTACTGTGTATTTCTTAATGTTTTAATTCTTACATTACAATGAGTGATAGGAGTAAGAGAGAATTTGTGCCATTTGAGGCAGTATTTTTAACACTTAAATAATATCAGTCTAATTATATAATATAAAATGTAATAACAGCCCGTCTTAAAGCAATGTGTGTATAATATAACAAACGTGTATGTTACAGTCATTGTATTATGTTTATATTATTATGTACATGTATAATAATGTTATGCGAATGTATGACGTAGTTTAATAATGTAGGAGCTGTGACAATAGAAGCAAGCTGCTTTCCGTAGCAAACAGAATTACAAAGTAAAAGCCGAAATTTGCTAACAATGAGGTAACCTTGAGACAACAATAAATTAGAAAGTTTAATAACGGCTGCTAATAATTCTTGGAATAATAATGTGATATTTAAAACAGTTTATAAATAGCCAATCAAAAACTAGAAAAGCTTTAAGTTAAATAAAAGTATTCTATTGGAGTAGACTTAGCCAATCAGAGACTTGAAATAGAGGAAATGTAGAAATTCAGACGGGAGACGCTACAAGATTGCGTACCCGAGCAGTTCGGTACGTGTTCAGTGTGAGACATAAAAATTCATTACGGTGAGAATAATATAAAGTTTAACTGTTAAAAAGTGCAAATAACAATAATCTCACAGCTCTATAGTAGGATACATCAGTGAAGTGTTATTTAATTGTGTGAAGTGTTAATAAACAAAGTGCAATACGATTATAATTTGTGTAAGCCTTCATTCTTTAGCCGTAGCAGTCCTATTAAGAGATACGTGTTCTGAAAATTACTAATGAGGCAGCCGAGGTATATATATATAATATTTAAATAGACATTAAAATACAAAGTTAAATTTTAAACGTGAGGCGAAGGCCACCGGAAACTTTGTACCGTACGTGGGGCGAACACTCCTAGAAACAATCTCCCGCAAAAATTGGTGTCCATAAGTGGTGCAACAATTAACAACATCAAGTTTGGCGTCCTAAACTAAACTACAAAATAACTACTTCAAATTGAATGTAAAACTGGAGGCTTTAAAATACTAGACAAAGGAGAAACATTAAAAAACGGTGTTGCTGATAATGGAGTCGGTGAAGTGACAGTTGGAGACTGGCGTAGAAACACACACAAAATTGAGTTTTCATCCAACTAGTGCTCTATTTCGTCATTTGAACGGAAGTCAATGAAAAAATCTGAGTATGAAAAAACAAGTGAAACTTTGTTCATTTAGTTTACCCAACAAAGACAAAACGGAAATCCAGTTTCATGGCCTATTCTGCAAGAAGAAGCTGTATTTTTAGGAATGAGATAAAGGAAGGTGAGGACGATTTTACTGGAAGTTCAGGATGGTTGGATAGGTGGAAGAAGTGATACGCCATAAGGCAGCTTGAAATTTGTGGTGAGAAACTTTCTTCAGATTCTCAAACTGTTACATAATTTTGTGAGAAATTAAGAAAAATTATACAAGAAGAAAATCTTACTCCTGATCAACTATATAATTATGATGAAATAGGACTAAATTATAAAATGCTTCCATCTAAAACTCCAGCTACAAAAAACGTAAAGAAGGTTTACAGTTCTTGCTGCATTGAATGCAAGTGTAGACCATAAGCTGAAGCTACTGGTAATAGGGAAGCCTGCTAAGCCTAGAGCTTTAAAAGATACCACTGCTTCTGCACTGCCTGTTACATGTGCCCACCAAAATTTGCTTGGATGGACAAAAATATTTTTAAGAAGTGGTTTTTCGAAGATTTTGTTCCAGAGACCAAAAGATGCCAAAGGAAAAAGTGCTTGCTTTCCAGAGAAGTTTCAACGCTTGACAACGCTGGTTGTTTTTAATGAGAATGAATTATAATGTGACGATTTAATACAGCCTATGGACCAAGGCGTTTTACAATGCTTGAAAAGAAAAGAACAGTCGTCGTTTGCTTCAGACGCTTCTACAAACAACAGAAGGTGAAGGAACCATCAAAGAGCTTCTAAAAAACTACGATAACAGATGTAGTTTACTGGATAGCCGATTCATGATATAAAATAAAGGCGCAGACACTAGAGAAGTCTTGGAACCAGATTTTACGGAACCAACAGTACACACGAAGATGATCTACCATTGGCAGAACTGACGAAAAAGCTTGTTGGATGTGAAAATGCAAATGCGAGTGAGGTTTCAGAATGAATGAACAGTGATGAACAGTTTGAAGTGACCGATGTTGCAGTTGTTGAATTGGTTAGTGAGCCCGCTGAAGACTGTGGCACCGACGGTTTGCAAGCACTAGATGTGACATTACGTTATACCGGGCAGCAAGCGGAAACTACTGCAGCCTACACCATGCCGCGACATTGCTGCTAAATATGAGGTTCTATTTTAAAACAAAGGACTTTGGTAAATTTCTTTAAAATGTAACATATTTTTGCAACTTGGAAATGTGTGCCCATATCGTATTTACATATAACACAGGTATGTACCAAATTGTGGATTTTTAGTTATTCTTTAACCATTATTGTGCTCATTAAACATTTATTCATTGAATTAGTGATATTTCCGTATTATCCGTGTAGTCGTCCTCCGTGGTGTAGTGGTTACCATGCTAGCTTCTAGTTCCCTAGGTCGCTGGTTCCAACCCGGCGGAGGGCGATGGATTTTTTCGGGTGTAAAAATCCTTAGCATGGCTTCCTTTGGAAGGGAAGTAAAGCCCGTGTCGTAGATTTAGGGCACGTAAAAAAACCTCAAGCCTGATAAAGAGGCCTCTGAGCAAAATTACCGCTCTTTCACGCCCAATATAGAATGGGACGCTAAGGACCACAGCAGTTAAAAGCGTCCATAAATACAACTCAATTTAATTTAATTGTATAATCCGAAATTTTTGTAATTCGAGGTAGAAACAGCACCAATTAGCTCCAATTACCGGGGCTGTACTGTAATTGTATGATCCTATTTTTTTAAACAAAACCTTGCTGTCCTGGTAGTAAAATTTTACATTTACTTCCGATTCAAGATTTGTAAAATTTAATTAATCTGTTTGCATTAGAAATATTGTATTATTTTACAGGTTTGTTTACCCATCACATATTTTTAGGCATAGTTTTACATAAAATAATTTACTACAAGAACTAGTCACATTAAACAGAATTCCAAAGAAAAATATGCATTAATATCATTTATATGACAATTAGAGCTAAAGTAATGAAACCACTTATAATGCTGAATTAATTAATTAATCGTAAATGTTACATACTTCCAAAGAGTGGAATCATCTTATTTGTATTTTCTAGACCAAACCATTTATAAAGTAGATACTAAATAGACCTGATATAAAGTTTTAAAGGTCATGTGTAGCGTATACTACAGAGGGTTCCTTGGGATTCTTTAGGGCCCCAGGTGGCATGCCGTCCCTGCGCCAACGCCCTCATTTACCGGTGAACGGGGTCTGCTACAGTCGGCTATTAAAAATACAGTTTTCATATTGTTTGCTAACCTTGAGTACATCAAGAAGTTTAGTGGCTCTGAATGCTGTGGTTTTCTAAACACCCGTTTATTTTGTTAGGCACCAGAGAGATTTTCGAGGAGAATATTCTAACCTTTCTCCTATCTCATCGAGTTTTTATCAGTAAGTACGCTTAAGTTCTCTTTTCACGTTTATTCTGAACTAACCCCACTTTTCTAAACTGTTTTACAAGGTTTAATATAGTGACCATTGAAGCCGAAATTATAAAGTCAATAATTATCTAAATAATCTGGGAAGGATAGCGAAATAAAATAAATAATAAAATATTTAAAATCAGTACATGTATAAAAAGGAGAAGCATTGGGAAAATTGTTGACTGTTAAAAGCGACAGAAAGGCCAGACAGGCACAGTTTAGCTAATTAGGGACCAGCCCCAGGTATAAAGGGTAAGTCCACTGATGCCAGTTTCTCTTGGAATTAATGGGTGCACTTGCACTGACCCTTATGTGAAGGTCATTAGAAGCTTCATGACGCTGAGTTTTTGGTACGAAATGTTTAAGGGGAGAGAGAGGAAGTTAGGAGTCCCTTCTTTGTATCGCTCGTGTGGTGAGGAACAACGGTCTCGTCGATGTCCGAAGACTGGGTGCGAATTTGCAAGAGGGTCAAACGATCAGATGTAATTGATAATCTTCGGTCTTGGAAAAGACATGGTAACATCGTAAGAATTTAAAAGTGATCGGCAAAGCTTAAGTCTTATTTTAATGGTGAATAAAAGTGTTCGAAGAAAGCGTTCGTGTTTCTATGTACATACATTCACGCATACCCAGTGATTAAGATCTCATGCTCGAGCAGCCGTGGTAAAGTAAAAAAAAAAAAACATCTAGGAGGAAAAAAGCAGCAACCGTGAGGCAAAGGTATTACTTCAGTGGTTGGAGGACGTAGCGTGGCTGCGTCACCATGCTAGGAACGGGAGTACCAGGAATCTTCGTTGCAAAACGTCATCGCAATTTCCCACAATTTCTTTTTTTGATGTAACCCTTGTTGTAATGTAAACTGTTGTGGTGTCATATTAAGCCACAACTAAGGCGTACATCAACAACAAAGTAACGTCAACACAGCTTATAGGCAACTGAGTAACAGAGAGAAGGCAATGGCAGAGAGATAAAGAATGTTGCGCTCGACTTTAACCCGCCCACCGTCGATTGCCAATGCCGACGCGGGGAACGCTTGCCGCCTAGTGCCGTAAAGAGTCCCAAGGAACGCTCGGTAGTACGCTAACAGAACTTTATAATTGATTGCGCGTTAGGACAATAACGCAGGTAGGAGATACCGGCTATAAATCTTATAAAACGTGTTCCGTGGGCCAGGATACTTCCATGATACAGATGGCAGTGTATTTATATACAAGCACAGCAATAATAACCACAGTGTTTTCGACATTATAGGCTGGATGCAAGTCGTAGATAAGTTTATGTAGATTTATATAGGAATTCAATACTTTGGCATTCATTAACGCTTTCCCAACAGCGCACACGGATTTCAAATGCTGTCATTTTCAGGATACTCCAGTAACTGCGATCGGTAACCAAAATCTATACCGTTAATTAGGATAAACAACACCAAATGAGATTGGAGTAACATTTCAGCACTAGTAATTATGTTTATTTCATGTAATTTTATATCATGATAGCAATGTTAACAGTTTTCATAATAATTACACCATGCACTGAAGGATTCGCATTGATTACAATATCATATAAACAAAACGGGAAATATGAGTAAAATCCGAATTTTGCTATATTATATATGAACTTTCCGTTTCCACAATTCATTTAGCTTTCAGTTATTTGTATTTCTTTTGTTACCTTATTATTTCCATATTCGTACTTTTTGTCAGAGGGAAGTACCTGATGGAGGAAGAACATGTATAAATAGATATGAAAGTTTTGAAATGTGTTTGGCAGATATTTTATGTCCCTTTTTCAGCTGACCGCGGTAAATATTGTTTTATGCTTCACGAAGAAGGCAAATGTATATCTTCTAAACCAAGAATCTGTGTGTCAGTTTTCGGTGTTTGTGACCACTTTCTAAAGAGACAATCTATGAATAAAAAGGGTGTAAGAGAGAAGTAGCTTTAAGTGTAAGTGGCAACCCCAAAGGTTCCTGTCGCTCCATGCTAGAGGGGTGAGGTAAGGGTAACAGCAAGGTTTTCCACTGGAGAGACGAATTGTATCTAAAATTGTTTACTCACCAAAATTTTTGGCACACAAACCCTAAGGTATCTAACAATTGTTTTTAGAATATTACGCATTGTTTAAAATTGAATAATACATTGTTCAGGATTTCAGGGCAAAACACTAATCTAAAACATTAAAAATTAGCACTAATAACGTTTGCACATTCTGAATTAAGGAGATGGGGTGTTATATCTAAATAGACCAGGTTGTATTTACCTAATGAAGTTATAAGCATTATTTTATATTTTATTATTTTATATATTCCACTGCTATCTTAGTTATGTCCGTATCTCTTATGGTTTGGTATATCTATACAATGTGTTTACCATTATTTTATTCACTTACTTTCAAATGTTTCTGCCCCTTTAATTTTATATACAGTGTGTCCATAAAAATACTGTCACACTTTGAACTGGTATTGCGTCGCTTTGGATATTCATATTTGGGTGAAGTTTGTGGACATTCGAAAGAAAAATTCAAATATTTTACTATACCTCATAGACATTGAATGTGGCCCCCACAAGTGACGCTGCAGACATCAAATATTTTACTATACCTCATAGACATTGAATGTGGCCCCCACAAGTGACGCTGCAGACATCAAATATTTTACTATACCTCATAGACATTGAATGTGGCCCCCACAAGTGACGCTGCAGACATCAAGGCGATATTCACATTCACGCCACGCGCGCTCCAACATATGTGATGAAATGGACTGGATGGCAACAGCGACACGAAGTTGCCCTTCTTGCTGGTTTTGAGGCAATGGGGGTACATACACAATCTTTTATGTAATTTCATAAAAAGAAGTCACAGACCGTCAAGTCAGGCGATCTCGGCGGCTTCTTGTAGAAGACACGTCCAATCCATCTTCCAGGAAGCGCTCATTCGGATGTTCCCGAAAATGTAAATGCCACTGAGGACGTGTTCCATCTTGTTGGCCTTCATATTCTTCTTCCAATTGTGGAAATAACCATTCAGTGAGCATGTTGAACCGTTGTTGGTGGCCTCTCGAAAGAAAAATGGGCCATAGACTTGACATTTCGTTACGGCACAAAAGACATTCACTTTAGGGGAGTCTCTTTCAACTTTCAAAATGACATTTGGATTCTGGCTCCCCCAAATGCTAACATTATGCCTGTTCACTTTTCCACTAACGTGGAATGTTTCCTCATCACTGGAAATTATTTTTTTCCGAGATTCTCATTATCCTCCATTAGTACCAATAAATATTCAGAGAAATCTAATCGTTTTGCAGGCCTATCAGGTTTCAACTTATGCAGTAATTGCAGTTTGTAGGGGTGAAACTTCAATCGCCGCAAGATCTTAGATACGGTGGATTTAGGGAAGTTTAACTGCTGACTACCTCTACGAACAGACTTCTTAGGACTACGTACAGACGCCTCCCCCACATGGTCTCCCTGAATGGCCTTTCCTTTGATGGCATATGCAGCCACCATCCACAAAATCACGGTACTACTTCAAAATTGACGTGTGTTTAGGGTTTTGATATTGGAACCTTCGCCTAAAGGCACGCTGCACCAGACTCTGCGTGCTATGATATTCCAAAGCACACCAGCTACGTTCTTGTGGGTTTGCCATAACTCCTTAAAACTTCTTTAATAAAAACACAATTTAAAAGCAAACAATTACTGCTAAATATCCAACAATGAACGCATATCGACTAATCACAAACGTGAGTCAATTTAGTTTCTGTGTTTGATTTGCGATCCCGTCCATTGTTGTCCATTGTTGACATGCACAGAAATATTCCGAGTTTTTCTTTCGAATGTCAGCAATTTCATTTAAATGTGAATATCAAAGGCAATGTGGTGCCTGTTTGGAGCATGACAGTATTTTTATGGACACAGTGTATATTTATATCAATTTTTACTGTATATTTTTTATACCATGACTAAATTTGCACTATTACAAGTTTGAAAATGTGAAACTCATGGAAAAACCAAATTATTTAATACAATGTTTTTTAAGTTTCTAGTAATTATAGTTTTTGAAGCTATTTTTGAATTTAACTGCGTTATTTCTTAGCATAAACAATTCATATAGTTATAAGAACTTGCACAAAAAGCATGCTTTTAACCTTATATTTGTTTAAGCCGAAAAAAAATATCCGAGAAAAAGAGCTCTAAAGTTGGTAATTAACCTTACCAGATACTATCAAACTCCATTGAAAATGCATGCTTAAAGAGGTGTCATGAGTAATAGAAGAGATTTAAAACTTGCAGCATGTTTCTAGTACACCAACTAACAATTTAAGTTAAAATTAAAAAAGAAGATGCTGCTTTTCATAATTTCCATCACATTTGGAATGTTAGTATATGCTATTACTGACCAACGCATAGGTATACATGAATTAATTTAACGAAAAGTTATTTTAACATTTAAATGACAAATTACGTGTCACCTTGTGAATGGAAGGCACAAAGTTTCCAGGAAGACTGGTTAATAAATACAGTGCGGTCGTTTTATAGTGAGGCTACGGATCGCACGTGTGCGTGCTCCGTACACTGTCCATTACACTGGCGGTTTATCGTTCAGTAACTCCCGCGTTACTTGCTCACGAGTGATAGTAACATGCACTATATTGAGTACTAACCGTGTTATAAGTGGTATTGGAAGTGGTGTCCATTTGTGTGAAGAAATTCCTTTTGCGTAATGTTCATAATCTCTATTTTTATATGGTCCTTAAACTTGTATATGGTGTGGGGGTTGCTTCCATAAATTTCATTTTTTTAATGTCCTCCCAAATAGATGCAGAATAGAGCATCTCGTTTTCGCTTCTTAGGTTTGGTGATCCCGTTGTCCCAAACTTATTAACCTGACGTCTAACAGTTTCTCTCCCTGGAACTGGAGTACCAGCAAATGTCTCCTGAAATTGTCTACATGTTCCGCTTTTTACTGTATATCGTACATAAGTATCCGTTGTTCAAGCGTGAATTTGTCAGTTGGCATTGAAGTGGATTAATAACAACACATTAAGAGTCTTGAACAAATTCATAAACAACACAGATGTCTTGAATAAACTTTCATCTTTGAAATGCGCAATTCTTTAAAATTACGAACACAAAGCAGCGACTGAAGCACAGCTGATAAAGATAACATTGAAGGCGTCATGTGCATCGGAAAAGTACCGAGGGATTGCAGTACAGCGTACTATGCATATAGCCGGTCTGTGGCCCCACCTTAATACGACCGCATTGTAATACAGCCTAGATTATTATGGCACGTAAATGTTAACTGCTGAACTAAAAACTACATCTACAATAACGTTAATCGATATAATAAGTTTCGTGCTTAATTTTTCGAAAACTTTGTTGAATGTTATATTACTATGATCCGTCCCAAATTTAACAAATTCAGACGACTTTAAAAAATCATGGTTTTCAATTTGGAAGCAATTTCTGCACCTAAATATGACAAAACAATGAAAAAAATATTAGTTTGATAAGATCATAGATGCTTAGATATTATGCAGGAATACAAGTGTATAAATTTCTAAAAAACATTATTTCCAAGGTTTGAAACAAAGGTTTTATCTACCTGTATTTAGGCACCGGTGTATAAATATTAAAATATTTAAAGGTTTGTATGAGATTACTGTTTTACACATATTTTAGGTTTGAGGCTTTAATTTTATGCATAATAAAATAATCTTATTGATATCACCGAGCGAGATGGCTCCCTGGTCATGGGTTTCTCGTGGTTTTATCTGTTCGGTAGGCGAATGCTGGGGTGGTTTCTCATCTACCACGAGTTCCATTCCATCATTTCCCTTTCATTCCGCTTCCTTCTCATCTTTCAGGTATGTTTCTAGGTTTCGTGGCCTATGGTAAAGCCGGACAGATGGCGCTTGCTCAAAGGAAAGAGACGGTGGACGGGTCTAGGCAGCTGGAGCCTGGAACTGTTAGGGAATTGCGCGCGTCTCTCTAGCATACGGTTCCTTAGCTTCATCCCTTCTTCCTAGGGGGTGGTATCCACAATATGTCTATGTAGCTCGCAGTGGGCGAGGTCCCCCATCGTTGTAGAACCTATACCTACATTATTGGTACTAGCATCCCCATGTTTTGGTGGTATCGTCCAATACTTTTTGAATACTGAAAGTTTGTTTTTAAAAATGTGATATTTCCTTCCAAAAATATAACCTACAGGCGTGAAAACAACTTACAGTATTTTTGATATACTGGAGTTTTAGTTTTGAATGAATGAAATATCTGAAAAACATTTATTCAATTTGAAAAAGCATTGATATTTTAACATCTATATCATTTTATTTTTCAAATTCTAAAAATACTCCCTTGATTCATAATTAGGCTCCATAGTGTTTTAACCATTCCTTTCAGAACATGCAGTGTAGGTTCTTAGCATGAACATTATAGCATCCTGAGTAAAGCCTCTGGATATGATAGTACAGAAAAATAAGGAAAGTGTAATGTGGGTAGACATTTAAATGTGAAGCAACAATGATTTCTTAGGCTCTAAATTTTGGTTAACACAATCATCTAAAGCTAGAAGTAATTCTACGAAAATGAAAGTGGGCGTTTCTTGAAATATGGCCAAAATTTCACCAATAAGCACCATCAAATAGATATGTCTACTTGTTCAAGTTGAAGGAAAATGCAGCATATAGCAGTTTTTAAAGTAGACTCCCAAATGTGTAGAGAAAATAAGTGAAATGATGCTCCAATAAGCCCGAGGTCCAATGGGTTGAGAGTTACATGAGGATAAGACAAAAACTCGGTAAAAACCTTATCCAGGCAACTCACTCCAACCCAGATAAGAAACTCAAGCCCTCCAACTTGGAAGCTAGGCAAACTACGTCCAGACTACAGAGATGGGCCAGCACTTATCAGCGCTTCAATAATGGCGACAGTGTGACAAATTACAGTCAGTAAATCGTTAAATATAGGCATTTAAAAACTGGGTTACCGTAAAACAGATGATCAGAAGAAATGCTCAGAGTTATTCTGAAATTTTTTGTTACGGCTTAACAATTGTTAAAGCCGCTAAGCCATTGTTATGCACTATTCGGCATTCTGTAACTTCGTAACAAAACAATATGTTGTTAAGAATAAAGATTTGATTGTTAAACGCAACAAACCCCGAGAACCTCTTGCTAACGCGTTTGCCACACAAAGATTCCCATAGACATGGTTTTAATGCCGCTGTAAGAGGAAAAGAATATTAGAAATTTGATATTCTAATTATCAATTATTTATTTATTCGTTTTAGCATAAAATATAAATGTTAGGAAGCAATGTTCCGTATGATAGCATTGGTAAATGATGCTCCCAATATAACTTTTAAAAGACGAATTTTAATAGCAAAATAAATGTTGTGTAATCTCGTATAGTAATAAACCGTAACAGTTATTCATTTAAGGTTTTTTAGCTTCAAACAGTGATCAATCTTGTGTTAATTTTCATGGTACACGAATATAATTGCCTCATTTTTAGGTTAAGATTACGAACTAAGCACTTTTGAGAGCTGTAGGATGCTATAGCGATACGTTTTCGTTCTCAGAATTAAGATAATCTCCAATCTGCCACTAAAAGTGGATAGCTATTTACCAGCTTCTCGCAACTATAATATAGTTGCATTTATACCCATGCTGCTGGATGAACATAACAGGAGGCAGTTTTAATAAATTTGCGTATGAAGAATAATCAGAAATAAAACACTTGAGGCTACAGCATTCCCCCAGGTAACACAACTAGTGAAACTAACCTTTCTTTCACTACGATCTTCCACGTAACGAATACCTAAAATAATATGGATATTATGAAATACCAGTTATGATTTTCATTCAAAGACTGTTATGACGCAAGAACATTTCAACAGAACTGAACTAAAGCTGAACATTGCTAAATCACTGCCTACTGATGCTTGATGGTGTGCATTAAAATTTTAGAAAAATCTCAAGGGCAGCTAGTATATTTAAAAAGTATAATTAAAAGCCAAAAACCATTAAAAATTAAACAATAATTGCGGGATGATATCAATTAGTGAAACTTGCATCAAAGTCTACGAAACTGCGCTGCTTTGGGGTCACAAGAAGGTTTAATGCTTGCTATTTTAAGCAATGAATGTGAATTTTAAAAATCCACATATATCTTATGTTTTTCGTGTGACGTTTTCGCAGCACTCGTTAGTCGGTATTCCGACGCTGGTGGGGTGCGTGAAAACAAAACGCTATCAAAGAGCGCACGGATTTTCGAACTAGGCTGTCCAGTTGGCTAACAAACCGCGAGAAAACAAATACTGCGATAAAACGAGTTATAGAATACGGCACATTTGTTATGAGAGGTTCTTTATTCTTAACAAACAACCGTAGTAGTCTTCTTAACAACAAAGTTACAGAATAGCCTGATTGTCAAAAAGCAATGTTTCCAATATAACATTTGTTTACTGCTAAAATATTTCTCTGAATTCATCGCAAGTTTTAAATGTAGACATTACGCATTCATTAAGTATACAATTGAAGGTCTAACATTTACTGCCATCCATTACTGATATACATCGCGCTAATTCTTATTATGTTTATAGCGGGTTTTATCACATGAATTTCACAAGAATGCCAACTTCCTCACAAGAAAACACCACATAAAATATACCACTGACTATAATACAGTGATGCAACAAGTTTCCAAACTTTGAAGTTCAGTATTTGGCGAAATCTCGCTGACCCTCGACAACTGAAAATAAGAAACGTGGCTTAAAACGTCTCGCTGCTCGGAAATGGTTCGACTACTGTAATAGCAGGTAGAGAAGGTATTGTATTCCACCCAAAAATTCCATACTGAGATTTCACCGAAATACATGTTTTGAGGCACCTTAAACAAAAAAGTTCAGTGTATATATGCCTCTGAACAGTATACTAAAAAGTCTTAACTTAAAAACGAAAAGTTTGCTAAATACCACACTTGGAATTTAGATGCCCAGCATTTATCTTCCAAATATTTTCAACAAAATCCCCCAACCTCAAACTTTCCTTTACATTAAACATTTTTGGAAAATTTTGATTTTGAAAAAAAATGGCTATTAATTTTGATTAAAATACCATATATTAGATATACTTACATGAAAACTAAAATGTACGTCTTAAATTTTCTGGGAATAGCATGTCAAGTTCTCTTAATTCGGAAGACATTTTGTATAATCTTATATAACTGGTAAAGAGAGACTGAAGGAATTTACTACACAAAAAACGTAGATCTTTTTAAAATACACAATTTATTTCAAATAACTTTTCTGTGGCATAAGCCATTTCTGATATATTCGTTATTAATGGTTGGAATTGTTTCATACAGCTGTTTCCTGCGATTGCGTTGAAAAAGTATGGCATTTTAAGGCCGGTTCTTAAACATATGACTATCGATATTCCCTTTGTATCCATAACGAAATGTGTAATGCAGCTGTTTCTGGAGAAGTTTATCTGAATGACAAGAAGGCAGATAAAAACACGCTTCTATAAGAATGGCTTGTATACTCGCTAATAAACGATAGAGGGTAGAGAAGGTAATGAGAATATAACGCATCGGATTTTTTATTTCTTCTGCAGGTTTTTGGAAGCAAGCGTTTTTTAAGATGTAAATAGGGATGGAGGAGAGGAGTTTTTAAAGATGAAATAGTCTGTTACTGCGAAGGAAAAGTCGAGGAACTTTTCTATTAGGGAAGCAGGAACTAATTGGTAGTTTGAAATGCCGTAACTACGCGAGTCAAAAGGAAACTGTAGGTGGAAGCAAGAAAGACGACCTGTTAAACTGTCGCTCACGGTTTATCTTGACACAATACTTTCAGGATTGGAATTTATAAAGCAGTTAGCTGCAACAAGCACAAGTTCGACGTCTAGGTTCCCTTCTGTATTTTTAAACATCTTCTCTCAACTCTTGAAAGTTGAGCGAAGCCGGAGGGTAAACGCGTATGCTGGCGAACTTTAAGTATCTCCCATTGCTGGGGTTTACCCCTTAAGTATATGTAACACAGAACACACAGTATTAGCTGCGCTTGTGCCAACCAAAACCACGAGCAGAAGTCACGTTCAATTAGAGAAGAGCGTTTCTTTTTCTGGACGATCAGCACTGCTCCAGTGAGGATATTGTACCTATGTCCACAAGGGGAAAGAGGAGGTGAGAGACACCGGGCGGCCGGAACCAGGAGTGACGGCAAACAATGACAGGTTCCCTACAGTTTCCAGATTGAGGCTCCCCGACAGTCGGACAGGCAGACGTAGAGGGTCCGGAAACGCCGCTCCGAAGTGGTGGTCCGTTTACCCCCGGCAACCAGCCGAAAGCCCAGGAACGGATACATTCTAGAGAGAGCATCCTTTTTCCCTGCCACGCCGCACCATAACACCATCGTTGAAACCTCCAATCCTGAAACGGCCCTAACGGAGTGAAGGATGAATTAAATGTTGAATGGAATGAAATGGAGCGACAGGAAATTCGGGAGCTGAAAGAAACCACTCCAGCATTTGCCTGACGACCCGGGAAAACCCCAGAAAAAACCCATGGGGTAAGAGTAGGCGGCCGCCGGCAATCGAACCCGGGCTTCCCGAATGAGAATCACACGTGTTACCACGGCGCCACCTGGCTCGTGAACTGAGCGTTACTGTGATTTCTCGTCCACATTGCGACTCCTTGGAGGTATTTACTCTACTGCTTACCTATAAAAAGTAGAGGAAGTTCCATGCAAAACTTAGATACCAAGATTTCACCGAAAATACATGTTTTGAAGTCCCTGAATAAAAAACAGCATTTTCGGAAAAAAGATCTGTGTCAGTCTGTAATCACCATAACTCAAAAACGAAAAGTAGATTAAATACCAAAGTTTGCATTCAAGGTCTTTCAAGGATTCGACACGAATATTTTCAAAAAGACACCCCACCCCAAATTACATTTTAAATTAAAAACATCGTTAGTGTTTGTTTTTTCAAAAGGACTCTCGATTTTGATTAAAATGCCATATGTTTAAGATATTTGTACGACAGATAGAAGATATAATATTGAATTTTCTGGGAAAAACCTGTGAAGTCCTCTTCATTGTGAATGACTTTGATTTTATTGGTAAACCGTAAGGGATAGACAAAAGTTTTCAACACAAAAAATGTAGATCTCGTTAAAGCACACAATTTATGTAAAATGTATTTTTTGTGGCCTTAACAATTGCCTATATATTCTTTGTTATTGGTTTTAATTTTCAAATACCTAAACTCTTTTCAAGTGGTAAGTATCTATTACTTTTTCCCGTGGATATGCAGAGCTTGGAACTCAGAAGCCACCACATGGTGACATCTGACTATCGCTTTGGCCTGCCATATAACCTATAACGAAATGTGTAACTAAGGATTATTTCGATTAACAAGAAATAGATAGACGAATAAGCTTTTGTAAGAATAGTTTGTAGAAGAGTGAGTAGATCAAGTCATATGAATGCAACATATACCAATGTTATCACACTTTCGCAAACAATAGGCATTTGTATTTTTATTGTTGGCTTTTGGAGATTGTATTGGTTAGGGTTGATCTCAGGTCTTTGCACACACTCGTGACGTCACTTCTACAAGGGATCGTTTAGTCCCTCCACAGTGCCGAAGCCTTCAGCAAAGTCCCAAAACGGTTGGTAGCAAGCTATTGTTCAGTGCCTGTCAAGGACACGGCCGTGTTATGCGTGCCCAAAGCACCAACCTTATTGTAACATGGGTTGTGAATGATGGTCAATGACTCGCTGCCGTGTTTTTAGTAGAGAATGTTCTTAGAGAAGATGGTAAATATACAGAAAAGGAGAAACAAAAACTTACAGATCAGTCTACAAATTGATGACTCCAGTTTGGGATAATGTAAGACTAATTATGTTTATGACGCTGCAAGAAGTGGTAGACACGATTATTTATTTTACGGTCTGCAAAGTCAGCTGTGTATACAGATAATCAAAAAAATACATAAACTGAAATTGGAAGTAATAAATTACACAAATTCAGGAACAAAAGAAATTCAAATCAAAGTGTTTAACAATAAAATTAAACGTGAGAATCTGGGGCTTCAGCAGAACGAGGGCCATTTACAACATCTTCTGTGAATGGGCAAGTGAGTTAATATTTGTATTTATTTGTGTTCTCTTTTTTCCAAATTCATTACAACCAGTCCACCGTTTTACCATTACAAATGCATGGAGTCAGGCTTACCATCGAATTCCCATATTTTGTTTATTCTATCACTGTGGAGAGACTTAAAGATCACACTGTACTTCTTGTGCAATATAATTTGATTACTTAATTCTTTGAGCACTGACAGGGTAGTTTTGGTTGGAATACATGCATTTTTTAAATTAAAAGTTCCCATTAATTCTGGATATCAATTTAAATTTACCACTGATGCGTAACATTTTTATTAAACTATCACCATGCCGATGATAATACTTTGGTCGCCATTGTATCGCTTCACTAGGTTTACTACAGCCATGAAACTTCCATAATTGCAAATGGAACATTTCTAAGTCCGTCTTCCATCGTTCGATTACTCTTGGAATTTGTAGAAGTTTATATCAGCCTGTCTATTCTTTTAAACTGCTTCTCTGATCTAAAGAAACGCCTCATTTCGCTGTTTATTGGAGAATTGCTTTCTTAACTACTGGTTACTTATTTATAAACTTTTAATGCATCAGCACAGGTTCAGCAAAAGTAATAACATTTTACGGTCCGCCACTCCGTGAGGTTCGCGCAAGTGCGAGCACGTATTAAACTATAACTGCTCGTAAAGCCCTGTACGCTGACTGCTCAGCACAACAATTTATGAATACAATTATAACTAGGGAACGGAGGGGACATTTTGCAGCTCGGCCCAACCGGATCTTTTGTGCTTAACACTCACAGCAGGAACGGAGGGAACACCTCGCAGCTCGACCCAACGCGAATCTTTTGTGCTTAACACCTACAGGAGGAACGGAGGGCACACCTCGCAGCTCGACACAACGTGGATCTTTGGAGCTTACTACCTCCAGGAGGAACGGAGGGCACACCTCGCAGCTCGACACAACGTGGATCTTTGGAGCTTACTACTCCAGTAGGAAGGGAGGGCACACCTCGCAGCTCGACCAACGCGAATCTTTTGTGCTTAACACCCACAGGAGGAACGGAGGGCACACCTCGCAGCTCGACCCAACGCGGATTTTTGGAGCTTACTACCTCCAGGAGGAACGGAGGGCACACCTCGCAGCTCGACCCAACGCGGATCTTTGGAGCTTACTACCTCCAGGAGGAACGGAGGGCACACCTCGCAGCTCGACCCAACGCGGATCTTTGGAGCTTACTACCTCCAGGAGGAAGGGAGGGGACACCTTGCAGCTCGACCCAACGTGGATCTTTAGTGCTTAGCACCCTCAGGAGGAACGGAGGGCACACCCCGCAGCTCGACACAACGTGGATCTTTGGTGGTTACAACCCCCAGGAGGAACGGAGGGCACACCTCGCAGCTCGACCCAACGCGAATCTTTTGTGCTTAACACCCACAGGAGGAACGGAGGGCACACCTCGCAGCTCGACCCAACGCGGATTTTTGGAGCTTACTACCTCCAGGAGGAACGGAGGGCACACCTCGCAGCTCGACCCAACGCGGATCTTTGGAGCTTACTACCTCCAGGAGGAACGGAGGGCACACCTCGCAGCTCGACCCAACGCGGATCTTTGGAGCTTACTACCTCCAGGAGGAAGGGAGGGGACACCTTGCAGCTCGACCCAACGTGGATCTTTAGTGCTTAGCACCCTCAGGAGGAACGGAGGGCACACCCCGCAGCTCGACACAACGTGGATCTTTGGTGGTTACAACCCCCAGGAGGAACGGAGGGCACACCTCGCAGCTCGACCCAACGTGGATCTTTTGTGCTTATAACTCCCAGGAGTCCTAATGATTCCAAAAATGATGACCCGGTCACACCGGCCGCGCTGCTCAAAGAAGGCTTCCCTCTCGCGGAACCGGGGAGAACTCGATTCCGCTGAAGCGACTCCGAGAAAGCTGCTATCTGGCAGGGCCGAGAAGAATGTTCCAACCACGTGCTCGCTGGCGTGCACTCAAGCTGGATCATCCTGATATAGTGTATCCTTATAGACTTTAGTATTGAAATGTATCTGAAATACCGCAAGCTTACCAGACACTATGGCCGCGTTCGTTAATGTGCCTAGCTTTGGTGTTTCGTGGCGCAGGGGAATGAGTGTTCGAGTCCCACCTCGGACATGGGTGTTTATAAATGAGTATGTAGGCAAATTGGAAAAAGGCGGAAATGGCAGAACAGGACAAATGTAAAAGGCCGCATCATCGGATACACCACTCTACATTAATAATAGCATAATAATAATAATAATAATTAATATTACGGTAAAACCCTTTCACTCAAGTGACGAAGAGCTAAATCTGAATAAAGATATTTTGATGGAACGAGGTTTGATTAATATAACATAGAGACCACCCCAGACAGAATATTATACCACAATTCACCTTTGCTTAAGTGTCCTACAACAAAGAGTTTGTATAATATCCTATTTTCTTAAGCCTCTATGCATTTGTAAAATTAAAAATTAGGTCCGTTTAGCACATCAACGAATAAATAGACTGCAAGAATATGGCTGAGAAGAAGCTATTGGAAAAAAGCACGATGTTTTCACGTATGGTCACATATATAAACGCATTTATGGACAACTGAATCGTCTGGTATTTATTCCAGACAGGCTTCTTTTTACTGTCTGTAATAAATGACACAATACTGCCTACTACATTGAAAAGTCACATTTCCACAGCAACGTTTATACAAATGCATTAACTACATCTCAGTAGATAAAGCGGACTTTGTTTTTATGTGTATACTACATCGAGATTTAAACGTTTTGGGGTAATTTTTCCTTAATCAAAAGTAAACTTTAATTAGCGTCGCTATTTTTCTGCACTACTTGGAATATCAATATTGTTCTGTTTAGGGAAATCTTAAATGACGAAAACTTCCAAAAAATGCCCCTTTTGTATAGTCTTGTCTTATAGTTTGGAGTATCCTCTTGAGTTTGATACGTATTCTATCATTCTTATGTTTTAAAGATATTTTATAAATGATACTGCATCTACCATTTTGCAGCCTGAATTCTCCATCGCTTCACTGAAAAATATACGTATACCCTTTGGATAAGAGAGGGGAAAATCAGGTCATCTTTTGGGGGAAATCTTGCTCTACAAATTGGTACCACTGCTACATATGGCAGCTTATGTCTTTCTAGGCCAAGTAGTATCTGTATTTGCAAATATATGAGATTCTTTCTCCAGTTTTACTTTAAACAACTTTGTAGGAAAATGTAACTTTCCGATACAAATGGTCCATTCTCGCAGTAAGCACGGAAATAGCTAAATGAAACTTTGGACAGATAAAAGCCACATCTTAATGTTGTTGTTGATATACTTGTATCTTAATAAAACTGTTGCTTATTTTTTAAATTAATTGTCGATATATTTAATAAAATGCATAATTAAGAAAATTTTGTTATTGCTTAATTAAATACGTTATTATAAAGAAGTGTGTTAATGAACTTAACAGGTATGTATCCACAACATGTAAAATTTTCAATCTAATATTATCTTAAATCTTTATGAGCTAAATATCTATCTTGGGAACTCTGTGCCCCAGAAGGCTATTATTTGATTTAAAATTCAGGTTAAACTCCTCTGAATACATTGACAAAACTTATTATATTCCACATTTCCTATTTTATTTTTAAGGCAGTGTTTAAAGCTTTTAAAGTATATTTCGTTTGCTAAGAGAATTTAACAATAAAAGTAGTTCAGAAGCGCTAATGCATCACCGTATGTCTAGAGAAAGTTTCGTCCTGTTACTCTCCACAGTTTCAGAAAAATGGAACTGTGAGGTTTGCCAATTTTACGACGTCAAATAAAGTGATGTTTCCCTAAACAGTGGTAAGGCAGTTAATTTGTACTTGTTTTGGTTTTCTTATTCTGCTTTCTTATGACAAAAAAGTTTGATTATATCAAATTTTGTTACTCTTTCAGCACCTCGAATATGTGTTTATATAGCTGGATGTGTTTCGTAAAAATAACTTTTAAAGCGACAGTGAAAAGCCTCTATGTCATTCGTAGTTGTAAAGAGCTTTCATTTGGAGAATGGTAAAATATGTAACATTTACATAGATAAATGTCTGAAAAGGCATTACCCTTTTGTGTTACGTCACCAAAGTGTGCACCTCTAAGTGCATGGCCTGATGTTTCGGTGCTAAGTATGGTAAACCAAGAAATCCACAATTTAAAACTTAACTTCCAAGATGGATATAGTCTTGTCTTTGTCTCCCCGCACAACACTGATATATTGTAGCCTGCATCCTACACGGGAGGGGTAGCTCAGGGTAGAGGCTACTCGGAGCTAGAAGGGCAGAATGACTAAAATTGGGTCCATCTGATATTATGCTCAAGAGGTTTATTCTAGTTGTCATCGGTGGTCGTAGCTTTACGCCACATAAAAGAACCTCAAGACTGATAAAGAGGCCTCTGAGCAAAATTATCGGTCTTTCACGCCCAATATAGAATGGGACGCTAAGGACCATAGTAGTTAAAGAGTGTCCATAAATAAAGCTCAATTTAATTTTAATTTAGCTGTCATCGGCCCTAACGGCCTACCCTAACCACGTCACAAATTATATATGTGAGAGTTCGTCCTGATCTTGATATTCACAGTAAATATTAAATAACTCCGACGATATGGACGGTAGCGACAGGGCAACAGCAGAGAGACTGATACATTGAACAATAATGAGAGAGTGTGACCTGCTTGGGGGTAGCTTATATTGCTTATTGATGTGGACAAAAACACATCAGCATTCTATTGTAACCGATTCCCGATTTTTTCTGGTTTCAAGCCACTGTCTGACATGCTGTACTACTTCCGGTGCGGGTCTCGGTGCAGGATCATTACAGTATGTTAGCATATACTCATGAAAGACAAATTGTGAAACTAATTAAAGTGGAACGTGCAGCTCCCTCCAAGACAAATGGGAAATGGAGACATTTACAATTCGTAGGAAAAGCCTGGTTGATAGAAGTTAGTAAAGGGCATGCTTGATGTCACCTAGTTATTAAATCTGAGAATGGCAAGACGTATCCCATTTTGGAGTTCTAGTCTCCTTAGCATTTGCTCTTGATCACCATAATGATAGTGAAACTAATGTCACAATCTGAACACTTTTCAGAATGCAGCTGCATGTTCAAGACATTCTTACTTAACTCTTATAACTTATTCTGAAACAGTCTAAGAGCTTGACACAGACTTCTCTGTGCAGTTTCACTAAGCTGCTCCTCTTCTACTGTGCTGAAAATCGATGTTCACTCGTGGATCTGAGTGGGTTCTCTGATCAAGTTTTGCTGCGTACACAGTGGAAAACAATTTTCAAAGTAAATGTGAAATTGCGGCAAGCAATCCAAAAAGCGAGATTTAGTTAGTTTATTTAATATTAAAATCCTGCTTCAACTTTTCTCTTATAAAACAAAAACTTCCGTTTGAATACTTGGAGAGACTATAAATATTCAATCCGTTGAAGAGATACACTGAGATCATTTAGTTTCAGGAAAACATCAGAAAGGTATGTTAGCTTGTAAATTAAAGGAGCGTGAACTGTTTGATATATGCACGACTTACTTCTGCAAGACATAAATGCAATTCCCACTTTGCATTGCCTTTGGTATATTGATTCAGAAGAGAAATTGGTTCAGTTATTACGTCAGGACATATTCTGAAAACTGTTTATTTGGAATGGAAATTGAGTATTTTAAACTTGAAATAAAAACCAGAGTTTCTCGTGCATCCCCAAGTGCTATAAACCAATTTGATAATATTGTTATAATGGAATTGGAAATACTTAAGATCTGTCCCCCACAGCATAAAATCTAAAATTATTTTTTCAAGATGGACGTATCCTTCCCATAGCTTATGAATGTGTCGCCATATGGTTTCGTAACATGCGACAGCCTTATTCTGAAGTAAGCAATAAACAACTTGATGTAACCCACCTCTGAGGTCATATGAATTTTGTAGAGCAGTGTCACGCAATGTTCCAACATGAGACAGGAAACGGCAAAACAACATGTAACTTACTCCATAAGTAGTCAGCACAGCATAGGGAAGAGTCTTTAGCTATAATCCAAAGTGCACGACTGTGTTGAATCTTAGTTGATAGGGCATTTTGAGGAAAATGACGTCACTTACTCCATAAGCGACAACAGGGTGTGAAAGCTGAAGGTGTAATCCAAAATGCCTCAGCTTGTAGAGTTTCAGCTGATAGGTATGTTCTAGGCGAAGCTTGTTCCGTGAAAAATGACGTCACTTAATCTATAAGCAACACGGTGTAAAAAATTGAGCGTGTAATCCAAAATGTCTCAGTATGTTGAATTTTGTATGTTAGGATATTTTCGAGGCGAGGTGAATCGTCCTGGAGTATTTTATGGTCAATGCTCAGAAATTTGTGAAGCAAATAGCTTGCCGTGAGGAGACAACACGAGCAGCTGCGATAATGTACAGTATTAGGCCTAAATCCCAATAAATATGCACTATAAATAAATGCGATCTTTTAGTCCCTCCACAGAACCACAGACTTCAGTGCCTGTCAAGGACAACACAGTCGTATTCCGTCGCCAAAACACTATTCATATTGTAACAAGGGCTGTAAATGATGTTTCTTCCAGAGTGCAATTATTCTTTCATTTAAGTTGAAAATGTTTTCGACTGAACAGCTGTGCTTTTAATGAAGAATGTTTCCAGAGAAGGCGGTAAACATACAGAAAAAGTGAAACAAAAATTTACAAAGTGGTTTACAAGTTCAGATTACCATTTCGAGATACTGTTTACAATTTAACAAATACGGTTCGTGAGATCAGTTCTATTCATCACGTTGCAAGAATTGTTAGATCCCGATTATTTCCTTTGGGATGCTGCAAAGTGAACAGTGTATAAAGATGATCCGAAAACATTAGATGGGCTGAATTTGCCAGTAATTCAGAGAAAAAAGAAACGTTAATCAAAGTGCTTAACGATAAAATTATACGCGATTATCTGTGATTTTAAAAGAATAGGAGAAATTTCAAACATATTCTGTGAACGACTAAGATTATTATGATATTTATTTGTTTTCTGTGACTACTGCCTTCTTGAAATTTATTCCAATAAGTCCACCACTGCACATCACGACTCAAGGTTACCACCCCATGTCCATCTCAGCGGAGGAAGGTGACATCACACTGTAGTTCTCTGAATTTCCGTTGTAATAATTCTTTGGTGGAATAGTGGACAGTGTATCCACCTTTTGTGGTCACATATATCATATGATATAATATATCAATCTGTAGATACTGTAGTGAATTAGGCCAGCTTAAGAGAGCTAGTCTAATCTAGGATGTAGATTATGTCAAAACTACATAATTACACTGTGCATACTTGGAAAATAAATTGAACTCTTATGCAGACTATGTCAGAGCTAAAAATTACAGATCAGTGTCATTTAAATTCAAAATATTTACAAAAATGTTTATGCCACTAAAATATTTATATTCAGTATTTATAAAACTACATTAATTTTTGAGTAAAATTAGTAGTGCAGTTATTATGAATGAATAAAATCCTTCTCTATATTGAATGTGTGTGTGACAAAGTATGCTTCTAATGCTAACTTTATTTTTATTAGTTTTCAGTACCTTTATATGTGATGGAAGTTAATTAAATAACATTACACCATTGCAGTAAACTCCTTTTTGTAATACCTGTAGGTTATTGCTTGGTCTGTGTAAGTCCTGCCTTGTGTGGTATGTTTGTTGTATATAACTGAACTTAATGAACACTTCTGTGTGGTCGACTACAATTAAAAGTATAGCTGGAATATACTCTCAGGCTAATGGCAAAATTCCTAAAGTTTTGAATACTGGTTTACAATGAGTTGATTGCTTTATATATACACATGTGTGTAAAAAAACTGTTATTGGACAGGAGCACCAATCAGGTACATTGATACATGCCTATAATTAAAATACGTACGTTAAGAAGAACGGTTGGAAGGAACGCTAACAGAAGCTTGTCAGTGTTTCAGCAGGAAGGTAGTGTATAAACTCGTCTCTAAATAGACGCTAAAACTACGTATTTAAAGTATACAAGTTATACATATTTTAACCTAACAAAGGTAATAGTGAATTATGAATACTTACACGTGGTTTATCCAAAACACAAGTGAAATAATTAACAGAATACGTGTGTGCAAAATATTTTAACCTTCTCCATACCCAACCCTGATAAGACACAAGTGTTCTCCGACACAAAAATACAGCAGCCGTGGCACAATTATAATAATTACAACATACTGGCACGCGCACGCACACACACACACACACACACACACACAAGAATACAGATATACGATCATCAGATTCCAGTCTACGAGAACGTTGAGATACGTCACGAGAGTACAGGCATCAAGACGACCTACAGGTACGTAATACAGCAACCATCATCATCAACGCAGTGGTGCCTAACAAGAAGAACCGTTACATATGTTTGCAATGCTTTTATGTTTGTGCGAAAATGAATATACTTAGTTTTTTCAAAGTTATATGAATTTTGTTACTGCCAAACCAATTATTTAGCATACTGAAAATGCTATTGGATAACTCTGAGGTGCGAGTGATTTTTTGTCCGTTAATTATAATGCTTATATCATCTGCTAAGAGAACTGGATGAGTATGTTTATTTATTACTCTGGGGCGATAATTGATATATACTAGAAACAATAATGGGCCCAGAATAAAACCTTGTGGAACACCATGTTTTATTTCAAACCATTCGGAGTATCTTTTGCTATCTGTTTGATAAGCATGATGCAATACATTGATATGCTTTACCATTAATGCCATAATATGATAATTTTGATAAGAGTATGTTTTGATTTCCACAGTCAAACGCTTTTGATAGATTCCGGAATATCCCTAGTGTGTTACATTTATTATCAAGGGATTTCAGAATTCCATTAGTTAAGTTGAAAGTGGCATCATAGGTTGACATGTTTTTCCTAAATCCAAACTGTTCTTTTGCTAAATATTATTTTTATTTATATGGTGACATATTCGTCTGATCAACAGTTTTTCAAATGCTTGGAGAAAGCTGTTAATAATGATACTGGTTTATAGTTCGATATTTGTGATTTTCATTTCTTGTATAGTGGTTCAACAACAGAATATTTTAACCAGTCTGGAAATGTCTCTGTTAAAATTGGAGGTTACTTAAAGGTTTGCTAGTCTTATCTGCAGATAGTTATAATATTTTCGTAATTATTTCGTCATAACCCGATGAATTCTTGCTTTTGAGCATTTTTATTGTTTTATTTACTTCCGTTGAGCTCGTGGATGATATCTTTATGCAAGTAAACGTATCTAAGCTTGTTTTCCTTAATTATGAAATAGGGTCTTCCACATGTTGGTTGGACTGTAACAGTAATTTTTCTGCTAACTGAATATAAAACTCATTAAATAATGTTGCTGTGTGTTGTGATTTGATTTATTTTCTATATTGTATTAGGTTTGCTATATGAGGACTTTATCTGTCTTTCATAGCAGAGTTTTTAAGTTGCATTTATAACCTTTTTTTTGGAATTTTACAGTATTTTTATAATGTCTGTATTTAGCATAGTTGCTTTCCCTAGTAGCTATGTAGAGTTCTCTTTTGTGTTTGCACGATATTTTGATACCTTGCGTTAACCAGTCATTTCTAAGGGTAATATTAGTTTTTTTATATGGGATGGAAAACATCAGTTGTGAATCCTTATGAAATTATTTATAAAGGGGTTAAACGTGTTTTTCAGATTGTGGTTGTATATTTCTTCCCATGATTACTCTGAAAGCTGGTCATTAAAATGTTTTATGCTATCACTATTAATGGTTCGGTAGTTAGTTACATGGTTTGCTATTTTGAAATGGGGAACATGATAATTATTAATTTTAAGTAACAGTACATCATGGTATGTAAGTCCATTAATTAAGGGTTGGATTTCATTTTAGACAATCTATGAAAATATTATCGATAGATTTTTTTGAATTTTTGTAATTTCTAATTTAAAATTGACTGTATGCATAAGTTTAAATGATCTTAATAGGAACGAATTTGTCCCTTTTGGTTGCTACCTTTCATGAAGTCTGCATTTAAGTCATCGCAGGGTATAAATTCAATCTTGGGTTTGAATAGGCATTTTAGAACAGCTATAGATTGTATAGGTTTTCAAAATTTGCAACTGGCGCTCTGTATAGTCTTAATACAATTAGTTCATCTGGCTTTTTGATATGAACCATGCAACACTCAAATGATTGTTTTAGACAGTATTTATCCAGATCAATAGTGCCAAATTCTATGTATTTCTTAACAAAGATACTCACACCTCCTTTAGAGAGTTTTTGTCTACAATAATAAGCTGCTTTGTTATAGCCATCCATTGAAATATGTAATATTTCCTGATTGTCCATGTGATGTTCCGTTATGCATAAGATATCAGGGTTTATAATTTCATTTTTTAAACTAATTAACAATTCAGTGTCTTTATTCCTTAAACGTTGAATATTTTGATGAAATACTGTTAAATCGTACTGTCTTTTAGCTGATTTTGTAAAATATTAGTGTAATTCCTTTCTTTCAATTACTTTTACTGTCCTTCCATATATCTAATGTAGCCTAAAAATGGGAGTTTCTACCGTTAGCAATTGCAGGAATATTACTGGTAGTACTCATGGATGTACAGAAATGCTCTCAGCAATGCAATGCGGCACCATATCCTTGTCATGCAATCCATGTGCAGTGTATGGATGACACGTCTGTAATTCTTATGTGACTTGCTCCCTCTCGACTAAGAAACTGATCAAGTCTCCGATTAACCGCCCTCATCTTCTTGTTAATCCAAGGTATATCATGTCTCCAGAAGAGATTCACAAGGCTCACATTTTTGCCGCTACTGTCCTCAGCAATGTGGTTCATGTCCATCTCAATTGAATGATTAAGATTCCTATCCAAACTACTTCCAGGCCCCCCACTATCACTACATGATCTCCTTTAGTGAGAGCCTTTGACATATCTTCAAGATTCCGCACCTCATGGCTAAGACCACCATTTGGGATTGAAAACGCTGCTAACAGTATATTCCTCACCCGATTTCACCTGGAGCCTTTCTCTAGTGCCCCTAGCATGATTACTTCCTCAGACTAAAACTTTACCTTTGGCATCAGAGGACCCCTTCCTGGCTTGAGTCTGAGAACAGACCCCGTCCCCGACAACGACGTAGTAGGCACGCCCTCTGTCAAAACCAGGGAAGATCCCACCTCCGGCATCGCAAAGCCGAAAATCTGTTGCTGAATTCCAACTCAGGAAATTTGTCACGAGGATACCTAAAACTTCTATGTCTATGTTTAGGATTAGAATACACCTGAAATTCCGGTTATTTACTTTTACTTTTACTAGCCAATTTCAGGCTCTCAATTTCTAACCTGTTAATTCCAATTCCTTCCGTAGACTTAGAATGACATTCTCCTCACTTAGTACTAAAGCCTTGCATCTACAAAGTTCACAGTACGAAATCTGGTTAACACGTTCACTATTGGGAGTTGCACAGTCCCAATGAAACCACAATTTACATTCAACACAAAAAACACCTTGTTTCACAACTCTACGGTACGATCCACACTTCCCCGACAGATCACACGCTTTTCCACTCATCATCACAACACTTCACTCATTAAACCACTAGTAAACACCAAATAATTTACTAATTAAGTATACACACAGGCTACTGAGTGTCCAGAGATGGAAAACACGAAAATAAGCGACATGTGCACAAACTAATCAATCCAATATAGCAGATGTAAACAGCTGATTTTGGCGTGCGGTGTTAGTTTCCTTTTATATAAAAATGACGAGGTTCGACTTCCCAATGAGAGAAAGCCCTTTTCTATGTGATTTATGCCACGATTTTATAGTTTACTAATAATTTGTGCTTTGGAGGAAATAGTATATATACATTGCAGAAATCACCTTTTAATAGGATGACTGCCAATCACTCCGATCGGAGTGCCGCAGAGAAGGTGTTATAACACATGGGTGCGTTGTTGGCAAACGATTGTTTGGAAATGCGGTGTGGCTGATTACCCGTAGTATATGCTCTTTAGCAATAAAATAAAAATAAAGTGAGGCTTTCATTTACTCCAACGGTCTTCAAACAGTGAAATAGAAACCTTAAGTATTTGAGCAACATACCTTTTTAGTATTAAACTGAGCACTTACTTTTATGTGGTTTACTATAACTTTTTGGCTTAAATATGTCGCAATGTATGGCGCATTGTAAGGAGTTGGGCATTTTTGATGCAGACTGATTTAATAAGAATACACATTTTGTCTTTTAATATATTAGGTAATAGAACATTGTGACCCGCCGCGCGGAGTTACCTGCGGGCCGGCGGCGCGAGCGATCCCCACTCTGCTACCTGGCTGGCTGGGTACGGCTAATGGTCGGTCCCTTCAGAATAATAACCACATAACATACCCATTATGAGCCGTTTCCTCGCAGTTTTTACTGGTCCAAACATTCCTTTCGGCATTTTTCTAGTAGCCTCCTTTTCTAGAACATGCTTATTTGTACGCGAGGCCTATATAAGAGGGCTGTTCTTGCCCGAGTGGAGTTTTTAGTTGAGAAGTTGCGAAGTGAAAATTGAACAGTGCCGAGCAGTTCAATTGAGAGTTGTGATTCGACGGGCCAACTGTGTTGTGTCCGAGTATGTGCCAAGAGTGGCTCAAGTGTGACGTTTGTGCTACGTTGAGCGCCTAGTGGATAGTGTTTGACGGTAAGTGTTGTTCTCGTTTGCTACAATATAGGAAAATTAAAAAAGTACAATAAACAGCTTTCATAAAGCCATCAACAAAAGACTGGAAAATGACCTGTGGCGTCAGTGGACGATCACTAATTAGACAATCAACCCTTTAAGGACCAGGTTATATTTGGTACTTCGGCTTACCTCTCGTCTAATGGCAAATAAACACGCTCATTGGCTTCACCTTCAGTCCTTCACTGTTCACATTCAGTTTGTCTCCAGTTTGCAGGTCTCTTTGAAATTTGTAACACAATCTGCACCCAAATTACTAAAAGTCTTTACGAAGGCGGTTTGCTACAAGTTCCGTCAACGATGGTGGCCCGATGTAAACAAACCAGGATTGCTGGCCTGCTGTAGGGGCAGTGCTACTAGTAGCAATATGGTATAGGGTATACAATGGGGGACACCTCGCGCACTGCGACTGCCATCCCCAGGAGGAAGGATTGACGTGAAGGAAGCACAGGAAGCTACAAGCTACAGCCGGATAAGCTATAGAGACGCGCGGAAGTCCATAACAGTTCCTAGCTCGAAGATCCGTCCCATTACTGGAGCTTCCCACAGAGGGCGATTAACGAACCGTTCAACCAAGCAGAACTGTTGTGTCTAGTGTACTCTTTCCTTGGAGCAAGGAAAAACCGAAGATCAGAGCGGGCGGTTGACGGGATTCGTACCCTGGACCTCCGGAGGCATCTCGTTACTAACAACAAAGTATTCGCTTCTTCGTTCAATGCTGGAAAATTTGAACTCAGTTCCTAGATGCTGAAGTGTTGGACAGGATGGGACTGGCTACTGAAGCAGTTGGATTGAAATGTACTGATGTAGCTTAAATACCCTAAAAGTATTGTATATTTATGTGAAAAGTGATGTATAATAAATAATGCTTTATTTTCCTTTGTGGTGGTTTGAATAACACTACTTGCTATTTAGTTATGTAACCTGACAGGTTTACACTAAAAGAAGCATTTAAAATCAATTTTTTCTATGAAAATGATGAATTTGTGATTATTTTAAAATAAGATTCAAATGAATGTTTATTGTACATTTTAATAAATGAAGCTTTATGACTGGTGTTTCGTCACAGCGTTAGGCAATTCTAAAATCTGAGTGTTCTAAAACATACACGTGTTGTAAAAGTCAGCTAGTTCTGCTGAACCTATTAACGGACCTAGGTTTGTAATTTATTCTGCATCGTTTTAAACGAACCGTGCGAGTGGTGCCCTAATAACGTACTTACTCGTACTCAAAACCTTCATTTCTAAATTACCTCTCCACCACTGCGCTTGATGCATCAACGTGAGACACATCAACTCACCGGTTTATTCTTGGAATCCAGTCACTGAGAAGGACCAGGCGATTTGCTGTTTGGTTTACATCCAGCCACCATCGCACACCCGTACATAATTATCTGCTTTTCCGCACATATCGATTCTATTTGATCAAAAGAGAATCTAATTTATGCGGAAACGGGAATGATGCTTTCTTCCATTAGTTCTAATGTGCAATAACCGTTTAGTCAAGGTTACTAACCGCTTCTGGCTCAAAAATGAATGTCCTTGGAGGGCAATATGCTGAGAAACAATACCGTAGTTGCTTTTTCACTTAATGTTTTATTTTTTAACTTCTTTGGAGCACTTCATACTCTCGCATTTGTCTCAGGCTTAACGACTTTTTTACGTTAATTCTTTGCTTTTCTTTCTTATGTTTTTTATCAATTTATTTTACTAATTTATCCAAACTTAAATTTTAGGTAATTTGTTGCGTTGTTGCGTTTATGTATCGGTAGAAGACGTAACTGCGCGAATGTGGCGGCGGGTTTTAAATGTGTAAATTGAAAAACACAGTTTCACATAGGTTTTCAGGTCCCCGATGCTACATCCCTCTACAGGTGCCAAGAGAACCTTGTAATAAAAGGGAAAAATTTGATGACCTGAAACGAATTAAACCGAGGGCAAAGCATCACGCAAGTTTAAGAAAAGCCAACCCAACATTCGCCTAAGGAAAAGCACAGCTCGATTCACAGGATTCAAACCGAGTACCTTCAATGCACTAAAACCTAAGCCATCTTGCTCAGTTTAATAGTTAGTTGTCTTATAGGTTTTATAAAGGTAAGAAACAAAATCTTCCTAATCAGATAATCTCAAACAGAATGAAATTCGTTCGCTGTTTAATGAATTTGTGTAATGAACCCATTCTTACACGACAAAGAGCTGTTTGAAACATTTTCCTTGTAAGGAATTCGTGTTTCACCTTCAGATTTCATAATATGAACATCTTCATGATGGCATTCACATAACAATAACATTTCAGTTTCTGCAAAACAGAAGAAAAAATTTAATCACCTTATTTTCCAGAAGTAAACTAATTGTTTTGCAATATAAAATCAGTCTGAAGTTCTTCATTAACTCCAGCGAAAGAACAATATATATCTATAGAGATAGAGCGAGAGCTAAGAATCATTAAATGAAGTAAATGTTTATACAGAGTGGACCATTTAAGTTGAGACTGTATAATATCTCCAAAAAAAACTAAGCGTTGTAGAAAGAAATGTCTTGAATAGAAGTTGCTTGATATTATGGGGAAAAGTAAATGCCATTTGTGATGTTTTGTTTGGAGGACGTTACGATAGTCATTTTAGGCTCAGTGTAATTTTTTAAATGGGAACCTACAATTAGGGTCAAATTAAATTGACACTAAAATAACTATCATAACATCCTCCAAATAAAACACGAGTAATAGTATTTACTTTCCCCCATAGTATCAAGCAAGTTTTATTCAAGACATTTCTTTCTACAACGCTTAGTTCTGGAGATATTGTAGAATCTCAACTTAAATGGTCCACCCTGTATTGAAGCAGAATCTCGGGCTTAGGAAGGAATAAGCAGTGTGCAGTCAGCCATTTCTTTTCTAATCTGCTTTTACCCAGACTGGCCGCATCTGACCATTCTCAAGAAGGGACTGTAATGTGTAATTCTGTAAACTTTAAAAACAATAATGCCAACATAACTCTATTGTTAGCGTACGCCACATCACCTGGAAGCATTCAACTAAGTACATCCCTTCTGGGAAGATTGCAAGCCTGTCAGCTGAGGAATACAAAGCATTGTGGGAATACCCATTCAGTCCCTAGCTGATGCTATTAGAACCACGCAAAAGGAAACCGGGAAACATTTCCCTAAATCACGGCGAGCGAGCTTGTGTGGGCTGAGCTAGAATAATGTTTCTCCCTTGTCTCCAATTATTATCGATAATCGGATCCTATCGCACGGTGTCGATATAAATATACCCCCTATCGCATTGTATAGGACAAATCGCAGGTAATCCTTTATTGGCTCAAATCGTCTTGTGACGATCAACAAATGTGTGCCGTTACCTGCTCACATAAACTGGCAATGAACACCAGGTACGCCAACTCTGCAGAGTGGGATGGCTCAGGTGGTAACGTCCGTGGCCCGGGAGGCCCCGGGTTCCATCCCCGGTGACCGCCCAATCTGACCCATGGGATTTACAGGGTTTTTCCGGGTCGTCATGCGAATGCTGGAGTTCTTTCTTTTATCCCAGGAATTTCCTGTCCCTCCATTTCGTTCCACTAATCATTTCATCCATCCTTCACTCCGTTTGGTCTATTTCAGGGTTAAAAGTGTTAGCGATGGTGTTTTGGTGCAGCGGGGCAGGAAAAAAGGATACTTTCTGTGAAGATTCTCTGTCCTCCGGCCTTCGTCTGGTTGCCTGGTTGTCCACCCCTTTGGGGGACATTGGACCTGCCTGTCCGACTGCCGGGGCGTCTATATCTGGAAAGTGTAGTGAGCTTGTCATTGCTGTGCCGTCATTCCTGGTTCCGGCCGCCTGGTATCTCCCTTCACCTCATCCCTCCCTCCCGGAGGTGCCCCCTCGTGGGGAGCCGGTAAAATATCCGGATTCACTGGATGGGTGCCGAATTCCTCCCAATTCACAATCCAATGTATAAAGTACCTTAAATTTATTAGAACAATATACTAATTTTAATCGTGCACATTGATTCAGTCTCGTGTTAAAGTATGTAATCTTTTAATCGTCCCTTAGATGTGTTTCCTAGTTTGAATGCCTTATATGTTGGCAAATTTAACAAACATATCACTCGAATAGAAATAATTCTGCATAGTTGATTTGGAGTTGAAGCTTAAGTATGAAAATATGTGCTCCTTGTGTTGTAGCATAAATTTCACTTAGGATTACTTACATTATTGTCTTTAGAAGACAACGGCTCCATAAACATACAAACCAAAAACAGCAAGTATACTACTTTAAAAATAAACTAGCACCTCTAACTGTAGCATCTACAACTATCAAAATCTGGGGTTAATATTTTGATTCTTCAGTCCCAAGTTCTTCTAGATTCATTAACGCGGTTTTTGAAACCCTCTTATTATTCTCAAATATAGGTGCTTCTGAGAAAATACATATATTGGTAATAACCGTAAGGTAATGGAGATGACAGAATTAACACCTGGGGAAGTTTGAGAACCATTGGTGTAGAGTAACCATCAACTCGAGAAAATATGTGCAATACATTGTCGTGTGATAACATGCTGAGCAGCATAACACGTCTCTCAGATGATAAACAGTACAATAAAATCAAATTAATATAATACTTTCGAAACAACGGAGTTTACTCTATAATGTAAGATGTAACTCTTGCATGTAATACTAATGTGGTATGTTGCTCTATAGAGAAAAACAACCTAGCACTGTCAGAGAAACAATCTGGGGAAGACACTACAGCTTATCCCCAAGATTTGTGAGAGCTATGCGCTTCACAGGATAAAAATGCAAGTATTTGGTCATATGATATCTCACGTGCAACGTGTTTCAGCACTGAGCTCTGGTGGTTGTGTTGCAAGGAGATAGGGGCAGTCGGACGAGAGGCCTCCTGTAAATAGAGTACAGCACTGCACAGGCTATAGTAGGCCCTTTTCTTCCAACATGAGGGAGGAAGGCTTGAAGGGAACCCCGAAGGGCGACAGATCCGAGCAACAATTTGCGCTAGCAAACACGAGGTCCCTGACGATGCCATAACGACTCCAATCCTGACGCTGGCTAGCCCTGCCTTAGCCGCCCGCAAATGGGTGCCCCAGGTATACACGAGCCAGTTCCAGCAAGTATGGGTTCGCTAGCGATTCCACCATGACACCAATCCTGACGCTGGCTAGCCCTGTCTTAGGCACCAGCAACCTGGGTCTCCCGGGTGTAGATGAACAGTTCCAACAAGGATGGATTCCAACATGACACAAATCCTGAGCTCGCTAGCCCTGTCTTAGCCACCCACAACCTGGGGGCCCTAGGTATGGACGAGCCAGCTCCAGCAAGGATGAAGTCCCTAACGATTCCAACATGACACAAACCCTGGCTCTGGCTAGCTCTGCCTTGGCCACAAGCAACCTGGGTTTCCCGGGTGTAGACAAGGCAGTTCCAGCAAGAATGGGGTCCCTAGCGATTCCAACATAACACCAATCCTGACGCTGGCTAGCCCTGCCTAAGCCACCAGCAACTTGGGTGTCGCGGGTGTAGACAAGGCAGTTCCAGCAAGAATGGGGTCCCTAGCGATTCCAACATAACACCAATCCTGACGCTGGCTAGCCCTGCCTAAGCCACCAGCAACTTGGGTGTCGCGGGTGTAGACAAGGCAGTTCCAGCAAGAATGGGGTCCCTAGCGATTCCAACATAACACCAATCCTGACGCTGGCTAGCCCTGCCTAAGCCACCAGCAACTTGGGTGTCCCGGGTGTAGACAAGGCAGTTCCAGCAAGAATGGAGTCCCTAACGATTCCAACATGACACAAACCCTGACTTTGGCTAGCTCTGCCTTGGCCACAAGCAACCTGGGTGTCCCGGGTGTAGACAAGGCAGTTCCAGCAAGAATGGGGTCCCTAGTGATTCCAACATAACACGAATCCTGACGCTGGCTATCCCTGCCTAAGCCACCAGCTACTTGGGTGTCGCGGGTGTAGACAAGGCAGTTCCAGCAAGAATGGGGTCCCTAGTGATTCCAACATAACACGAATCCTGACGCTGGCTATCCCTGCCTAAGCCACCAGCTACTTGGGTGTCGCGGGTGTAGACAAGGCAGTTCCAGCAAGAATGGGGTCCCTAGCGATTCCAACATAACACGAATCCTGACGCTGGCTATCCCTGCCTAAGCCACCAGCTACTTGGGTGTCCCGGGTGTAGAAAAGGCAGTTCCAGCAAGAATGGGGTCCCTAGCGATTCCAACATAACACGAATCCTGACGCTGGCTATCACTGCCTAAGCGACCAGCAACTTGGGTGTCCCGGGTGTAGACAAGACAGTTCCAGCAAGAATGGGGTCCCTAGCGATTCCAACATAACACCAATCCTGACGCTGGCTATCCCTGCCTAAGCCACCAGCAACTTGGGTGTCCCGGGTGTAGACAAGACAGTTCCAGCAAGAATGGGGTCCCTAGCGATTCCAACATAACACGAATCCTGACGCTGGCTATCACTGCCTAAGCGACCAGCAACTTGGGTGTCCCGGGTGTAGACAATGCAGTTTGAGCAAGGATGGGATCCCTAACGATTCCAACATGACTCCAGTCCTGACGCCGGCTAGCGCTGCCTAAGCGACCCGAAACCTGGGAGTCTAGGTGTACACGAGACAGTTCCATCTAGGACGGCATCCATAGCGATTTCAACATGACACCAATTCTGACGCCGGCTAGCTCTGCCTAAGCCATCAGCTACCTGGGTGTCCCGGGTGTAGACAAGACAGTTCCAGCAAGGATGGGGACCCTAACGATTCCAACATAATACGAATCCTGACGCTGGCTAGTTCTGCCTTAGCCATCAGCATCCTGAGGTCCCGGGTGCAGACGAGACTCTCTTAGGAAGGAAGGAAGCAAGCAGTCCCGCCGAACGACAGGGAGAAATTTTCGCAGAGCGGAAATTCCACTCACCTGCCGCAACACACCAACTGACATTGCCTGGTCCCACAACCCTGAAACACATGAAAGGAAATGATGGGCAGGATATTCATAGTAGTAGGAAATCCACCCAAGCAGTCGCCTACCGACCCGGGAAATCACGAAGAAGTCCACGGTGAGAGTGGGCGGCCCGACCGGGACTTCCAAATGCGAGCCTCACATGTTGCCGCGGAGCCATCTCACAGGATCTGTGTTCTGAGAATCAGATTTTCTGCCTAAGCTCCTGCTAAGTCGACAACGCTATTTAATCTGCACAGCAGGACGATCTACTCCACTAATGAGGCTGATAATATCGATCGGCGGCTTTCACCTTTGGTAGAACACACAGGCCGGCTGAAGCAGAGAATCTGCTGTCGATCAGCGGTTTAGAGTACAATGGGATTCTCCAGAATCTAATGCTTTAAGTAAGACAACGGCGCTGTTTGTATAGGGAGCACAAGAATGGACATCTAATACGTTAAGTGAGATAACTAACTGAGCTGTTTGTATCGGAAGCACGCGTACGAACATCTAAAAGTGTAACGCTTCCTGTGCCATGCATTTCCTTGCATTAGTTTAGTATCGGTACTGAGCGAGATGGATCCGCGGAAATGTGAAAGACCCGCATTCGGGAAGTACCAGGTTCATTCTCGTTCGAACGACTTTGAATTTTGCCGCGGCTTTTCTCGTTATTAGGCGATTGCTAGAGTACATTATATTGTAATTTTGTCCAATTTTTCAACTCTAACTCTTTTAATTTCTAACTGACACTATTGTGTTTTTATCTAGTTCAACTTCTGTGGGAGTTCACTTCACTCTGTCACTTTACTAAGGTGAACTATACTGCCGTTTGTAAAAACAGCAACACCAAAAAAGAATTTCCCGAATAACTCCAAATTTGGTGGAAGTGTAGAAGAGTGTGCAAGCAATACGTGATTAGGTTTGCAGAGAGATGGGGACATGTAGGCCGAGCACAGCCCTCTCGTGTCGGGCTGACAAGGTCAGTGTTGCGCCCAGTGTAGTCAGTGCAGAGCTGTCAAACAAGGTGGAAACAATAAAGTGATGCCAGTATGTCTCGTCGACGTTAAAGGGAGCCATATCGACATGTGAGTGAGTTCGAACGGGGCAGAATGATCGGTCTCCGGGAAGCGGGTTTGTCATTCCGAGGCATTTCGGCTCGTACAGGGCATGCTGCTACGACAGTGACGCGTGTGTGGAAGCAGTGGATAGATGGAGGTCGTACGCAGCGAAGAGCGGGTACTGGACCACGGAGTATGACCACAGCACGGGATGAACGCCATCTTGTCCGCATGGCCATAACGGAGTACAGCTTCATCCACAGTGTTGGCTCGACGCTGGAGCACTGCAACAGGTGTGAACTTGTCTGCATCAACGGTTCGTCGCCGTCTGCTGCAGCTTAGACTGGTTGTATGCATGCCATTACATCAGCTTCCATTGTTAAGAAACCACAAACTCCTCCGACTGCAATGGGCACATGAACACCGTCACCGGGGTGCTGAGTGGCAAAATGTAGTCCTTTTGGACGAGTCCAACTTCAACGTGTCCTACAGTGATGGCCACATACGTGTCCGACGGTACCGTGGTGAGCGCAACCTGGAGGGCTGCATTGTTGAGCAGCAAAACGGACAAACACCAGATGTAATGATTTGGGGCGCCTTTGGTTACTACAACCGATCTCGCCTCCTACGAATTGAGGGCACTTTGAACAGCAATCGGTACCTAACGGTGGTTGTAGAGCCTAAGGTACTCCCCTGCTTCAGGCCACAGTTCAACAGAACGATGTAGGGCCACATATTGCGAGGAATGTACAAGCCTTCTTCGAAATGCGACGGGTACAATTGTTTCCCTGGCCTGCACGTTCGCCTAACATGTCGCTCATCGAACATGTCTGGGATATGTTTGGTCGACACCTGGTGCGTCACGGTTCTCCAGTAACTAGTGTCATGGATTTGTGGGCTCGAATTCAAGCTGCGTGGAGGGAAATCCCTCAGGAACTTATTCAGAACATTTCTGATTCAGTGCCATAGCGTATAGGAGCTCTAATTGCAGCGCATGGAGGCCATACCAAATACTGAATATTGGGACTCAAGGGTCATGTATAGATTTGGAAAGTTTATAATTTATTACTTGTCATGTACCTAACCTATGGTATTAAATTCATGCGCTTCCTTCTTGGTGCTGCAATTTTCACAAATGGTAGTGTAGTTCTATTCTCCATAACTTCACCTTCTTGGTGACATAGCCTCCTCTTCCGGACGGTTCACTCACTGGGGAACACAAGCCCTCCACAGCAGACGCAACTCAACTACTCAACTCTCTCCACTCAACTAACTCCTCTTGCGAGAACCCTCGCAGTGGCATCTTCCAGGACATTTTAGAACTATTTCGACACACGTGCTGGAGGAGGGGAAAAGAAACTTCCAGAATCCGTTATCTGCCGATAACGCTCCCAGTGTTTACGTTTGCGAGCGGTACTTATCGTTGTTTACTCCGACTGCCCGGCGCCGAACTCCCAATAACCTGGGCCATAGCCACTGCGTCACAATATAATGCCGCAAATTTTCCTGTTCGACATTTCCTTATCATGTTTCAGAATCGAAAGATCAGAAGGGGTCATCAGACTAGTGGTGTGGAGGGGGAGTTTGCTTTGAGGAACTGTCTGTTATGGCGTCCAGTGTGTGACGGACCACCAGAGAGTCCTTTTTGTGTGGAGATGGAGGTCTCTGTGGGCGGTTCTGTCGGCGTCGGGACGTGACGTTATGGAACCCGTCAGCATCCAAGCCGGATCTGTTCGCCCTGTGTGTCCTTCACTTCATCCCTTCTTCTGGAGGTTTCAAAGGTACAATAAACCTTCGTGTGTGCTCCAGTGCCAAAATTCTCCTCCGTTTCTTTACCCATCCATGGTACCGGCATAAGACATTGGCTGCTTTTGACACCACGTGATTCTAGCGCTGAGATTCCCTTTCGAATCCTTAATCTGAGCAACTGGAATCATTGCATATCAAAGTAAGTTTGACAGCCCATTTTAGAGAGAGTTGGAGGAAGTTACTCGGAGAGAGATTTACTCACGTCTACCATACTCTCTCCGGGAGAGAGTGAAATATAGGAAACTCAGGTTTTTTTAATCCATTACTGATTTGGGGTGATGCAGTTTATACGTCCCTAAGATTTCTGAAGTGGTCCAGAATCTCTCCGTTAGCCGCCTACATAAATGTGGGGCAGTGCAGCACATGGAGAAGTCAAGTCGGGAAAAATCTCACTAGTCAAAGGCATCCGAAAGAGACATCAGGTTCTTGTTGTGAGAGACTAGGAAGGCTGGAAAGTTTGGAAACTGTAACCAGGAAAACCCTCGACCAGATTAGCCGGGACCTCCGAAATGCCGCCCACAGCCATTCCGTGTGAACAGTTCCGGTGGATTTTCTTCGTTATTTGGTACCTGACATTCTCAATAAGGGGTTTATGCCTTTTGGTATTAGATGCCCCAAGTTTTATCATAATACATTTATAAAATACGTGAAAAAGATTATAGTTCTCTGGCTCTAACGAGGGTGGAGTCTCGAGGCTGCTGTTAATTTTTATTAAGAACTAGCAAAACCCGTAGATTCGCTCGCGTTATTTCTTTAAATGTGAACACTCTTTTCTGTTCCTCTCCCACACTAACTTTCACTTCCTCTCTCCTTTCCAATTACCCCCACTCTCCTAGCCCCTAATTACTTCCACCATTACCTCTCTCCTCTCTTGTGCAACATAGATATCTTGCGATGTTTTAAACACGTGTAATAAAACTGCCTTTTCTGATTATTTAATACGCATTAAAACTCTTCCTTATGTTTGCAAAGCAGTCGCAAATCTCTGTTTATCCTGGTAAATACTAAACGTGTGTGATCTATAACAGAACTCTACCCCCTCCCATTTGGGGCATGTAATTAAAATGCATATAGCCTATGTTCTAAGTGGGACCAGCGTCTCTCACTCCCTTCTTTCCCCTTCCTCCCTCTTGTACCCTTCGTCTTTCTCTCCCTCTCTCACATTCGTCTTTCTCTCCCTCTCTCACATTCGTCTTTATCCCCCTCTCTTAGTCACACTTTTAGTTCCCTTTTCCTTCCATTTTATCTTCCATTCTCTTACTCTCTCCTCCTCTGTTGCCTTCTCCCCCTCTCTGTAACTCCATAATGTAAATATCATGTGACATTTTGAAAGCGGATAATAATACTGCTTTTTTTGTGGTGTCAATAAAAATTAAAACCCTGCTTCTTCCTTCTTTGCGTGCGATCGGAACTATAGCTACTCCTGGTTAGTGGTTTACGTCGATTAATTATATGGTAAAGAGCTTTTGCAAAACGTAATAAACAGTCAACCTGTCGACATTTTGCGTATGACAAAAGTTTTCAAGAATATTACGCGTATCCACTTTATACGTAATATTTTTAAAAAATTATAATAGCGAGAGATTTCTACATTTTCTTTTGTAACAGATTACAACCCAAACCTTGGGGTAGTAATTAAGACACCATATAGGCTATTTTCTAAGGGGCACTTGAGGTTCGTGTGGTACCAAACTTGATAATAATCGGCTCTACCATTTTTAAACAACACATAATATACATACACACAAACAAGTATTTTAAAAACATTTTTGGCCTAAAGGTAGCTCATTGTACAAGCTAGTTCTAATTATTCATTTTATAAAGATAGAAAAACTAAAACACATTTCTATTTTTTTAAAAGTTCCCTTGTACCCAGTTTATGCTACTGTGTTTTATTGTTTGCATACCCTTATTTCCGCAACACACACACATACATCCATTCCCGTGGCGGGACTCGACCCCTCGACCCTCAGCTTGCCGGAGCGCCGGAGTGACCACTCCAGCGACCACGGCTACGAGGGCCGGCTTAATACAACACATTTTAATGAAAGTTAGTTGTTTGAGTTTACGGAGTGTGCATGAAACATTTTAGAGGAATTGAAATGTTTCACACTGCACTTTTTGGAAAATATTGAAGCAGCAAAAGTGCTGAGGAATGTTTTCCTAAATTTAAATGTTGAAGTAAGAATAATTTTCATTACACATTGCTAGTATGTTGTATAAGGTCAAATAGTTATCAGAAACAATAATGTTGAAATGATAGCTGTTTTTTTTTCTTACATGTTCCTCAAATTAAAATCCTTTAATCACATATGAGGAAAACAACATATTGTGTGCTATTGGGTATCAGAGAGACAGCAGTTATCCCAGTCTGCAAGTGTCCTTGCCTTCGCTTTGTTTTTAACCCATAAACATACTTATTACGTCACATATATCAAGACAGTTGTTTCATTATGAGCTTCTCCCGTTCCATAACGTGGCTTACGGCTCTACAAACCATTAACCATTTAGAAATATTTAAGATATGTGCCTTTGTCAGGTGCTTTTAAACTACTAATAATTAAAAAGTTAATTTTATCAAAATGCCTCTTCTGTCACTGGTAAAAGTAAGATTTTTTTCAATTGTATCGTGTACCTATATACCCTTCTCTCAACGTCAACCATATTGAGGAGCGTGTTTGCAACTCACATGACTATTGTTAGGAGAAAAGTAACTATAGATCTGTTGCCACAGTTAGAAAATACCAGTTCTACAACTAAAGTGAAGTGCAATATATTTATAATCAGTTTCAAAAAGTAACGCTCTGATCGTGGACGGCAAGTTGCGTCATAATACAACAGTTACAAGCATATGTGATGCGAGACCTTAGAACCTGGGGGAACATAAAGTACAATACATTTCGGTTTTACATTATGTTGCCATTAAAAATGTTTTTGTTGGAGATATTGTGCAAAACAGGTTTTTATTTAATTATACAGGCTGTTTCAAAAATATAGGGATAATTTCAGGTATGCATTACCCATATGTGGACAATAAAAAAAGTCCATTACATCTGCCTATAAATTCTTTTTTCTGAGTTATTGCCTTCAAAGCAGTGATAATCACCGAAACGTATTTCTTACCGCAGGTAGTTTTCTTTACAGAAGATCTTCAAAGTGTCCACTTCCTGCTTAAATACAGGCCTCACATCGACGTTGTATGGCCGTGCGAACACAACCACAAATTCCAGGAATATTCCTTTTAAATGGCCCCACAAGTAGATATCTACAGGGTTAAGATCAGGTGAGCGTGGTGGCCAAGCAATTGGGGCACCTCTCCTATCCTCGATCAGGAAACCTTCCACCCAAGTACCGGCGAGCGGTAACACTGAAGTGTGCAGGAGCGCCATCATGCAATGCTTGTTGACGAAAATTCAGTGTAGTGTCTTCATACACATGAGGTATGGCGTTTTCCAGGAAGTTTGTGCATGCCTGCCCTGTAAGTCTGTTTACAAATACATGGGGTCCAACTAACCTATCACCAATGATACCGGCCCACAAGTTGAGAGTGAACCGCGCTTGGTGGTGAGATGGAACAATTGCATGTGGGTTTTCATATGCCATACATGCTGATTGTGAAAATTTGTAATGCCATATCGTGTGAATTATGGTTCATCTGTAAATAATACTAAGGTAGGAAAGTTCGGATTTGTAGCACACTGCTGCACGAACCACTGGCAGAACACCAATCAAGCAGGTAATCTGCTGGTCACAGGGCCTGTACACGTTATAAATGATAAGGATACAACTGTTTCTCTCGCAACTGTCACCAGACAGTCGTATGAGGAACATTCACCTGATACGCTAACCTTCGTGTACTGATAGGAGTCGTGAATCTCCTCTACATTTGGAGTTGTAGATCTTGGTCATTCCCTCCGCAAACCAGGAGATGGATGTAAACTTCCCGTGAGCGCACAGACGGCGATGGAGGCGCTCAAATGTCTTCTGATCTGGGTACCTCTCTTGGTACAAACGACGACCAGGTCAGCATTGCCGCCCGCTTTACCGTACATGAAGTACATTTCTGCCAGCTCCTGATTTGAGTGCATGTAACTCAGTCGAACGCCAAACACAACACTCAATGTACCCTTCGCCTCGGAACGAAGTCAGAGTGTCCTGTTAATATCCTCTGTCACGGCAACTACCTGCAGGAAGAATAATGTTCCGGTGAATATCACTGTTTTGAGGTCCGTAGCTCATAAACCGAGCAATTCCGGACACATGTTGTAATGGACTTTTTTTGTCTGGATATGGGGAATGCATACTTGAATTTATGCCATCTATTTTTGAAAAATTCTGTTATGATTATTATAAGTGACGTGTAAAACTATTGTTATTTATTCATATGCGAATGATCTAGAATTTTGCAAATAAAACATGACGCCACTGTATGCACGAAAAGGTAAAGAGATACACACACACCTTCCCCTTGCTTTGGTTACATACTCCACCTGCGAAGGTCAGTAGAATGCCTCCCAATGTTTCGGTGACGCCATAAATGGAAGTGCGTATACCGACGGTTTGCGTAAATAGCAAAATACTTGAACTGTTATTCCGGAACAGTTATTTGGATGCTAGTATTTTTTGGAACTGCAACTATGGGAGCTGTTACAGGAAACTAATTACTTTTCCCATCTGTACAAATGACAAACTAGCCACTCAACGCAGCGCTCGCCAACAGTGGCAGTTGTTGTTGCCTTCAAAATGGAATATAAGGTATTATAACAATCTTAGCGGGTGGCGTACTGTGTAACTACTGCAATCAAGGCCACCGAAGAGCTGTTCGCGTAGGGAGGTCATTGGCAATACATGTATTTAATGACCCAGGTGGATGTTGCTGTAAAGTTTGATAAGTAGTTAAAGAACCTAAGCAACAAAGTTAAATGAATAATGAGGCTATGCAGGAAGAGGATTAAGGACGAGAGGAAGGTCTTCACATGTTCCTGATGATACTCCAATAGCAGCAGGCAACAACTGTTCTAAACAAGATAAAGCCCTGTGGATTAAAAAAACCGAGGGAGCAACTCCTTCTCCGCTGAAAACAAGCCAACAGCCCCAAGGAACGAGAAGGAGCATCCGATGAAAGGAAAAATGAACTAAGGATAACAATTGGGATTTAAGGGGAAGGGAGAACCAATGCCCATGGGCGGTTTTGATTTATCCGTAGAGGTATCGGCTGCAATAAACTTTTTAATTATCTGGGCTATTAGGTTCTTTGAAGTGATATTTTCTTTCCTTTCCTCCCTCTTTCTATTATTATTTTTATTTAATTGGTGGTGATTTACAAGAACCGTCTACTGTAATAACGCGCGAGTTAGGGCCTACTTTTTATAGAGGTATTTAGGGGCGCTGTTTTCCTCAGAAAACCAGGGAATTGACAGGTATCCATCTCAAAACATTTTTGCAAATTTACTTTTTTTCCATAGCGTTATACAAAAATATCGCTCTGAGCATAAAAACTGAAAAATCTCTCATAGTGTACATATATCCTAACATTTACTTGTTGAACTGAGTTTGAAGGCGTGTCTCCGAACTCACTGGTTTCGTGGTTTGTAAGAAAGGTACCTAGTCAAGTACGTTGTTGTAAACAAAGTTTAATTTAAGATGCCGATACGCTGAACATGTGTTTAAATCAGAAATTCATTTTTAAGGGGAGCCTAGAAGGCAAAAATTACCATAACTAACACGTTTAGTTTACTGTGCAGTTTTATTAATATGAATATCCTTTTCAATTTGATATATAAATTTAGGCACAATGCTTTAAATACTTTTTAAAAATTTATACACTTTAAAGTAGAGAGGTAAACTTCATCCCATCTTTTAGGGGAGGTTTACTCTACAAATATATATATTCTTTGTAGGCAACCATGTGGTTTCTTTCTTTGTAAACGGGTTTTTTCACCATTTTTGCTTTGAACGCCTTTGCTATGAATAACATTTTCTTGCACAAATGACCCGCTTTCTCAGAAACTATTGGACATAACTAAATTAAATTTTTGAATGATTAAAAACCACTTAAAAGTGCTATTAAGGACCTATTCTGTTGTTAATAACATGGTTATTACGAAGAAATTTTAATCAAAAGATGATATAACTAAGAACATTACTTAATATACAAACTTATTGTATAAAAGTAGATCAGTGAACTTTGAAGGCATGCATCTACGGCTTGAAAACTTTCCTCTGATATCTTAAATAGTTTCTATGATAATGGCTGATAAATTTAGTTAAACGTTGAGTTTTATTTATGGACGCTCTTTAACTACTGTGGTTCTTAGCGTCCCATTTTATATTGGGCATGAAAGACCGGTAATTTTGCTCAGAGACCTCCTTATCAGGCTTGAGGTTCTTTTGTGTGCCGTAAATCTACGATCATCGGCTTTACTTCCTTTACGAAGGAAACCATGCTAAGGATTTTACGGCCAAAAAAATTCATCACCCTCCACCGGGTTTGAACCCGCGACCTCGGGAACTAGAGACCAGCATGGTAACCATTACACCACGGAGGACGACCTAAATTTAGTTGATTTGACATTGTCAGGATAGGGCTTTTAATCTCCCCTTAAAATCTGACATTTAACAATCAACGAAGGTTATTTTTGAAGAAGTTGTGTTTCTATTTCACGCTATCTACCTTCTAATTGCACGCTTCACTGAAGTACCTAAATGCTACCCTGTTTATCAGCTTCCTCCTCATAAGCTCACTGTTAGGCGGTGTAGAATACTTTATTACCCCACATTAATACAGTTTCACGAATCAACTATATGTGTATAAGTTAAGATACGCCTCTGCAATGCCAAAATTGTAGTAAAACTTTTCTATTAGCTGGCCATTACAGTGATAAACATGTGTAAATATTTACTACGATATTCAAATGTAAAGTATAAAACTATGTATTTATTTAAGGCAGCGTAGGTACACATCTGCAGTTACTCTCCTCTCTAACAATGGCTAGGTACACAGGCTACGACTCCTCATGCCCTGCGAGCCTCGAGGAACCTATTGCGGTTACCACCCCGAGGAGGAAGGATGAACTGAAGGAACCGCAGGAGGCAGGCAGAGGGGAACTGGACCCTTCCCACTACTGGAGCTGCCCAGAGAAGATGTCCGACCCATAAACAAGCAGCTCTGTAGTGTCCGGGGTTCCTTTGACCAAGCATCCGCGCCATCTGTCCAGTACTGCCATACGCGACAAAACATGAAACCTGAGAAGGAAACGGAATGAAAGGGAAATGATGGAAAGGAAACGTAGAGGAGAAACCACCCCAGCATTCACCTACTGACTAGAAAAAAAAAGAAAAACCCAAGGTTAGAGTGTACGTTCGACGGGAATGGAACCCGGAACCTCCCACGTTACTACGGAGCCATCCCGCTCGGTCTAGGTACCCATATAAACTTGAGCGTAATATAATGTAGGACTTGTGAACTAAAAATAAAATTGAGTTTTATTTGTGGACGCTCTTTAACTGCTGTGGCTCTTAGCGCACGTTACTACGGAGCCATCCCGCTCGGTCTAGGTACCCATATAAACTTGAGCGTAATATAATGTAGGACTTGTGAACTAAAAATAAAATTGAGTTTTATTTGTGGACGCTCTTTAACTGCTGTGGCTCTTAGCGTCCCATTCTATATTGGGCGTGAAAGACCGGTAATCTTGCTCAGAGGCCTCTTTATCAGGCTTGAGGTTCTTTTACGTGACGTAAATCTACGACACGGGGCCCCCGGCTTTACTTCCCTTCCAAAGGAAGCCATGCTAAGGATTTTTACGCCCGAAAAAAATCACTCTCCCTCAGCAGGGTTTGAACCCGCGACCTCGGGAACTAGAGGCTAGCATGTTAACCACTACACCACGGAGGACGACAGGACCTGTAAACGGAGGGGACACCTAGTATCTGCACCCCCGGGAGGTACGGATGAGGTGAAGAAACCGCAGGCGACATGTGGCCGGCGCAAGTCGACAGAGATGCGCAGAGTTCCCTATCAGTTACTCGTTTCACCACCCGGCCACGGTAGGGTTGCTCGGAGACGTCCCTGTAGTGGAGGCTCCACAGACTTCCCTCTAGCAGGGCCGAGAACAAGTTCCAAATCGCAAACCTCTGTGCCATCTGCCCGACACGACCGAACCACAGCCCCGGAGTCAATCTGAAATATGAAAGGGAAATGAAATGAGAGGAAAACATCCTATTTCAACTAGGGAAAACCACGAAAGCTCATGGTCAGAGTTGGCGGCCAACGAGAATCGAACACGGGACCTCCCGAAGGCGAGCCTCATACGCTACCGCGGAGCCATCTCGCTCGGTTCATATAATGTAATTCCTCACTATTTAAGCTTATGGCTTTTGTGGCTTGTACGAGTATTTATGGAATGGTCAAAACATACTATCTGATGCACGCTGATTAAAAGCTATCAGGCTATTAACTTGTTTAAATATAAAGGATTAATTCAGAAAGAATGGGAATTGAATTAACGTAAAAAATAAGTTCAGAATATGTATTCACGGTTCTGAAGTGTAAATCCTTTTAAGGATTTTCTCTTCGCCCTCATAAATGTCTCCCTTCTTTATTTCCTACTCCTCCTCCTCCCTTTCAAGGGGAATTTTACTACTCTTCTACTTATTTGTACTGAACTTTGAAACACCTATAATGAAAGTGTCTCGCTTCTAAAACTATCAAAACAGCGCGATTACTTCCACTTCCAATTCACAACGAAGTTTTCCGCAGAGAACGTTAGGATAATTCTAAAGTAAGTTCTCCCCATCTCTTCAAGCTCATGTTTCACAAATAATGTTAAGAAACATATTTTTTTCCTTTCATAAGCCTCATCTTTTTGATTATTCACCTTCGAATAACCATAGAGATAAAAATTCTGAAAATGACTCGCTGCTAGTTCAGAAACATTGAAACCTAGGTTTTTCAACTGCAAAAAGTTTTGTAATTTTTCCAAGAATAGCACTGAAGATTTTTTCATACTACGAGGGGCGTCCAATAAGTAAGTTTCCCTAATTTATAAAAAAGCATTACACACAATTGATCATGTTGAATTAATTTTATTTATATTGTGCAATGCTTCTGTTACTTTCCTACATAGTCAATCTTTTTTCCAAGCGTTTTTGTGGACATGACACACGGTTTTCCAAACCAGTGTTGTACCAGGTCGAGTCCTGTGCTCGCAACCAGCTGTTCACCGATTTGACTTCATCATCGGTGCTAAAAGTGCTTACCTTTGAGTTGGAGGAACATGTGAAAATCACTTGGGGCAAGCTCCGGTGAATTCGGAGGATACGAGAAAACTTCCAAGTTGAATCTCGACCCAGGCGGAGCTCGGAAGATTCAACTGGGAAGTTTTCTCGCATCCTCCATATTCACCAGATCTTTTCCCAAGTGATTTTCACATGTTCCCCTGACTCAAAGGTCATCTTGGAGGTAAGTACTTTAACACCGTGACAAAGATGAATCAGAAGTGAACCATAAGTCGAGTCCTGTGCTCGTAACCAGCTGTCAAATTAGTGAACAGCTGGTTGTGAGCACAGGACCCGACCTGGTGCAACAGTAGCTTAGAAAACCTTGTGTCACGTCCCCAAAAATGCTTGGAAAAACATAGTTACTTGTAGAAAAGTAACAGAAGAATTGTAAAATATAAATAAATCTAATTCCACATTATCAATTGTGTGTAATGTTTTTACTTTCTCTACTACGTATAGTAAGTAGGGGAAGTATTGCATTCCACCCAAAAATTCGATACCGAGATTTCACCGGAAATACATGTTTTGAGACCTCCTGAATCCAAAAAAAGCATTTTTGGAAACATGTCCGTGTGTGTGTCTGTGTGTGTGTGTGTGTCTGTCTGTGAACAGCATAACTCAAAAACTAACAGTCGGATAAACACCAAACTTGGTATTTACGTTCAGTATCTTCCAGGGATGCGACACAAAGATTTTCAAGAAAATCCCCCCACCCCAGACTACCCTTTACATGGAACATTTTTCGAAAATTTTAATTTTCTCAAAAATGGCTCTAACGATTTTGATGAAAATATCATATGTTTAAGATAATGTCATGAGAAATGAAATGTATATCTCGAAATTTCTGGGAATGTCTCCAAAAGTATTCTTCATTATGAACGACTTTTGCATAACTGGTAAACCATAAGAGATAGACAAAATTTTACTACACAAAAAATGTAGATCGCGTTAAAATACACAACTTATATCATATACATTTTTGTTGTTGAATGAACCGTTTTGGAGATATTGCTTGTTATTTCCTTAAATTTTCCAATATTTATACTTTTTCTCAAATTCGTTATTCATTTTTTTATGTCCTGGACATGCAAAGAGAATGGAATGCGCCACATAGCAACCAGCGATAAAATATTTGACTATCGCTTAAAAGCTACCATATTCCCCTTGCATCTACAAGAAAATTACAAATAAGATTGACATCTCGATATCTCGATTAATATGAAGCATATGGAGAATAGGTGTTTGTAGAAATAGATTGTACAAGAGTAGAGAAAGTCATGTGAGTGTAACACATCAGATTTTTTATAAAATAGGGAAGCTTACTTATCTCATTTCGTAAACTTCAGAAACTCAGTCTCACTCTTGCGCATACAGGGTGTTGCCAGGTGTTCAGGACATGTGCTTACTCTAACAGGACTGCACTATTCTCACTTCATGCCATGCCGAGTACTACTGTCTTCATTTGTATCCTTCCCTTCTTTTTCCCCTCTCTTTTCCTTCCCATGCGCAAGAGCTATTTTGTCCCCCTCCCATCACCGTTCTTGCCCTATCCTCAGCTATCCATTCTGTCCGGCCCATCAGATGTTGTAAGTGTAATTATGTGTAGCACTTTTTTCTCCCGGGGAAGGTATTCTTGCTTTTGTGTTGTTTTTTTCTCAGTAGGTGTCGACAGCTGTGATAAACATGATTTTATAAAATTTGAGATATTCGGGACAAACTTTGCTCAAGTAACTCCAGGAAATCGGCTCTAGATTTCTTGCCAGTCATTTCTCAGATGTTGAAGTACGCAGAGGTTTGTTGGTACGCGGTTAGGGTAAAGATCACTTGATGTCCGACAGTGGGGGAGTTATGTAATTTCTGCTGACATACGCTTACATCAGTTACTAGCTAGGCACTAATCAGCATTTTGTCGAGTATTTAAACTTCTGATTTTTTGATGGCTCTCTTTCAACCAGCCACGTGCCCTAGCCGGACTCTCTGCTCCTTAACTTTATTTAGTGTTAATTTGCAACCTGGACGTAGGCGCTAGGCAGGACGCAGATGGACTGCAGGAGTTCATCTGGCACTCTGGTAAATCTAAAAGCTGTTTTATTCTGTCTCTTTGCAATGTAGTTTAGTTTATATTAGACGGATTAAAGATTAGAAAGATTGGGAACAGAAATTACATGTCTGATAACGTAACCCTTTCACCACCCTTCCAGCTACTGCAACCTGTAACCCTCGAGGCCATCCTGTGTTACGTCCCCCATCCTTTACGGACGTCTGATGAAGGCGATGATGATGTCGTCGCCACCCTTACGTCACATCTGTTGTAGGCGCCGGGCTTACGTCACAATACTTTACGCGCATTTTACGATATTATAAACGATACCGTAATAATACTTTCATCAACATATGAATTAAGGTAACGCGTCTGTTGATTTCTGGGAAATACACAATATGCAAGATATCTTGTTGAAATTTATGCCAAATATTACACGCAATAACACTAAAGCCTCAAAGCCCTTCCTTACATGGTTATTAGAATATTATTTTTTTATTGTGCAAATTCATTGTTCTAATAAAAACGCCTCACATGATGTATTTTTAAAAATATTCACACTAAAAATTGAGATTTTATAGTAAATGAGCTTGAACCGAGCAAGGTGGCGCCGTGGTAACGCATGTGACTCGCATTCGCAGACGAAATGAAGGGACAGTAATTTCGAGGAACACTCCCGAAAAAAAACCAATGGGCCAGAGTGGGGGTTGGGGGAAGTCGAATCCGAGACCTCATGAATGCAAACCTCACACCTTACCGTTGAGCCATCTCGCTCGGTACTCCTTATTTACTTGGAAAATTGTCTGATCACATTTCAAAAGTTGGTATAATACATCTGTCAAATGTTTCTGCATAGATGCCTCCGCAGTGAGCGTAGGACGTTTAGCAACTTAACCTTTATATGAATTAATATTAAATGTTATTAAAGTAATTGAATCCGACAAAGTATGAAATTGAAATATTTTATGTAACACGAATTGAAAGTTTTCCATCTCATTGTTTGGAATTTCTTCAGGTCAACAATAAAGCTTTATTTTCAATCATTGTACATGGAAAGCCTTTAGGTATCTTAACTAGTTTCTGAACTATAGAATTTTCTTACAGAAAGGAATCAGGATTAATTGTTAATATTTCTGAAAATTTAAAATGGGTTGTAATTTTTGAAATGTTTCATCTAGATTATGTCCTCTTTCTGTAAATGTTTCATTTTAACCGCAATACAATTCGACAGAATATACAGTAAATGAAATAACGGGATGTCATTTTAGCGGGGCACAAGACTCCCCTGCTCCCATGGCCTTCGTCTGTTATTGCGATGCGGCAATTGCCGGTTAATTTTTTCGCCGATTCGCGCTAGAAAAGTCAAACTATAACATCCTTGAAATGCTAACCGCCTGCTGCTGTACGTGCCTCGCATCTTCTGAAAGTGTTCCTGGGAACACGACGCAGCGCTTAAAGCAATGTGTTCCTAATTGCTCTGTGGGTTGTGTCTTTTAGTTCGTCTATTTTATGGGGATTATTTTCATACACTCTGTCTTTCAGGATTGCCCAAAGATAAAAACCACCCATTTCAGGAGATATGAAGTGAAACCAAGCTTTGTCGATAGAGGAAATTAAACAAGGATCAGATATGTCATGAAACCACCCACAAAGATTAGTTCTCTTTTCAACCTGAATTTTATACGGTTTCAATTTCAGAAGCTGTGTGGCCTTACGAGTAGAAATTTTTACGCATACAATTGTTGTGATAAGCGCTTTTAATGGCTTTCTTGGACCAGCTTCTAAGTAGACACCAATATAATTTAATTTTTCTTCCGTTAACAGGTGAAGTTTTCTCGTAACTTCTATACCTGCCGCTGACCCTGTAGTTTTTGGTTTCTCTAGAATTTATATATTGTTCTTTTAGAAGGAGTGGACGAAGTTTGGAAATTTCTATGAAATAAACACCGACAGTGCCTTCAATTGAGTTTACTAATGTGTACACTTGAGGCAATGAACATCCTTTCTTCAAATGTGCAACTCATCACTAAACCAAATACAAATACCCTTTTCACCTTATACCGTAATTATCGACGGGAAGATATAGATAATGAAATAAAGAAATTATAGTAAGGTAAAGAAATAATTGCAATAAATAATTTCCGTATATTAAACCAATGTACGAGTATAATATATTAAGTTTGGGTTGAAGGATTTATCCGAAGAAAAAGGCGCAATTAGCGAGTCATGTTAAGCAAAGTCATTAGTAACGGCGTGAGGAGCAAAAGCATTAGCTTAAAGACTCTTGGAATGCAGTTAGGTTATAAGTTCAGTACGTTTGAACAGTCACGTGGGCAGAAATTCTGAAAAAGAGAAAGGTAATGCAATTCTGAGAGTCGGGGAGGTACCGCCTAGTAACAGTGTCACATACGCATACGTGGGAGTATTGAGAACTGGAGCGCATATGAAAGTACACTATGTGATCAAAAGTATCCGGACACCCCACAAACATATGTTTTTCATCTTAGGTGCATTGTACTGCCACCTACTGCCTGGTACTCATTACCCGCGACCTCAGTAGTCATCAGATATCGTGAAACAGCAGAATGTGACGCTCCGAGGAACTCACGGACTTCGAACGTGGTCAGGTGATTGGGTGTCACTTGTGTCAGAAGTCTGTGTGCGAGATTTCCACACTCCTAAACATCCCTAGGTACACTGTTTCTGATGTGATAGTGAAGTGGAAGCGTGAAGGGACATGTACAGCACAAAAGCGTACAGAACGACCTCGTCTGTTGACTGACAGAGACCGCCACATTTGAAGAGGGTCGTAAAGAGTAATAGGCGGACATCTATACAGACCATCACACAGGAATTCTAAACTGCATCAGGATCCACTCCAAGTACTATGACAGTTAGGCGTGAGGTGAGAAACCTTGGATTCCATGGCCGAGCGGCTTCTCATAATCCACACATCACGCAGGAAAATGCCAAAAGACGCCTCGCTTGGTGTAAGGAGCGTCAACATTACACAATTGAACAGTGGCAAAACGTTGTGTGGAGTGACGAATCATGTGGTGATCCGATGGCAGGGTGTGCGTATGGCGAATGCCCGGTGAACGTCATCTGCCAGCATATGTAATGCCAACAGTGAAATTCGGAGGTGGTGGTGTTATGGTATGGTCGAGTTTTTCCTGGAGGGGGCTTGCACCCCTTGTTGTTTTGCGTGGTACGATCACAGCGCAGACCTATATTGATATTTTAAGCACCTTACCGATGGAGGGCGCCACGAACTTGTACGTCATTTTCAGTCAGGTGTCCGGACACTTTTGATCACGTAGTGTATGTTGGTAAGGGAGTAAAATGTAAACGGAGCTTTAGTTAACATAAGGGCGTGTATTCTAATAAGAGACAGATTCGTTCGTGCACACATTCGTGCATACATACGTGACACTGTTTCTTGAGAATGGATCACTTAATCTGGCGATTACTTGTGTGTCATTTTACGCCCTTGTGTGAGTAAGATTTAGCGGTAGCCGTGAGGGGTTTTGCCGGTAAGCATTCTAGCGACTCACGGCAAGTTACGTATCTAGATTTTGTTATCGCGGAAACAGTTATTTCAAAATTGATACTGCAGAAGTTAGCAGGTATATTATTATTATTATTGTTTTAAGTACTAGGATTCATAATCAGTTTCATACTTTTCTGCAAAGGTCGGCAACTAGCTTCAATAGTTCAAGTATTAGTTCACATTAAATTTCTCAGTCAATTTAAACTGGTGTATTCCTTTTCACACCCGCCCACGCACATCCTGAGAGAAAGATCTCATAGCCAACTTCTGTAGCAGCTGGCAGCAGATATTGAAGCAAAGGGTGCGACTTCAAAAGTACGACCATCGCCGAGCTTCACGCTACTCTTAACCTAATACTACGATTTGTACCTTCAAAGGTTACTAACACAACGACTCAAACAACGATGAACTAATACGAAGTTGTGCGCGCACACACGGTAAGCTTGAACTGATCGTGGGAGTTACGACAAGTAGTGATGGACACTATCGAATGAAAACTATCGAATTATTCGATAGTCGTCTATCGTTTTATTCGATTGCTGCCAAGTATTCGGTTTTAAAATGCTCCTTTGGTGCTGCCTGAAGTTACTGTTTTATTCGTTGCTGGTAGTCGATAGCCCCAATCACTTTTTAGCTCCCTTTAATCGATGAACCAGTGCACATAAGATGCCAACCCCATTCCAGAGAGTTTAAAGTAGCTAGTATTAATCTATGGTAGCTGCTCTTCTGTTTTCTTAGTGCAGCACACAAAAGAATGCTACAAGCAAGAAAATATAAAATGCAGTTGTTCCGTGGCGAACAATTTGATGTAAAAAGGTGCATTAATAGTAATTTTCTTAGTCATACATTAAAAGCCACAGAACACTTGCAAGCAAATATTGCACAGGGCAAGCACTGCATCAGTGTTGTGGGGAGATGCTATACTTTGGTGCAGTACTTGTGAATAAAAACGGAAACTTTAATTCCAACCTCTTGTTTGCATAGCAGAAGTTCATGTAGATGCTGCTTTATGATTCCTAGCTCTGGTTAACAAGCAAAAAATCTTCTGTAGTTCCGTACTTGCTTTGGGTATTAAAATCGAGAAGCACACGAAGCTTAGAGTGTTGTTACCATGTTGGCTATGCTTTAAATACTTCAATTCAACCCGAAAATCAGCAAATTTAAGACCAAGCACCGCAATTACAGAATAAGAACTAATTACCCAATCAGGGCCTCTCCACATTGTGATGGAATAAACTTTGGCTAATTCATGTTAACCTCGAAGTAAATGCGATAAAAGGTATGCCACATAAACTCAAACAACTATTAAATCACAACATTAAAATGTGCACATATTTCTTCATGCTCTATATTTAAAGCTACATAGTTCCATTATAGAGTTATGCATGCTAGCCTGCTTGAGAAACAATCCAATATTAATGGAATAAATTTTCGTTTTAGTTACTAGAGAATAACTGGAAGCAGCTTAACCTACTTAGTAAATTGTCTATGCTATTATTTCATTCATTTTGCGTAAATAAATAGCTTTTAAAACGGAATGAAAACATCGACTCTCAGATTCGATAGTCATGTCTATCGTAATATATTCGATTGCTGAAAACAGTTCATAGTGCCCGTCACTAGCGACGAGTCTCGGCGAAGGCTGTGGTCTGTGAATAGTGAGATATGTATGTATATCGTGCGCGTTGCCGACGTCAGCATTTAACGTATCCAGTGTCACAGGAGAGTAGCTTCTCTGTATATCAGCGTTTTTGAACCGGTGTGCCGTGAATGAGCCGCTAGAGTGTCGCGAGAAAATTAAAATAAAGTTATAAATCCTTAATTGACGACGCAAATCCTTAATAAAGCACACACTCTGAGGGAAATGTTTATTAATAATAATACCCACTTATTGTTTCTCTGCTGTTTGTTATTTTAGCGATTACCATTCCACAATATGAAAATGACATAAAAGAGTTCATTTAATACAAGCAATCAAGTTCTGATTGTTGTATGAAAGAAAATAACCGTTAGACTTCCGTGTTAATATACGCATTATTGACCTGCTTAACGAGCAAAGTGGCGCCGTGGTAACGTGTGCGAGGTCCCGGCAATCGCCCGCTCTGACCCTTGGGGTTTTCGTAGTTTCCCTGGGTCGGCAGGCGAATTCTGGGGTGATTTCTCATCTACCACGATTTCCTTACCACCATTCCCGCTTCATTTCGTTTCTTTCTCATCTTTCAGGTGTACTTCGAAACAAAAATTTATAAACACAACTTGATACATTAGCTAAAAAGGTTAGCAAAGTAGCATGGGGGCAAGATATTGAAAAAAATGAAACTGTAATATCAGCACCTGTAACTAATAAAGTTATAAGAAGATCGGAGAGAATTAAAGTATTATGTGCAGAATAGAGATTGATACCAATTTCTGACATTGCTAATTGTATTTAAGAAATAGAAGCATAAAGTAATGAAAAGGAGGAAATAATATAAGCTGGCTAAAGGAAATGGTTTGGGATAATTTTATGAAGAAAATTAGGAGAGTAAAGGACGAAATGTTTGAAATGAAGGAGAATTGAGGAAGAAGAAGAAAGATGAAGCGAGGAGGAGGAGGAGGATGGAGGAGAAGATGGAATCTTTAGTAGAGAAGAGGAAAATGCGCGAGGAGGACGATGATGAGGGGGAGGAGCAAACAGTAAATAGGGACAGAAGTTTGAAGCGGGAGGTAGTGAATGGAAGAGTTATGGTTTTGAGGGAGGAGAAGAAGATGGCGGTGAGGGAAAGGGAGTGAAGGTGGTAATTGGAGATAAAGTGAATGTAGTGTTAAGTGAAGGGAAACAGGATTCTTAAAGAGAAAGTGAAATCATAATTTTATAGCAAAGTAATAAATATAGTTATTATTGTGTTAAGTGAAGTGAAAAGGAAAAATAAGTTTAATTCAGAGTGAGTGATAAGTTTAATAAAATTATTAAGTATTGTAAAACATTTAAAGTATATTAAGAAAACTGAAAGGTGAAAGTATATATTTTGAGGAAAATGTGCTGAAAGTAGTAGTTTTTAAAAAGAAAAAAAAACAGTTAGAATTTTGAATTTTGTTAAAATTATTAGTAGGGATAAGTAGAATAAATAATATTATATACAACACCTAGAACTTGGTATGATATTAAAAGAAATTGCTAATTGTTATCATTAGTTAAAATTAATATTTATATTAAATGTAGTTTGGGTACTTGTTACCAGTACCTTAAACACTGCAGTGGTTAGAATATAGTTTAATTTAGAATAGAGACTTGTTATCGTTATTTTGTTTAGTTAGGAAATTGGGAATAGCTGGATACCAGTAACAGTAGTTTGGATATATAATTTTGATTTGAATTTTAACTGTAATGATTATACTTTTGACTTAATTATTATTTCTAGCTTACATATTGTATCTATTTTCTTTTTTTTTATTTTCTACTTTTATTCAATAGAATGTAAACAAAATCTGAACAATAATAATGTATAAATTGAAAGAAATATTTAAATAAATAACAAATTTGGAATACACGTTCTGGTGTAGGAAACGAGGTACCAGGAGGGCGTATTGCAGATTTTATTTTATTTTTTTAATTTTTTTATGCTTCGAGGTTGTGTGGTGTATGGCGGCGGCGGACAGATGGCGCGGATGCATGCTCAATTAGAAAGAGTATTCCTGCTTGATCTGTGGGTCGTTCATCGCCATCTCTCGGCGGCTCCAGTAGTGGGATGGGTCGGCGAGCTTGGAAATGTTAGGGACTCCGCACGTCTCTGTGGCCTGTAGCCTCCTGTGGTTCGTTCACCTCATCCCTTCCTCCTGTGGGTGGTAGCCACAATAGATCTCTGTAGGTCGCAGGCGCGAGATGTCCCCCTCCGTTGAATAACCTACACGTATACCTATTGACCAGTTTGATAGTGTTTAATGGAGTCTTGTGTTTTTAGCTTACACCACGAGCTGTAATTGGAAATAAAATGGACCGGTTTATGGTTAAAAAGCAAAGTGAAGTGATGAAAATAAAGCGGATAATTCTGCTTCCACTTGTTCTTTGCAGATTCCTGCATCTGTGAGTAAATGCAAGGAAAAAACAAAAATTATGTTTTTATTTAAACATTTAATACACTAGACTAACAACTAAACTATTATATTTTATTTAACCATCCAATCAAAGGAAATAAAAAAATCTTGGTAACGATGTTAATACCGAAGATCTGTACACGTGTTAACGAGCGCGAAAAAGATAGATAGATAGATTGATTGATAGATAAGGTATCTTTATTGGTTTCAAATTATTGAAGTTATTTCACAAGTATTTTGTGCATGGGTCATTGACCGTGCATGCATATTTAAGATACAATGGGGTGACAAGATAAACAACAGAAAAAGAAAATAAAACAAAAAGGAACAAGAGAAAGGGAAATAGAAATAAATTACCTTTGTCTAACTGAACAAATTTGACCTAGCTTCGCGCACTTTAGCTAAAAAATTGCCCATGTTTTGCCAGTTCCTCTGGTCAGCCAGTAGATCCCAACATGCCAATCTCTTTCTTGGGGGACTTAAGATTTTTTCTTTCAGTTTAATCGTTCACTGGTTCTCCCACTGTGCACATTCCACCAAAATATGTACCCAGTCCTCATCCAAATCATAAATGGGCGGATTCTCCTGCCAGAATCGTCAGTCATTTTCTGTACCCTCCATCCCCCCAGTTTAACCATGCCATTCCTGATCTTTCCTTTCTTCCTAAGTTAAGTATATATGCCTCTTTACCCCAGTTCAATTTTATTTCATTTGCTAGACTTAGAGAAGGTTTAATTTTACAATCCGATTTTATTTCCTGTTGGTTGATGTCTCTTAGTCTTCTTTTAACATTTTCCATATGTTTTGTCATTTATTTCAGCTCTTTGCCATACTGACCCCATTCCTATGCTCCTCAAATTTGTGTGCGGCAGTATCAAAAAACGTGTTTATCATTTGGTTTCAGGTCGACCGGAGGAGAGCAACACCCTTGCCCTCAGCGCGTCATCTGTGGGGAGCAATCGTAGCCAGTAAGTTAAATCGTCATTTTCACACGAAGCATGCCCATTTAAAAGATAAACCGTTGAAGTATTTTAAACAAATCTTGTCTTAAGAAGCCCAGCAAGTCAAAAGTTCTACAAAGCATGTTAGTGTATCTGATAAAGTACAAGAGGTAAGCTATGTTGTGACTGAAATAATTCCTAAAATATGAAATCCCATAAAACAGCTGAGTCTGTAATTCTACCTGCACGTTCCGAAATTGTAAAAATAATGTTTGGTGAAGAATTTGAAAAACAAGTAAAGAACACTCCCATTTCAGAAAATGAGATTAGTAGACGCATTCAAGATGATGTGGCGTATTAATAATTTGGGGAGTTTCATTGTTATTACCAGACATATTGTATTCGTTTCATGTTGACTGGGATGACGTCACTCTTGGCTGGGAGTTTTGTGCAAGTCACGAGTGGTGGGGATAGCGTCTATCTTGCTGAGTATTCCGAGAGAAGCGGATCGCGCGTGTAAGCCGGTTTTTGGATCAGTGGACATGTCCCTTCACCCTTCATATTTAATTATGTAGAAACCCCAAACGGTTAGGAAATAAATCTAGGAATATGTAAGTAGATTTGTGTTATGGATTTTGTACAGTGAAGAACCCACACGTTCCTCTTAACCTCCACACCAAGTTTCGGTCCTCCGTAGCCAAGTGGATATAGGTCCCCTCAATGTACGTGCTGGGTACTGAATATTAATTTAATTTTTCATTTGAACTTTTAGGCCCCTACACAGCATGTAACAATATGTCTAAAACTGTTTAATCAGGGTATAGAATTACTCACTCAGATTGAATATTTTTCTATGAAGGTGGACCAGTTAACTGACGTCGCAAATGAAGCACAGTTACATAGCAATTGTCAGATTCATTCATGGTGGAAGCATCAGAGAACAGTTTTTATTTTGTAAAGCGCTCTCTCAAACAGCTAAGAGACAAGATATATTTGATTTAGTAAGTGATTATTTTGATGCAGCAGGTTTGCCATGGAAAGCTTGTTTGAGTATTTGCATAGATGGCGCTCCCTTTATGACAGATTTTATAAAAGAATTTTTCCTTAGCAAAGCCGAAGGACCCGGAAATAATATCTGCACATTCTTTTCTGCATAGAGAAGCACTTATTTCAAAGTCACTTGTTTTTGAACTCGCAGAAGTATTAAATCAAGTAGTAAAAATGGTTAATTATAGAAATGCAAGGGCTCTAAAAACTAGATTATTTTCAGATCTATGTTCTGCAATGGGATCTATACACTCAACAGGTATATCCACACAGAAGTGAGATGGTTGTCTCGCGGTCACGTATGGTCAAGATTTTATTAACTTAAAGAAATCTTTTTTTCTTTGTGAAAAAATTGAATATGCCAATTTCCTTAATGATGATTCTTGGTGCAATAAAGTTACTTTTCTTAAATAATATTCCAACAATAAATGCACTGAACAAAAGCATGCAGGGGAAAAACGAAAATATCCACGCCTCAAGATACAAAATTTGCTCATTTAGAGAGAAGCTTTTACTTTGGGTAGACAGAGTTAAAAATCATGTGATGTTTGAGCTTATAAAGTATTGCAAACTTAACAGAAACCTCTCAACACTCATTTCAGACACTTTGTATTTGTTGTGTACAAATGTTGAAACGCATTTTCCTACGCTTCAGTTGGCTTCATTCGACTGGGTGAGAGACTTCTTTATGCCTTCTGTTCTTCACTCAGCAGAATTAAATGTCCATGAAGAAAATGAATTGGCAGTGGTGAGGAATGCCCGAGGTCTGAAGCTCCAGCACTCAACGCAAGACATGGCATTATTCTGGATTTTTCTCCGGAAAGAATATCCAACTATTTCTACCGTGAATGTTCTTCTTCCCTTTTCTACACCTTATTTAAGTGAAGCAGGACTTTCTGCAGTGAACACGGTGAAGTGTAAGAAGATGTCACGACTGTCAACTCTGGAAGACGTTATGAGGATGTTTGGCTATTTGGCAACAAATAAAGATGATTTCGAAAGCACTTCAAGTTCATGTTTTACATTAATTTTACTTCTTATGCCATGTTTTCGAATTATTGTTGAAAATCTAACATTTATTGATTATTATAGCATTAGAACAAATTGTAATATATGTTAAGCATATAAACAAATTCCAAAACTGTAAATCATTATGCCTATAATATTACATTGTAATATTATTATCTTATTAAATTACAACTACATTTACATCCTAAACTTGCAAATAATAAAAAATTGTTACTTTTAATTGAGAATAATGTGAAGGATCAATGAGTGTGGTGCGTGAATTCTAGTTACACCTTTCATATGCCGCAAGTCGAAAAAGGCTGGGAAACCCTGCGGTACATAAACGTATTAGTTGTAGGTTCGCTCTCCACCTTTATGTTACCATAGATTCGCTGACATATCATCACATTTTCCTCTTCGAATGCATCTTGGGGAGAGCAGCGAATGTAACATTACTTTGGCGAACCGGAGGCAATACTTACGGAGACTCGATAAGTGTAGAACCCTGGTCCATGTAGCAAATAAAGAATATAATCCCAAAACAGGAAGAACGTCTACTTTCTGGAACATGATTAGCATACAAGTTGGAGGCAGAAGAAGCGAGCTTGCTTGTTTGCTGAGGGATACAGACACAAGCTGGAAAGGAAATGTAAAGGTTCACCTCGGCTCTCCAAGTGAAATTATTCAAAACGAGAGAAAGCTGGTAAAGGAAGCGCGGGCTTAACTGGGACATATTTCGCAGAAATGAAAGGATTACATCGTTGGTCAGGCGAGGAATGGCTTTTGGAGCACTCGTACCTTAGTCCCGCACCAATTAAAAACGTAAGTCATAAATTTAAATAGTAGCCCCATTGTTCTGATTGCCTGAACCGAGGCTTGCTGGAGTTCCTTGATTAGACACAAACTGGTCGGCTTATTTGTTGAGCCTTAGAGCAATTACATTTCAGTTGTAAAATTAAAGGGACACAACAAGTCGACCAGATAGTCCTGGCAGAACTCCGCGACGGATTTGCTTCATCGCACTGATTACCAGGGCGGATCGAAAAGTAACACACAATAATTTTTTTTACAAAAGTGTTCAATAGTTAAAACAACAAAAATCACAAATGAACTTGCACCTTTTATCTACTTTTCTACATAGTCACCAAGTTTCTCAACACATTTCTCCCATCGTGTTACCAGTTTCAATATGTCCTGTTCGTAGAAGTCCGTTTCCTTGGAGTATAGCCATCTGCGGACTGCTCATTTCACTTTCGCATCTGTAGCAAAGCGTTGGCCGGCCAGGAATTGTTTCACGGTACCAAACAGATGAAAGTCCGGACTGTATTGTGGATGCTGGAGCACCTCCCAACCAAATTTGGTGATTTTCTGACGAACAGCAGCAGCAACATGGGGGCGAGCATTGTCATGAAGGACTTTACATCATCAGCATTCATGTTGTGGCGTTTGTCACGAAGGGCACGACGCAACTTCACCAAAGTTTTCATGTAGGCTGCAGCATTCACAGCGGTCCGTGTTCAGCAAAGTCCATAAATACAACACCATGCACATTCCAGAACACCGTCACAAGCACTTTGATTGAGTCACTTTGAATTTTTTCTTCACTGGGGAACCAGCGTGTTTCCACTTCATACTTGCCTGCTTGGTTTCGGGCGTGTAGTGGTATGCCCACGACTCATCACCAGTGACGATTCCTTTCAGAAAGTCATGCCCTTCTGCGGTGTACCGCGTTAGGTGATCCAAGCTCGTCATCATTCGCTGGCCCTTCTGGTTGTCTGTCAGGTTCTTAGGCACCCAGCGAGCACTAACTTTACGAAATTTCAACGTGTCATGAACAATATCCTACACTGCATCATAGGAAATGTTGAAATGTTGTGATAAGGTTCGCAGTTGCACAAGCCGGTCGTTCAAAATTGCCAGTCAATGCCTCTGACATTCTGCGGGGTTGCAGCTGTTACCGGTCTCCCGGAGCGTGACGAATCACTAAGGTTCACACGGCCCTCTAGCAAGAATGCGCACCACCTTGAGACATTGCTACGGTTCATACAATCATCCCCATACACGCCACGCATGTCCCTGTGAATATCACTCGGTTTATGCCCTTTGGCCCACAAATATCGAAGCAACCTCTCTGCTCTTCACACGTGGACGACAGTAACATGCGCGCCATCTTTGTTGCGTAGTTCACGCTTCTCTCGCTTGAGACGCACATGAAACAAAAAATACCCTCTGTAATGAAAGCTTCAAACTATATCTGTGTGAAATTGCAACATTTCAGCTGCAATATCAAGGCAGAAAAAAGTATTCTGCGTTACTTTTCGATCCGCCCTCTTACTTAGCGATCTTTGGAGAAGCCTTGTCAGGATCCATGCTTGATGAGGGGATATTCTCAGTCAGGCCCCACCTCTACTCAAGTCTACAAGGAAGTACTGTAATAAATGAGAAATTATCGGCAATATTTAGAAGAACAAAATCCATTCTTTTGGCTATACAAGTGATGGTGGCTAAAATCATGATATTAATAAATGTCACGTGTTACATTACCATGACTTACTCACCCTGCTATAATTTAGTATTATATAGCTTCAACAAACAGTTCCTGCAAAGCTTATTTTTCTATTCCATGTTAATCCATAAATGTTTGTATACATAGTTCCGCTACACACTTCGTTGAAGGTCCAAGTGGAATAGAGGAACCCGAATCGATAGTCAGATGTTTGAAACTGGGTCGCTATGAGCTGGCCTATAACTTACATACTTACCATGATATCGCGAGAAACAAGCAAATAGCAACAGCACTTTAAAACATGAAAATAACGAACATTAAGAATATCTCGCAAAAGGCTGATTCCACAAAAAAGTTATTTGAAGTAAGTTGTGTTTTAAAGAGATCTAAACGTCTGTGTAGTACGTTTTTGTGTATTCTTATGTTTTACCAGTTATACAAAATATTACAAAATACCTTCCGAATGAAGTGTGCTTCGCAGGCCATTCCCAGAAAATGCAAGATATACATTGTATTTGTAATGTAGATAAATATCTTAAACATGCTATTTTAATCATATACCTTACAGCCATTTTGGTGGAAGAAAAAGCGAAAAACGTTTCCGTGTAAAAGGTATTCTAGGGTGGGGGATGCTCTTGAAAATCTTCATGTCGTATCCTTGGAGCTGTAGAACCTAAATAGCCAGTTTAGTATTCATCAAACCTTTAGTCTTTGATTTATGTTGTTTACACACACGCGCGAGATATTTTTCTAAAAATGTATTTTGTGGAGGCCCGAAAACGAGTACTTCCGGCGGAATCTTTTGGGTGGAATGCAATAATCGTTCTATTTATTATAGGTAAGTCGTAACAGTAATATTTTTAAACTTCAGTGCAGGATTTAGTTTCTTGTTCCTTTGTTTAAGCGAGCAAAAGTGAAAATTTTCAAGCATCAACCTTGAAGATTTGATATTACCAAATTTCTTTGGTTTTTCTAGCTCATTTGTGTGTGTGTTTTAAAAGCTGTATGACCATTTTATATTTTACGAATCATTGAAATGAAATGCTATAGAATTTTAAGCTGCTTATGTGTTTCAAGCACAGAAGTTATCGTCTATCTTTGATGTGCAAAATATGTCTTTTCAATGTACTTTTTCTAAACAATTATTTTTAGTAGAGAATTGCGCTTCTGTACTTATCACTTAGGAAAGGTAGGTAGAAGAAAGAAGTGTAGTCGACCCAAAATATTTCATTTGAAGTATAGATCTCAAGGTCTTCTGAAACGGAAACTGCCTTTTAGAAAAAGACGCAGCACATTTACTGTGTTTGAGTCAGGAGTTTAGCTATGACCTTGTGATTGACGTAAGCGATTTTGAGCCAGCGCAGTATTGTTCTTCCCTCTCGCTCTATTGCTTTACACCCTGTTCCAAAGGTACGTATCCTTTCTTTCCCGTAACAATACACATTACGCAAAGTATTATCAGTAATACATTATATTATGCATCAAACAAAACAATTATGATCATACTTTCAATAAGTAAATCTGTAAAACCTGCATACTGTAAAACAGTATAATTGTGACCATACTCATGTAAAACTGTAGTTGTTGACAATAATTTTGAACTGCTGGTGTTACACTTTTTGCATCGTAGGCAAGAAGCTCCCTAGTCCCTGCACGCTTGCAGCTCAAGGACGAAGCCATTCTCCTGAGTCAACTACAGTACGTGCGTGAGTGTCTGTGAACAGCAAAAGTCGTGAATGAAAACCCAAATGCATACCAAACTTTGCATTTAAGTCCAGTATTTTTCAAGGATGTAAGACGAAGATTTTAACAAAATTCTTCTACCCTTGACTAACCTTAAGTGTAAAATTACAGTTGTTTTTTGTTTTCTTAAGCAGGCCAACAATTTTGGTTAAAATGCCACATGTTTAAGATGCTGGCACGTGGAATAAAATGTGTATCTTGAATTTTCTATAAATAACCTTTTCATTCCTCTTCATTCTGATTGGTTTAGAGAAGGTTGTCTAACAGTAAAAGTATAAGAGAACTAGACAGAAAGGAGGCTCGATTGACTATTGAAATATTTAATCTTGAGTTGGCATTGAAACAATACGAAAAATAAAACATGAAGGTGTTAAGTGTGGAGAAAACTCTTCAGTCGCAGGTATTTTCTTGAGTGATAAATATTTAGTTGAGTCAGTTGCAGTTGTGAGTTGCTGTGAAACAGTTTCACAGGCAGCTGGCAGCTGAAATTGAACACTGTCACTAGTTTGCTGCCGTGAAAGCAGCCTTAAAGTTCTTTACGTTCTGATGAGAAGTATCTTAACTTTGGAAATGAAGTTGTTCTTGGCAGAATAAAGAGGTAAGTACAGAAGGATACCAACTGTGACTATTGCTGGAACCTTCGAGCTGTTAATTAGCAGCTATACGACTGTCAGTACAATGAACAATTGTCAGTAAACTGTCGGTTCATTTCATAACATCAAGGCAGAGCCCTTCGGGAAGGTGCATGCAACCCAAATGCAGGAGTGCACAATTTCTAAGACAGAAAATGTTCATCGCTTATAAAACAATCTGGAAGTGACTCGGTTTTTCAAATACGAACGACTCAGCGCATAACAACACTCAAGTTCTACTGGTGACCCTAAGCATCTCAAAATAATGCAGTCGTATAAGAGGAGTTGTATCAAATACTAATATTTTTTACATTAGAACTCAAAATACCCCATCTCATCCGCATTTTTGTCCAATTCCGTAGCCGCTATTATTGCATATGGCTCCCAACCTGATCGAGTTCGAGTCTCAGATGGGGTAAGTTGCCTGGAAAAGGCTCTTTGGGGGGGGGTTTCCCTTATCGTCATTAGACAAATATTGCACAACTTTTATTTTAGGTGACCCGGACTCATTTGAGCATCAATTCACTGTCTCTGCAAACATGAGTTGTTATAGGGGATGATAAAACTAAACGAATTAGTAGCTTCAAGCCACATTGTCGAGAAGATACTAAAACTCAACGTTTAACGCACTTCTTAGCACATATGGCACTACAGGCATTGGGAACTGGTACACGAATGGTGATAATTGGTAAAGGAAATATTCTAGGCCTAAGTTTAGGATATTCCGCCGGCATTTACCAGTTATGAGGAATTAGGCAAATCTGGAAATAACGTCAGGCAGGAGAACGTACTGACGGGAGTTGAACCATGTCTTAAAGACCATGCTGAATGTGCCAAAACCTTGTTTTGATGAAAAAATCTGATGTGTTACACTCACATGACTTTCTCTACTCTTGTACAAAATATTTTTACAAACGCTTATTCTCCATATGCTTCATGTTAATCCAGATATCGCGATGTTAATCTTATTGCTAATTTTCTTGTAGATGCAAGGGGAACATGGTAGGTTATAAGCGATAGTCAAATCTTTTAAGCGTTGGTTACTATGTGGCGCATTCCAATCTCTTTGCATGTCCAGGATATAAAAAAATGAATAACGAATTTGAGAAAAAGTATAAGTATTGGAAAATTTAAGGGAATAACTAGCAATATCTCGAAAATATTTCACTCAACAACAAAAATGTATATGACATAAATTGTGCATTTTAACGCGATCTACATTTTTTATGTAGTACAATTTTGTCTATCTCTTATGGTTTACCAGTTATGCAAAAGTCGTTCACAATGAAGAATACTTTTGGAGACATTCCCAGAAAATTTGAGATATACATTTCATTTCTCATGACAATATATTAAACATATGATATTTTAATCAAAATCGTTAGAGCCATTTTTGTGAAAATTAAAATTTTCGAAAAATATTTCATGTAAAGGGTAGTCTGGAGTGGGGGGATTTTCTTGAAAACCTTCGTGTCGCATCTCTGGAAGATGCGGAACCTAAATACCAAGTTTGGTGTTTATCCGACTGTTCGTTTTTGAGTTATGCTGTTCACAGACACACAGACACACAGACACACACACGGACATGTTTCCAAAAATGCTTTTTTTGGATTCAGGGTGTCTCAAAACATATATTTCCGGTGAAATCTCGGTATCGAATTTTTGGGTGGAATGCAATACTTCCCCTACTTACTATACGTAGTAGAGAAAGTAAAAAGGACAAAATGTGTGAACCCAGGAAGGAAGGGCATAAAATAATTACGAGGTACCTTAAGCTGAAGCCATTTATTTGTAAGAGAAGAAAATTTAACTGTTCTTGATCTTTCAATGTTTTTAAAGAAACATGTAACAAATTATGGAGTCTCAAGTATTTTTCATTCCTACAGAGCGGGATGGTTCCCCGACAACGTGCGAGATCCTAGGTTCGATTCTTGAACTCTAACCATGTGTTTTTCGTGGGTTTCCCTGGTTAGTAAGCCGATTACTGGTGAGGTTTCGGTTTTACCACGAATTCCCTTTCCCTCATTTCCTATAATTTAGCTTCCCATTTTATGTCTCAGACAAACTAGGCTCGGTTGGTGTAAGACAGATGCCGCAGATGCTTGCTCTTTGGAAAACTCTTCTCGGTCCTGCCAGATGGCAGTCTTCTCTGAGCCCCCTAGATGGGTCGAGTTCTCCCGGGTTCCGCCAAGGAGAAGCCCTCTCTGAGCAGCCTGCTAGTGTGATCGGGTCATCAAGCTTGGAATCGTTAGGGAACTCTACGCGTCTCTGTCGTGCGACCTGCCTGTGGCGTATAGCCTCCTGTGGTTCCTTCACCTCATCCGCTCCTCCTGGGGATGGTAAACACAAAACATCTGCGTTGGGTTGAGATGAGAGGTGTCCCCTCCCTTCCCTAGTCATAGCCACACTCATATCAGATAAAATATCAAGTCATACACCATTCTCCAGGTCAATTTACAGAGAGAGCCAAAAGACTAGAACCGGCTGCGCGGTGTTTTTCTTGTCCGCGTCCTCGGCGCTCGTTGCCGTCTGCCGCCATCATAGAAATGCGCGGATGAAACCATACAACTTTTTAAAACTACTTTTAAATGCGTTACTTAACAACTTTATGAAAGTGTGTTTGAGGACAGAATTATTAGTAGAGATTTGTAGCCCCCTCGGTCCCCCGACCTAAACCCTGCGATTTCTATCTCTGGGGTAACTTAAAACATAAAGTGTACAAGACAAACCCACACAACCTGGAAGAATTAAAACAAAATATCCGCCAGGAAATTGCCAGCATTTCTCAACGTGAACTACGGCGAGTGATGGATAGTTTCCTAAAGAGGTGCCAAAAATGTATGGACAACGACGGTGGCCAGTTTCAGCATCTCCTTTCATAAAGTTGGTAAGTAAAGCCTTTAAAAGTAGTTTTGAAAATGTTGTATGGTTTCATCCGCGCCTTTCTATGATAGCGGCAGACTGCAACGAGCGCCGAGGACGCGGACAGGAAAATCACCGCGCAGCCGGTTCGTTATTTATTGGCTCTCTCTGTATATACCTATATGTGTGTGTGTGCGAATACGCTTCCTGAGAGAATAAAAGATTTAGGTATAAGACAGTACAAGATTCAGTTACCCTTATGGTTGAAACAATTTGATATTATGCAGGATTGTTTAATAAAATATGTAATGTTTAATTTAGGTATTACGTTAATCCATGTGTAGTACAAGCCATGTGTTATAAGAATGTTTAACACTGTACTTAGGTATTGACAAGGCGAATTGTATATTGTACTTAAAACGAAAAAAAATAAGTATTAATACTGACGTTGATAAAACTTTCAATACAATTTTAGAATTTTTATTTTTTAAACACAAACAATTATGTAAATTTTACCTACTTCATCATAGTATAATATGAATTATAAGGTAAACCTGCCGTTTATGCAAAAAATATAAGTTTAAGTAAACCACGTTTTAAAAATAAATTATCTGAAACATAGTTATAAAAATAGTCCAATAGAATATTTTAATAAAATAAAACACGAAGCTAAACATCATTAGCCATATTTTAATGAAGTGTAAAAAAATGAATTTTTCTCATTTTAGGCTTGGCAACTGCTCATGCAGTTCAACATCCAATCAACGATCAGTTGAGACAAGAGTGGTTGCTGAGTTTTGCACTGAAGAGTTTATATGCCTACAAACTAAAAGCTATTTGTTTTACTCTATAAGCGTCCCTTTAAGGTATTAGAATATCTTTATCTGCTGGAAATAGAGTATCCAATGGAAATTGTATCCTGCTCAGAAGTGTAGCTAGCTCACAGCTAATCATTGTGTGAACTTTCAAAATCTATATTTATAGCAGTTTCGAAAATATGTATACTGAAATATATTTTTCATCCAGAAGGTGTTCCATGTAGATCATCGTCAAACCTTATAGCTTCTTAATTATTTTAAAATACAGCAGTTTATAGAAGAACTCCCGCTGAAAGCAAAGCTATTTCAGGACCATGAAATCAGTAAATTTTACTTCATATTTTGTATCATACCTGCTTACAGTTTCAGTGCAGTAAAATAGAAGTTGTCAGTTAGAGTACATATATAAATGTTGTAATTCTGTAGTGCATTTAAATGCATGTTCTAACTTTTCAGTAATACTTCAAATTAAGGCTAAAATCAATAAATGTACCAGGACTGGACTAGACTGGACTGGACTGGACTGGACTGAACTGGACTGGACTGGACTAGTGAACGGAGGGGACACCTAGCACCGCGACCCTCAAGGGATCCATTGTGTGTACACCCCCGGGAGGAACGGATGAGGTAAGGGAACCGTAAGAGACACACGGGCTGCAGAGCAAAGCCGGCGAAGTGAACAGAGACGCACAGAGTTCCCTAACAGAATCATCTTGACCACCCGGCCACGGGAGGGCCGCTCGAAGACATCTTTCTAGTGGGACGGGCAACATTTCCAAAGCACAAGTCTTTGCGCCATCTGCCCGGCCCGACCGAATCCACAATCTGAAACGCGAAAGGGAAATGAAATGAGAGGAAATGGAGGAGAGAGGAGAGCCATGGTAGATGACACCACTCTAGCATTCGCCTTGGTCAACCAGGAAAAACCTAGAAAAAACCATGATCAAAGAGGACGGCCAACGGTAATCGAACCCCGAACCTCCCGAATGCGAGCCTCACACGTGACCTCTCTCAGTAAATATGCGTGTCCCAGTAATACATGTATGTTGTCCATGGGATGCTACAGAATGTTCACAAATGTGTCTGGTCCCGTAAGACGGCGCAGTTGATGAAACAGGACAAGACGTTGTGTGGGAATTAGTGAGCTGTTACGGTGCACTGTAGTGGTGTTCTTCATTGCAACATGGGCCGTAGACACCATTTGGATGACTTCACACGGGGCAGTTGATGAAACAGGACAAGACGTTGTGTGGGAATTAGCGAGCTGTTACGGTGCGCTGTAGTGGTGTTCTTCATTGCAACATGGGCCGTAGACACCATTTGGATGACTTCACACGGGGCAGAATCATCGGGAAACTGGAAGAAGGGCGAAGTGTGACGAGTGTTGCTCAGGAGATTGGAATTGCTCACAGCATTGTTTCATGTGCATGGGGAACCTTCCAAACCACAGACATTGCTGTCCCAAGGAGAGGTGGACCACGCTCAACTACAGCAGCGGATGACCGCTACGTTGTGCAACAGGCAAGAAGGGATCCACGCCAAACAGCGGGTGCAATTGCAACCACATTTAACAGGACAGCCAGGCACGCAATCTCACGATACACAGTGGCATGGCGACTACACAGAGGTGGTCTCTTTGCCCGACAGCCAGTACGTTGTGTTCCATTGACATCCGCACATCGGCGGCACCGTTTGCGATGGTCCCAAGAGCATCAAAATTGGACCAACGAGGAATGGGGTCGCGTGCTCTTCTCGGATGAGAGTAGATTCAGCCTAAGTAGTGATTCTCAACGTACCCTCATCTGGCGAGAGGTGGGAACACGTAATGAACCCAGGAACATCCTTTAACATGATCGTTTTATTCGTCTGTGTGTTATGCTTTGGGGAGGCATAATGTTGCATGGGCGCACCGACCTCCAAAGCTTTGAACACCGTACGCTCACTGGTCAACGTTATTGTGATACTGTACTCCTTCCCCATGTGCGTCTTTTCAGGAGTGCAGTCGGCCCTGACTTAATGTTTATGGATGACAAATGCGCGACCGCATCGAACAGCGCAGGTGGATCTCTTGGGACGAGAGGATATTCTGCGAATGGACTGGCCTGCCCGTTCCCCCGATTTAAATCCCATGGAACACGTGTGGGATGCTTTGGGCAGACGCATTGCAGCACATCCACATGCATCAACGACCATCCAACAGTTGTCAACAGCGCTGGTGGAGGAATGGAAAACCCTACCACAAGAACTGCTTACCAACCTTGTGGCAGCATGGGAACACGATGCAGAGCATGCGTTGCTCTCCGTAGTGATCATGCACCCTTTTAAGCACCATGTATCTGCTTCTGTAAATCTAGAGTGTTATCATATGTGTATTGACTTTAGTGTAGATTATGGTCTATGAATAAAAGTGGCATTTCTGTTCGTCTCATTGCATATTTCGTTTAGTTGCCTACCGTAGCAGTTCCCTCTATGTATGATTCAGGTTTCATCGAGCTATGTTACTTGGCAGTGTCACAGCATGCGAGGATTACTTTCGTCCTTAGGTTTTGCGCACCGGTATATTTTGGTAAAATAAGCCACGGGTTAAGAGGCAAGTTTATTGGCTTAATCGGCGAAAATGTCGAATGGATTGTGTGTGTGCATTTAGGATATCAACGTCCGCGGATCACAAATCACTAGAATCCTTTCTGTGTGGCCTTACGAGACTACAGTGAACACAGAAATAGATGTTAAAAATTTCCTGCTGCTAAAAGTTTAGTTAGAAATGTTCAGCCATAGTGAGAAGCACACAGCTGTCTAACCATTAAACATAAGCCCTGATATTGCTGTAATTAATGTACTTTAACTTGTATGATTATGTTACCCTTCATTTTTATCACTTAGTACTATGAATAACAATGCATTTCCGATCCATGGTTCAGTATATCAGAGTAATGATATGGACCTCGTTCAGGATCAGAAGAAGAATATTGTGTCGCAGATATGGGCCTGGTTGTCGCATAGAAGGCGCCGACCGACGGGCCGGGCGAAAGGATAAGCCGACGGGGTAGCGCTCCCACACAGCGTAAACACCAGAAGCGCTATCGAGAGCCAACGGGATTGTTCTCCCCGCCTTCCGAACATTCTACAGCTCTCTCAAAAGCTTCACCGCTTCTGTAAGCCAGCTAGTGAGATAGTAAGCTGTTTTCTTGATGCGAAATAAACGGCTGGTTATTCCGCACGTCCTCCTAGTGAGCTTGCGATGATAGTTGTGATGTACAGCATGTGCTGCCATTGCGCGAGATTAGAGAGGACTGTGTTCGACTCCCCAGCAGCGCAGCGGAAGGAAGAAAAGGGTGCCTCGCGAGTATTCATTACGCCGCTAAGTCGCGAAGAAAATTGAAGTGATAGGGAAAATTGAATTACATCACGTTAGTGAACTGACAGTGCAAACTTAATGAAGTGAAAACTTGTAAAGCTACAATATCAAACTGAAGAACTGGTCATTACTTTATGTAGGTACTGCCACAAAATTCTGCATTAATTTAAAGTTTTACTGTTAAGATGGACCTAAATACATGAAGATGACTTTTGTAAGGTTTATTTCAGCTTCATATCCCAGCATTTCAACTTATTTTACAAGATTATTGGGTATATCCGAGGAAGGTATTAAAACGTTTTTACAAATAAAGTACTAGAAAGGATACTTCTTAGGCATTATTTGAACGCAGCGGCTATAGTCCAACGTTATCGGAAGGTCGAAGCCGGGAAATTGGAAATAAACAACAATAAGTACCTCCGCCAGCGTAAACACCGGAAGCGTTATCGCTAGATAACCGGAATCTTCTGGATGTTTCTCCATTTCGAACGTTCGAGTACTCTGTGGAAATTTCCATTGGCTATATAAGCGAGCTTTCTCGTGAGAGGAGTCAGTCAGTGAGCGAACGAGCGAGTACGTTTCTGGTGTGAAAAAACTGCCGTTCTCCGAGTGAGTTTGTGACGACTGCTGTGACGGGCAGTGAGGGCACCGTCCGGAAGAAGGGGCTACGTCACAAAGGAGGTGAAGTGACGGGGCATTGAACTAGTTCACCTTAGTGAAGTAACAGTGTGAACTAAGTGAAGTCTCAGTAAAGGTTGAACGGGATAAAGACTATGCAGTGACATTGACAACTTAGAGAAGTGACAGTTGAAAAAGTGGACAAAATCACATTATTCTAATACAGGTTTTAATAATAAGATAGTACTTTAAAATTTCAAAAAATGACCCACAGATTGCAGCAGCATTTCCGAAGCAGTTTTGTTTTCAAAACTACACATGTTTCCTGGAAAAATTTGTGCAATAACAGAGAGATTGTTCAAGCACAATAGCAGACATAGCTGTTTGTTATAGAGCAGTTGTGTGATACGGGAAACACGGAACATATCGAGCATAGTGCGGTTATTAAGTACTTCGTAAGGAAAAGTAGGAATGCAACAGAAATTCAAAGCCTTTTGATAAATATTCTAGGATACTCTGCAACATCATTTTAAACCACTTCAAAGTGAACCACGGAGTTTGCAGCTTGGAGGATGGCCGCATAGCGGAAGACCGAAATTCTCAATAAAGTACACGACATGGTTCTGCAGGAGCGCCAAATGAATGTGTCCGAAATTACTGAAGCTCCAGGTATTTCAGGGAACGTGTATTTCCCATTTTGAGAACAGAGTTCATTAGGTGCCACGACTGTTCGCTCCGGATCAAAGGTGAAACAGAGTGCAAATCTCTGAGCAAAGTTTGGCTCTTTTTCAGACAGAACCCACCGAGTTTATGCGTCGATTTGTGACAAATGATGAAATATGGGTATACTAGCACACAAGAGAAACAAAACAGTAGTAAAGCAATAGAAGCACCGGATTGGTTTTATGGTATGCCAAGGGTGTGCTGCTAATTGGTTATCTGGAAAATGTATTACCGGAGTGTATTATGCTAACCTTCTGGACCAACTGAAGCCCAAAATATGCGAGAAGTGGCTGCATTTGGAATAGAAGAAAACCGGCCTCCAGGCGCAACTTCGAAGTGCATTGATGTTGAGATAAACTGTTGAAAAACAGGAAAACTTTAAAAAATCATTTTGTGCTTCATCCCGAAAAGTTTTCAAGTGATTCTCGTAGCACTTTCAGTTTGACTATTATATTGAAGACTGTTTCATACCACTCGAGGCACGAAATGAGGGACATGCCTCCATTCTATCACGCTTGGAGTGATGGATCGAAATGCCAATGTGCTGGAATGGCTTCCTTCTGTCCATTATAGTGAGAACGAAATAAAACGCTAGGTACCATCATACAAGCTCGCCGCGAATATCACTATAATTATGCGCCGTACTGGCTCTAGAGGACAATCAATTTTTCACATTCCGAGTAAACAGTCGCTGTGTGCTGTGATGGTCCTGTCAGGCGCTCTACAAAGAAAACTGGTGTAGGAGCAAAAGCATACTCATTACCATGTTTGTGGTCTTCAAATAAATACGTTGCAAGTGAAATTTCTCCGAGTCATGGGCCCTCTCTGTAGAAATATAATTAATTTTTCACAAAAATGATGTGACTTTGTTATTGACTTTGGCTTCAGTGTTTACTGAAGGATAGAAACAGAATACGAGAATGCACAACATCATTAGTAAGCGCAAAACTGTTAATTCCTAACATCCAGTAAAACTTCAGGGGAGACTACTAGAGAAACTCACGGGGCCATTTTTGCAATTGTCTAATTAGCTTAATTTTTATTGAATATTAACTTTCTTACCCAACATTGCACTGATAGATTCTGTAAGTAAGGGGTTGAAACAAGGATAGGGTGATTTTTTAAGGTCGTGAACAGCCTACACTTTTCACTCGTACTTGAAAACATATATATCAAAACTTTTTTTGTTTTATTTTTATTGAAACATAACAATTTGTACATAAGGGATTGAAAACAAAGGAAAAGGATAATTTTTTAAATCTTCAAGGTACTATAAATGTTACAAAATAAAGGTTGGTCAGACTCTGGAATTTGCAAGGTAACTTATGATCTGTACTAAGTTCTACAGCACAATTTTAAATGTCCAAGCCAGAGGGGGTTAAAACAGTGCAGACATACACAAGGGCCTGAAAATACAGTAGGGTTAGTGTTGAGATTTTCAAGATAGCCTACAATTTAAGTATAGGTATACAACATTTTGTCTAGACAGAGAAAAGAGCACTGATTTGTATGCTAGGGGTTGAGAATAGGGATTGAATATAAGTATACCTGAAATTTTTGAAAGCATAGCGTATCTTTATCATTTTATCGAGATTGTGAAACCTAAGTTTACTGGATATCATTAAAATCATAGAAAATATACTCCTTGATAATAAAGTTAAGCGAAATCAGAGGAAAAGTTTATGATATGAACGCAACATGCAAATCCCCCTTCAATAACTCGCTATTTCAACATATTTTAATCCTCCACATTTACCCATTTCGGCTGAAAGTCATTAAAATCCTTTCATGTTCGCAATAATGTGCTAAAAATACCATGTGATATTCATATTGAACTAAATATGGTTGAAATTGATTAATCGGTATTAATATGAAAAATCCGTAAAACCTCAATTTTCAAGTTCTTGGAAATATTTTATAGCCAGTATCCGTCTGAAAGAATGTTTAATGGTGAAAGAATTATCAAAATCTCTCTATCTTCATAATATTAGTAGAGGCTTTCATAGCTTGATATTCTAAAACTGAAAAAAATACATGCATACACGCCTGAAAACGTTTAAAAAAATATGTTTTTCGCACATACTCAGTTGAATTTAAAATTAAACTCCAATGTGGTTTTATAATGGGTTCTGAAGCTAAAATAAAATTTTTCAATACATCTTAACAAGCCCTTTGACATGTGGGACATTTTAAAATAGTAATAAAATTGATTAAGCCAAAAAATATCACTGAAACAAATGCACATAGCTCAACTTAAATATGTACACAATCGTTACATTACGTTACCATGCGGTGATAAAATGTTGAAGTCGTTGAAATGAAGGTTGTGAATTTTAAGACCTTTAAAAGGCGCATTGTCTTAAGCGGTAGATGTGGTTTAGGTTTGCCTTTGTTTTCTGCTTTACAAATAATTTATCTATTTAGTGAAAAAACAATGCCTCGACACAACATATTTTGGTGTGAAGTCCCTCTGCCAAGTTGGGTTGCCACTTTGTGCTAGCTCGTTTAAACCAATCAGAGTAGATTTCATTGAGAGCGGCCATTTTTTGTTTCGCACCACGTAGAACACAGTTGGTTGGTTCATGTTTGTTTCAAGCCATCATAGAGGGGGGTAATACGGGTGTGTGGAATCCAGCGTTAGGTAAATATGAGAACCTGATGGAAGAAAAATCACTTATTATGATCTAGAGCAATAGATATGGACCAACTGTACTCTGTGGTCTCAATGAAATTTTGTGGTATTTATGTGATGGATGTATTTGTGCCAATATTTATAGGTTTAGACAGATTTAACTCCCATTCGTGCGAACCAAGGATCCACGGGTAGCTGGCGGAGGTGGTGTACTGCTTAGAAAACGAAACCATCTTAGCCCAAAGCGATATGTAGGTTCGTTTCCGAGCGTTGGAGTTTTGCGCGGTCAGCCTTGTGCTCAGCGTGTGGAGCAACGTACCAGAGCGCTACCCTTTCGTTGTCTCTGATGTTGCGGGCTTCTTCTATTCTTACATACCTTCTGAAATTGCATAAAATCTACCATGACTTCAAGTGTACTAGGCAGGCCACCATCTCTCAAATATTTAAGATCCAAAACGCTACTGGTACATTTGCACAGAACTTTAACGCGAGGGGTATTAATCATAATCACTAGAGTGACCTGACCCGTGATTTCAAGTTACCGAGGCAGCGAGCATAATGTCTTGGCACGTGTTCCCTGGGTACAGACGGTGGGTAAGGAAATATACGTAGCAGGCATGATGTTCCGCTTAGCAAACAGTGTAAGAAATATATCAGATAGTGACATAGTGTATTATTCGTATGCAACTATCATCTCTTGCAATGTCGAAAGGAGTTTCTCCCGATATAGCTTTTGTTTAAGTAAGAGACGGAGAACGTTCACTTTCGACAATCTCCGCACTGCAGGCACGCGCCCGTTGTTTACATCTGAACTCGCCGTCTCTCCTTCAACATAAACAGACTACAGTACAGGATATGTTAACCTCATAAAAACGGTCATTCTGATCCGACACTTAATAATAATCATTATCAAGGCTTAATGAAGTAGCCCGCGAACTACACCCAGGGCATGATAACGTTTTATACAGCTTCATCTGTAGCAAGTCTCCTACCCCTAACGGTAAGCAGGGTATTCCGAAAATTAATCTATGTAGTCATTTGGTGCCTAAAATTAAATATAGGAAATTCCATTACATCCCTGAGTGACTTTCGTTTTTATACATCTGATTATATTAACATTAATCACATCGATACTGGAAATGTAATGTCGACTAGTTTGAGAAGTGTTTGCTAAATATGTTGGTATTGGAACTTTTTTATGTAATGTGTGGACGTGCTTTATACGCTTCCACATTATTCATTGGTCCTGGAAAATAAACTGAAGGGAATGTTTTACGGGATACTTAGCAACAACACTCAGTGCCAGATACCAACAACGAATTGGTGTGCAGAGTGTCCTAAGCCTCTATATAACGTTCGCGTGCATTGATGCACAAACAGGTAAACGTTGTTCGTGCTCTCAAACTGATGAAGCCCCATAGGAACAACCTGGCAGAGGACATTAGTATTATTGGAATATATTCTAACAATATAACCTTTTATCAGCTTTATACAGGCTGTATTCGGTGTTAGACAAAATATTGTTCCTATTCATACTAACCATTAGGCTACATGGTTGTTTGCCTCACATCAAATATCTGTAGTTCCGCATTTTTCTAGGGATTCTGTTGCAATCCACTTGTTGCCTGTATTTACGAATGTGTTCCTCCAGTGAAAAACATTAAATTCATTTCTTATAACGCCGTTTCTTCGCTTCTGTTATTATAGTTTTTAATATAATTTTTGCCCTTGATTCTGTACATTACAGTACAACTGGTGCTCTTGTTACTTTGCAACATTTCAGAATGTTTATTCTCACTCCCTAAATACTTAAAACGTGTTACCTATTCTAAGGAAGTATCACCTACAATCATTTTCTTGCTAAACATTTCTGTAGCCTATTTATACGTTTAATAAAACATGCAGATTACGTTCCAGTAGACTCTACTAGGTCATGGGAATATCTGAGAAAATGCGAAGTTGGAATTAAACCCGAAAACATTGTGGTCATAGAAATACTCATACCAGCGACATTTCAAAATATTTAATGAACACTCATTTACCTGAAGTACTCTACGTAGCTTTATTTCCAGTTGCTATTGATATTTAATATTTCTGTACCTTCTAGTTTTAGTAGTTTGTTCTTTAACACACAATGAAGTAAAACAAACAAAAAAACAAATCGTGATGTTTTTGTCAACAACTCTCCTCCGAAAATCCAGGTAAACGGGTTGGTGACAGTTTGGATGACATGCCATGCTGTCCAGTGAAACAAAACAGTTCAGATGCAAACAGACCGATGGAGCAGTTACTGCTTTTTTAAAAATATACTTTTATGTTTTAAAGTTTCTATCCCGTCATACTGGTTGATCTCTGGACATGGTGATAGAAAGTATGAAATTACAGCACTGACCCTGCAGTTCTCTGAAGACAGTTGTCCACCTTTTCACTCAGGAGCAACATTTAAAACCTTACACAGGTTTGACTATGACAAGGTAATGGAGAGGGACTCCGCACTGACCTCGGCCCTAGGAGGAACGGATGAAGTGAAGGAACCACAGGAGGCTATAGATCGCAGGCAGACAGCTCACAGAGACGCGAAGAGATCGCTAAAGATGCCAGGCTTGAAAACCTCATCACACAATCGGGCTGCTCAGAGAAGGCTTCCCTCTGGCGGAGTTGGGGAGAACTCTATCCACCTAAGGCGACTCAAAGAAGGCTACTACCAGGCTGGGTCGAGAAGAGGTTTCTAATTAGCAAACATTTGCGCCATCTGTCCGAATGACACTATATAGCCCCGAAGCTCACCTGAAAACGGAAAGAGGAAAGGAAATTCGTGTCAGAAGAGCAACCACCCCGCATTCGTTTACTGACCCGTGGAAACCATGAAAAAAGAGTGACGGACCCAACGGGAATCGAACCCGGGACCAATGGAATGCGAGTCTCAAAGTTATCGCGGTGCCATCTCTCGCTTACAGAGGCTTGATGCTGTATGGATATATCTACCCAAAACCTTACATGAGCTTGCTGCAGTATTGATCTATCTGCCAAAACCTTACACAAGCTTGCTGCTGTATTGATATATCTACCCAAAACTTAACACAGGCTTGCTGGTGTATTGATATACCTACCCAAAACCTTACATGAGCTTGCTGGTATATTGATATATCTACCCAAAACCTTACACAGGCTTGCTGCTGCATTGATTTATCTACCCAAAACCTTACACAGGCTTGCTGCTGCATTGATATATCTACCCAAAACCTTACACAGGCTTGCTGCAGTATTGATATATCTACCCAAAACCTTACACAGGCTTGCTGCTGCATTGATATATCTACCCAAAACCTTACACAGGCTTGCTGCTGCATTGATATATCTACCCAAAACCTTACACAGGCTTGCTGCTGCATTGATTTATCTACCCAAAACCTTACACAGGCTTGCTGCTGCATTGATATATCTACCAAAAACCTTACACAGGCTTGCTGCTGCATTGATTTATCTACCCAAAACCTTACACAGGCTTGCTGCTGCATTGATATATCTACCCAAAACCTTACACAGGCTTGCTGCTGCATTGATATATCTACCCAAAACCTTACACAGGCTTGCTGCTGCATTGATTTATCTACCCAAAACCTTACACAGGCTTGCTGCTGCATTGATATATCTACCAAAAACCTTACACAGGCTTGCTGCTGCATTGATTTATCTACCCAAAACCTTACACAGGCTTGCTGCTGCATTGATATATCTACCCAAAACCTTACACAGGCTTGCTGCTGCATTGATTTATCTACCCAAAACCTTACACAGGCTTGCTGCTGCATTGATATATCTACCCAAAACCTTACACAGGCTTGAAGCTGCATTGATATATCTACCCAAAACCTTACACAGGCTTGCTGCTGCATTGATATATCTACCCAAAACCTTACACAGGCTTGCTGCTGCATTGATATATCTACCCAAAACCTTACACAGGCTTGCTGCTGCATTGATATATCTACCCAAAACCTTACACAGGCTTGCTGCTGCATTGATATATCTACCCAAAACCTTACACAGGTTTGCTGGTGTATTGATATACCTACCCAAAACCTTACATGAGCTTGCTGGTATATTGATATATCTACCCAAAACCTTACACAGGCTTGCTGCTGCATTGATTTATCTACCCAAAACCTTACACAGGCTTGCTGCTGCATTGATATATCTACCCAAAACCTTACACAGGCTTGCTGCTGCATTGATATATCTACCAAAAGCCTTACACGGGCTTGCTGCTGCATTGATATATCTACCAAAAACCTTACACAGGCTTGCTGCTGCATTGATTTATCTACCCAAAACCTTACACAGGCTTGCTGCTGCATTGATATATCTACCCAAAACCTTACACAGGCTTGAAGCTGCATTGATATATCTACCCAAAACCTTACACAGGCTTGCTGCTGCATTGATATATCTACCCAAAACCTTTATTAATAAATGCACCGAAGCTCTTTCACAGATATATTTCCCCCAAGCAAGTTAAGTATAGTTTTCGATGCGTCTGACGCCGTCACTTGTTTGAGGTTTGAAAGGCAACGAGATCAATAATCGATGCTACGTTCCTGATAATGAACAAGCAATAAAACAAGTGTTATCGCTTTCCACAATGCCACTTTATATCGCTCATAACTCATGCTTAAGCTATCGTCTTGCTTTGAACGTAAAAGTACCGGACGTGGTGTTTCAAGCGGGACTTAAGAAGTTGCCAAATGATTTATACAGGTATAGCAACCACCCGCTCTCCTTCGAGTTCGATTTTCATATTAAAGGTATTATATAATCTCCATCATTATCCTATTATATGTACCTTTTATACTGACTTGATGCACAGAGTATTTAAAACGAATTCCTAATTTATGTATACTGTATCATGCCTTTCTTGAAGCATATCTACATGTCTTTGATAAATAATGCTTAAGCTTTCACATTATTTCTAGTTTTAGTCAGCAGCAGAACGCATAGAAAGTTGAAGAACCTTATCATTATAAAAAATACAACTTCTCTTTTTGCAATCGTACATCATATATTGCTTGCTCTCTCTCTGGAAGAAGCAATCTCATGAGCCCCACAACTTGATGAGAAGCCCTACATTCCCTAGGATGCAGCATCATTTTTCTTCAATATTAGAAGCATTTCTTTTTCCTTTACTTAACTTTTTCTTATTGTAGTTGAGATCTTACGTAACGAACGCTATCAAGTTGCCTGTATTGACGGCGTCTTTTCCAGTACTGCCACTCCTCAGGGGTTTATTTTGGGTACACTCTTTCACTAGGTCGTGATAAATTCTATTCCTAAATGCCATAGAGGTTTCTTGATTCTACCACACTCATGCTTACTATGCTACATAACTTTTATCAATGTTTTAACAGATACTTGGTTAAACTGAGAAAATCGGGTGGTCTGAAGGTAATGGTTTTAAAATTAACTCACCGAACGGGATGGCGCGGGCGGTTACGTCTGTGGCTTGATTCGAGAGGTCCCGAGATCGATCCCTGGCGACCGCCACTATGACCCATGTGTTTCTTCGGGGGGTTTCCGGGTCGTCAAGCGAATGCTGGAGAGGTTTCTTTAATCCCCCGATTTTCCTTTCCCTCCATTTCGTTCCATTCATTTTTCATCCCGTTGGTCTCTTTCAGGTCGATGGTGGTGTTTCAGTACAGCGTGACAGGGGAAAAGGATGCTCTTTGTGACTCTTTCCGTCCCTCGACTTTCGCTGTCTGCCGGGATATCCGAAACCCCTTGAGGGCCATTGGCGTGGGTTCCCCGGCCTGCCTGTCCGTCTGCCGGGGTGTCTATATCTGGAAACTTGGAAACCCTGTCATTGCTGTGCCCTCGCTCCTGGTTCCGGCCGCCCGGTGTCTCCTCTCGCCTCATCCTTCCTCCCGGGGACGCCTCTTCGGGGACGCAGGTACAATATCCACTCTGGATCGGTACCGAGTCCCCTCCGTAGTCATTCCAATACAAACTTAATTGCAAGGAACTCAAGATAATACTCTCATCGCCGTTCTAACCGACTTACCTCTCAGCCTACAGCTTGTATTTACACTAGAGCAGTAAAAGTGTGCACGAATTGGCAAAGCTGTCTTTCACATACAGACAACTTCCCATATTTAGAAGATCCCTGTTCATATATTTAGTTTTCCAAAATATATCGATCTTCCATCTTTATATCCTTTAGAAGCACTATAAGGATACATTGAAAATAAGTTTAAAGCGAGTCAAACTGAGGTGGTGTGACGGAAGTTAAGGGGGGTACCATGCACTAGCTCAGTTTCAGAAAATGTGGTGGAGTGGTCACTGGGTTGAGATCTTTGATGGGGTGGTTCGGTTTCTGTATATCATTGGCTATATCTACCCGCCATTTCTTTGAGAAATGCGTTTTTATCGTAGTGAATACGGAACATCCTGGTAAAACATCTTAAGCGATCCTTTAACAGTTATAGAGAAAACAAGGTTTACATTTTATCCTAATCAGGTGACCAACAAATCATCTTAACACTTGCCCAATGCCAGCGTATTATCGTGTTTTGTGTTCCCAAGTGGCTCATAGGATAACAATTCTGGCTCTTAAGAAAATATATTTCTTTTGGTTCCTATTCTTTGCAAAGGAAGATAAGATAATCAATTTTTTTACTTTATTTCAATACAGAATTTTGTAATAATTCTATTGTAGTGAATAATAATTATGGTGTAATACTGTTTAAATACACAACGGAGTTATGAACAGTGATAAAGACTTTACAACAATTAACTTGTTTTGTTATGATAAGTGAGTGTCTCTTACATGATAAAATAAAAATAGCAAACATCTTAAGAACCATATTAATGAAACTGTGCATATTTCATATGTGATAATGGTGAATCTATTTTTTATTCCTATAAACACTATTAATTCGCAATTTCAAATTGATATTACAGGCGGACAAGGATAAAAACAGTTGTTTGTATCTCCTAAAAAAATTGTGATTTGGCGAATAAGATGTTTTAACAAATAGTTATTGATATGTGAACATTGATGTTTCTCTGTGTTGGTAAAGAAGAAGTCCAATGTTGCCTCAGGTCACTACGTGCCGTACTACCCTTCCCCAACTCGCAGCCTCCGAATCCGCACACCCAGCACACCCACTTTCGCCGCACATTTGGCTCATCATAACTTTATGTGCTCAATGATGTAGATTCCTGCTACTCGCGTAGCACCTTTGGTAATACTAATGTCTCTTACTAAACCTCCAAAATAATACTCTCCTCAAAACGCACCCACTGTCATAACACGTGACCTATAGCTTCTTTTTAATTGGATGCTGAGCTTTGCTTATTTCCTTTAGGTTAATTCTTAAACGTATATTTCTAACGTCGGCTTGCAAAGGAGCATTGGGCTTTATTTTTATGAGCGTCCAGTCTTAGCAGTTGAATGGTGTTTCTGGTTCCCAAATCTTGCACTATAATGGTGACCGGAAATAACAAAAGCAGTGCGTTCATTGTAGTAGATCTCTTTCAACCCTTCTTTTCCCATTTGCGTGGTTTCATGTTGTGTATTCTATTTCACACATATTTTCCTCAATATGCTATCCATAATCTTTATGCGCATCTATTATTATCATTATTATTGACAGCAAGAATCACGTGGTAGTTCGCTAACGAGTAATTTATTCTCAATTTAGAAGTTCAAATTTTGGTGACCTGCAGCAGTAATAAATGACAATATTGAGTGACGGTCTACTGTCGTGTAATTTTGTACTTATGCAACATTTCTAATTATTTTAAAAGGCAAGCACATCGTGGTTATGGAGTAAATAACTTGTTTGCAGAAACAGATATTTTCTTACAGCTAGGAGTAGGTTTAGGGGATACACCATTGGGGGGGTTCACTTATGCACCGCGACCCACGGCTACCACAGCCGAGGACCGAGCGGGATAGCTCCGACGGTAACGTCTGCGGCCCGCATTCAGGAGGTCCTGGGTTCCATCCCCGGCAACCGCCCACTCTGGTCCATGGATTATTCGTGGTTTCTCAGGGTCGACAGGCGAATGCTGGGGTGGTTCATCTTCTACCACAACTCTTCTCCCTTTCATTTCCTGCACCGTATCACATTCCCTGAAATCTGTTTTAGGGTTGTAGGTCCAGTGACGGTGTTCGGCGCGTTGCGGCTGTACGGTGGCTTGCGCACTGTAGGGGTTTCTTCATTGGCGTCGCTGGGGGGTCTGCTCTGTTAGGTCTCTCATTTTACTGGGCTCCGTCCCGGGGACACTGCATGTTCGTTGCTTGTGGGCAACCGGGCGGCGTCGGGTGGGTTCAATCTGGAAACATTAGGGCCCCGTCTATGCTTGCGCCCACCGTCATCCGGTTCTGGTCACCCTTCGGGTCTCTCCCCTCATCCCTCCCCTCCCGGGGGTCGCTAGTGAAGCACAAGGGGCTGACTGGTTTCGGGAGCTCCCTCTGTTAGTTGTACCTTTACCACAACCCAGGAGGACGCCACAGAGATGTGCAGAAATCCTTAACAGTTGCTAGCTCGAGGACCCGTCCCACCAACTACTGGAGCTGCTCAGAAGGAACGATGAATAACCCTCTAGTGACCACGAGGAATACTCTTTCCTTGGAGCAAGTATCCGCGCCTGACGCTACGAAACCTTGAAGCACACCTGATAGACGAGAAAACACCCCAGCATTCGCCTACCGATCAGGGAAAACCACGAAGAACCCAAGATCTGAGCGGACGGTCGTCGGGAAAGGAACCCGAATGTGAGTCTCACACGTTACCATTGAGTTACAGCTGAAAGTAATCATGATGCCAAGGTTGAAAGTGCGCGTCTTTGCAGTGAAAGTATTGAGAGGATACGAACTTGTATCAAAACATACACCAGACTCTCTCTAGGGTGGACGGTTTCTTGGTAATGGTTTCTTTGAAATATACGGAGTAGCGAGTGACAAACACAAATTCAGTGCACTGTGGACCATCAGTTCTCGTGTGTGTTTGTGTGTGTGTGTGTGTGTGTGTGTGTGTGTGTGTGATGAAACTCTGTGTTTGAGAATGCAAAAAGAATAGATGTCACATTATTTTTATTCACACAAAGGAAGAGTAACATTAGAAGCTCTACTGATGCCGCCCTTAGAAACGAAACAAAGCCTCGTACATTACTGCACGCTTTCATAAATACATTCGGAAGTTAAGCTCATTAGCAGTGAAAATACCTACTTAAGTTATTTAAGGGGAGGCTAAATGGAGAAAATTATCAAAATTGACGACTTTAGTTCTTTCTACAGTCTTATTAATTGGAATTTCTTCTTTAATTTGATAGAATATACATTTTAAGTATGTTGCTAATAATGCTACTCCCTCTAACATCTTGTGCTACAAATTCTGAAGCACTCTTAAGAAAAAACACATAGCTCCAACACACTTTGAAGTATTGAACTTAAGCCCTTCTTTTAGGGGAAGTTTTGCTCTACAAATTGGTATTAATGTTGAGTATGGCAGCTTCTGTGTGTTCAGAACACCTGGTTTCTCTCTTTGCAAATATATCCGAGTTTATTTTCTTCATTTTTGCTTTCATTAGCATGGCATTTCCTGATATTAACGTCCCGTTTTCTCAGAAACTATTAAACCGAGCTAAATTAAATTTTAGAACCGTAAAAAAGCATTTAATTGTCGATTAGGACCTACTGGTGTTAACATGGTTGGTTATTTGTTAAAAAATAATTGACTCTAAATTTTAGTCAAAGGAAGATACAATTAGGAGTTAATAAGCACTATCATTGGATAAAAGTAAAAAGTGAACTTAGAAGGCATGCCTCTACACTCTGTAAAAATTTCACTCTCGTAACTTAAATATTCTCTGAGATAATGGATGATGAATTTAGCAGATTTAATACTGAGAGGGTAGGATTCTTTATCTCTCCTAATCTTTAGGGACAGACTTTCTTTTAGTGGCTCATTCTCAATTTGTTAAAATTAGATTTTATATTCAGTAAAAGCTAGATACTTTTTCTTTAAAATCTTAGTTACATAGTGTGCTTTAATTTCAAAGATGTATGGATGAGGTGTTTAGCTTCTAACTGTACTGCACTAATAATCGTATTACCTTACTAAGGGAGAATTGGTAGGTTATACAGGGTGAATAACCTAAAACTTGCACCGCAAATATTTCGGAAATGGAAAGTGCTATTGATGTGCAGTTTTCACAGCATTGATTGGTAGTCAGGGGCTCGTACATTTAGCCTATAAACAGATTTTAATAATACTGAGAAAGTGTATTTTTTGAGCAAACATACAATTTTTTAAATGGCATAATGCCTATTTACATCAACAGAATAAAAGTAGGGTAAATCAGAATGTCAATGGCGTTTGTTGCAAACAGGCAGAAAATAGAATCTGAATGTAGATCAACATTGGAGCTACAAAATTAAATAAAAGCTAGGTGGGGTAAGGAAACATATATTTTGGAATTGGGTATAACACAGAGGGCGGGAATAGCATGGTTTAGGTTGGGAGGGTGGAAAGCTCGCAAGATTGTTGATGATGATGATGATGATGATGGCAGGAGTATTTGCCCATTATGTGGTGAACAAGAAGACTGGACGCATATTTTGGCAGCATGCGTGCAGAACAGAGGGTATTAGGGAAAAATTATTACCGGAAGTATTTTTGGCTTCCAACAGACGGAGGACAGCATGCTTGGCCTTGATTCCAAACAGCCTACACTGGCCAAGCTTGGGCACATACTTAATGGAAGTACGTGTACTAAGAGATAAGTTGTTTATGTAAATTTTCTTTAAATATATGTGGTGCTTGAGCGCTTGTGTGCGCGAGTGTGTGTGTTTGTGTGTGTGATTCAGAGTATTTTTCACTTCATATGTATGTATATAATGTGGTGATTATAAAATAGTTGTTTTTTGGTCGATTCTGCAATATTCCCGTTTACAGATCAAGTATTTTTATAGAGAGCATGTACGGTCTTATGACCCATGCGATTGTGTTATGAAATTAATGTAATACTAAGTACTTAATAAATACCACCAGCACCACCACCACTACTACAGCTGCACTGGCATCTATATTCTACGCCGCAATGACGTCATGTTCCGTTGAAAGAGTCTTTTATTCATACAACAATGTGTTACGTGATAATAGATAATTGTTTACGCCAAAAAAATTGAGAACGTATGTAACTATCTACTGCAAGCCAAAAAATAAATCTTACAACTAAGTACCAGAAAAGCAAAACTATTGATACCTGTATTGATACATGAAGCAAAGCAAAACAAAAAAAAAAACGATTTTAATCAAGAAAAATCTAAAAAAAACCTATTTTAAGCATATAAGAAACCTAAAATGAACGTTTATTTCACCTAAAAATCCGGGTTCTAGTAATGAGGTATATCTGTATTAACTAGAGGCAAATAGAAGAATAAGTTTTGTATCAGATTTTTATGTTCAATGGGCATACATATTTAATTTCTTGGATAAACTTTATTACTTGTTAGCATCTCTGTTTCTCATTGCAGTTTAAATTAGAGATGTTATGAAATTGGGATCTGGAGTCAAGTTTTAACCTTCACGCAATGATGTTTCCCAAACGTTACCTTAAATGCATCTTACAGGTAGGGAAGGAAAGATGGCGCAACATGTGTGTGAAACACGATACATAGGGGTCTTACGTGAGCATGCTGGAGACTATTGTAATGCAATAAAGTATATTCATTTAAATTGTAACCCTTCATTATAATCTCTGCATTCGGTACTTCATAAAGCAATAATGCATCATATGCATTTCTTCTCCGAGTCCCAGGTATAGGCAACCTACACGACAGCACTTAGCAGCACGCACAGTGCAAATGAAAACCGAGGGTACGACAGTTCAGTGGGGGACTGAGTCTGAAAGTCATCGCGAGGTACACATCAACGAAAACATGTACACCGAATTATCAATGAGCTTGTTGGCAGATTAAATAACCTTCTCACCAACGTTACATTTACGAGGTTCACCCATTTTCTCTAAAATTCTTCTAGATATCAAAATGAAATTCTATTTTTAATATACATTGATAGCATACCTTCATTATTCTTCAGTTCAAAATACGTTTTAAAACACATATACTCCTATATTATTTGTATCTTGTATATATTATCATTTTTACAGCATTTGTATGAACTCTCCCTCAAACATGTATATCTACATTCTTGAAAAAAGGTGTATTGAATACATGCAAAACTTTTCAAAGTTCCAGCATGAGAAGTTCATGGGAAAATGTGTAGAACTGCTATAAAGAAACGGTAGCTTTTAGAATTAAGCTTCAAACAGCATGATAGCTGCGGGCGTCAGAGTAGAGCAGTGGTTTCATTTCCGGATCCAGGGTTCGAATCCGAGCTCTGAGGTGGGGATTTTAAGTCGCCCTCGCCTCTCAGTTGCTCATGTGAAATATCCCCAAGGCCCAACGTGGTTCGGATTCAACGGTAAAAGCTGTAGGTCCTTTCCTTCTGCCGCCATGCTCATCACCATCGGAGGCAACGGATTCCGCCCGCGAGGTGGCTTCATCTCAGAAATGGGTCCAGTAATAGCTTGGTGGAATGAATATCCCTCGAAGGTCATAAGGCCACTTGGGGAGCGTTAGAAATGACGACATCGATAGCTAAAAGAAGCACGTTATCAAAAAGCTCAAGACGAGAAAAAACAGAACGATTGCTGCCAATATGTGAAATGAGTTGTTTTCTCTAGATTTTAAACCAGGCCACAGCCATCTATAGTATATGGTTTGTGGAGTATAACATTTTAATTGAACAGGGAAAATAGAACCTAAAATCGATCAAAGCAATTAAAATGATATTAAATATATTTCTAATCAACAAAATGAATAAATTATACCCCACATCAATCAGAAGGTTCAAACATTAATCTCGCATCAATTTTGGCGTTTAATTTCTCCAAGCTTAACAATGTAAATGATAAATTAGGAATACCGGGGCAACATTCACACACTGAAATAAGGGAGATAAGTAAAGGATACGTCTGATTTTTTATTTAGAAAATAAACGCATACTTTTCTTCCATTCTTATACACCTTACAACACTTTTAAAAGATGGCAAGTAATGTATTTTGCTATTACAGATCTTTTAACCGAAAAATAAACAATCAGCAAAACAGTAAAATCATGAATATTTTGAGTTTTCAAAACGTATACACCCAAAATCCTTTTCCTTTTGAATTAAATTCCATTCTAATTGTGAACTCAGTGAAGGTATTCCGTTCCCATTCAGTATTATATTCCTAAAAATAGGTTTAAAATTTTGGCATCAATTTAAGAATTCTCACGATATAATTAAAAAATATTACTCGGCATTGCATTTTTTATACAGCAACACGCTTATCTCGAAGGCTAGATGAAATCTTGCAAACCATTTTCTTGTGTATAACTTAGGGCAATAATCCTGGATTTTTGGAAAACTTGAATGAAATTGATCTTATACGTTTTCAGGAGAAGTTAACGTGTCCTTTTCTACATTAATAATAATAATAATAATAATAATAATAATAATAATAATAATAATAATAATAATAATAATAATAATAATAATAATAATAATAATAATAATAATGTTCTGAGTGGAAGTAAAAACACACAAAGTGACACAATAAAAAGATTCGGTATTTCGGGTTTACCCCTTCATCGGGAGATTAAAAGAACAAAATGAACACACTTCATGGTCGACTATGCAGGTTAATTACATATTGAACATTTTTATTATGTGACTGGATGTATTTATCTTTCGCTCAGAACAATTTTGTTCTCTCACCTCTCTCTCTCTCTTTCTCTCTCTCTCTTTCTCTCTCTCTCTCTCTCACACACACACACACACACACACACACACATACAGACACACACATACACCGCTGTTATTAAAGAAACTTCTCATTATAGGTACATAAAAATTCTGGATGAAAGCAGTTTGCTAGTGTTTGAAAATGAAAGGAGAGGTTTCTTTTGTTTAAGAGAGTTCAAGAGAATATATTCCTATTATTTTCTTAGACGTCATTGCTTGTCGTTCGTTTTACGGAACAGAATCTCGGTTTATCTAAATACACGCATTTTATTTTCAAAATAATTAAAGTGAAAACTGCTCAGAATTAATCCTAATATTAATAAGCCTTTCTGTGTAATTTTCCAAGACAGTTAATCTAACAATTCACCTCTGTAGCTTCGTCCTCCGTGGTGTAATGGCTACCATGTGAGCCTCTAGTTCCCGAGGTCGCTGGTACAAACCCAGCGGAGGGTGATGGGTTTTTTCGGGCATGGCTTCATTCGGGAGGGAAGTAAAGCCGGTGGTCCCGTGTCGTAGATTTACGGCACGTAAAAGAACTTCAAGCCTGATAATGAGGCCATTGAGCAAAATTTCCGGTCTTTCACGCCCAATATAGAATGGGGTGCTAAGGACCACAGCAGTTAAAGAACGTCCATAAATAGAACTCAATTTTAATCACCTCTGTAGCATAATGATACCGGCGGCGCCGTGACCGAGTGGTTAGACCGCTCGCCTCCCACCGAGGCGGCCCAGGTTCAATCCCAGGGACCTGCATGTGGGATTTGTGGTGGACGAGGCGGCGTCTGGGCGGGTTTTCTCCGGGTTCTCCGGTTTCCCCCGCCATTCATTCCACCAACTGCTCCATCATCACCTTTCATCCATTTCACCAACATTTCGTTTCATCTGCTTCCTTCATCCCATACCAGGCATCGGGCTGATCACCCATCCTGGATGTTCTGTCTGATCCATGAGTGTCTGCTCCTCGACGGGCCTCTGACCCCAGGCATCCGCTTGTAAGTCCTGGGGGTGTAAGTCCTACATAAGAGGAGGGTAAACAGATAATGAATGAATGAATGTAGCATAATGATGGTAAAGATGAACCCAAATTTCCTGTAATGGTAGGTTCAGTGATATTGGTCTTATATTGTGAGAAAACTGGTGAAAACCTAACATGTAACATCTCCTTCAGGATACAAACACTTGCCTTCAGGACAAGCACGTTACCTCCATGCTATGGACACAAAGTATTGTGTATCTAAGAAATTACTATTATAATCACAAAATATTTCAATGCTCTCATTTTCTCCTTCCTTCGCTGTTTTATCTCATACCATACACTCGCATCAGTCCACCGCTTTCTTGGTGTTCCGGTCTATCATTGTCAAAGGATTTCTAATTTAATGTCTTTCTGCTTTTCTTTGTTCTGGCGTTTTCTATATTGATCCACTCATTCACCTCCGTATTCTTTTTAATTCCTCTCTGCTGTCTTCAGGTGAACTTTTGTGTATCCTTTTACAGGTGTAAAAGCGCAATTCGGCTGCCTGTGCTAATTCTTTTGGTTTAATTGCCATTCACTAATAAGTAATAACAACAATAATAATTATGTATTACAGCTTTTAAATACAGCATACAATAAGCAGAGTCAATTTTCTGAGAACATATGGTCAAAATATGCATATTAATTAATGCTATAAAACGGAGTATCACACAACCATGATTTGACTTTAAATTTGAAATTATTTTCATTCAGTTCTATGATATAAAATAGTACTCTATTGTAGAATAGATGCTGCCAATTAAATAATTATTCTTCACTTCTTCTAGTCCACCTTTTCTCGTAGTCTCCAATATCTGCTGTTGATTCTGCTGCCGACTGCTCCAGTGACAGAACTATGAGTACTTTCCCTCAGAGTATGCGTGGGCGTATTTTAAAGGACAACATCAGTTTAAATTGACTGAGAGATTTATTGTGAATCAACGTCTGAGATAATGAAGTGAGTTACCGTCTGTTTGACGATAAAGAATGAATCTGATTATGAATCGTAGCACTCTAAATTGTAAAACTGAATTATTATACCTGCTAACTTCTGCAGTAGCAAGGTTATGGTTGGAAATAACTGTTTCCGCAATAAAAGAAACTACAAGCGTAACTTGCCGCGAGTCGCTAAATTGCTGTCGGTGAGACCTCTCGCAATAGCCGCGAAATCTTACAGAAGCGCGTCAGTAGGCGCTTAAAATATCACACGAACAGTACGCAACGAAGACGGTACCGGAGTAATGAATGTATGTACGACTGTGTGCACGAAGGTGTGCACGAACGCCTATAAATACCAGCGCCGGTACCAGAGTGAGAGTAACTCTCTGATCTAAAATTGCACACCTTTATTACTTTTAGCCCCGGCTACTTCATTACTCACCAACAATGTAATTTTTCACGCGCAGCCAATACTTAACCTCTACGTGGGCCTCTGTTACTTTGTTATTAGGGTCCCAACTAAAATCACAGAATCTAAGTGCCTTTCTCTTTTACAGAATTCTGCCTACGTGACCTGCAGACGTACTGAGGTTATAATCCAACTGAATTCCCAGAATCTTTAAGCGAATGCGTTTGTAACTTCGGCTGTCGCTAATGACTTTCGCTAACCATACATCCTAATTACCTTCGTCTTTCCTGACAAACATTGGAACTCAGTTTATAACATTATACGTTGATTTAATTATTTATTGTTATTATTTCTCCATTTTACTGTTATTGCTTTCTTTATTTATATGTGCCCATATATAATTACGGTTTCAGTATGTCCATTAATTTTGAATGTATTCCTGATATTGTAATTATGAAGATCACTATTCAGTGAATAATCATCAATATTTTTGTGTAATACTACAGAAGTTCCAGTATATAATAGTTGTATACTGTTAAAACTCCTTGTTGTCTAAACGGAGGTTTATAAGATGTTCTTGAAAAATATTGGTAATTGTTCTTTTGCAAAAGTAAAATGTTCTTTAGTCTGATACTACTGTCATATAACCTGTGTGGTCAATTTAATTCTGGATCTAAAAGCATTCCTAATAACTTTACTTTCTGGAACTTGTCTAATACTAAAACAATTTTTTGTATTTTATCTGTGTTTACCAAGAACCCATTACGTAAAACCATCTATTTATATCTTTCATTGTGTCGTTACAATAATAATTAATCAATATCATTATGTGTCGTAATGAAAAGTGCTATATTCCGATTACTCACTCTTTTAAGAGGTACATTGCTAGGTAAATAATTTTTCATAACGAGAAACAGAAACTGTCCCAGAGTGGATCCCTGGGGAACGCCAAACTTAATAGATGTTTCTAAGACATTTTTACCATTTACGTAAACTAAATGACTACGTGCAGTTAGGTAACATAGAAAAAAGTTATACTCAGTGTTTATTATTCCTTAGTAATTATATATTTGAGAAGTATGAGATATAAAATCGAAGGCTTTACTTAGATCAAATAATAAAGTTAAGGCATATTCTTTATTTTCGTAGGCCTCATAAACTACTTTTAAGAGATCATCAATTGCGTCCATTGTACATACTTTTCCCGGGAAAAACTCCAAACTGACACCGTGTAATCCATTACTGATATGTCATAGTGGAATTAAATAATAATTGTGCTCTTTCCTAATTGTTAAAGAATTTTTCTTATTGTCCCCAAAATTACTCATTCCTAATTTTTTAAAGAATTTGTTTTATTGTCTCATAAAATGTCAATTTAATTATTTTTGTTGATATCTTGGTATTCTTCATGTAATTACATTGTATACAATATAATGGATTCATTTTGAACACAATTACGTCAATATATTGAAAGTTAACTTAGAGCCTCTTAGTTCCTCATTCCTGCCACACTATATGAGAAACAGAAATTAAGGCTTACACTGGAAAGCTAGTGCATGCATTATCCTTCAAACTTCAACTCCATCGAAACGCTTTGGCAGTCCTCAAAAATACACTTCATTTATGCCAAAAAATGGCAGCTCTCGCAAAAGCAGCTGTGCTAAAAACAAAACCATTTAATTTTGATCCGAAAGAAAATGTTAGGTCGATAAGGTTGGCACTGACGTTCTGGGATTCGTTCCCAGGTCCTGCTGCTTGTTTGTACACGAGAAGCTTGGAGGGCAATAAATGGCTTGCGACTATATTTTTATTGCCAGGATAGTGGTCAAATGGCCACGACACTAGCCAGGATCAACACGACGAGGCCAGAGAAGTTAATCGAGGTTGAGGAAACAACTTTCACTGAACTACCCTAATCCCATTAGAAAGAGCAAGGAAAGGGCTCAAGGGATGTGCTGCTATCGCCCTTTTCGCTCTCTGTCCACACAAGAGCTTCTCCCTTCCTCACCCACCTTCTTTGTGCAAAAGACTAAAGGGAATTTAAATCTAAATGAGAAAGATAATGCAGTTGCTGTCAATATCTACATTGTTTTACTTCAGTATGTATATCATATTTAAGTGTTTTCTGTTTTTTCGTAGAAATCTGTTCACTTCCCTTAATTATTTTATGATGCTTCACATTCCTTGAATCACAACTTATATCCAGGTCTTTCAAAATTTCTAAGTTGTAGCTAAAAGCGCTTCGTCATTACTAAATTCTGGTTTTCTGAGATGGAAGCATAATATTTCTGTGTATAAGTTATTCGTTACATTTCCAGGCGAAATGGCAGGAAGGAACTCCTATGTGTAGCGTAAGCAGCACTAGTGCTATACATTTGGGGATGATGTTCCGATAGTGCTTAGGTAGGTTTTCTGTGGTGCAATTACCCAAACTTTGTACTTATATATTCATATCACGATTAAATTTGCTTCATAAAATTTAAGACAAAACGAAAGTTCAAAATTAAAGAATTATATATTAAGGAAATCCAAAAGTTCCGAACGTTAAACTACTTAACTATATCTGGCAACTAGGATTTATAAAATTAATGTTTTTTCATATCTAAGCAATGCACTGGAATGGTAATCAAGGTCTTCCAATTTTAAAGGCAATTACATCTGTTTTTATAGGTAAAGTTTGGAACCTACCCTAATTTGAATATCTCCTGCTTAACCATATGTGGTGTATCATTGATTATACACCACCAGGTGAATAATCTGACTGCATTTTCCTGTGGCAATGTGTCAGAGTATAACGATCAGGCACAGGAATTCTTAAGCAGCTGGGTTCAACTTATCTACACGTAAACCATGTCAATACAAAGAATGTAAACAATAGCTATGAGTCACTGACGGTCAGTAAAGACGGTCTGGTGGATGCCTCATGCAAACCCCAACAGACTGTACGAGGGATGGGGTGGTTTGTAACCTGAGGTGCCACTGAGTAATGTCCAGCAACAGTCCAACTTCATTTCCTTGCGTCCTGACTTTAATACTTAAATACTCGTATTCCTATGTCTGATAATGTTAAAAATAATATATTGTTACTTTTTCGAAATGCGCTCATTGAAGCGCAAATACTGCGGACTTCCCAGTTAATTTATATACCCCATGCCTGTTATGCGCGTCTTAGCTGTAGACAAGACTCTTGAGCAGATAGAGATTTTCACAGAAACTGGGGATGAAAACGTCTATACTCAAGTAGTATAGTCTGTTTCCCAGCCCAAGGCTTCCACGAAAATGCTAATTTTTTTTGTACGACGATTTTATTGTAGCCATAGCTAAAGAAACCAAGTTTATGTTTCATTACTGTCGAAAGTAGGTCAGAAATTGCCCAAATTATATTGAGTAACTGAAGTTATATGCTCATTTGGTGAAAGTGGATTAAAAATCTCCTTCCGGAAGCTATGTCTTTTGACACGATTGACGAATAGTCAAATCTGAACGCTGCATGTTTTCAAAGCAGAATAAATGCTTGCCTAAATGTAAAGGCAAAGAACTGCGATGACTGATCTCGTTTACAGCAGTGCATAAATTAAAGTTGAGGTTTGTGCGCAACTTTCTGTCACTAGCATGTTAACAGCAGATAGGTGGTGTCTGGACTTGATTCCTATTCGGGTCACGTCGACCACGGGATTTCTCACACCCAGACGCAGGTTTACCCGCTGCCTCATTTGTGCCAAAAATAATTCTTTTCAGCTGTCATCAGCTGATTGTCTAGAGGTTCTCAGCGTGGCCGTAAAATGTCAAAACTCTTCTATTTTCTCTGTTTTTGTAGTAACCACAAAAAAGGTTCTGTGTTAAGGAGCAAAGGGATCAATACGTTAAGGCCAACACGTAAGCTGGGTTATAAGCGCTCGCAATAACGCTCATAAATCTATTATATCTAACACATTCTATCATCTATTGTTTGTTTGTGACATACTCTGAAGTTAAGGAACAGCTAGTTGGTGCGTTAAAGGTAATAGGGTTTTCATAAAAGACGATGGAATTTTCACAAAACGTAGTTGAGTACACATATGTAAGTTTTTGAGACGTTATCCATCATTTTCTATGGATATGTGTTATTAACAAACAGACTTTGTTTATTGTTACCAATCAATGGTAAATTTGAACTTTAAGTTTCTTAAACTTCACCAGTGTTTATAAAGTGCTTCTGATAAAACCCATGCCGTAGCTAAATTCCTGTTGGTGCTATCAGGTTGCAGCTACTCACATTAGCGCCGAACGGTTCGACGCCAAAGACTCTTCAGTGATTGTGTGTCTGGATGCACGGGAGATGCTGCTGCGTCATCTATGCAGGGTACAGCGGGCGCGGTAATTCCGAAAGGTTAGCCAAAGATTCGGTAGCTAAAATACTCCGAGCATTCAAGTAAGCAGCAAGGGGGATGGCTGAGGCGGCAAGGTCTGTGGCCCGCATTCGGGTGGTCCCAGGATCAATATCCGGTGACCGCCCACTCTGAACCGTGGGTTTTTCGGGGTTTTCCCGGGTCGTTAGGCGAATACTAGAGTGGTTTCTTTCATCCCCCGAGTTTCCTGTCCCTCCATTCCGTTCCATTCATTTCATCTTTCATACCGTTGGTGTCTTTCAGGGTCGGAAGTGTCGGCGATGGTGTTTCGGTGCAGCGTGGCAGGGGAAAAGAATGTTCTTTGTGACTCTCTCCGTCTCTCGGCTTTCGGCTGGCTGCCGGGGTATTGAAACCCCCTTGAGGGGCATTGGACCCCTCCGTTTGTAGGGGGTGCCTATCCGTGTGCCTGTCCGACTGCCGGGGTATGTCTATCTGGAAACTTAGGGACTCTGTCATTGCTGTGTCATCGCTCCTGGTTCCGGCCGCCCGGTGTTCCCTCTCGCCTCATCCTTCCTTCCGGGGATGACCCCTCGTGGGGCATAGGTACCATATCCACACTGGATCGGTGCCGAGACCCTTCAGTAGTCAATCCTATCCTATCATATACAAGTAGATAGATAAGGTATCTTTATTGGTTTCAAATTATTGAAGTTATTACACAAGTATTTCGGTCATGGGTCATTGACCGTACATGCATATTTAAGATACAAGGTATGGTGATAAAATAAACAACAGAAAAGAAACAAAACAAAAAAAACAAGAAAACGGAAAATAGAGATAAATTATCTTTGACCAACTGAACAAATATGACCTAGTTTCGTGCACTTTAGCCAAGAAATTGCCCATGTTTTGCCAGTTTCTCTGGTCAGCCAGTAGATCCCAACATACCAATCTCTTTCTTGACGGACTTAAGAATTTTTCTTTGAGTATAATCGTTCGCTGGTTCTCCCACTGAGTACATTCGGCCAAAATATGTACCCAGTGCTCATCCAAATCACAGAATGGGCAGATTCTCCTTTCAAGTAAGCACATAAGCAGTGCACTATTATAGCTCACACTGGCTTTAATGCTACTATCATTAGCAATAATTCTAACGTTGAACTGGAGAAATGCTGAGGGGCTAATTAGATGCAAGTGTGGGGAAATTTCGATAGCAATGCATACACTACATGGCAGTGGTGCGTTTGGATTCTGAAACAAATTTATTATAAAGTTATATATACACATATTGTTACAGTAGAAAATATAGACGTGGAATTAAATGTAATTAACAGACATTGGACAAATGTAGATGTAAAGAATTATTAATACTTCTTAAATAGTGATTGATATTTGTAAGTACTTGCCAAAAGTAAACTTTTCCTTTCCTAAGGTCCCACGCAACTTTAATAGACTTGTACCTAGGATTTCTGGCAGCGAATCAAATTACCTTTCAGAACAAATGCCTTCGAAAGGTAGCTGATGCTGCAGAATCCGCATTTGTGGTCATATTTACTGGAACCATTAGATGACAAGTCAGTGGAATGTGGTAAGCTCCTTGATTAGTTGGAAATCTCCTCATAAGACTACAAAGGACCTCTCGAACAGTCCTTTCAGGTATTTAGAGCATAAGAGTAGGTCGCTATCCGCAGTTCTTTCCGAGTCGGAACAAGTCTACGCCTTTCTAAATACTTGACGCGATCCGCAACACATTTCTCCGTAGCGTGTGTGAAAACAGAAGGACGATCTAATGATGTTGTAGGACGTGCAACGTCTTGCAACCCATTCATTTCTTTTCATTTAACTTTTACATGCGCCTAGAAATGATAGATTACCCTCTACTACGGATGAGAAACGCATCAAATTGTCCTGAAGAATGTTCAAAGTCACAACTAAAATTTAAAATACGTACACTACAGCAATAAATAACTATTATCTCAACACTAATAGGTGCAAACACTATAAAACTACGCTTCGTTATCGAGTGCTTCAGTTCAGAAAACAGTAAATTTGTCATAGTTTTTAACTTTACAAAATATTAAAAGTATCCTAAAAGTTTGAACAGCAACAGTGTAATATCCTAATACGTTACACAAAATCTACATCTTGATTCATGTCAGAGCTAGGACTTTTAGGACTTGGCTTACAATTTATACACACTGTGAGAATAGGAAGAGGAGCGCGAGCTAACTCCAGCAGCAAACAAGGCCAGCCGTCACAGGGGTATACAGGGTTTAGCAAAAGTAATCATTGTTTTTTAAAACGTATGTTAAAACCGATTTCACCACGGAATTTCGCGAAAATAAGTAGCTCGAAATTATAAAGTTTTGATAATCGTTCTATAGAACCTAAGGTATAATAAAATTAACTTGTTACAATAACGTTGCCAAAACTAATTTATGCAACACAAAAGTATATATCTGCTTGTTCAGCGTCTATTTTCAAACTTTTTACAATGTATACGTTCTAAAATTTTCGAATTTGAAGATCCTACTTCTGTCACTTAATGTAGTTTGAAAAACTTCTCTCCACGTCGCACGTCACAGGAGCAAACATAAAATGTTGCAGAAGATACTGCGTTGTAAACGACGTTGTAAATAATCTTTAATATTTGCCATCTTCAAATAGCTTGGATTTTTCTCATCAACAGTTTTCATTTTCTGCTATACTTCATCCGTAACAGGTCCAGCAGCTCCTCTATCAATTTTTTTGGGCTAATTCTTCTACGAGCCCTATGGCATCAGGCATTTTATAACCTGACTTTTCTAAACGTACTATGGCTATGGACAGGTCTGAAAAATTGTTTTTGTCTACTTCTATAATAATCAGTGATGCTTTAGTTCGTAGTCACTAGCAACAACACAAAACACGCTATCAAAACATAAAATACAGGTTCAAGCAAACATAAAATACACTTTAATGATGATAATTTATATCTTATTTTCCTTGATAATAATATGCATTTAAACAAAAACCTTCACCCGTAATTGATAGTTATCGTAATATTACAATCATTACAGTTTGTAATACTTATTGGAGGTTGTTTTTCACAACTTAGTCTGTAATTGAACTTTCTTCCCCTAAGTGATAGATCAGCAACTTTCTTCCTATCCTCCACACTTTCTTCTACGTATCCTTCTGCAACAGTATTCGATATCCACCCTCCATGTCTTTTTAAGGCAAGAACATCAGCACCGCTGTCTGCGAGGAAAGTAGCAGAAGAACGTGTCATACAATGCCTGGTGTAATCCTTGGCGTTTTCCAGCTTCAAATACTCTGCAATCTTACAAGGAATCTTCCCAAACAAATTTATGTCAACCACTTGAGTACGGCATTTTCCATTTAAATAAAATAAAAAGTAGCTATTGCAGCTAGTAATACCAAGTCGAATACCATGATACTTTTTAAAAATTTCAACCAAATCAACATTATTTAGTTCACCACTAATCACAAAACTTATATATATATATATATATATATATATATATATAATTGTTTCCATTATCTTCATAATAAATGCTGAACCCAAATCCTCAACATCGTCAATCGTCAGTTTATACAATTCTTCCCGACGACACGCTTAACACATTCACAATATAACAGCAAACTTCTGTAATAAATGTTTTTCATCAGATGCAGTTTTCAGGACTTATGTCACTTCATCTCGGTTCAATATTTTAAACTTCTTACTATGATAACCCACAGATTGTCTCTCTAAAAATGCCTTTAATTTTCCAAACTTACTGATATCAATATTATCATTAATCAAACCAGCTGATCGCACCATGGAATATTCACTCCAAAGACTCGAAGCTTTAATACTTTTCGACTTCTCATAAAAATACATCTTCATTTACGTCTACTTCACTACCCACACACCACTCCTTGAATTTCGTATAACTACATAAATAAACGTTCTTGGACTTTTCTGGAAGTATATTAATAGTTGCATCTTGGAATGCTTTTAAAATGTTTCCTGATAAACCTGGCATCCAAAATTGCAGAACAACAAAGTTTGTTGATTTATCGTGTCTTTTATTCCAAAGCCCACATTACACTTTCTCTAAACATATCGTTTCCACAATAAATAAATTTCATTAAATATGCTATATATACAACATATACTAAAATATTCTTAACGTAGATAAACTATTTTAGACAACACGTTACAAATTAGGTTTAGTAACTCGCTGCTCTTAGACTTGAGCCTTTCGTTACTAAATCTCTACTTTTGTAACTAGTCCTCTAAATAAATGTTGATGAACAGAAAATCTTCATGCAATGTGCTTGAAATGAGGCACAGAGCGACTCGTTGTACAAAACGTTAAGAATTTCCGTAACTATATTGTAATGATCCACATAATATAGAACAGCATTTGGCAGGTGCCCATCGAGGAGGTAAAGGAATATTACGTGACAGTTCTTTAAATTTCCATTTTCTGCTTGGAGCTTTCAAAAACACTTTTTTACGTCTGCGATGAAACTAACTAGTTGACTACCTGCTGCGAATTGGTGCCAGACAGGTTATTTGCAGCATGTTAGGAAACGGGATCTGAAGCTTCTTGCCTGCTTTTGTCATGTAACTTGCAGCATCGGTGATGAAAAGGAGTACATAATCTGTGTTTATTCTTCCTGGCTACTACAGAGTCATGCTTTTTTTAAAGATGTCTGCAATTGTTGCATGGTTAACCTTTGTAATAACTTCCCAGGTTACCAAAAATGTTTCACCGGGTTTGTCTGTTGAAAGTATTCCCACTAGGTCACTTGTGACACGCCTACCAACAGTATCTTCGGTTTCGTCAATAGAAATCCACATTTTATTTTCGCCCTTCGTTTTCGTATTCAGATATGACATCGTTATAACATTTTAGTAATGGCGCTTCAGCAACGTTGTTTCGGCAGGAGGATCTCCTTTTGTGTACTTTTGTATGGACGGTTTAAAACGTGTAGATCGGTGCATTTGCTCACGCCATCACTTTACATAACTCCTGAAAGAACTCGGACTGAGAAGTTAAACCCTGCTGGTATTTGGCCTCCGCTCTTGTTAGAATCCTTGCTTTATGTTTTTAGTGTTGCAGTGCTGGTCAGACATTTGCGTTTAGTGCCCTTGATTTCTACATGTTACACCTTGTATTGAATATTTTGTTCGCTCCGTGTGAAAATATACCCTCTTGAAAATTCTTCCTCTAACTGCTTTCACCTGCTTTCTGACTTCTAGCGAAACACTGCCTCCACACAACGCCAGCCTGCCACTGCAGCAGCATCCAGTGATTCTACGGCCCTCAGTGAGTTGTTGACGAGTATCACGTCGCGTCGCAACACACCGGTATTTCTCGATGAGGTCCTGAAGGTCCTAGCTCTGTTCATTAGTGATACATATGTGGCCAGTCCTTTTAAGTGTAAGTACTTGGACTGCGAAACAGGAAAAGGCCATTACCAGTGGAATGTGAATGGTTGTACGTGTTTCTTAACGTCACCGAGAGGGATAGTTCACGTCTGTGACCCGCATACGGGAGTCGTGGATTCGATTACCGTGGCTGACTTTCCTGATCCACGAGTTTTTTCGGCGGTTTCCGCAGGTCGCTAGGGAATAATGGGAAGGATTATTACATCCCCCGAATTTCCTGTCCCTCCATTTCACCTCCATTCTCATTTCACTTCACCTTTCATTTGATTGGTCTCTTTCAGGATTGCAAGTGTCGGAGGGAGATCTCGGCGTGTGTATGGCAGGGGAAAAGGATGCTCTGAGTAAGCCTTCATCTCCCGGAATGGGGGTGGTCTCCGGGCCTCGGGCCCCCCAGGGATGTGTAGGCCCACGGGGGGGGGAGCCGGCTACACCAGCTGGGGAGTTTAAATCTGTAAACGGCAAGGACCCGGTCGTGCCGCCTTCTCTTTCCTTTCAGCTCCCGGAGACACCCCGTGAGGGGCTTAGGGACAAAAGATCTGCGTAGGTCGAGGTACTAATTCCCTCTCCGCTCTTAGCCCTATCCTGTCCTTCTTAAGGTCACTCATTCTATCCAAAAATGTTCTTCTTTGTAGGTGCTATTTCTTTCAACATTTTCAGTTTCTGTATAACTTTCTAAAAACATTTTCACTATTTAAATCAGCAAATTGCACACAAACAAACGCTCCACGTATGAGACTCAATTCGAGAGGTCCCGGATTCGAGTCCCATCGACTACCCACCACCCTGACCTTGGGTTTTTCGTAATTTTCCCTAGCCGGTAGGTCAATGTTGGGGTAGTTTCTCACCTACCACAAATCATCTCCATTTCACTCCGTTCCTTCTCATGTTTCATGTGTGGTTCTCGGTTTTGTGGCAGATGACGCACATGCTTGCGCAAAGGAAAGATTATTCCCCATAGACACAGGAGGGTCGACTGGCTGGCAGTCTTTCATCGCCCTTTCTTTGCAGTTGAGGCAGTATTTTTAACACTTAAATAATATCAGTCTAATTATATAATATAAAATATAAATACAGCGCGCCTTAAAGCAACATGTGTATAATATAATATATAAAGTGTATGTAACAGTCATTGTATTATGTTTATATCATTATGTACATATATAATAATGTTATGTGAATGTATTACGTAATTTAACAATGTAGCTGTGGGAATAGAAGCAAGCTACCTTTCGTAGCAAACAGAATTATAAAGTAGAAACCGAAAGTTGCTAACAATGAGGTAACCTTGGGACAACAATAAATTAGAAAGTTTAATAAAGCTGCTAATAATTCTTGGAATAATAATGTAATATTTAAAACAGTTTATAAATAGTCAATAAAAACTAGAAAAAGCTTTAAGTTAAATAAAAGTATTCTATTGGAGTAGAATGAGCCAATCAGACTCTTGAAATAGGGAAAATATACAAATTCAGGCGGCAGACGCTACAAGATTGCGTACCCGAGCAGTCCAGTCAGCTAGATTTGGTACGTGTTCATAGCGGTGAGAATAATATAAAGTTTACGTGTTTAAAAGTGCAAAATAACAATAACCTCACAGCTCTACAGTAGTATATATCAGTGATTTTTCTCTAGCCAAGAGTATTGTCTATCCTCCCCAGAGTCTGGAAGTATGAATGAGTGTGAGTTTGTGTGTGTGATCTAATGTAAAAACCCAAAGTTTACCAGAACTCCAACGAAAAGTGAATTCTAGTTAACACCATTGCCTAAAATGTTCCAAGGGAAAGGTCGCCGATGAGACCATTGTAGTTAAAGGCGAGGTATGAATGGAACTTAAAAAACGACTGAGGAATTCAGTTATTATAATGTTGAAGGGAACACTTACAAGTTGACGATAATTTTATAGATAAAGTGTGGCGCAAACTCGCAGTTATTCACCAATTTGAGAAAGCAGTGTCCAGCTGTTGAAGAGAAGCCATAGCAAGGTTTTCAAATCTATTTAAATAGCGGTTAGTGGGCGTTTTCAGATGCACCGAATTTCACTTCAATATCGTCAAAGATTAACATCAGGAATGTTTAGTCCTTTACTGAGACTGTGGAGGTGATGGAAGATAGCATAGTCCATACTCTCTAACCTATGATTTGTACAAAATGTATATTAAGCAGGTTATTTATATCATTAGCGTAATTTACCAAACTCGTGCTTCATTTTTCTGTCTTGGCCTCTGAAAAACCCCTCTCCCCCCGCTTTTGGCAACCTATGCTGATATGAAGCTCTGATTAACTACATAAAATTTTGTTTTGCGTATGCAACCATTGCTAGAACAGTTAAACATGAAATTGACGGTTCCGTTATCCATAACTTAGAATAAAATGCACTTTCAGTCGTGGTATTCTTAAGATATATGAAACCAAGTTAAAGTACCGAGCGGTCGTTCTGGGGCCGGCCACAATTGCGTGTATGCGTGGTTCGCTTGCACTGCAGTGGCCTCGGTAGTGGTGAGTGACCCACTTAAGGCTGCGCTTATCGGCTATGAAACTGTCAGTTGCTTGCCTTCTGTTCGTGAATTACATTACAGTATTATTGTTATCATTATTATAATTTCTGTTTTTTTCTAGCTATTAGTCCCGCTTGAACAAAGAATTTTTATGCACAATACATACGTAAAACCCGAATCATGTAGACAGGTGTGTAGAAACTTCAGGAGACATTTCCTGGTATTCCAGTCCCAAATAGAGATAATGTCAGATATCTGGTTAATACGTTTAGGGTAAAGGGATCTCTAAACGTTAAACCTAAGAAGCGAAAAAGACATCTTTAAACGCAGGAAAAAATTGATGCATCATTCGAAAGCTTTCCAAAGAAATGTCTAAGACGTATTGCATAGCTACTGGGTGTTTCCAAAACCTCTGGCCATACAGCTGCTAAACTTTTAAAATTGAAACCCTACAGAGTGACTATTGTTCATAAATTACCTCGTGCTATGAGGAATGCCAGGGATACCTCAAGCAGATAGACACCACTTCTAACAAGGTAAGCACTCATTATAGTGCATGATACTATTACTCATAAGTAGGACCCGGATTTTTAGGCTTTAACCTATATTTTTCCTCGCTATTTAATTAACATATTTAAAGATATATACTCATTTCGCACTTCCTGGAGCAGAATATCCGAATTTCATTACACCTAAAATAACCTAAATAGCTGTTTTTCCTTTTTCGAAATGAAGAGTGTTATTTTCGGATTCAAACTCATTGTAAAATTATTTCCAGCACTTATAGCCAGTAGATAGTTCAAGTTACTACAGTTAAACGCAGCACATGTGACGTGGTGACACCTGGATGCAGCTGATAGAAGGTCAGGACTTGGCTGTCTGCTGTCATTTACTATGCCGAGCATTTAAAAGACATTAAAAATGTCGTCAATGAATTGGATGAAACAGAAGCTTCCTGCATTGCCAAGGCTAAGAAATCACTCGAGTGCCCCACTCTTGCCGCTTCCCTTGCATACATTAAGACACATTTTTGTTTGATACCAGCTATTCACCGGTTGGAAAGTACAACTTTGCCACTGAAAGATGCTCTAGATACCATTGACAATGTTTCCACTGGACCAGTGGCAGTTGCGTGTTCTTCGAAGTTACTGAAGATTCTTCAACGAAATCCTGCTTTTGAAGGTATGAAAATCATCAATTCAGTATTGCAGGGAGAAAAGTATACAGGAGAACTACCCCTAGAACCTGCTGCACTGGCATCCATGTTCTACGTTCCAATGACGTCATGTTCCGTTGAAAGAACCTTTTCTTCGTACAAGAATGTGTTACGTGATAATAGAAAATCGTTTACATTTGAGAATGTATGTATCTACTGCAATGCCAAAAAATAAATCTTACAAGTACCAGAAAATCAAAATTATTGGTACCTGTATTGATCCACGAAGTAAAACATAAAAAAAGCTATTTTAATCAAGAAAAACCTAAAAAGACCTATTTTAAGCATATAAGAAACATAAAATGAAAGTTTATTCCACCTAAAAATCCTTGCCCTACTCATGAGTATGCAAGCGGGAGTTTTAGAATGGAAATGCTACCGGTGTAGTAGGCACACGCGATACGGGCCGGGCTATAAAACGACCGCTCTGTAAATCTTAGGACAACAGAATATAGCTTTAAATTTGGTGCTTGCACTCTTGCCCTATCTAAGTAACGATAATTGCTACCTTTCTCGTGCGAGTGCAGCGTTTCTAAACCAGAGTCTGATGAATATATTGCCTTTATCTTGCAGGATTTTGTTATTTCGTCGCAAGCATCTGAAGAGCAGAAACTTGGATAATACAACAATGATGTTTATGTGAGCTGCAGGAAGAGGAGTTTTAATAGCCACGTTCTGCTCTGAACTGCGGACGAGAGAAATCCGAGAGGGACGATGGGTGAAAGAGAGGGCTATGACGGCAAACATATCCCTATTTTGAGAGGAGAGGGGTCAAGGCAGTGAGATGAAAGTGGAAGATGTGCTGGACATTGCCCCTGGGGGTTTCACAAGCACAAATCCGATCCCCATTCCTATCAGGGGCTGAGCGAACCCTTGGGCCGTATAGTACAGCGCATGGCGGCAAAATTCTAACCATTCCTGCGGGAATCGAATTCGTGACCTGCCGAAGCAGCGTCGTTCCCAGAATCTCACTTTTAATAAAACATCAACCGAGATCTACTGAGAGTAGCCCCAATACTGCTCTGCTTGTAGAGATTCCACTGTTTCAAGGAAATACATCCCACTGACTGAAGGTCTTTCCCCCCAAAAACGACACGAGACAATTTGTAAAGCAATAATAGCGTGAACCATTAATAAACCTCCCATCAATGAAACAGAAATTTAAATATGTATTGAAGTGTAGATCGATGAAACAGATTTGATATAATGTAGGTATCACTTATTTTAAATTCAGGTACTAATAAAACGAAACATAGAGAAACTTCATGAATCTGATTTTTACTAGAAGAAGCTAACTATTTTAAGGAAAGATTAAATTACATACCTCCCCAACTTCCTCTGAATAGCCTTTCTTATCTACTTTACTGGTGTATTTCTGTACACAACTGAGATATAACACCTTTTGAATATTTAAAAAAAGCATTTGCACATTTTTGTAAAACCTAAATAATTTTGCAGCATTAATATGAGCATCATCCCAAACATTGCAGAGCCACATTAATGTCAGATTACCCTGAACAAATATAAGAAATTTCAAAGCTCTAGTGTTAAAGATTTCTAAGAAATGGGAAATTTCCTTATAAAAAGGGTTAACGATAATTTAAAATAAGCAGTTTAAGCAAGCTATGGCAGCAAATAAGTAGAAACGAGGTCACACAGAAATTCTGCCAATATTTGCACTGGGTTTTCCCCTAAACTGTAACGCAAACCACAGCCCTCTACAGTATACTGATTTTCAGATATAAGTTTCTAGCCTAACAAGACTACAATAGAACCTAAATTATAGGGTATAGGGTATACAACGGAGGAGGACAGCTCTCGAACTGCGACCTACTGGAGATCTATTGCGGCTACCACCACCAGGAGGAAGGGCTGAAGTGAAGGAATCATAGGATATAGGCTAGACAACGCAATTTAGCGTTAGCTCTTCTCTTAGTTTGTATGACGCTTTTTATGGTAGGCATGTATTTCCATATCGATAGTTCACACATTTTGAGATCATCTGATCCTAAAGCAGCATTTTCAGATAAAGGTCCATTTGCATAAACTGAAAACGAAATTTCGTTTGAATTCCAATTTCATACTTGTTTAAACATGCTAGGCAAAGACTCTTAAGAAAGTTCTCCACCCTAAACTATCCTTTACTTAGAAGAATTTTAATTATTTTTCAAATTCTCAAAAAAGGCTCTAACGATTTTTATTAAAATGTAATATATTTCAGATGTCACTTTGAGAAACTAAATTCATATCTTGAAGGGTCTGTATACAAACGGCGAATCTCTCTTCTTACTGGTTGATTTAGTTTAACTGGGAAATAATCACAGGCAGAAACGAATTTGCTACAGAAAAAATAGGGCTGATTCAAATACATAGTTTATGTGAAATACATTTTTTGTAGCACTAGCGCATTCCAAATATTCCACGCTGCATATTTACACCTTCTCAAGTACATCTGTCGGACATGTTTGAAAATTGACGATTCTTCCTTTTTCTTTCCGTAGCAAAACCTCGTTGCACAGTTAAAACATTTGAATGCTGCAATGGAAGTAAATACTTATCGCTTAATTTGAAACAGTTGCTGGGTAAAAGCATGTCCCGAGTGACGCTGCCTGGATAGAAAGATAGTAGTAGTAGTGGTATTTATTAAGTACTTAGCATTACATTAATTGCATAACACAGTCGCATGGGTCATAAGACCGTGCATGCTCTCTAGAAAAATACCTGGTCTGTAAACGTGAATATTGCAGAATCGACCAAAAACCAACTATTTTATAATCACCACATTATATACATACATATGAAGTGAAAAATACTCTGAATCACACACACACACACACACACACACACACAAACACACACACTCACGCACACAAGTGCTCAAGCACCACATATATTTAAAGAAAATTTACATAAACACCTTATCTCTTAGTACACGTACTTCCATTAAGTATGTGCCCAAGCTTGGCCAGTTTTGGCTGTTTAGAACCAAATCCCAGCATGCTGTCCTCCGTCTGTTGGAAGCCAAAAATACTTCCGGTAATAGTTTTTTCCTAATACCCTCCGTCTGCACGCATGCTGCCAAAATATGCGTCCAGTCTTCTTGTTCCCCGCATAATGGACAAATCCTCCTGCCATCGTCATCAACAATCTTGCGAGCTTTCCACCCTCCTAATCTAAGCCATGCTATTCCAGTCCTCTGTTTTATACCCACTTCCAAAATATGTTTCCTTACCTCACCTAGCTTTTATTTCATTTTGTAGCTCCAATGTTGATCTTTGTCTACATTCAGACTCTATTTTCTGCCTGTTTATATCACATAGTCGTCTTTTGACTTTTACCACGGCACTGTGTGTATTTTCATTACCCCTTTGCCAGATATGTTTAAGCCAATTTTTGATAATTCCCGTTGTAATCCCGCCACCCACCATTTTGGATGCTTTATGTTGTCCATTTGATGACGATAGCATAATGCTCTCAGAGTTGTTTGATCACCTTTAATTATTCGCAGCAAGTACATAACTACATTTAGTTTAGCAAATACAGCATCTTCCCAGCATTCTACCTCACGAAGAACTCTCCGTAGTTTGAAGTACCCCTCCCCAAACCTAGAATGCGCTTCCAGAAATTACATTGTACTTTATTTACATTATCCACCCTCTCCCACTCCCACATTTCACCGCCGTATATTAATGAGGACCTAACCATTGCTTCATACATGGTCTGTAATGTTTTTACTGGCATATCTGGTACCTGGGTCAATATCCTTAATACTTCAGAAAGTTGTCCAATCCCTTTGTGTTTTATAAACTCCCTATGTTCTTGTTCCATTTTGCACCCATATCAAACCTTACTCCTAGGTAATCGAAATGTTTAACATTTTGAATTTCTTCCTCCCCGTAGGTCCACTTTTCATGTTGCTCGTACACATATCCATTTTTAAAGGTGGCTGTTTTAGTTTCAAGAATATTTACCTCCATACCCCATTGCCTAGAATATTCGAAGAGTGTTTAAACCAGACTGAAAACCTCTTATCGGGATAGGAAGATAGTGTTTCATGCGTAAGCTATAGAATATAATGGATATATGTGATGTTGTTATGGGCAGGGAAAGTGAACATCAGATTTTTGCTTGATAGACGAAGTGATGTGTTCCATCCAACAATTCGATGTCGAAACTCTACCGGAAGTACACGTTTTGAAACACCTTAATACCACAAAAAGCATTCTTAGAAAGCACTTCCGTGTATGTGTATGTGTGTGTGTGTGTGTTAATAGCATAACTTAAAAACGAAATGTCGGATGAAGACCAAACTTGGTAACTAATGCGGTTTCCTCTCTCCCCCCTTGTGTCTACAAGAAATGTTAAGATTTTCTTTAAAGGTTTATCTCGATTGACGTGAAGTACATAGAAAAATAAGCTTTCGTAAGAATATTGCGTTTAAATTTGGAGGTATATAAAAATAAACGAGAATGAGTAGAGATTTTTTAAAATGTATTTTTAATTATTCTCCGGAGATAAGTATATGGATAACATTAAAAAAAATCTGATGTTTTACACTCACATGACTTTCTCTACTCTTGTACAAACTATTTTTACAAACTCTTATTCTCCATCTATTTCATATTAATCGAGACAAACATTTGCAGAAACGATCTTTTGACATGCAAAGAGAATTACATTTTACACATAGCGAACAAATGTAAAAATATTTGACTATCGCATAAGGCCTACTATGTACCCCTTGTTTTGTAATTGCAAGGGCAATATAGAAATACAGTAGCCTTTAAGCATCGATATATATCTTAATAGCTGGTTGCTAGGTGCAGCACCATTCTCTTTGCCACAGATTAATACTCTTTGCATATCCAAGACAAAAAAATGAATAACGAATTCCCATTTGAGTAAATAAGTATTGAAAAATTAATGGGAATAACAAGCATTATCTCGAAAATGGTTCACTCAACAAAAAGAATGTATATGACATAAATTGTGTATTTTAACGCGATCTACATTTTTTGTGTAGTAGAATTTTGTCTATCTCTTATGGTTTATCTGTTATGCAAAAGTCGTTCACAATGAAGAATACTTTTGGAGACATTCCCAGAAAATTCAAGATATACATTTTATTTGTCATGAAAATATCTTAAACATATGATATTTTAATCAAAATCGTTAGAGCCATTTTTGAGAAAATTAAAATTTTCGAAAAATGTTCCATATAAAGGGTAATCTGGGGTGGGGGATTTTCTTGATAACCTTCGTGTCGCATCTCTGGAAGATACTGAACCTAAATATCAAGTTTGGTGTTTATCCGACTGTTCTTTTCTGAGTTATGCTGTTCACAGACACACAGACAGACACACAGACACACACACGGACATGTTTCCAAAAATGCTTTTTTGGATTCAGGGGGTCTCAAAACATATATTTCCGGTGAAATCTCGGTATCGAATTTTTGGGTGGAATACAATACTTCCCCTACTTACTATACGTAGTAGAGAAAGTAAAAAACATACATAGCTGTTGCAGGACTGGGCACGAGAGAAGTAAGCTACAAAGGCCCATTACAGCAGTATTCGGGAGGACTATCGCCAGGGAATGGAGGGGACACCGCCAAACTCGACCCAACGCGTATCTTGCCGCAGGCGGTCGGCCGACAGAGACGCGCAGAGGTCCCTAACGATTCCAAGCTTGATGACCCGGCGGGCTGCTCAGAGAAGGCTTCCCTCTGGCGGAACCGGGGAGAACTATACCCACATATGTTGGATCAGAGAAGGCTGCCATCTGGCAGAGTCGAACAAAACTATCCAACCAGCAAGAATCCGCGCCATCTGCCAACAGCAACCGAGATTGTACAGCCCCTAAGTCCACGTGAAACATGAAAGGGGAAGCGAAATGGGAAAGGAAATTCGTGGTAAGAGAGAAACCACCGCAGAAGTTTTTAGGAAAAAAACTCGAAAATCCCATAGCTGGAGTGGTCGGCCCCAGGAAGCAACCCAGGACCTCCCGAATGCAAGCCTCGCACGTTACTGCTGAGCCCTCTCCTTCGGCAGTATTCGGGATAGGATACGATAATGGAGCCGAACCTAGATAACGCTAATCCAGTAGTAAGCGTTTATGTGGTCTAGAACGCAAGGAAACTGTGATATTATCCTTTTCTATATAAATAGTCACTTCTCCTGTGTTACGTATACTTTACTTATATTTGCATATATGACTCAGTGTTAGTGCAATGACACTACGGACACTTCTAGTGTCTCTCTTATCTAATATTTATTATTCGTCTGTAGCTGCGCCTTAAGCCATTTTTGCACGTACCTGTCCCAAATTCTAGTCAGGATGGTTCCAAGATATTCTTCTTCGAGACGATATTTCTAGAAACGAAACTAAAATATCTAAAGGCTTACACGTCGTCCTGTACACATTTCCATTTATTTCCATGCGTATGCTACAAATTATACAAAACTGCTTTTCTATCTACCTCCTATTTATCTGAATGAATATTGGCATAAACCGATTCACTTCACATCTTATTCTAAATAAACAGTAGCATACATGAGCGTGTAACGACATTCTGTTGTTTTGTACTAGTCGGCCACGATATGAATGCGCTTGGTGGAGGGCGCCACTGATTTGACAATCGAGGTTAGGGATCAGAGAGGATTAAGGGCAAGGCGATAGGGACATGCACATTCGCACGACTAAAACAGTACCTACTGCATGTGTAGGCCTCAGCCTCGCTAATAATTACAACTCAGAACTGAGGATGTTTCCTTTACCTGACTGTCCTTCCGACTACCCCGCCCACTTGTTTTGTAACCGTTTAGTTCATCTTCCCACCACACGCATTCATATCGTGGCCGACTGATGTATGACTGCATTGATATCCTATATACAATTGGTATGAGCTCAAAATAAATACATAAATAAATGCCACCTAAAGTTAAAGTAACATTACTTACAGTACTGGAAAACGTATACAATAGTGAATATTTTTTAAATCGATGGTGCCACACATTTGTTCTTGAAAGCGATTGTAAATTTTAACAGTATCTTCATTTTTTTCAGCAGTATCCTTTTCTTTATCTTTTTGCTCTCATAGTGAAATAATACTCAATTAAATGCAGATGACTTCACAGACTATTAATAGAAAACTCAAGAATTCTATTCATCTTAGGAATATTTCAACTTCATTTTAATTAAACTGCTTTGAGCCATTTTTGAGAAAGTAAGAACTATCAAAACATTTCCTTGTAGACTGTTCTGAGAAGAGAAGAGATTTTCTTGAAGACCTTCATCTATCATACTTACACGGTAATATATTTCTTGTGGCTCTGGGGACGAAATGCAGATATACATACATTTCTGACGTTTTTCTAAACGTGATTTTTATTGGGTGAACATCAAAAGCGTATTTTAGGTGAAATCCCGTTATTGAATACTAAGGTGGATTGCAATGTACCCTCTATCTGGTATAACTAATCTCGTCGACAGCTCACATCATTGAACTACGAGGGCTGTCCCAGAAGTACCCGACCTAAGAAAGAAAACACAAACATTTTGGGAAAAAAACATCCTTATTTCTCTACATAGTCTCCTTTCAGCTCGATACACTTTTCACAGCGATGTTCAATAGCTTCAATATCCTGTTTATAGTGAGAACCGTCGAGTTCTGCAAAAGAGCCATCAACTGCAAACTCCACCTCTTCATTGTTGGCTAATCTTTTACCACCAAGCCATTTCTTCAATTTTTGGAAACAGAAAATAATCAGAGGGGGCTAAGTGTGGCAAATAGAGTGCATGAGGAAGCAATTCGAACTTTAACTCATTGATTTTGGCCATGGCAATAACGGATGTGTGAACTGGTGCATTATCTTCATGAAACAGAACTTTCTTTTTCGCTAAATACGGCCGTTTTTGCTTTGATTTCTTCATTCAAACGCTGCAATAAGTTTGCATAATACTCGCCAGTGATTGCTTCTCATTTTTGAAGATAAACAATGAAAATTATCCCACGCGCATCCCAAAATACTGACGGCATGAACTTGCCTGCAGATGGAACTGTCTTCGCCTTCTTTGCAGCCGATTCTCTCCTTTCAGTCCACTGTTTTGACTGTTACTTCATCTCAGGTGTGACGTAATATATCCATATTTCATCCATGGTTATGAATTGATGCTTTGTTGCAGCGAAACATCTCCAAACACTCGACTGAAGCATTCTCACGACGCTGCTTTTGTTCCATTGTGAGTAAATGCGGCACCCATCTTGCGCACAACTTTTTCATGTCCAAATTTTCAGTCAGTATGCGAAGTACGGACTTTCTGAAATGCCTACGATGTCATTTTATGGATTTTCTTCACAATTTCTGGCGTGGTCACCTCATTTGGTCGACCACTGCGATGTTCCTCTTGGCAGCTCGTACGGCCTCGCTTAAACTCTGCCACCCAATATTTTACTGTTGTAAACGAAGGAGCAGACTCCCCCAGAGTAGAATATAGCTCAGCTTTAATATTAGTTGGACTAAGATCTTTGTTGTATCACATAACGATGGCCAGTTTTATCCATGTTTAAACATTCGCTGAGAGCGTTCACTATTGATGGCTGCCAAAGAATTACTAAGCAACTTAGCATCGTCAAACATCAATCATAAGGTTTATAAGGGTGGTACTTTCTACCATAGTCAATTGTTTGAAACATCAACCGCTATATATACGTCAGGTCGGGTACTTCTGGGACTGCCCTCGTAGCAACGCTAGAGGAAACTTTGCAGTAAAGTATGTGGTACGCAATCAAATACGAAAAAATGTGCACGTCCTGCAACTGTAACTCCTGGAATGAAAACAAGTATTCATTGTTTATATTACGACTTAGGAGTTAAAATTAGACTCGCTGACTGTCAAGAAGGGAAATCACAACGACTATAGTTTTGCTCCGGGCTAAGATAAGAGTTGGTTTAAAATGCAATGTAAATAAACTAGTTATAGCGAAGTATTGGAGATTTCAAACCGATAACAACGAAGATATCGGGAATGATTAATGGCACGAAAGAGTTATTTGAAATAAATTGCGTGCTTTAAAGACATCCAAATGTTTGGTGGTAAGTTTTTTATCTTGTCTACTATAATGAAGCATTTCCATGTAAATGGTAGTGACTGAGCGAGATGGCTCCGAGGTAACGTGCGAGGCTCGTATTCGGGAGGTCCCGGGTTCGAATTCCGGTGTCCGCCCACTCTGACCATGGGTTTTTCGTGGTTTTCCCTGAATGACACAGGCGAATGCCGGAGTGGTGTATCCTACTATGTTTCTCCTCTCCCTTATTTCCCTTTCATGTTTCAGGTTGACTCCGGGGCTGTGCTTTGGTCGGTGTCGGACAGATGGCGCAGAGGCTTGCGACTTGGAACTACTTCGCGAGGCTGCTAGAGGGAAGCCAGTCGAGCCTCTACTGTAGTATTTCCCCGGTCTCACTAGAGGGACGTCGCCGAGCGATCCTCCCATGACCGGATGGAACTGTTAGCGTTTCTGTCGACTTGCGCCGGCCTCACTCCGCAACCCATACGTCTTCTGCGGTTTTGGCGTTTTTGAGTTATGCTATTCACAGTTAGACAGACGGACTGACACACATACAGACAGGCAAGTTTAGTGTGCCTCAAAACACGTATTTTTGGGTGAACTATGTAACAAATGAAGGGGTTTAATTGTTGTAGCGGTTGCACCACTATGGGTGTCAATTTGAATCTGTTTTAGACCACACACGTAATGGATGCCAATTTGCGGGAGATTTGTTTCTAGGGGTGTTCGCCCCACGTATGGTACAAACTTTCCGGTGGCCTTCGTCTCACGTTTACTTTATGTGTAATAACTATTTTAATGTTATTTATTTAAATATTATATATGTATGGCTCGGCTGCGTCAGTAGTGATTTGCAGAACACGTATCTCTTAACAGGGCTGGTACGGCTAAAGAATGAAGGCTTACACAAATTATAATTGCACTCCACTCCTTTATTAATCCTTCACACGATTAAATAACACTTCACTGATATATCCTGCTATAGAGCTGTGAGATTATTGTTAATTGCACTTTTAACAAGTAAACTTTATATTATTCTCGCCGTAATGAATTTTCATGTCTTACACTGAACCCGTACCATGCCGAACTGCTGGGGTACGCTTCCCTGTAGCGTCTACCGCCTGAATTTGTATATTTTCTCTATTCCATGTCTCTGATTGGCTAATCCTCTCCATTAGAATACCTTAATTTAACTTTTAGCTTTTCTAGTTTTTGATTGGCTGTTTATAAACTGTTTTAAATATTACATCATTATTGTTACAAAAATTATTAGTAGCCTTTTTAAATTTTCTAATTTACTGTTGCCTCAAGGTTGCCTCATTGTTAGCAACTTTTCGGCTTCTACTTTGTAATTCTGTTTGCTACGGAAGGCAGCTTGCTTCTATTCTCACAGCTCCTACATTGTTAAACTACGTAATACATTCACATAACATTATTGTACGTGTACATATTAAAATAAACATAATACAATTACTGTAATATACACTTTATATATTATATTATACACATATTGCTTTAAGGTGGGCTGTTATTATATTTATATTGTATAATTAGACTGATATCATTTAAGTGTTAAAAATACTGCCTCACAACTTGGGGTGCAATGTGTACTGTAAGGAATTCGTGACTTCCCGACCTTGTAATCTATCGTTAGGTTTAGTTTTCTGACTATTAGTTATAAATATTATCTTTACTTTGTCTTTAAGGCATGTTCGGGTTCTCCGCGGGGAAAGAAAATTGAACCTGTATATTGTATTGCTGTGTTCAGGCCTTAGAATGACATTCCAAATGAAAGAGTTGGATTTTTTGACTTTAGTGAAGGAAGTCTTGTTCCCACTTTCAGTTTTTTCTCTTTATTCTCTGGCGTTGCCTCCCACGCTGCCTTGTCTTGCTTCAAAAAATCTCTACACATTTCTTTTTTCTTGTCGCCTCACGTTCCCTTGCCATTACATTAATGAAGATAGATTCGAAGACAGTTTTATGCATTGTTTAATTACTTCTGACGAGTCTTCCTAGGAAGAAAAAAAAAATCGTGTGCGCGATAACATACCCACAGCTAGAGCGCGTTTAGCAAAAAAAGAGCTCTTCTTTGGATGGATTCTTTTTAAAAAGTTGCGAAACAAAAGAGAAAACTTAAAACAAAAGCTACTGTTTCCGTTTAATTTACGTAATGTTGCTTTTCTGCCTTCGGTGATCTACGTCTGCCACACTTATCATATTGCTGCACAGTTTGAAGACGAGTCACGTTAAAAATACTAATGTCACTGCATTGCCCCAGGTCAGATGCTACTCCTTCGCTCCATGGATCTACTTAGAGCGCGAGATTAAATGAGACATAAATTATGCGCTGCTGGTTAAAAGCTTTCTTGGCCTTGCTTCCTGCCTCAAATGACCTTTGCGATAGTCGTTAACACTGCATTAAGTAGGTGATTTGTCTATAAGACATGCACGAGAAGGGCAGGTATAACTTTTATACCTGCCAGACGCTTGCGACAAGGTGTCATATCCTGTGGCAACATTATCCTCTAGTCAAACGTGGTATTTGCATCATTCCTAGACTTTTAATTTCACACTCAGTATTACATGATTAATATACAGATATATGGAGTGAGGGCGTGTCACTCACTTATACGCTCTTCTGCAAGTGTTTTTTATGTAGTCTGGAAACTATTGAGGTAGCTTACAGTTAGAACTTTACACCTACAAATTGACAAAGCTATGTCATTACAGTTCCTGAAACTTTCCGGTTTGCAAGAGTGTCTGACAGTGCAAGAGATGTTGACACGTACTTCTGTGTCGCTCCGTCTGATCGACCTGCTCTGCCGTGTCGTAGCAGGAGTCGACGCGACTCTGTCCGCATTTACTTCCGTGAATTCGCGCCACTCAAATGCTTTTAAACTTGAGTATTAGCTTGAGCGAGATGATTCCGCGCTAAAGTGCCAGGCTTGCATTCGCGCGGCCACACAGACCTCGGGCTTTTTGCGGTTTTCTCTAACTGGTAGGCGAATGGTGCACTAGATTATGTACTACCGTTAATTTTCTGCCGCCATTTCCTGTCATTCCATTTCCTTAAAATGTTTTAGGGTCAACGGATCAAACGTATGGCGGTTGAGTTTGCTTTGCGGAATTCTGTGCCCTGGCTTTCAGTGTGTGATAGGCATTCAGACTTCTGCGTGAGGAGAAGTGGACTCTTGGGGGATCCCGCCGGCGTCAGGATGTAATATCTGGAGATGTTAGGGGTATCCCGCCTGTGTCCGAGCCTGTCGTCCCGCATCTGGTCGCCTTCTGTGTCCTTCGCATCACCCCTTCCTCCTGGAGGATTCCAGAAGTACAATAGGTGATTGTGTCTCAGCCTGCCATTCCAGATCTGGTCGGCCTCTGTGTCCTTCGCTTCACCCCTTCCTCCTGGAGTTTTCCAGAAGTCAATAGACACATGTGTCTGAATCTGCCCCCCGGATCTGGTCGCCCTCTGTGCCCTTCACTTCACCCCTTTCTCCAGGAGGTTTCCAGAAGTACAATAAGTAAATGTGTGTGAACCTGCTCCGCCGGATCTGGTCGCCCTCTGTATGCTTGGCTTCACCCCTTCCTCCTGGAGGTTTCCAGAAGCACAATAGGCAACTGTCTTTGAACCTGCCCCCCCCGGATCTGGTCGCCCTCTGTATGCTTGGCTTCACCCCTTCCTCCTGGAAGCTTCCGGAAGCACAATAGGCAACTGTCTTTGAACCTGCCCCCGGATCTGGTCGCCCTCTGTATGCTTCGCTTCAGCTGTTTCCTCCTGGAGGTTTCCAGAAGCACAATAAACAACTGTCTCTGAACCTGCCCCCCCCCGGATCTAGTCGTCCTCTGTATCCTTCGCTTCACCCCTCTCTCCTAGAGGTTTCCAGAAGCAAACCTTAAAATTGATACTGCAGAAGTTAGCAGGTATAATTCAACTGTTATAGTTTCAAGTGTTATGATTTATGTTCAGTTTCATTCAAGTATTAGATCACATTAAGTTTCTCAGTCAGTTTAAATTGGTGTTACCCGTTCACACTACGTCCACACAATCCCTTAGAGAAAGACTTCAGAGCCTACCACTGTAGCAGCAGAACCAACGGCAGATATTGGAGAGACGTCAAAAGCTGACACCGGCCATTCGTTGTCTATATTTACACTAAAATGCATTTGTATGAAATTTGGCAATTTTTTGGCCTTTTTCACATTTGGGTATACCTAATAATAGGGAGAATATGTGCTATTATAAAACACTGGTCTATAGTGACCTCCTTTGTAGACACTTAAGGAGGTTCACTAAAGTCACCTTTACGTCCCTCAAAAACCCAAAGACCAGTGGAAGCCGAAAGAGGAAATAAACTGGTTGTCAACACCGAAACATGAATATGTTTACCAGAAAGAGGTGTTATACTCCACCATTGCCGTGTATGCAACTGATTTACTGGTTGTTGTTATGTATTTGTTTGCTCTGAACATCCGACGTACATGCAACGAAACATTTTCACAAATATTGCATTTTTGGTCGTAAACTTTTAGTATTTATTCGCGCAAGGGCTGCTTTACAGTATACTCCCGATTAAACATTTTATGCGCCGGATTCCGCAAAATTTATTCAGAATGGAAAGCATTTCAATGCCACAAATAAACGAGGTCGTACTCAATAGCACTACTGCCTGGCTCAAAAATAAATATCTCTAGTTTTCGCAGTTTTTTGAAAATCACATTGCAATTGTCCCATAAGCATGAGCTATGCTGCGTTAATCACAAGAATTGGTATTGGTATGACAGGGATAAATTAGACCTTAGATAATAATTCTAGTATTCAGGAATAAATGAAAATACACGTTTTCAATATTCAGTCAATAGAGAAGGATGGCTCAGGCGACAACGCCTGATATTCCGCATTCGGGGAAGTACCGAGTTCGATCCCCGGCGACCGCCCACTCTGAGCAACGGTGTTTTCGTGGTTTCCCCGGAGTCGACAGGCGAATACTGGGGTGATTACTCCTCTACCACGATTTCTTTTCCGTCATTTCCCTTTCTTACCGTTTCCTTCACATCTTTCAGGAGTGCTTCTAGGTCTCGTGGAGTATGGCGGTGTCGGACACGTGGCGTGGATGCATGCTTACAGGAAAGTATACCCTCCGTGGACACCAGAGGGCTGCTCGACTGGTGGGTCGTTCATCAACGTCTCTCGGCCGCTCCGTCGGTGATACACAAGTCTGCGAGCTTGGAAATGTTAGGGAATTCGGCGCGTCTCTGTGGTCTGTCTGTCTACAGTCTGTAGCCTCCTGTGTGTTTCTTTCACTTCATCCCTACCTCCTGGGAGGTGGTAGGCACAATAGACTCTGTAGATCGCGGTACCGACCTGACACACGTGCGCGAGCTTGGAAATGTTAGGGAATTCGGCGCGTTTCTGTGGTCTGTCTGCCTACAGTCTGTAGCTTCCTTCACTTCATCCCTACCTCTTGGGAGATGATAGGCACAATAGATCTCTGTGGATCGCGGTGCCAAGGTGACACACGTCCGCGAGCTTGGAAATGTTAGGGAATTCGGCGCATCTCTGTGGTCTGTCTGCCAACAGTCTGTAGCCCCCTGTGTGCTTCCTTCACTCCAAACCTTCCTCCTGGGAGATGATAGGCACAATAGATCTCTGTAGATCGCGGTGCCAAGGTGACACACGTCCGCGAGCTTGGAAATGTTAGGGAATTCGGCGCGTCTGTGTGGTCTGTCTGCCTACAGTCTGTAGCCCCCTGTGTGCTTCCTTCACTTCATCCCTACGTCATGGGAGATGGTAGGCACAATAGACTCTGTGGATCGCGGTACAGAAGTGGCACACGTCCGCGAGCTTGGAAATGTTAGGGAATTCCGCGCGTCTCTGTGGTCTGTCTGCCTACAGCCTGTAGCCTCCTGTGTGCTTCCTTCACTTCATCCCTACCTCTTGGGAGATGATAGGCACAATAGATCTCTGTAGATCGCGGTGCCAAGGTGACACACGTCCGCGAGCTTGGAAATGTTAGGGAATTCGGCGCGTCTCTGTGGTCTGTCTGCCTACAGCCTGTAGCCTCCTGTGTGCTTCCTTCACTTCATCCCTACCTCTTGGGAGATGATAGGCACAATAGATCTCTGTAGATCGCGGTGCCAAGGTGACACACGTCCGCGAGCTTGGAAATGTTAGGGAATTCGGCGCGTCTCTGTGGTCTGTCTGCCTACAGTCTGTAGCCTCCTGTGTGCTTCCTTCACTTCATCCCTTCCTCCTGGGGAGTGGTAGGCACAATAAATCTCTGTAGATTGCGGTGCCGAGGTTTTCCCTTCCGTTGAACAACCCATTCACTCGTAAGCCTTATAAGAAATATGATTTAAATTTTAAAATTTATAGCAGAAATGAACGAGAACGTATCGTTGTAGAATATAAATTGTGCTATACGAAATTACTTTGTCGTTTTCATTTTACACTTTGAATTTATTATAATATGCAGGCAGCTTTATGTGAAAGTTGCGCGCACATTACTGAAGAAAGGATTAAAAAAAACCACTTGTGTTTAAGGATAGAATAGTTCTTCGTTTGTTCTAAATGCCCTATCATGTTGAATGCACTAGCAACTATTTGCATGCCATGGCCTTTTTCAAATCCTCTCTTTGGAAACTTTTGACATCAAAAGTCTCGCTATTGTTATAATACTGCGGAAAATGGCTTTGCGGTAACGTGCTAGGCTTGCATTTTGGAGGTCCTGACTTTCACTCTTCCTGAGGTCGGCCAATCTTAACATGGTTTACCCTGGTTGGCAAGGTGAATGCTGGTGTGGTGTTTCTTTTACCACGAATTTCCTTTCCTTCATTTTCTATCATTTCGCTTCCCCTTTCGTGTTTCAGGCGAGCTTAGGAGCTGTGCAGTGTCGTACGGTGTCGGCAGATGGCGCAGGTTGGAAAGTTCCTCTCGGCCCTGCCAGATAGCGTCCTTCTCTGAGCCGCCTCAGCCCGCGGGGTCACCGGGTCATTAACTTGGACTCGTTACGGAACTCTGCGCGCCTTGTCGGCCGACTTACAGCCTCCTGCCCTTCCTTAACCTCATCCACCTCATCCGCTGCTCCTGGGGCTGGTAAGCATAAAACATCCGCTTTGGGTCGAGGTGCGAGGGGTCTCTGCCATTACCTGGTCATACTCATCTCTTAAATTAGTGAAATAAAACCTATTAGACTTAGTATGAAACGTATCAGCATTATGTAATAATCTAAAACTACGACTTTTTAATCACGCATATTAAGTTTTAGCCTGTTGGCGTTGATTTGGTAAACACGAGTAGTAACTTTTGATATAACTTCTAAAACGCATATCTAAACAGGCCAGGTTAAACAATTAAAATTATGTCGCCACATTCTTATTACCTAAGCCTGAGAATGACTAAATTAAACATTCATAAAATCTGCACCACTTATAAAAGTTAACTATTGCAAAATATTTATTAGTCATTACATACCTTCATTATCTGTATATGGTAAACATAATATTAATTGTAGAGGTTAGCAGCTACACGATAATATATGTTTATGGTCACCAGGCTGAGAAATTTAGAAATCTGTAACTTTCTAAGCAACTTGTTTGAGTTTTTACATGCGTTTATACACAGAAAAGTACTAAAAGAACATAATTCAGTGAACAAGCTATCGCCTTTACAGTTTTTTATAAAGTGAGTATCGCGTATCTATGCTCAAAAATCGACATCGCGAAGTAGTGGTATCGTTCCATCACCAATATTCAGGAATACTATTAAGTGTAGTGGCCCTAAAACTGCGCTGTTGTGTAAGCTGGTGTTAATGGCGCCAGTGTCTGTATCCTCTTAGAAGTGCTAACACTTTTAATCTACAAAATGTACAGGATTCAGAACTTTCACTGTTTGGTTCACTTAACGTTATTGGATACTATAAACTAATTCAGAACACTTTGTCATTTCTGTCTTCTTCTCTTACTGTTCCAAGCACAAACGTGCTCTCCTGCACATCTTTCATAAACAATACTAGTTATTAGCAGTTTTTAGTTATGCGTTAGTCAGTACAACTTTGGATACGTCAATACATCCATGCTACTGACAATATGGTATAAGATTTATAGTTTAACATCATTCAGTGCAGCAAAATGTTGAAATAATGGCAGCAATAATATCAATTATGAAGAATAATAGGATAATAAGAATAAAGGTAAAGTTACGTATCACGGAGGGGCACCTGGAACCGGGGCAGAGCACCGCACGCAGGCCAGTTGGCCCTTTTTTCTTCCAACGTGACCCCTGGGAGGGAAGGATAAGGGAAGAGACCCGAAGGGCGACCAGAATCGGATGCTGACGGGCGCAAACAGGGACGGGGTCCCTAATGTTTTCAGGCAGAACGCATCCTACGCCGCCCGGTCCCTGCCCACACGCCACCAACCTCCAGGATCCACCGCAGCGGAGCGCCACGCTGAGGAGAGACCTAACTGAGCGGTACCCCAGCGACGCCAGGGAAGAAACCTTTACAGAGCTCAAGTCACCGCCCAGCCGCAACCCACCGAACATCGTCGCCTGGTCCTACAACCCCGAAACAGATGACAAGGAAGATTATAGGTACAGGAAATGAGAGGAAGGAGAGGCGTGGTAGACTAAATTGAAATTGAGTTTTATTCATGGACGCTCCTTAACTACTATGGTCCTTAGCGTCCCATTCTATATTGGGCGTGAAAGACCGGCAATTTTGCTCAGAGGCCTCTTTATCAGGCTTGAGGTTCTTTAGCGTGCCGTAAATCTGCGACACGGGACCACCGGCTTTACTTCCCCTCCGAAGGAAGCCAGCTAAGGATTTTTACGCCCAAAAAAAATCCATCGCCCTTCGCCGGGTTTGAACCCGCGACCTTGGGAACTAGAGGCTAACACGGTATCACTAGTCCACGGAGGATGACAGGCGTGGTAGACGACGAACCACGCCAGCTATGCCTGACAACGCAGGAAAACCACGAAAAGCCCATGGGCTAGAGTGGGCGGTCGCCGGAGATCGGTCCGAATGCGAGCCACTCACGTAACCGCCGGAAACATCCCGTTGATAATAAGAGTAATCATAAAGCTAAGTAAAATGTATATAATAATAAACAGTGATTTGGATTTACAATTGCAATGCCTCCATAAAATCATTCACACCATAAAATTATCCCTCAATACTACTTGCTTCAAAGACATCTTGAAACATCGCATGGATTTTGAGCTTTTCAAACTGTTTGGCAATTTATTATATAGGGCAGCTGAGGGATACCTAACCCCTTTGGAGCATAGCGTAGTTCTATGTGAAGCTGTTCTTAAGCTTGTTTTATTCCTGGTCTTATGGTTATGTATTTGATTACTAGAGGTGAAGCATAAAAAAGAATATATGCACTGATGTGATTTTTAGTTCCTTAAAAAGTTTCTGATCGTGTCATATTTCCTTGCTGACGCGAAGTATTTTATAATATTTTTTGAATTTTGAAAACCAAGTGGCTATCTGCACTCCCCCCTCCAGAATATTTTAATAGATTTTCTGCAAGTATCAAGGCGTGATCTTTGATTGTTTAACTCCTGTTAGGTTTTCTGGTAGAGGAGGTTACTACCTGCTTACGCGAGTTTATTCCTTCCTTGTCAAGAATGTATATCGTATTGGCTGTACGAATTCATACAGGCGATAACACAAGGACCTTGCCTTTCCGAGGTTTCGGATGTAAACAGGAAACCGGGTTTAGTGAATTCGGCCCGAATTAACTTTTTTCTAATGAATTTGTCCTCCAGCTGTGCATGTAGAAAATTTAGTTGCACATACACTACGTGATCAAAAGTATCCGGACACCTGGCTGAAAATGGCGTACAAGTTCGTGGCGCCTCCATCGGTAATGCTGGAAGTCAATATGGTGTTGGCCCACCCTTAGCCTTGATGACAGCGCTCACTCTCGCAGGCATACATTCAATCAGGTGCTGGAAGGTTTCTTGGGGAATGGCAGCTCATTCTTCACGGAGTGCGGAACCGAGGAGAGGTATCGATGTAGGTCGGTGAGGCCTGGATGTTATTGTCGTGTAACCACTCCGCCACAGCCCATGCAGTATGAACAGGTGCTCGATCGTGTTGAGTGATGCAATCGTCATCCTTGAATTGCTCTTCAACAGTGGGTAGCAAGAAGGTGCTTTAATTATCAATGTAGGTCTGCGCTGTGATCGTGCCACGCAAAACAACAAGGGGTGCAAGCCCCCTCCAGGATAAACACGGTCACACCATAAGAACACCACCTCCCAATTTCACTGTTGGCATTGCACACGCTGGCAGATAACGTTCACATGGTATTCGCCATTCCCACACCCTGACATCGGATCGCCACATTGTGTACCGTGATTCGTCACTCCACACAACATTTTGCCACTGTTCAATCGTGTAATGTTGACGCTCCTTACACCAAGCGAGGCGTCGTTTGGCATTTTCCTGCGTGATGTGTGGCTTATGAGCAGTCGCTCGACCATGGAATCCAAGGTTTCTCACCTCACGCCTAACTGTCATAGTACTTGGAGTGGATCCTGATGCAGTTTGGAATTCCTGTGTGATGTTCTGGATAAATGTCTACCTATTACTCTTTACAGCCCTCTTCAAATGTCGGCGGTCTCCGTCAGTCAACAGACGAGATCGGCCTGTACGCTTTTGTGCTGTACATTTCCCTTCACGTTTCCACTTCACTATCACATCAGAAACAGTGGACCTAGGGATGTTTAGGAGTGTGGAAATCTCGCGTACAGACTTCTGACACAAGTGACACCCAATCACCTGAACATGTTCGAAGTCCGTGAGTTCCACGGAGCGTCCCATTCTGCTGTTTCACGATTTCTAATGCCTACTGAGGTCGCGGATAATGAGTACCAGGCAGTAGGTGGCAGCACAATGCACCTAAGATGAAAAACGTATGTTTATGGGGTGTCCGGCTACTTTTGATCACGTAGTGTAAGTTAGACTCCATACAACATAAATATAACCTCAACATTTTCCTTCCCATTTTACGCAGACTCGGGTTTTCGGCATGGTTAAAAATATTTCTTATGAAAGAAATTCGTCAAACAATAAACAGTTAAAATAACCGGAAGTCATCTTCATTCAGGGAGACGTTTATGAGACAGCTCTAATAATATCATATGCTTTATGACTTTTATTTCACATTGTATAACTTTATGTAGAATATATTCCTATTTCTTACGAGTTGTCTTCCTGTATGTGTTAAGTTTAGCTCTCATTGTAATGTATGTGTCAAAATAAAACTGTTTTAAGACTTCCAACAGCTGAAATATATGTGGGCGTGGAGAGTAAAACAGAGCATTAAGTTTAGAACGTACACTCTCGGGGACGGAGTTTTTTGTGACGTCGGGCCACACAACATGAGCGAAAGATCCGCTTTCGTCGACGTGTTTATCGTTTGGCATCCTTGAAATAAAGTCATTAGAGTTGTTACCCACCTCTTCTTCTTCTGCATTTAACATTAGTAATAAGAGAAAACAAAAAATTCAATAAATTACTAATTTAGAAATCATTTTGTTGAAATGACTTACTTAAACCTAGTTTCCACTAGTTTTGTGCTAGGTGAAATCGACGTGGACGGATTCATTCGTCCGTTCTTCCTAACCAGCTAGTTTTGTAATTTGTTTGTTTATTTAAATTGATCAGCGCCATTGACACCATAAAGATTTGCCTGAAAATATGCCAAAAAAGTTACAATACACGCAAATTCAACAAACAAACGAAAAGAAAATCGATCATGGCACTAGCGGGATTGGAGGTCAACCCCTTCAGGGCCCTCGCTGACGACTTGAGACTGGTGTAGTGCTGATATGTGGATGAAGCGGATTCATTTGAAGCTAACGGTAGATAGAATTAAAGCAAAAGATCCTATGGCAGGCGACTGCGGATCCTGGTGTGAAGCTCAGTGCGAGTGCCAAGTGAATAGACGTGACCACCTCTGAGCGGGCCAAATTGGTTGTTTAACACATCAAGCTCATAAATATTATAATAGCAAAGGATTCTCGAGAGTAATTTATGGCAATACGTGAAACAGGTTTATTTCTTCTGTTTTGAGAGTATAATTAGGTATGGTTTACTATTGTGCTGAAATCGTTCTGGTTCGAGATATACTTCATTATTGCAAAAGAAGGCTGGCCATTACAACAATTATGACGTTTAAATGACTCATGCTGCAGACCTTTGCAAGGGAATGAATTTTAACTGTTCACAGTTTAAATGCTCTTGGTAGTTTAATGCTTATAAAGCAAAAATATCAGAGAAGTACTTTTTGTTCTTACAATTAGGATTTATTAATATTCATACATCGTGTTGACGGCTATGTGAATTTAAATTTTATTAATGTACATCATGTGCTTCTTAAGAATATAAGGCCCGTTTAAGACATATTTAAACCCAAACCTGCAAGGAAACTGCTTTATAACTTTCATTGTTTCAATATCTCATTTTAATTTCCATTTTATTGCAGTCTGTCTATAATGACCATACGCATTGTGTGTTTTATGTAATAAATTCGAAAAGGCCAATTATACATTATACTTTATGCTCGACCATGCCAAAATGTAGTATTTATACAACTGGTAGCAGTACTTTAATGGGCCTCATTAAAGCACACCTGTTCATTAAAGTATTGGTATTCGACCAATCAGAAGTGGCCACGTAACATTATGAAAGCGCAAGTATCGATTATTCTACGTGGTACGTCTCACAACGCTAGCAACTTTGTTTGACACAGGTGCTACAAGGTCTTTGTATTGTAACCATAGATAAAGGAATAACGATTGTAACACATCACTCAAACCAGAAACGAATACTTATGAAACCTTTAATTTAGATACATGGCCGAGCATAAACAGTCGTATGAAACTTGACTATAATGGTGATTAAAACGCTCGTATGATAATTATTAACCAAGCGAGCGAAGCGAAGCTAGGTTGTTAATAATAATACTCGCGTTTTAATTACTACCATTATAGACTCGTTGCATAATATACTATAATAACTATATTATAAACATTTGAATGTTTCTCCATTTTGTGACAAAGTAATTATTTTAAATTTAAATACATCTTAAGTAAAAAAGTATTATGAATAACGTATCGTGGACAAAAGCATAATTGTTAAGTAAACACTGTAATTACATAAGCACATGAGACTTTTTAAGTCACTAATACATGCAATTTGTGGCAGGATAAGAAACGGAACCCTTTAAAGGCATCGGATCATCGCTTCATTCTGACTGTTAAGAGAGGAAAAGCGTTTCGCAGAGAAAGGGGAACTTCGCCATATAAAAATATCGAGACGGATGCGTGGAACTGACTTCGCCTCGCTTCCAGCAAAACATGAAAAAATACCCGGCGAGACACAAAGACGAAATAAAGCAAAGCGCCGTGATCGAATTTATTACATACTCCAAGATTCACAATACCAACAGGCATCTAACCGTCAAAGCGATTTCATCAGACATTACATCTTTCTTCATTCATTCTTGGGACAAAGATCGCGTCGCACGCAGGCGCCGATATCTCGTTCCCATCGGAGAGAGGAAGGAAGGAAAATGGGAAAGCAAGGAAAAGAAGAACAAGGAAGCGTCTTCTTAACCATCGAGACCTGATTTATGAGACAGCTTGTAACACTTCAACACGACAAGCGTTGGAGAGCTTGGGTCATAAATACCCGCGGAACCTAGATTGAAATCCACCAACACCATGCCTTCTTCCTTTCCTACAAGTGTATAATTTCAAACTTCTTCAGAGAATAAACAACAAGCTCTGAAAGGCTTTATTCTTTTCTTTTTTTCTCTGTGACAAACTCTTATGTCCAGTTTTCTTGCTGCGTGAAACTTTTTCCATAGAAGCCTCTGTTTTACATATATAGGTCAAAATGCAAAACTAAGGTCAAGAATGACAGTACGTCTCACTCTGTGAACAACAGAGCGGGCTCTGTGGCCCGCATTCGGGAGGTCCCGGGTTCTATCCCTGGCGACCGCCGACTCTGGCCCATGGGATTTTCCTGGTTTCCCCGGGTCGGCAGGTTAATGCTGTGGTGGTTCATATTCTACCACGGCTTTCCTGCTCCTCATTTACTGTACACACCATCTTCCTTGTCATCTGTTTCAGGGTTGTAGCACCAGGCGACGTGTTCGACCGGTTGTGGCTTGCGCTCTGTAGAGGTATCCTCCCTGGCGTCGCTGCGGGGACTCTCAGTTGGGACTCTTCCTCGAGTGGACTGCCGGGGGTTCGGTGGCTTGTGGGTGCGACCGGGTGACGGTGTTCGGCGGGTTGCGCCTGGACGGTGGCTGTGCACTCTGTAGAGGTTTCCTCCCTGGCGTCGCTGCAGGGACTCTCAGTTAGGTCTCTCCCTCGAGTGGACTGCCGGGGGTTCGGTGGCTTGTGGGTGGGACCGGGCGACGATGTTCGGCGGGTTGCGCCTGTAAAGGTATCCTCCCTGGCGTCGCTGCAGGGACTCTCAGTTAGGTCTCTCCCTCGAGTGGACTGCCGGGGGTTCGGTGGCTTGTGGGTGGGATTGGACGGCGCCGGATGTGTTAAATCTGGAAACGTTGGGGACCCGTCCATGCTTGCGCCCGTCAGCATCCGGATCTGATCCCTTCATTCCTCCCTTCCGGGTCACGATGGAAGCAAAAAGGACCGTTACGGCTCACTTGCGGTGCTCTGCCCCGGTTACAGGGGCCCCTCCGTGGTACGTATTTTTATCTTTAGTGTGAACAGCGGTAACGTGTAAGGATCGCATTCGGGAGGTCCAGAGTTCGACTCCCATTTGACCGGCCACTGTGACCGTGGAACCTTCGTGGTTTTCCGGTGTTTCGTTAGGCGATGCTAGGGCAGTTTCTTTTCCACCATTGATTTTCTGTCCAGTTCCTGTCCTGTGTTTTAGGGTTGAAGCACAACGGGATCTACAGGGGACACAGGGATTAGGCAGTGCTAGCCGGCGTCAGGATGAGCCCCATGTGGAATCATTGCTAGCGCACATCGTCGTCCGGTTCTGGTCGCCGCTTGGATCTCTCATCCCTTCCTCCCACCAGCGGTCACGTTGGAAGCAAAAAGGGCTCACTGTGGCCTGCTTGCCGTGCTATGCTCCAGTTATTGGAGTCATCTCCACGGTCTACTCCTAACTTCTACTATTTCACTGCTAACGACGTATGTACATGCATCAGAATGCTGTATTCTTCGTGGTTATCGTCTGCGGTTAGTTTAGTGTCTTTCCTCGTGTCATCTGTGATGTACCATTTGTCTTGGGAATGATGCGTGTTCCTAATTCTGGTCCTTTATATTTGGGATGCGATAGGATTTTGTATTTCGCTATACCCTCAATAAAGTATCACTGTTTGTATGCATTTTATACATGTATTTGTTGTCTCGTTAAATTTGCCTATAAGCATGCTAATTCTGCTGAATTTTGATATGGCTCCTAAGACAATTGTTGAATGCAGGACGGGACAAATGATACAGTATAGAGAGTTTATTTTATAACACATTTTCAACTGTGACGAACAGTGCGTATAATGCACCAGGTATTGTCGTTGGGTTCATGGAGGTAAGGTATGGGTTAAAATTGTTCAAAACCTGAATAAAATAAACCTTTGTTTTTATCTACAGCTATTCCTCATAAATTTACTACTATTATTCACTTCAGTAGACTGGTTGAATAAACATTCTTAATTGAAAAATTTAAACATCCTTTAACATTTTTAAAAATATTGAAAACCTTAGTTTCTTGTTTCAATTTTTCCAGGATTTTTGGTATAGAAACTCCATTTTAATAACATTTTTATGATACATTTTCAAAGTGTTGTTAAATATATAGGGGTACAATGTTATTAACTAGCATGCATAGTAATTATATTTCTATATTTTTAAATAGGCCCGACCTCATTTAATTAAAAGAATGTTCTATACATTAACAAAAGAAAAATACTTTTAAAATGTATGATTTCATAAAATCTATGCGCTAGTTTGTAAACAAAGGTTTTCTGGTATGGTAAATAAATCCATGAATAAAAATTGTACTTTGAAATACATAGAGCATTTTTGAAAGGAGTGAAAAGAAAAGGGTTACAGAACTATAAAACATAGAGAACTGAAATTCTGTATGTTAGAGAGTTTTATTGCCAGGAGCTCATAGTAAGGCATTCAGAAACATTGGCCTCACATTGTGGATCTTGAAAATTTCACCCATGTGTGGCCGGAGTATTATGGAGCTACAGAGAAAACATTTGTTTGGTTTTCAAAACTAAATTTCAGAATTATTTTCAACTGTTACATAACTGCCATGGTATGATGTTCATCTTTCAAACCGAATATCTTAGATAACATTCTTATTAAACTCTGATAATAACACTTTGTAATGTTAAACTAATATACTTGAGTGTTAAAGCTGGAAGCTGCTTGACTATGGTCGTTTCGCAGGCAGCAAATTTCTCTCGCTTTTTTCCCTTGGATATGTCAAAACGTAAGCAATGTGGTGTAGAAGACTTTAACAAAATATTGTGCATGCTGGAATATGTTTAATACTGTTTAACGTCTGTTATTACTGTATACGTCATCAGAGGCAGTGGAAAATTAAATTAAATTGAGTTTTATTTATGGACGCTCTTTAACTGCTATGGTCCTTATTGTCCCATTCTATATTGGGTGCGAAAGACCAGTAATTTTGCTCAGAGGCCTCTTTATCAGGCTTGAGGTTCTTTTACGTGCTGTAAATCTACCACACGGGACCACCGGCTTTACTTCCCTTCCGAACAAAGCCATGCTAAGGATTTTTACGCCTGAAAAAAATCTATCGCCCTCCGCCGGGTTTGAACCCGCGACCTTGGGAACAAGGGGCTAGCATGATAACCACCACACCACAGAGCACGGCTCATAGGCAGTGGGCACTGATGAAATGAAAATTGGAAAAAGAAACATTTCAGGTCAAAGATCAGGGTACTCCCCCGGCATTTGCGAATTATAAGGACTGAGTAAATCCTGGAGTCTGTGTCTTAACGACCTCGGCCTCCCAAGTCTGTGTTTACAGGATGATATAACTCAACGTAAAAATCTGGAGATAATTTATACCCAGGGAAATGTTCACATGGTAAATGGCGCCTAATATCAACAGTTTAAAGTATTAGCCTTATTTTTATTACACTCTGTATATGAAAGTCAACCGCTGCGTGGTTGAGTTTAATAAAATATGAGAGGTATTTAGCATACTTAACTTATACCTTCGCTTTTAAGGTATCATTATAGAGATTTGTTTTTATTTTCTATGTACAATATTCCAATTTGACAAAATCATATGGCACAGAACCTTCCTATATACAAGCAGAAAACTCGGCGCTTCGAATCATACCGTTGTTTTAAAGGAAGATTTAAATTGTTCTAGCATTTTGACGATGTTTGGCAGCTTTAGGCGGTTCTGGTGCCAGGGATGATTTCGTGAATTATTCACAGTCGCCAATCCATCTAAGCAGTTGCCACAGGACATTAAATGTGAATAAATAAATACCAATTACCAGGGAATGCGAGCGTATCCTGTATTGACTTCCTTTGGCTGACCTCGACATGAATGGAGTTTCAAGAGAGCTCAGAGTCCTGTGGGACTCGGGGACTTACAGCTTTACCGTTATTTAATCCTAGCAGACACACTCCAACTTTCATCCGAAACTGGGAGTAAGGATTATCTCGCACTGCTGTTCCCGAGACTGCCGCAGATTGCAGACTGGAGGGTATATACCAGTAGGCTTTTTATGCAATTACGAACAAAATCAAGTTCGGTGAACGAGGCGATGATTTAGAGATGACCCACATTAATTAATATGATTGCCCTTTGACCCGGATATACACTGCGTGTTCCATTATTCCTACACAATGACATAGAACATAAATATGCATTTAAGGGGATAGTGCGGTAAAATTGCCATCCCGGAAACTAATATCACAGTAAGATTAAAATCATTCGCTTTCGGTTCAAAAATATTGCTTTTAAAGTGGAGCTATAAAGTAATCACTAGGATGATGTTCCTCTACATCGATAGAGATGGCTCTGCGGTAACGTGCGAGGCAAGCATTCGGGAGGTCCTGGTTCGATTTCCGTTGACTGCGCACTCTGGCCTTGGGTTTTTCGTGGTTTTCATTGGTCGGTAGGCGAATGCTGGTGTAGTTTCTCATCCACCACGATTTCCTTTTCCTCATTTCCCTTTCATTCCGTTCCCTTCTCATGTTTCAGGTGTGCTTTTAGGTTTCGTGGCGTTAGGCGGTGCCGGACAGATGGCATGGATGCTTGCTCCAAGGAGAGAGTATCCCCCGTGGACACAAGACAGCTGCTTGGTTGAGGGATCGTTCATCGCCCCCTCTGGACAGCTCCAATAGTGAGACGTGTCTTCCAGCCAGGAACTGTTATGGCCTGTCTGCATATATGTGTGTAGCCGCAATAGGCCTCTAATAGATCGCAACGCACGAGGTGTCCCCCTATACCTATATGCTACTGAGCTCAATGTAAAGAAACTGCTTGTCATTGAACTACAGAATCACTCAAGTATTTCTAAAGCATTCTTGAGTGACATGTAATTAAATAAATTGGTTGAAAATGCAGTTCAAAGGAAATGAGGCGCAGGTATCACGGCCCAAAATACATACTAAATTATCTTACTCAGTTCATCGTGACTTTGGACTCTTCCTACTACCGGGCATTAAAATCCTGTAAACAACCAGATGTCACCTTGTCCTCCCCCGGTGAAAGAGATAGGCCTTGATCTGTTTCCTATTAACGTCGGAAGCCACATCGACCACAAAGTGCCGCTAATGTCGTGTGTGACACCGTATAGGCGAGAGGAAGCGCCGAGAAGCATCCAATTGACTATCTTAACCGTATTTGACCTCTTCGCTGCTGTAGTGCGAGCCCTGAGGAGTATTGGTGTCTAAGTTAATAGAAGTACGTCGCGCCGAACATCTGAGCCCATCCGGCCTTGAAATTGTTCGGATTGGGTTGGTCTCGACGGGTCAGTTAGTCCTGCTCCCATGGGAGACGGGCACGTCTGGGCATGAAGGCTTGTGCGGAGTTGTTTAGACGCCTCAATGCCTTTTCGGTACCAGGCTGCACAGGTGGTAGACAAACAGATGGCCGCAGTCGCTTCCACTAAGTTTATTTGATAGTCTTCTCTTTGAGTTGAGTGCGTAATTAGAGTATCCAATTCCGTCCCGTGAAAGCGAGGGATGCCTTTTTACGAAATCAGGCAATGGCCAAATGCAAGACCCTCACGTAGTTAAAGCCTCTCGGTTGGCGCAGAAGAGGTACTCTATACCTCGACACGGGTAACACCCTGAGTCTATCCAAGTACTGAATGCTTGTGCACATTTGAAAGTGTCATGTCTTAAAATCCTGTGAAATGTACCCCACCCGAACTACCCGCTTGATGTTGGTAGTCCGGTAGACAGGTAAAGGTACCGCCGCATAGCACCGCCAGCAGGCCAGCCGGCCCCTGTTGCTCCTACCAATGACCCCCGGGAAGGAGGAATGAGAGGAGAGACCCGAAGGATGACCAAATCCGGATGGCGACTGGAGCAAGCACAGGCAGGGTCACTAATTTGTTTCTGGATTGAATGCCTCCAACACCGCCCGAGCCTCCGGGGAGTCACCCGAAGGAGCTCCCGCCTGAAAGCACCACAGGCGGGTTCCAGCCGAGCAGTCCCTGGACGACGTCAGGAAGAAACTTGCAGAGAGTGCACAGCCACCGTCCAGCCGCAACCCACCGAACACCGTCGCCTGGTCCTACAGCACTGTTGCAGATGACAAGGAAGATGATGGGTACAGAAAATGGGGGAGAGCAGAAGAGGCGTGGTGGAAGATGAACCTCTAGCACCCGTCTGCCGACCCGGGGAAACCACGAAAAACCGTGGACCGTTGCCGGGAATCGAATCCGGGACTTCCCTAATGCGAGTCGCACGTGCTACCGCGGCGCCACCTCGCTCAGTACCAGTTGACAGGAGTGAACCGGTTTTTATTTACCACACTACTGTCAACTTTTGTTAAAGGTTCCTAAGATTACAAGGTTACTTGTAACAACGTAGTGGAAAAGGTAAAAGAAAAACCACCAATAAATTAAGTTATTTCCGAAAGTAGTGATCCTCTAAAAGGAGTAAAACAGATGATAATGCGCTGTGATGTATCCCCATGCCACATTGGAGGCCCTCTACACAGAGACTCTATTAGCTTCGTATTGGAGGCATGTTGCGTATGACAAAAATACAAACATAAGATACTGTATTACTATTTGTTACTGTTATTACAGGAAAAAAACCAAAACTGCAAATATGCAAGGATTACAGCGCTGCTTTTCGTATTTGTCATACTTGTGCTAGGAACAAATATTCTTGAGAAGGGCTTCTGTATGTCTTAACCAGTTTTGAAGTGTAATCTGTGGATGGAAAAGGGCGATTATAAAATCTGAGAAAATGCCTTGTTTAGCTACTAAATTACACTGAATTCCATAGAAAGCCTTTTTACAAAAAATTAAGGAATCTGGTTTTAAAAGTAGAAGCAGGGGTATTTAATTCCTCATTCTAAACATTTTTTAAATGTTGAGCAACAGCCACTCCTCTTGTAATGAACAGTAACATTTAATACTACCCAAACACTGAAGTTTCCAAATATTACAGTTTTTACCTAAATGTTTTCAAACTTTTGTCACATACTGCCCTATCATAGTTAAAAATGCGTTTTAAACTTCATGCACGTATCTTTCATATTTTTAATAAAAGACTGAGTTTACTTTGTGTTCCACACACAATACACATATGGTAATTTTAAGCAAATAAAGATACTACCATATTATTTGCATAGTAATATACAAAACTGGCATACAGGCTTCTTACCACTGTTCTGGTTGTTTCAGAAAAATGATTAAACGTTAAAATATAATATTCGTAGCAATTTATCTTCAGTGGGCGAATTAATTATGCCATATCTTGAGCGATTTAAACATGTAACAAAAGCGAGATGCCAGTATTTTAAGTCCGTTCTCCCTGAATTTCTGAACAAGGTATATCATATGGAACACTTTTAATGCGCAAAAGTGTAAGAAAATTCAAAGTCGGTAAAAGGCATTGGAACTAAATACAGACCATCAGGCCGTGAGTTCTTGGGCATTTCAATGGTCACATATTGAAGCTTTGGAGTGCCCTGAGAGGAAAGTCTACAGTATGTAATTGAAGCTAATTTCAGCCATGTTACCCTTAAAAACAGAACTTTTACATAATATTTATTAAACACACATGCAATACGACGGAATACTCCTAGAATTTAGGAGCTAAGACTACAAATGATATTTTGTGATTAGCAGCTTTTCAAACCTTCCCTGCGACGTTCCCCCGGAGCAAAATAGGGCGCAACAGATAGTTAGAATTTAGGTTATCCGTCGCTAGCTCTGAAGCATGATGTGTAATAACTTGATTTGAGCAAATTACTGTAACGTTGCAGCTAATGAAGCAACAGTCAATGAGGACTCAAGGCATGACAGTAGAATACAAACCATTACCATTTGCCATAGATGCCCATATCTCAGACGACGTGATGGGCAAACTTGATATGGCTGGAAGGATCTAATTGTGATTGGGTGTGCAAGGGGGCATAGGACGATGCTTGGCTCTAGGTTACAAACAACATCATTGTATTAGCCTTCGGTCTAATCAAATAAGTGATAATGGATCGGGTGTGTTACGGAAATGGTGAGCTAATGGGCATGCTCCTTCTGATGAAATGATGGACTAGCAGGTGCTCTTTACATACGGTGATATTCTGATAGGCGACCTCGAGGTTACGTTACTGTGCTGTCATTATATAGTCTGCTTGATGCGACGTTCAAATAGTCAAACTGGATATCTCTGTAATTATACGGTCAAGCGTTGGAAAGTAGCCCCAATAAAAAACTATTATCCACACATATCCATAAAAGTAGACTTTAGCTGCAAGAACATTTTAAAACAATAATATAATTACTAAAAGACAATATTCACTAATTAATATACATTCATGCTCAAGATGGCACTGTGAATTTCATCCAATGTTAAGTGCAGAATAAACGTCGTTCCTAACGCTCCTCATATGGCCTATGACATTCCGGGATACCTCATTCCACCAAGCGATGACTGGACCCATTTCTGAGGTGGAGGCACCCAGCTGACCGAATCCTTTGCCTCCGATGGTAGGGTGCTAATGAGGATGGCGGTGGAATGAGAGGGCCTACAGCTTTTAGCGTTGACTCCGAACCACGTTGGGCCTTGGGAATAGTTCACATGAGCAAGTCAGAGGTGAAGGCGTGGATAGGGTGACTTAAAATCGCTACCACAGAGCCGGAAATCCAACCCTCAGTACAAACGTCGGAAACTAAACCCGGCGCCCTGACGATAAACATTAATTCTTTAAAGTTTAAAGCCATATAGAATCGAATTCAGAGTACACATTAGCTTATAATCTCTGGAAGTGATGGAATCAAACACCACAGGTATTTCCTCTTGCCAATTGGTATTTCTGAGTGGGGATTACAGCACCAGGAGCTACAATGATTACTAAACTGCGCTGAATTGCTCTCCGCACGAGGTATGCGAACCGCCTCCGTCAACCAAAGTGGAAGCCTCGGAATGCGCAGAGGGAGGATGAAAGGGAAAATGGTCAGGTACAGAATGTGCCGACATTAATTTCACTTACCAGCTACTGGATTACCAACCTTTTTCCAGAATCAGGATAAGAGCGCTTCTCTTCCAGATCATTTCATTAATTGGTTCCAAATGGAAGCCCTTGCTGTGATCATAGAACAGAGCAGTACTGTTACTATGATGTCTTTAATTCTGAGTTGATGGCCCTCGTAGCCGAACGCTACTTGTTGAATCCTCTCTTCTGGCGTCCAGTGTTCAGATTTTGTGGGAAGACTGGTATGCGAGAAATCACAATAATAATGGTAGATATATGTGCAAAGTATGCCTTTTTGCGAGCCCAATTTCCAGTTAGTGAGGCCACTCGTGCTCTTAATTTTGGAGGCACTTAGGCCGAGTTTTGAAAACAAAAAACTTTTACCTTTTAAGGTGCTGTTATGTATTGGGAACATGTGTATATAGGACTTACTAAATTCCTATTTTGGCATTTAAATCAACACCAGTTTTTGACCAACAAGTCTGTTTTAACCAATTTGTAGACTTATATTTGAATAAAAATATCTATGAGACTGCTAGAGCTACATTTGAAGCATACTTTCAAGTGCCATACTTTCTGATGGTATGAAAATGGCGTTTCTCCTTTGTTTCCTATTTCCTGCATGTTTTTTGCAAACCTTGGTCGTTTTTCTGCATTTGAGAGTTAAGACCAATAATTCAGAAGGTGTGGGAAGTTTGGTAAATATGAATTTAATGCAAATAAGTATGGAAAGCTTGATAACCAACCAACTCATGTAAATAGTCTACACAACATGTGATATTGAGGTCACATCTATGACTTTAACTAATATAAATACCGATGTGCATAAAATGTGGCCAATTGCCCTGCATCTCAATAGTGTAAGTTTTCCACCTTCGGATAACCAACATTTGATTCCACCCTGGGGGTGTCAGTTCTCTATGCGAGTGGCCTGTAACACAATTTAGGGACACAACAACAAACCAACGTTATAATTGTGAAATGAAGGGGTGGTTCAAATACCACCTCTATGAAAGAATTTCCTACGATTGATATACAAGGAAAGTCTAAACTAATTTCAACATAACTCGGCCTCCTAGAAGAAGAGGGTGAATAATTATTTGCCTGTGTTAACCGGATGAGAGCTGAGACATTTATGAGAGCTAAAGGTTAAAGTAATTGCCGTGTAGCACGAAAATACAAGCTTTAAGTTGTAATGTTACCCAGTCTCCTGGCAATGCAGTGGCTAGAATTAGGCTTGAAAACAGAGGTGGTCACGCTGACAGAGGGTGGGGCTAAATGTGTCAGTACCAACATAAACAGGTAAATTGAATTTTATTTTATGGACGCTCTTTAACCACCAGGTTCTTAGCGTCCCATTCTATATTGGGCGTGAAAGACCGGAAATTGTGCTCAGAGGCCTCTTTATCAGGCATGAGGTTCTTTTACGTGCCATAAATCTACGACACGGGATCACCGGCTTTACTTCCCTTCCGAAGGAAGCCCTGCTAAGGAGTTTTACCCCGAAAAAATCCATCGCCCTTGTCCGGGTTCCCGACCTCGGGAACTAGAGGCCAGCATAATACTCCCAGACCACGGAGGACGATAACAAACACCTGCGTTCCATCATGGGCCACATTTTATTTACGCCAGTATACATAAAGAAACTAATGAGTTTATATAGAAGGAAACTCTTCTGTAAATGAGAGTTAAAGAATTGCACGTGTTAGTGACAACAAGAGAATCTTGCAGGATTTCTAGCATAAAGACGCGCCGGAAAACTGTTTCTTTCTAGACAATATCCTGGTGTTACCACTCCCGCATCCTACCCTGACATAATAACCACAGGGAGTTTCAGACCGATTCGTCGACAGTTGACCCTGAGATAACGACATGTGCTTCCTAACTGACATGGATGCCTCAAGACGACCCCTAAAACGTAGGGGTGAGATCTACAAAGACGTATTTAAGACGACGACGAAGAAAACTCCTACAACTTTAATGTCCATTTTCTTTGAATTAATATTGTTACATGCTGGGTAGATGACCCTAAAGTTCACAGGAAAATTAAATTAATTTTGAGTACCCAGCACGCACTTTGAGGAGGAGTATACTTACTTGGCTACGGAGGACCGAAATGTGGTGTGGAGGTTAAGAGGAAGGCGTGGGTTTAACTGCACAAAATCCTATTAATAGGAGGGGAATTTTGAGTTTCTGTAGGTTGGAGGTGGAGTTGGCGTAAGAATAAAATGGAGGATGTGAGGGAGGTGAAATGTTGTGGGGTAAAGTGAGTAGATATTTAGTGATAGAAGAAAGAATGTTTAGTGTTTGGTTAAAAGAGGTGAAGGTTTACATTATAATTATAATATTTAAAAATATATATATAACGTTTAAAGGGGAAATAATGGAAAATTAATATTGAGATTAAATAAAATGTTATAAGGTAAATAAATAAGCAAATACATAAATATAAATTAATTCAATAAGATATTGAATTATTATAAATTAAATAATTACTATGAGAATAATGTAATGTAATAAATAGAGAACTTTAACTTTATAAAACACTTTAATTAAGGAAAAGTTTAAATAAAATATAAATATAAATAGACTTATTAAAATGATTAGTAGTTTAGTAGAATGTTTTGTGCTGGCTACCAATACATTTTCGCTGGTTTCCAGTGAATATAGTTACATAGGAGTAGATAGTAGCTGGTTACCAGTTGCTAAGTTTGCTGGTTTCCAGCCAGTGTAGATAAAAATAGAATTTAGAATTGTAATTAATTTTTTACGCCTTTAATCTAATCATTTGTATTTTTCTTTCTTTCTTTTATTTATTTTTTAATTATGATTATATTATTCTTTTGTATACATTGTGTAGTTTATATTTATTTTAACTGAAAAAATTGATGTAATCTAAAATGTAAATGTGTTTGTGAGAATAAATGTAAAGTTTGGATTATGTCCCGGTGTAGTAACCGAGGTGCCGGGATAGTATATTCAGATTTTATTTATTTATTTGAGCAAAATCCAGAACACGAATCTACTCACATATTCATTTCCCAACCGTTTGGGGTTCCTACATTATTAAAAAATGGTAGACGGGAGGAGATGCCCACCGATCCAAAGCCCGGCTTACACACGCGGTACGTTTCCCACCGAATCCTAACTGAGACAGACGCTATCCCCCACTACTCGTGGCTAGCAAAGCTACCAGCCAAGAGTGATGTAAACAACAATGTGTCTGGTAATTACAATGTAGAACAATAATGTAACCCCCCAAATTCTTAATACGCCACAATATTTTTTCGTGATATTGGTGCACTTTTCTCAGAAACAAGATAATATACAACAATAAAACCTTATTAGAGATGCATGAGAAGCCCTTTTATGTTTCAAACAAACATTTATTGGATTTACTTTCGAACTCTTCTGGCAAAAATGATTTATTTAAAATTTTAATGAACTTTGTGGTAATGTCATATAGATAATGAATCACACTAATGGACATTAGTTGGAATTCTTTTTATTCAGCATATTATTAAAGAATGATACAAGGATGGCGTGCTAAAAGACTCACATTTTTATCTACAGGGGCTTCAGAGAAAAGTGCACCAGAAATATACATTTAACATTATAAAGATAGGGATTAGTGCTCTCCTTATGACAATGTTAATGTTTACAACTTCTTGATAGAGTACCACACTATAAGAAGATTAAGCAGGTCCCATTACACCGAAACACTATACAACGTTGTCATCGATCACGCAAAACATCAGGTGGAGTAGGCATGCTTCAGTAGGTGACCGCAAGCGAACACTTGACTTCAGGTTGCGTGACAAAGCTGGAATGTAACTTGAGTGGGGAATATACCAGTTATATTCTGGAAGGGGTATTGATGGACCGCACATTAGCTCTCCAGTTAACTGAAAAGATGCATGTTCCAGTAAGGCTTCCAAAAGAACAGTTCGTTTGTGGTTTGAAATTTAAAACTGCAACATTTTAAAGGGGAGCCCATAACTGCCAACCCCCAGGAGCTACATCGCAACCATCAGAAACTCCATAATTGTGTTGAGCATCACAAACAATATTGGTATATTAACCGTTTCTCTGCTATCATGAATGACATGACTACAGGGAGCCAGATCTCATTCCTAGCAGCTATGAGGTTCAATGAACTGTCTCTGTGGTAGCCTAGCGCACGCGCTCAAGGAGAATATCGGCATTTGTAGTTCAGTATAACGTTTTCTATCATGCCGTTTAATGGAGGTAACCCATGTGAAGCTGTCTGTTCACTATGTTTACGGCTTGTAGTTAGCATGGTGCATACTGTCACTTTGTTCACTATTCATTCTCGCTTCACTAATGTAATTAAGTTCACTTTTTGCAATCACTTCACTAATGTGACTTAGTTCATTTCCCAATCCCACTTCATTGATGTGATTCACTTCACTTCTCTCTGTCACTTCACTCGTGTAATTTAGTTCAGTTCTCATTGTCATTTCACTGATGTCATTTAGTTAAGTGTTCTCTGTCACTTCACTGGTATAATTTGATTCAGTTCTCAATGTCACATCACTAATTTGATTCAGTTCAGTTCTGTCTATAACTTCACTGGTGTAAATTACCTCAGTTCTCACTGTCACTTTACTAATGTGATTTAATTCAGTTCTCTCTGTCACTTCACTGGTGTAAATTAGTTTAGTTATCACTGTCACTTCACTAATGTGATTTAGTTAAGTTTTTCACTGTCACTTCACTGGTGTAAATTACTTTAGTTAGCACTGTCACTTCACTAATGTGATTTAGTTAAATTCTTCACTGTCACTTCATTGATGGGATTTAGTTAAGTTCTCTCTGTCACTACACTGGTGTAAATTAGTTTAGTTATCACTGTCACTTCACTGATGGGATTTAGTTAAATTCTTTACTGTCAGTGCTGTAAAGACTGTTCTCTCTGTCACTACACTGGTGTAAATTAGGTTAATTCTTCACTGTCACTTCACTGATGGTATTTAGTTAAGTTCTCTCTGTCACTTCACTGGTGTAAATTAGTTTAGTTATCACTGTCACTTCACTGATTTGATTTAGTTAAGTTCTCTCTGTCACTTCACTGGTGTAAATTAGTTCAGTTATCACTGTCACTTCACTGATGTGATTTAGTTAAGTTCTTCAACTGTCACTTCATTGATGGGATTCAGTTGAGTTCTCAGTGCCACTTCACTTTTGTGATTTAGCTAAGTTCTCACTCTCACTTCACAGATGTAACTTAGCTAAGTTCCTACTGTCACTTCACTAATGTAACTTAATTAAGTTCTCACTGTCACTTCACTGATGTGATTCAGTTGAGTTCTCAGTGCCACTTCACTTTTGTGACTGCGCATAGCGGTGAAATGAAACCGTCCACTTCACTGGCTGAGATGTCGAATTGAAGGCTTCTTTAATCCCTCGCAATAACAGCACTCGCTGTGCGTCCTAACAGTACTTGATGTTGCAGCACAACTACAACTATCTCGTTGTAGCTAGCTCTCTCGCGAGCACGTCCGCTTGTATATCGCCGGAGTTTTTGAGACGGTTCCAGAATGTTTGGTAGACGGGGAGAAAGAACCTTCTAGAACGATCCCGTTATCTCTGGATAGCGCTTCTGGTGTTTAAGCTGTCGACTTATGTCTTAACCCGGTCGGTCGGCGCCTTAATGCGATACCGTAGGCCCATAGCTGTGTCACAATAGCATAGAACAGTGATTGTTTATTGAGTTATGTTTGCTCTAAAGAAAATTAAAACATGCTGTCATATGTGGACTGTTAGCTTGAATTTATAAAAAAATTTCTTGGGTCATTGTTGCTAACAATTCCGCAATTCATAGGTTGCTAGAAAAATTTAACTCACTTTTTCCACTGGGATTGTCGTGGAAAACATTGCAAACAAATCGCTGCCTCACACTGAGCATAATGTGTTTTTGTGATAGAGTAATGGACTGACCTGCTCACTCTCCAGATCTAAATCCATATGATCATTATGGGTCAAAATGTTAACTGGAACAATTTATATACTGCTTATATAAAGTAAGAAAAGGGCCCAAGACAGTACCTTGTGGTACACCACATTTTCCTTGCTTATACTTTGGCCGGAATAAGTGTACATGTTTTATGTTTTTATGGCACGTGGGTATTGATTAATATCTTAAATGCTTATAGATAAATATATGCAACAAATTCCCAAACGTTCAGTGGATGAGAACACAATATTCAAGGTTCTTTTCTCAATATTTTGGCTGCAGAAGTTAATCGAGTGTTCAGTAGGTGTTAGGGCTGTAAAGACGCAGGGGGTCATCAGTTCGAACATCTGTTATTACGAAAGATAAACGTGACGTCTGCATATATTTTCGTATCATTAGCATTATTTATAGGAGAAACCCGCCGCTATTGTAAGGATTCCTGTAGCAATGCCGAGGTAGCGCAGGGCTGCTGGTTGTATCATTGAAGAGAAGCTGTTTCTTTATTAGACATCTGCGGCTATGATTGGTTTCGCTATTTACACAGAAATGTACCCGTGTTTATACCATAACAGGGTGACTGCAACCCAAGTATTGTTTTATATCTCCCACATTTGGTAAAACGCCACAAAACTATTACGCCAGTTCAGAAAGCGAGCTAACTTCTTAACTTGTTGGTCGAGTTATACGTAGGCGACAAAGTGGAAGAAGTGGAAACTTTGGGCACAATTACGATATACATTTTAAATAGGCAAAATTTTCAACATAATATAATGAAACCTTGCAGAAGCATTTGAAATATAACTTTTCACTAATTATGAACGTTTGACACATTTTCCTGGCATGTTATCATTATCATTGCAAAAACAAAAATTCAAATTCAAAATTCCTTTATTATACCTTTTCTAAGTATTCAACCAGTCGATTGTAGTAAAACTTTGCACTCAAGCTCCTTATGGAGTAATGATAAATCTTATGGAGCAAACGATCCTGGTATTTAAAATAAAAGAACTAAGTTTTGGTTTAAAAATAACATCCTTTAGATGCATAAATAGTATTATTTTCAAAAGTATCAAAAAACTTAATTCTATACTTTTAGAAGATACTAATCAATTTTCACTTCTCTGTGCTAAGTAGTTTCAGAAAAAAGGTATACTTTTTGTGGAAAAAGGTGTTGTTCTAGAAAACACTGCAGAAGATTGTCTTTTTATAAAAGTTTAGTATTTGATGTAAATTCATGCGAATTAGTATTCACTAATAGAAAGCAAACAGCTCAACCGAAATTAGTACCTTTAGTCCAAGAAATGCCACTCGGTCCATTCTGTGACACTTAAAATGTGTGAAAAGGGGCTTTCTAAGAAATAAATGGCAGAGTTACGTCTTTCGTTGTATTTTTGTCCTGTAATACTTTAGGCAGTATTTTTACCACTTAAATAATTTCAGTGTAATTATATAATATGCAAATTCAATAACAGCCCGCCTTGAAGCAATATGTGTATGTAATAATTTCTAAAATGTATATAACAGTCATTACATATGCTTATATTATTGTATCCATGTGTAATAATGTTATGTGAATATATTATGTAATTTAATAATGTAGGAGCTGTGAGAATAATAAGTTAAAGGTTGTTAACAATGAGGTAACAATGAGGTAGCCTTGAGTCAATAATGAGTAAGAAAGTTTAACAGTACTACTTGTGATTCTAGGAGTAACAATAATGTAATTTTAGTGACAGTTTATAAAATAGCCAATCAACAATCAGAAGAAACTTTAGTTAAATGCAGGTATTCTATTGGAGTAGGATTGGCCAATCAGAAACTGAAATATAGCAAAATTTACAAATCTAGAAGTCAGATGCCTGCAGACGGAGGTACTAACCAGACCAAAAAGTGTCCTCAAGAAATATGTGTATTCGTGTGAGACGAAAAATAAGTTTACGTGTTAAAAAGTGTAATTAATTAATAAAAGAATCTCACAGCTCTCTATCAGTGAAGTGTTATATAAATCATATCAAGCATTAATAGAAGGAGTGAAGTAAAATTTTAATCCGTGTAAGCCTACATTCTTGTCGCATCACAACCCTGCCAAGATATCCATGTTTCTAAAATAAACACTGACGCAGCCGAGGCAAACATAAGTATTAAATATTTAAAGAAACAGTTTAATTACAAAGTTAATATTTTTTAAACTTGGGGCGAAGGCCACCTGAAAGTACATTTGGGGCGAAGGCTACCGGAAACTGTTTATTATACGTGCGGTTGCAACTACTACAAGTTCGGCTCCCCAACAGTTGAAATATAATACAACTCCTTCAATACAACAAAACATCATCTTCAAACTGACATTCCATACGTAGCAGCAAGAAACATTTTCTCATCCTAATACTTGACTTTCTCATGAAGTTTTAATTACATTGTTACATGCTAACCTACATGATTATTTGCTTCGAAAGCAGCAGCAGATTTTTAATTCGATCATAACTGGCAACTCTCACAGACTGATTCTGCTACGGTTGAGCGATGGATTATATTATTATGTTATATAGTGGTGGAAAAGTGCAGTCATTTGATACGAGTCGAACTGCCTTCTGCCCCAAGACAGCCTCTATTTCCCAGCCGGAGATATGCTGCTGGTGGAGTGGAGCTATACCCGCTATGTGATATATTTCGCCTGTGGAATAGGATGGGGTGGGCCCAGGTAAAATAATCGGTGGTACGCATGTCCGGATGATGACGAGTCAGGTAGAAGCACCCTGTGAGAGACTTGTTTTGTAAATTTTCTAAACATATTGCTATACTTAATTTTTTTAATTCATGTTGCATTCCGAATAATGATTTTTCGGCTGACTTGTTGAAGTTAATTTACAATTTCAGTGAAATAAACAGTATAACGATATAAACTTCACAAGAACAAATATTCAGCTGGTGCGTTGTTTGGAAAAGGGCCATGGCACAGTTGCACAGCTAAAATATTTAACTTTTTTAATGAAGTTAGAGGTGTAAACGGAACAAAATACCGTGGGGACATATTTTAAAATGTATATTCTATCAAGTAAAAATGTTAAATAATTCACTTTCTTGATACAGTTTTGACTACATCTCCCCTTAATGCTTTAACAAACTGTGAAAACAGTTTCAAGTTCATCTTTGGGTTATTGTTAGTCAAAACATCTCCTACTGTTTACTTTATTTTTCTTACCACAAAGGTTTATGTTGCCTTTTCACTAGTCCCTTGTACTCTGTTATATGCTGATAATGTTAGTCTTTAGAAACAATCGAATCTGAGATTCCTTATGCGATATCTTTGTGGAAGGACTGGTAACTAGCCTCTGCTACCCTTAGTAATATGTACCTATACTTTCTCTCCCCCTTATTGAACACGCAGTAGTTAACTATGATTCATCATTCCAAAGGTTCTTGTTATTTCTAGTACATTTTACTTTAGATACCTTAATGCCAGCAGTAGCCATAAAGAAAAACGAAGAACCTAACACGGAAGATTTGCTATTAATAACAACTCAGTCCGCTCCGTAGTCAAGTGGCTGGGCAGCGGAATGCTGAGCCAGGGGTTCTACTACATTGGGGTTTTTTCAAGCGAGCGTGGATCCACCCAGCCTAATGATGCCAATTAGAGCGCAGTCTCGTAGGGAAAGGTAACGTAACCTGGTCCAGCATGGGGGGGTTAAGGTTGAGGAGGTGACGTTGTTGTGCTGACCACAGATCCTTACCGGATATATGTCCCGGACCCTCGTCCCGGGAACTCGCCGGTCAGGAGTTAATGACTGAACTTTCTGTACCACAATTCTACTTCTAGAAAGTGAAGCCAGGGTTACAACTGGGATTTGAACCCTGGATATGTGGCTTTCCGTGCCTACAGTGCCACTAAACCTTTTAATTCTGATTCAACTTTCTAAACTATACCTATAAAGACAGTGTTAAAGAAAAAAGAATACTATGCGTTTCTTCAGTGCTGTTGTGTGGCTCAACTAAATATAATACAATAAAATATATATGTTGTTCATAACATAATTCTATTTTATTTTTACTTTTTCTGCTGCATACACAGTAGGCAGAAAAGGTATTACATTCCACCCAAAAATTCGATACCGAGATTTTAAAGGAAATACATATTTTGCGGTGCCCTGAATACAACAAAAAGTATTTTTAAAAACAAGGTCCCTGTGTGTGTGTGTGTCTGTGAACAGCATAACTCAAAAACGAAAAGTCGGATCAACACAAACCTTGGTATTTAAGAAACTCTCCCCACCTCAAACCAACCTCAAACAACCTTGCAATTGTACTTAACAACGTATATAACAACGAAAATTCTTAATGGCTGTGTACGAACAGCGCAATCAATGGTGAAACCATTCAACACAGTACAACATAACAACAGTAGGCGAGGAGCCAATGAGACATTGACACAGCCATTCAGAGTTTTCGTTGTTATTTAAGTAGATGTAAGAACAATTGCAAAGTGCTTTAATACAAATGCAGATTAGTTTCTTATGTGGTGTAACAAAACATAAAAAATGGTAGGTTCCCATTTAAAAAGAATTAAATTAGCCCTAAAATGACCAACACAATGTTCTCCAAATAAAACACGACTAATGGCATTTACTTTCCCCTATAATGTCAACCAAGTTTACTCAAGACATTTCTTTCTACAAAGCTTAGTTTTGGAGATGATCTATAGTCTCAACTTAAATAGTCCATCCTGAATACAACCAAATTCGAAAATGTCATGTACCTAAATATGACCCATTAAAGACATCTATTTTACTGGACATACAAAAGTTCCTCGAGATTCTAGTGCACTTCCTTTGTTACATTTTAGTTTTCGGCAGGAATTCTGCCAATGGAAACTACTCGATTAGTCTACGCAAACCCAGGTATTTTTGTGTCGGATTTTACAACTCTTTCGAGCTCTCTCTCCATGTGCGACTGTTAATTTGGTTTGGTGGCACACAGCTTTTTCTTTCCCCTGATCAGCGGAGGGGACTCGGCATGCTCCAGTAAGAATATTGTACCTGGTGTACAAAAGGGGGGGGGGTCCTTGGGAGGGAGGAGGATGTGGTGAGAGGAGACACCGGACGGTGGAACCAGGAGTGATGGCACAGCAACGACAGGGTCCCTACAGTTTCCAGATTGAGATCCCCGACAGCAGACAGGCAGACCGGGAACCCCCGTCCCACACAAGGGGGTCTAACAGACCGCTCCGAAAGGTCGGTCCGTTTACCCGCGGCAACCAGCCGAAAATCGAACGACGGAGAAGCTCCACAGAGAGCATCCTTTTCCCCAGTCACGCGGCACCGAAAGACCATCGCCGACACTTCCAACCCTGAAAGAGACCTAAAGAGGCGAAGGAGGAATGGAACGAAATGGAGGGACAGGAAATTCAGGGTTGAAGGGAACCACTCCAGCTTTCGCCTGACGACCCGGGAAATCCCCGAAAAAAACCATAGGACCTCCCAAATGCAAGTCACACGCGTTACCACGGCGCCACCTCCCTCAGTTGGCGTACGGTTTTAGGAAGGTAATAAACAAATTCGTACATGCATTAAGTTTTAGGTTAGGTTTTCTTTATAAAATTGAAAACCATGTGTTTGCCTCACGGATTTCAATAAAAAGGAAAGTAATTTGTTAATTACTTCAACAAATTTTACCACAAAATATTTTACACAGTTTTTTAAATTGTACTCTTCTAGTAAATGTGGTCCAAAATAAGATTTCTCTAATACAGTTTCAATTATAGATTGATATCCAGAAAACTACTTCCGTGGACTATTTGGAGCATCACGTCATTAAATTTAGCACCCAGCTCTGCGTCATGTGGGTAAAAAGCCCTCTGTGATCACTCCCTTCTGAGCATTAGAGACATATGCATGCCAGACTCAGGAACTTTCACTAACATCGAGCTAGCCCCTGCTAGTTACACTTCCCTTTGACTAAGCGTTTGAGGTTGCTGTAGTTCAAAGTGTGCCAACATGCCCGAGCGTGTGTCCATCTCATTGACTTTGGCTTCCTATCATACATGTTAGTACGCTTTGGCCCATTTAATAAGGGCTATTTTACGGTCGCCGTTCGCTTTTATAATCCCATCAACACCGCTTGTAGTTCTTACGCCCATTCTTGTTGCCCTTCTTGTTTCTCCGCGCCCTCTACATAGATACTTATGGCTTTGAGCTTTATAATTAGTTGATGTTTCCCATCCCGTGCACCACCTCCAAATTCTTGAAACTTTACTTTTTCCTCGTTAATTTTAAATGGGATTTACGAGTGTGCTGAGTCTGGCCGTATTTTGTGTAGAAACTTGGTTCACTCTGGCCAGCATGTCTGCCTCTACTTCTGAAGTCTCGGAAGCTATACAATGTGGAATATACGGAAATGACGCAGTCACCAATGATGAAATTAAATTAAATTGAGTTTTATTTATGGATGCTCTTTAACTGTTGTGGTCCTTAGCGTCCCATTCTATTTTGGGCGTGAAAGATCGGTAATTTTGCTCAGAGGCCTCTTTATCAGGCTTGAGGTTCTTTTACGTGCCGTAAATCTACGACACGGGACCACCGGCTTTACTTCCCTTCGGAAGGAAGCCTACTAAGGGTTTTTACGCCCGAAAAAAATCCATCGCCCTCCGCCGGGTTTGAACCCGCGACCTCAGGAACTAGAGGCTAGCATGGTAACCACTACACCACGGAGGACGACTGTGTTTCAAGTTTTGCTTTACTCAGTAATGTTACCTACCAATATATGAATATTCTTGAAGGATTGTTTAGAGTGAAATGGTACAAACACATTAAGGGGAGATTAGAAGCCCTATCCCGCCAATGTTAAATCTTGCCGACATCTCCTTTCCACGACGCATTTGATGCCGTCGCCAATATCTGCTGATGTGCTGCCGGCTGCTACAGTGGTGGGTCATGAGATCTTTCTCTCAGGGTATGCGTTGGTGGGGTGAAGATAGACAACACCAGTTTAAACTGACTGAGAAATTTAATGTAGGCTAGTACCTGAGCTACTGAAGAGAGTTGCCGACAGTTTGAAAATGAAGAATTTAACGGTTTCTAAATCTTAGCAAGAGAAGCTGTAAGTATTGGATTATATCTGCTATCTTCTGAAGTATCAAATTTACGGATTAAAATAACAATGAGGCGTAAGTCGCCGTGAAACAAGGCGGTTCCCCTTGCAGCTACCGCTAAACATGTGATTACCCGTGCGCGGTCTTCACGCGCTACGGACTGTCGATCGATCACAGTAAAACACTTCTGTGAAGGCTGAAGGACAGCAAACGAAAGACGCTAATTTTAGAAATACATGTTCTTTAATTAAGTCCTGCCTACGTTACGATACCTCACCACAGTTTCTGCACAATACGTTGCAAAATCTTAAGCTTCTGAAACACAACTTTTACTCTTTGGCTTGATAAGTTCTAAAGAGGTCTTCCCCTTTCTAATTTTCATAACAGATATACGTGCACTTTCACGTACCTCGCGATTTCTTAACGTACCGAGATCTTGTTACATGAACCTTAAGCTACTGGGTTTCTTGTTGAATGAGTTCGCCGGAACACCTAATTGCCATAGCTACTCTGACTTCTAACTGCATTTCCTCAACACGTAATTTTCCTGGTAATACTCTCATCCACTTACAAAATTAAACTCTTTCTTCTTATCTTGTGCATTTATTTAATATAGGTGTAGAAATTATTTATTGTAATTATTTATCTATCTGCCTGGCATATCTTTATACAATTATTAATCGTGCGAGTTAATAATTCCGGTATCAAAATGCTAAATTCATGACTAAATACGGGAAAAATATGAAATTTCATATTCTAAACCATGCTTGCTATCATTATGGGAATAAGTATTTTTGCTGTTACAGTATGTAGAATTAAATGCAGGTGAAAAATTAATGTTTCATAATATTTTAGTAAACTCTTCATGTTTATTGACATTTTGTAAGATTTACGCTTTTCGCTTTAAAAATAATTTCCGTTTGCAATGGGCCCGGCTTTCAAATCATCTACTCGGACAGTTTTCTGTATAACACATTTAGAAAACCTAAGCATTTCTTTTCAACGAGTCAGGTACTATTGAGAAAATGTAGCGATTCCCCTATGTGACGTCACGTTTGATATTAAACGCCTTCAATTCTTGAAGAGTCTCTGTTTTCACGAAACAGTGCCTTTAGTTGCATATTTTAATTAACATTAAAGCAGGAATAGAGCAAGCAGTAACTTCTTTTTCTAAGTTTAGGGGTTACACGATCATTAAAATCTATAAACTCTATGTAATTTGTTGTATTTCATTTGATATTTTGTTATTAGGTATGGACAAAAGTCTACAAATCCTATTTTTAAAAATAATGACATTAAAATATGCATTTAATAATATTTTCGGATTTGTTTCTTACAATTTTCATATTGTGGCAAAAAGTTCGTATTAGGTAATTTTGTTTTCATATTTTCCCTGTCGCTATTCATGGCACATTATCTCAGAAACAGTTTAGTATGTATTTCTACAGGCTGTATACCTTCTAGTTTACAGATCCATTATTATTATTATTATTATTATTATTATTATTATCCATAAGTTTATTAAGGAAGATAGACCTATTTTCTTAATTACACCACCTTTTGATTAACATTTATCAGCAATTATATTTTATAACAAATAACCATATTATTAACTCTATATGCAGTTATATATAACACCAAGTATATCCTCAACAACGCTTATTTAATTTAGTTATCTTCAATAGTTTGAGAAAACGAGTCATTTATGCCAGAAAATCTCATTTGCAGAAAAAGCTGTTCAATGTAAAACTGTAAAAAAAAAACAAAAAAAACTCGAGTATATTTGCAAAGAAACTACACGTGACTTCAGCACATATAAGCTGACATACTTAACAGCATTCCAATTTGTATAGAAAAACTTCCCTAAAACATTGACTAAACTTTACTTCTCTACAAAACTTTTTTTCTGTGAGATGGTGCAGAATTCACGGTACGAAATGGCAAATGGAGTGCCAGTTTTAAAAATAAACACAAAATTAAAGAGGAAACTCCGATTAATAAGACTACCAAGAACTAAAAGTCTTTTTTTGGAGGGGGGGTGGGAAATTTTGGCCATTGTCTCTCATTAAAATTTAAAAATGATGCACATGGGAGACAGCAATCCAAAGTTTACATGAGGATTCCCCGAATCTTGATTCACAAGAGAGAAGCACTTTTCCATGTAGACGCTCCGATAGTATCTATGCTGAGGAAATGGAACATGCTGGGCTATTATTACAAAGAAATATGCAAAGGTAGCGTTGTAGAATGCGATATTTGGGGCTATAAATACACCTGAAATATACAGAACAGTAGGATGAATTCTACTGTGCTAGCAAATTCAATGCTTTAAAACTCGGTGTGGAATCCTGAGAGATTTGCTGTGCAAAGATCCGGGGTCGTATATTAACATTATCATCTGCATTGTGTGCCTTTACAATGCACGAGAATGTAATATACTTAACCCTTAAAACACGCCTCTTTCGGGTATCTTTACGTTAAATTGATGTCTCCAATTTAACCTGTATTTCAGCTCTAATAATTCTCCTAAATTCTACTTAAATTAACTGAATCTTAAATAAGTAACCTTTGTAATTTCGCAGTTTCTATTACAGTATGACAGAAACAATTGTAGAATAAAAGTAGCGAGTAAAGCGAGCGGAATGGCTCAGGCGCTAGCGTCTAGGGCAGGTACGAAGAGCGCCAAAGAAAATCTCACTGCACCACGCGTCTATGTCACATTATTTATCGTTGTACGTGGCCTTGCACAGCCATGGCCGTTTCATTGGTTGCTTTAGGCCACGGTGCAAGGATACGCCAGTCCTTATGCTAAATAGTTGCACCAATAACCACAAAAAAGGTTACAAAATGGCGTAGAAACAAAATATATGTTTACGCTCTCGATCGTATTGGCTAAAAGAGAAAGAGGTAGAGCGAGTGCATTCAGTTTGTTATACAGACCTCTTATCGTGATTGGTAGCCCATACCTTATCGGCTAGTGCAGGACACGCCTTTGAAAGGGTTAAAAGCTAAGGGGAAACTTTGATGAGCGCCCAGGTTAGCGAAATGTAGAATGTGTAGTGTGAGAAGACCTAATTCAAACCATTATTGGTTAATATACCTTTACTAACATATTGTTAATCATAGGAACAACAGGATTATACACAAAAATATAACCCAAGTTTATTGCTATAATATGTGTGTAATATTCGGTAAATTATATACATATACATCTCTAGTTTCTAAACACGACCAGTCAATTATAACCAAACAGTAATTTGCATTTAGTAAACGAATATCATCTGCGGATGTTTTACGGGGAGTGCCCACTTTCTGACGAGTATGTAGACCGTATTCCGACTTTCCTGGAATATGTTTATCCACTAATTTACTATAAAAACACTTTCATACACTGCCGTTGGAATTGCTGTAACAGTGCGGCCAGCCTCCCACATACCCACGATATATCCACGAGTAATTTTGCTAGTATACGGCATGACTGGTTCCGAGACAATAGACATGTTTTGGTTTCAATAACACCAGAAAAAGAAAAGGCATCAACCTACCCTCTTATCCCCTTTAATGCAGTGTTATCAAAGCACCACGCTCTGCGATAGGTAAGGTGAAGTACACGCCTCAAGAGATCCCAGAAAGCGATACAAAATCCGCCAAAGATTTGCTTTGGTGCTGTTTGTACCAGGTTAGATTCCCGTTGGACCAGTCATTCTGACCTTGACAAGTCGATAGACAAATACCAGGCTGGATTACATACCATTAAGAACGTTTGTGCCTCTCCACTAAGCCATGCGAAGGTTTCGCAAGGATTTTGGTGGAATGACTGGCCTATTTAGAGGTATGAGAAGAAAATTAGCAACGCTCGTATGGCGGTACACGGTAAAACTCGACAACTCTTCGAACTTACGTTGACAAGAACCTTAATGTGACGGTGTCATCGCTTAGAAGCGAGTTTCACAGACATCGGCATTAGAGGAGTACCGTTATAGGTATAGGAAATAGATAGCTAAGATATCTTTATTGGTTTAAAATTATTGAAGTTATTACACAAGTATTTAGTGCATGGGTCATTGACCGTCCATGCATATTTAATATACAAGTATGGTGACAAATAAACAACAGAAAAAGAAAACAAAACAAAAAGAACAAGAAAAAGGAAAATAGAGATATATAACATTTGTCTAACTGAACAAATTTGACCTAGCTTCGCGCACTTTAGCCAAGAAATTGAACATGTTTCGCCAGTTCCTCTGGTCAAACAGTAGCTCCCAACATGCCTATCTCTTTCTTGAGAGATCTTGGATGAAGCAACTGTTTCATCTGCATGGCACTGTCCCACACTACTGGAACTTTCCAGAGAGGGCGATTAAGGACCCATAGAACCAGAGAGCCCTCTAGTGTCCACGGGTAATGTTATTTCCTTGGATCAAGCAACTGTTTCATCTGTTCAGCACTACCCCACACTCCTCCGTAGTGTAGTGGTGGCTACCATACTAGCCTCCAGTTCCCGAGGAAGCGGGTTCAAACCTGGCGGAGGGCGAAAGATTTTTGCGGGCGTAAAATCCTTAGCATGGCACTTTTCGGAAAGGAAGTAAAGCCGGTGGTCCCGTGTCGTAGATTTACGGCACGTAAAAGATCCTGAAACCTGATAATGAGGCCTCTGAGCAAAATTACCGGTCTTTCACGCCCAATGTAGAATGGAACGATAAGGAACTCAGCAGTTAAAGAGCGTTCATAAATAAAACTCAATTTATTTTTTGAAGTGCCAGAGCTGCCCAGAGAGAGCGATGAACGACCCATACAACCAGACAGCCCATCTAGTGTCCACGGGGAATACTATTTCCTGGGATCAACCAACTGTTACATCTGTCTGGCGCTGCTTCACACTGCCAGAGCTGTCCAGAAAGAACGAGGAACGACCCATACAACCAGACAGCCCATCTAGTGTCCACGGGAATACCATTTCCTGGGATCAACCAACTGTGACATCTGTCTGGTGCTGCTTCACACTGCCAGAGCTGTCCAGAAAGAACGAGGAACGACTCATACAACCAGACAGCCTTCTAGTGTCCACGGGGAATACTTTTTAGTTGTATCAAGCAACTCTACATCTGCCGGCACTAGACTATGAGGAAGATTATTAGGTAAAAATATCCGTTCACATTAAACTTCTCTTTTAGAAGTGGATAATGATGAAAGTGGTACTAACATAATATATTGCTCTGCTTACTGTAGGGATACCCTAAAGCAATTCCTTTCAGGTAACATGCTCGTGTGCATCATAGTATGATCACACTCACGCACATGGCAAGGTCGTGTAGCAGCCAGTTAGGTGTACATTGTGACTTTGTCCAGCTTTCATACGTCCCTTCTATTAGTTCTCACTCTCACTGTTTTGACCTAGTTCAACTTTCCGAGACTTCACTTAGTCGCTTCCCTAAGCCGAACGAGTTCAATTGCCCGTCACTCACTTCCATCGCGACGTAAGTTCTTCTTCCGGATGGTTCATTTCACTCGGGTATCGAACACAAGATATCCACAATCTCTCGCTCCGCAGCAGTCACCACAAGCTCGCTCGGAGAACGGCACTCACGTGGCACCGGTAACTCACCCGCCAACTCGCCTGTTCACTGATTGAATGACTCTCTCGAGAATGCCCGCGTATATATAGGAATGGAATCTTCCACAAAACTTTCTAGAACTTTCTCGACACACGTTCTGGAGGAGGGGGAAGAAACTTCCAGATTATCTGCCGATAGAGCTCCCGGTGTTTACGCTGGCGAGCGTACTTATCGCTGTTTATCTCCACTGCCTTGCGCCGACCTCCTGATTACCTTGGACCCTAGCCGCTGCGTCACGCGCTTTCCCTAGCAATTGGGTGAGAACAATCACACTTGTCGGGTAAGGTCAAGTCCGTCGTAGAGAAGAAGCGGTGAAGCTGTTGCTGCATTATGGGAACAATATTCACTTTGCCAGTGGTGTTTCAATTTTAAAGAAAACTTTTTTGGATATTTTCAGCAAGATTCTTAATGTTTAATGAAGACCACTAAAACCGAAACACAGTTATCTGAGTTTAAATGAAATAATAATAATAATAATAAATGAACACTTTAACCTAAACATTTGGTTAATATACACTCTAAGGGTACACATAGGTGAAAATTATCTAAAATTCATTAAAAATACACTTTTTTATTTTGTACTTTGAACCTTCTAGTTCCATATCTATATTATTGTCAGTGATGCGTAAAACTGGCTTCACTCGACATTTTAAAGGATCCTGTGCACGCGAATGAACAACCCTTTTAAAGCTTCAAAGCTTATTTTCTCGCTTTCTGTTTATTTACGGTTTTTGGAGATTCAAAATGTTCCACACGATGCAAAATTTGGTTAATTTGCTAAAACATTTTAAGGAAAAATCTAAAGTGTGCAAATAAATAAATGTGGAAGTTATTTTTCTGAACTGTTGATATTTATGAGCGTATTAATTATTACATTCGATTAGCTTTCTAAAATTATCCAAAAAATTTCTTTTACAAAATTAACAATCTCTTCTACCAAACAATTGTAACAAAAAATTGTCTCCAAAATGTTTTCAATAGTGTTTACTTGCTATGGAATAAACATTAACATAAATAAAATTCTTAATTGTTGATCGGTGCGGCGTTTATTATTTATCGTTAAGTAATTATTTAAACAATTAACTTCAAGCTGCTAAAATATTGCAATGAATTTTGGTATGCACACTATTTCTTGAGTGCAAAATGCATGGTACAAATTTGAAGTAAATATATTACATAATTATGGAAATTAACAATTTTACCTATATATACCCTAACAAAAATAGCCACTGAACTTTATTAGATAGGGAAGAAATTAGAAGCGTATTAAAGATCCATTGACAATGATTAAAGCAAAATGAATATTTTCAATTAATAATGCAACGAAATGTAATGACTATGTAATGTAATGCATGCTATTTTAAAAAATTAATAAACGAGACTACATATGTATTTTACTCTTATTTAAATATCTAATGAAAGTAAACAAAAAGAACCTACAATACGTGTAACACGCTTAACAAGGGCATGAACGCATGACGAGCGGATTAGAGGTACCGCAACGTGTGAGGCGTGTGTGTGGTGAATATTCAGCCGCTGTTGTTACGTTTAACTTCACCGTAATATTACAAAACGAACTGATAATTGTGAGGTACTTATCTACTTCTAACATATCGTTTCGTGTGCGAATTATAATGAGACGAAGAGCGCAGGAAACACAATTTTTAGGTGATATAAGTGTTCACATAACAAAATGATATTATAGTTATTCATTCGTGTTTGTACATGGAATTACCTAAGATGGCTTCTATTCTCCTTCGCATTTTCCTAATAAACGGTCAACATTTAAGGGTTACTGGAGTTGCAATAAATTCACAACAGAAACTCGAAATAAACGGAAAAATGTTGCAAAACCACGGATATTGTACATCTCATCAGAAAATTTTTCTTTCCTAGTAAAGCCCTGTCTGCTAAAACATGACAAATTTTGTACTGCATTGTATCCCCAACATTATTCAAAATTTATTTTGAACAAGAATTACATAAACGGGAAAGGAAATGTAGTGGCATGGGTGTAGTGATGGGAAATAATCCCATATACTCATTACATTTTGCAAATGATCAGCTTGTATTAACACAAGAATATGATGATTCAGAAATATGTGCAGGAAAGTAATTCAAGGATATTACATATGGGGATTAGCGTTTAATTCTGAAAAATTAAAGTACATGGTAGTAAGAGGAGGGAATCAAGATTTAAACTCAAGGATAAAGAAGTCATTAAACAGTGATGAATACAATTATTTGAGTGTTAAAATTACAAATGATGTAAGAAATGATACTAAAATTAAACAGCGAATAAGGAAAGAGCAAACTGCTATCTCTCGTTGTCGTCCTTCGTCCTACCATGCTGGCTTCTAGTTCCTGAGTTCGCGTGTTCAAACCCGGCGAAGGGCGATGGATTTTTTCGGGCAGAAATCCTTAGCATGGCTTTCTTCAAAAGGGAAGTAAAGCCGGTGGTGCCGTGTCGTAGATTTACGTCACATAAAATAAGCTCAAGCCTGATAAAGAGGTCTCTGAGCAAAATTTCCGATGTTTCACGCCCAATATAGAAAGGGACGGTAAGAACCACAGCAGTTAAAGAGCGTCCATAAACAAAACTCAATTTGATTTACTTATTCCAAGTGTGAGCGGTATTCTATGGGACAAATAGATAACAAGAGATATTTGCAACTCTATTGTTAAAAGTACAATTTTAAATGGTTTAAAAATATGGCGATTCAAAGATATCTACACGGAAAGAAATGTCGCATTAGAAATGGATTTTTGGCGGCGCTCAGTTCGAATATATTGACGAGAGAAAATTAGGAATGAGAAAACAAAGACACAAATGGACATAATACATATTTTATGATATTTCAACGAAACAATTAATATGGTACTGGCACGTGATGCTTGTGGATGAAGATAGGTTAGCAAAGATTGCTTTTGAATGGATGCCATCACGGAGACAAAAAGAGGGCGAGCTCCAAAAACATGGAAGAATGGAGTTATGGAAACCATGCATGAGAGACAATTAAGTGAAGGACAATGGATAGATAGGACAGAACGGTTGCTGTCAATACGAAAGGATGTCTAGTTTAATGTGTATTTAGCTGTCAGAAGAACGCTGGAAGCATTGTAAAACTGACTCGCTCAATATGCAAATTGTATGTCCTCTTCTGTCTATCATTATCGTCGCGTCCTTCTGGCTGGTTGCATTTACCGGATTTTGGCTCCGGAAGAATGCAAATATACAGGCTGAGAACCGTCACGTACCAAGATTAGAGAACGGGAAAACGATACCTTGTTCGTGTCAGTTAAATCACCCTCACATGCAACTCAGACAGCACTGCAGTTTACATAACTATTTCTCCCCTTTTTGATTATAATGCATGTCCTCATTTAGATGCAGAACACAATGGAATGCTGCGTCAACAATGCATTTGGCTACCAACCACTGAACGTAAAACTACCGTTTTTAAATCTGGGCCGGAATTTTCCTACGTTCGAGATTGAATGATATTCTGCTTCTACGATGGAAGTTTTATACATTCTGTTGTTGAAATGTCACGCCCAGTAATATTTCTCCATGTTTAACAGAAACGAAGGTCTACCTGGATATAAAGCTCCCCTTTCACTAATCGAGTGGCTTTCCCTCATTTGTATTTCCATCAGGACAGTGTCTGTGTCGCTAAAAATCCCCCCTCTCAGTTACACATGAACGAAAGCGTATACGCACTTACACGCGTCAACTAAAAGGAGAAGACAATTGAACAGCCTCAGTAGGGGTGACAGCATTTTAAAACAGTATCTCAATACTCCAGGCTGATACTGGATGATATTCATGCTTCCCATAACCCAGCCTGGGCATCACCGGCTAGACGTACTCAATCTCCCATGGCTATCGGAAACTCTGACCCGCCGAATCCAACCCAATCCGAATAACTCTCCAAGGGGAGGAGCTAAAGCGTTCGGTCCTACGTACTTCTACTAACGTCAGAAGTACCATTAGTGCTGAGGTATGCGGCGTTCGCACCACGCCAACTCACTACGGGGCATCTATATGAGATTTCTGCTTTAAACATCCTTTAATTTATTATCCTTCAATATTTATTTAAACCATGGCTGATAATGGCCATGGCTACCGTTTTTTTTTTTACAATGGACATTTCATATCACAATCAGTTTTATTGTTGTTAGAGGGCTCTACTGTTACTCTTCAGATTTAACTTTCACTTTAAGTCCTCTAAAACACAGAAATGTTATAACTCTCTAGATACAATCACTAGCCCACTTCGACGAAATCAAGAAACAATAGCCCTAATTAAATAAAGAAACGTAACCTGCACACAACAGTCACGAAATACTAAATATATTAAATGGCCAGTAACATGCATTTGCAAACAATGCTACCATTGTAGGCTTTCGAAGTAAACAATTAAAAAAATGTTATATTATACATGCTGCCATATTATTACAACAAGCACAGCTGCAAAATTTCATTGTTGGCTGTAGACGGTAAGGTTATCAACAACAGTGATTATATGAAGTAGGACAATACAAATACCTTTTGACAGAAATAGATTTTATTATTATTTACAATATATGGCCACATTATGCTTACTTTAAATGTTATGAACCCCCAGAGAAATCATAGCTTACACCAGGTAGAAAGGTAACTTATATGCTGTGCGGTTTTGTATTGACAGTGTGCAGACTTTGTGACTATGTATACAGCTTTGAAACATAGATCTAGATTCGAAGCTGTGATCACCAAAAGAAGAAAGTAGGTAAACAAACTAAGTATTTTTATTGTATCAGAAGTTGATTTTAGGTATGTTCATTTAATAGCAACTGTCACAGATTCCAGCAGCTGTTCCGAAAAAAATGTTTTCAAACCCACCCATCTTTCATGGAAGCATATGAGATGTGATGAAAAATTAACGGGAATTTTTTAATGTCGCGAGTTTTATACATCCGATGTTCAAAACTTCTGATTTATCTTGTTGGTACACATGTTCCTGGTGTATGTTTGCATTTTCAGCTGTTTTGAATATTTAGTTTATTGTTGAAGTCGAAAAAGTTATACGTGTTTTCGAGTGCTCGGCGAATTTTTACTTTCGAAAAAGATGAATCAAAGAATTTACATTAAAGTTTGCTTGAAAAATAGAATAAAGTGCAGCACCGTATTCGAAATGTTGACTGTGGCTTCTGACGAATCTACTATGAGTAAGACAATAGTTTACGAGTGGTATAAGCGTTGAAGACGACGACCGCCCTGGACGCCCTAGCACATCAATTACTGACGACTATGTGGAAGAAGTAAAATAAATGGTTCTGGAAAATCACCGAAAGACCATAAGAGAGGTTCCTGATGATATCGTTATATCCTTTGGCTCATGCCAAGCAATTTTTTCGGATGTTTTGGGCATGAAACGTGTAGCAGCAAAATTTGTTCCGAAATTGTTGAATTTCGACCAAAAACGACGTCGCGTAGACATCACTCAGGAATTGTTGAATGAAGTCGAAAATGATCCAGAACTTCTAAAGAAGGTTATAACAGGTGACGAAACATGCGTATATGAGTATGACGTCGAAACTAAGGCCCAGTCGTCCCAATGGAAACTGCCTGAAGAGCCAATACAGAAAAAAATTCGACAAGTTCGATCACATGTGAAAGTTCTTTTCACTGTTTTCTTCGATTACAATGGGATAATGCATTTGAGTTCCTGCCTTATGGTCGTACGGTCAATAAGGAATACTTCCTGGAAGTTATGTTCCGTTTGCATGAAGCAATCTGAAGTAAACGACCAGAATTGTGGCAAAACCACTCGTGGAAATTGCATCATGATAATCCACCCGCTCACAACTCAATGATGGTTCGTGACTTTATGGCAAAAAACAAAACCGGTATGCTGTCTCAACCACCGTATTCGCCGGACATGACCCCCTGCGACTTCTTTCTATTCCCGGGGCTGAAGAGAACCATGAAAGGACGACGTTTTGCCACCATTGATGAGATAAAAACAGAATCGCTGAAGGAACCGAACACCACAACGAAAAGTGAGTTCCAGAAGTGCTTCCAAGATTGAGAAAAGCTCTGGCACATGCATATTATATCTGAGGGGTTTACTTTGAAGGGGAAAATTGTTGCTGATGATTAAATAAAAATACTTTTAAGAAAAACAAAAATTCCCGTTACTTTTTGATCACACCTCGTATATACAATAACGTAAAAGATTGTTCAAGAGTGCTAGTAGGCATCGGAGCCATGGCAAATATCAAATATCGTATGGTTACTAGTTCCTTCGCCAAAAAGGGTAGGAACACAACAGAAACTCATACCGATGTTACAAACGCTCTATAGGATTCTTCTTCATTGCCATCATCATCATCAATTTCTAGACTGAGGGTAAACGCGGCCATGAAAGCTTAAAGTTGACACACGCAGCAGAAGAATGAATTTCACGACAACAATCAGCAATAAAGTACATGACATGGTTCTGCAGGGTCGCCGAATCAAGGTGTTCAAATTGATGAAGCTCTGAGCATTTCCGGAGAACGTGTGTTTCACATTTTGAAAGAAGAGTTGGACATGAACAAAATTAACTACAAGGTATGTGCTGCGACTGCTGACTCAGGAAATAAAAGGAATTAGAGTGAAAATCTCGAAGCACAGTTTCATAGAAATGCCACCGACTTTGTGCGATGGTGTGTGACAAATGATGCCAAATGGATGCACTACTATACATCTGAAACAAGACAGCATAAGCAGCAAGGTTCTTTACCATCAATAAAGGCAAAGTGTGTGAAATCGGCTGGGAAGAACAATGCGTCGGGTTTCTGGAATGCCCAGGGTATCCTGCTAATTTATTATCTTCCTCTGGGAACTCAATTATTGGAGTAGATTATGCTAAACTTATTGACCAACTAAAGACTAAAATGCTCAAACTCACACACGTGTTGTTGCAGTAGCGAGAATCGACGAAGTGGTGTATGATTTGCTGCCACATCCACCTTATTGCCCCGACTTATCTCCAGAATTGCAGCTATTAACTAAACTGAGAAGAATCCTTGAAAATAAATTGTCATCGCTGAAGAACTTAAATCATTAGCTGAGGCGTATTTTACAGGTTCGGAGGAATCTGACTTCCGTGACGAGACAAACGACATGGAGCATAGCTGGATCAAGTGCCGTGATGTCAAGGGCGTATATGTTGAAAAATCTGTAGCACCATTTTGAGCTTCATTTTCAAATAACCTTTGTATATTATGGATTTATGTTATTTGCAAATTCATTCGCACTCGTTACTTAGTCTGTATCTGAGATTTCTGCACTTCAAGTTTTCAAAATCATTACAGGTAGATCACGTTTATCATTATAACATCGCTATCGAGCGAGATGGTTCCGCGGTAACGCATGAGGCTCGATTTCGGAAGCTCCCGGGTTTGATTCCCTTCTACCGTCTACTCTAACCTTCGGTTTTTGGGTTTTTCCTGGTCGGTAGGTGAATGATTGGGGTGGTTTCTCATTTACCACGATTTCCTTTCCACCATTTCCCTTTCACTCCATTTCCGTTTCAGGTGTGCTTCTAGGACTCGTGGCGTATGGCCGTGTCGGACAGAGGGCGCGAATGCTTGCTCAAAGGAAAGATTGTTACTCATGGACACAGCGTGCTGCTTGGTTAACAGATGGTGCATCGCCCTCTCTGGGCAACTGGAGCTATTAGGGACTTCCGCGTGTTTCTGTGGCCTGCTATGGCTCCTTTACTTCGTATCTCACACCGGGGGGAGGGAGGTGGCTGCAATGATCTCTCGTTTGTCGCAGTGCGACCTCCGTTACATACCCTATACAACATCGCTGTTCAGTGTCTTCTAAATACAGAGAATGTTTGGAACGAATCCATGCGTCACATTGTTTTCTAGATAAAGTGACTTAGGTCAGGAATTTAGGAACCCGGTAGCCGTAACAATGCAGGATGAAATATGAAATGTGACTCAGCGAATGTCTAATTTATTTAAGTAATCGATCGGGCAGTAAGAAAAGTCGCTGAAAGCAACCACTAGTGTCGCGAGAAGACAAGCGTGTACCGCCTGTGTGAATCTTCAAAGAGGCTGCTCTATTTATAATACATGCAAGAGGGGAATGTACTCTACTCCTAACGTCCCGGTAATGTGGACATCACATGAACAAAGAGAACCGGGCTATTGCAAAGGGTTTCCTAAAACACTGAACCAGCTTCAAATTGATATCCGTTGTGAGAGACAAATACCACCAAAACGGAACGCGATTACTAATCCAAGAAGGGAAGTGATAAGAAAATGACTCATTTGACATGTGACAACGACATGATGGCGGGCTGAGGGCAAACCGAAGGCGTAAGGCGTGTACCTGCCCTAATCAGGGCTTAACTACGTAGTGACGGGATGTGGGGTTTATAGGGTGAGAGGTGAAATTTAAGTAGGCGTGTGAAAGGAGGTAGCAAGGTTTGCTCCTCAACGGTTGCCGGTCATGGTGCAACGGCCTTGTGCACCGCTGGTGTTAAGTAATGTTCCAACTGTTATGTAGGGGTTGTAATTTTGAAAATCCAAGCTACTCTTGGGAGGATTATATAGGAGCTCAGTCTTAGCTGCTATTGGAGATTCTCCGTCATTACCGGAGTGCCCAGCTCTCCCCAAGAAACCGAACGAGCGCGCTCCGATGGTGTGGCAACTGGTCGTAAAATTTCATTTTCCACATAGGGAAGAGATGAGGCTTCGTGAAGCAGTCTCACGGAAAAGGAACGGTTTACAGAATGGATATCCCGAAGGCCCCTATTCTGCACCCGTTGCAGAAGCAACAGATTAGAGTCTGCAGCCATGCTCCAGATCTCGCAGGCATAAAGCAGGACGGGGATTACAAGCGCTCGAAAAAGGCTAGCTTAAGCGGGACAGACATCCCCGACCTCAACATGGGGTACAATGAAGCCGTAGCCCCAGAGGCCCGATGTGTCCCTTGAAAGTTAGGCCTCTATCTAGCTTAACTCCCAGGTAGCTTGCTTGACATGCATGCAATAGAAACGCAATATAACGTAGACACGCGTGCGATGTGTGTGTGTGTGTGTGTGTGTGTGTGTGTGTGTGTGTGTGTGTATTATATCTTTTCCGGATGAATTACAATTAATGCGGACGAATGCTGGGACATGGATCTCCTTATTTTCATGAACTTGTAACCTAAATGTGAAAACCAGTGTCAAGGTGAACTTACGCGGTGCCTTGATGTTCAGGTTTATACACGCCACATGTAAAGCAATAATAAAATGTCAAACCAACTGAAAGCGGATATTTCCACCAGTAATACAAAGTTCTGCCAACATAAAATCTTGCTAAAATCTCAGTTCTTGCTTAAGCAGCGGTGACTGAAGCCGAGGGCAACACACTTTTAGATGGCGCTCATGAGCCGTGAACATTGACAAATGACCGAAAGAATGCAATTTTTCTGGACATATAAGTTTTCCAATGAGAGCACATGGTCTTCCATTCTGTACACCACAGTCATACACCTCAGCTGCAATTTTTAAGTCAAACCTTCCACTTCAATCCTCATTTCTTAACACTGATGTTTATCGTGTGAAGCAAACAAACCTTCGCTTCACAGATGCTTTCATAGATTCGGAGATGGAAAAGGAATTTGGTGACCGCAATTCCTGTAAACTTGCTTTAGCTTATGAAAGTTAATAATGCCACAAATATTCTGGCGTTTAGCATTCACATGGACTTCTCCACCCAATTTCGTCTATGTTTACATAACTTGCATAAACCATTCTTTGAAAAGCTACTGTCTACTTCATGTTGACCAAGATAAAGGTTTGGAAAAATAGTTCGTTATACATATTGTTGTAGGCACAAGGGGGATACAGGGGGCTGAATCAATAGTCAAATGTTTAGAACGGTCACTATTTACTGGCTTTGACATTCTATAACTTTTCCAGTACTTTGAGAAACAACTGAATGGCGACAGAACTGCAACCATTAATAAGGAATATTTACGTGACTGGTACCTACTATAAAAGAAGTTATTTTAAATATAGTGCATTTTAACCCTTTATAGCCAGGTGCATCGTTTTTACAAAGGTGTTTTGGGTTTTTAATAGGTTTTTTATAATTTAATTTTATACTAACCTTCAGCAATAACATTAAGCTATTTCTACCTGTTCCAAAACCGTAAAACACTTTCTTTTCACAATACAATTTAGATGTATGTTTTATAATAATACGAAGCAATATCCATGGAACTGCAGCCAAATGTAGCCCCGTCAGGATACAAGCTTGCCATCACACCACCCTTTACCACAGGCACATTTGAGTGCAGTTGCTGGGACTCGAACTCGCGACGTTTGGCTTTGAACGGAGGGCCAGTCCATTCGTATAGCTCTACGGATCACGGCTATTCGAATCACTTCGCTTATGGTACCAGTGAAGGGGATATAAAAGCTGGTTCGGGAATTAGAGGAAGGGCAGCGTATGTAACAAAATTATTCTGGCAATAGAACGTTGAAGAGATATTAACTTTTTGTATGGTGTGCTGTATAGTGTGACTTTTGTACACTTTTGAAATGTCACTTCGCTAAGTTCTCACCGTTACTTCACTGATGTGAAGCAGTTCAGTTTTCCTTGTCACTTCATTTCTTCGGGGCGTAATGAAATGCACACGACGGTTCACTCTCTGGCGGGGTTGAACACAATACTTCTCCTATCTCTCCTGTAGCAGCATTCAGTGCACATCACAGCAGTCGTCACAAACTCGCTAGGAGAACAGAACTTTTCGTAGAACCAGAAAAGCATTCGCTAACTCGCTTTCAGTCGCGAGAGCGCTCGCTTATATAGCCAATGAAATCTTCCATAGAACATTAACTATCTGGACACACATTTAGGAAGCGGGGGAAGAAACTACTGTAATATTCTGGTCATCTATCGATAGCGCTTCTGGTGTTTACACTGGCGAGATTTTAGAATTATTAGCAGAAAATTTCAGCTATACAATACACTAGTCTATTTTAAATATAATTATGGTATTTTAATTAAACTTGTTACCACCATTTTTGAGAAAATCAAGAATAAAGAAAAAATTCCGTGTAAATGTTAGGGTTGTGGAAATTTCCTTGAACACTTTCGTGTTACAGATTTTGAAGTTATTGAACTTCAATATTGTACTTGACATTTGTTATTTATCCGACTGTTTGTTTTTGAGTTATGCTGTTCACAGAAAGGAAGCGCACGGGCGCGCACAGACTCGTTTGTAACAATGTTTTTTCATTCAGGGGAAATCAAAACATGTATTTCTGGTGAAATATCGATGTCTAATTTTTGGGGTAGAACAGAATATTTCCTGTACCTAAGACAATCAGGTACTAGAGATGATGTGTTTATTCTTATTTGATGGTATTTTGCAAATAAACTGGCTATACTTCATTTTGGTTTCCTTGCTTTCAACCATGTTTTATTACAACTGAGCATATTTAAAGTATAGTGAAAGTATTGCTAGCATACAGAAACTTAGAACAGACTGAGAGGCGAGCAAGCTCTATGATAAAAATGATTATAGGATGCTTGCAAAATTATGGTCTGCACGAGTCAAGGTTATTAGACCGTTAGACTAAGATTCTAAATTCCAGGGATGTTTTTATAGTAGGATCATTTATGAAATTGACTCGTATACTGGTATCAAGATTTTTTAGCTAGCTTTGAATTTTTTAATTATAAATACATTTAAAAATCGTAAAATAATTTCTAAACAAAATTTCTTTCATTTACAGGTACACTTTTCTCTGAAACTGAAAATCAGAGCTCTGCCAATTTTTATTTGGGTTTTTATAATTAGCTTAAGCTAGCCGGTTAACTATTTTCATTTGAGGGACAATTTAATTTTAAAACATAGTAACAAGAAAATAATTTTTTGGCGTATTTTTTATATTGAGGCAACATACAGTACTAGCCACGGACAAACTAATACAATAACCCATTAATGTAATAAGATATCTAATTCATAGCTTCTCAGCATCAACACCTTAATAATTTCTTTCTTTAATATTTTGTTGTAAGCTTTAGGTGTTATGTATTTTCTTTGATAATATTGTAAGTATAATAATTAAGAGGATGTTAAAAACACATATTCATAATGTACACATGATAGAGAACAAGTATATAACGTTATAACATATAATATGAGTGGGAAAGGGCATTGTTAGCTATATAACCAGTAATATAGAATTAAGAGAAATGCAGTAGTATCTACGTAGGCATGTAACGAACCTTGAATTCATATTTAAGACGATGGAAGTTTGTAAACATATATAACATAAACTGTTATTGGATGTTATTGATAGTAGCACCAATCAGGTACATTGATACATGCCTATAATTCAAATACGGTTAAGAAAACGGTTGAAGGGAACGCTAACAGAAGCTTGTCAGTGTTCGAGCAGGAAGGCAGTGTATAAGCTCGTCTCTAAATAGACGCTAAAACTACGTATTTAAAGTCTACCAGTTATACATATTTTAACATGACAAAGGTAATAGTGAATTGTGAATATCATATGTGGTTTATCTAAAATAAAAGTGAAATAATTAACTGATTACGTGTGTGCAAAATATTTTTAACCTTCTCCATACCCAACCCTGGCAAGACACAAGTGCTCTCCAACACAAATACAGCAGCCGTGGTATAATTATAAAATAATAATTACGACATACTAACACACACACACACACACACACAGGAATACAGATACACGATCATCATATTCCAGTCTACGAGAACGTCAAAATACATCACAAGAGTACGGGCATCAAGACGACCTACAGGTACGTAACACAGCATCCTTCATCAACGTAGTGGGGGCCTGCCAGGAGGAACCGCTAAAATATTTGTAATTTATTTTCGTGTAAACCATGCAATTTAGGATCAAAATGTTTAACCTACTAAATGCAGCTAAGCATTCTATACAACCAAAAAAAAATTCAAACTTATAAGTTAAATAGATTTTGAGAAAAGTATACCTGAAGTTTAAAAAATAACATTTACAGGAAATGGCAAAATACAAGGTGAGCACATTGTTACATACCAATATACTGTAACGTCTCTGAACCATAAGAGCTCTTTGAAGGTCCAAATAAGAACAAACATTAGATAGGATGTTCCTTATGACATTTATAATCCATTACAAAAACAAAGGAAAAAATCCCAAATCTCCACCGTGTCCTTAAGTGTTTTGGGTAATTAATATTTTATTGCATTCTACATACCCTAAGCTGCACAGTTTTCACAATCATATAAATTCTCATTGTAGTGTAGAATACATTTTAGTGACTCCGGTAGTCCTGTGCTGTTTCTGACACGTATTCTCCTTATGCAAGCTGTCATGAGCAGAAGAAAGTGCATAATTAGATGTTGGATTCAAGAGGGATTAAGACTGTTAGTCCGGAAATCTATGTTCATCACAAAGTAGCCAGGAGAAAAAGATTCTTAATCTGATGTTCGCCAAATCAGGCGACTCAATATTTACATCCTTCAAGGAGCTTTCTAAGGCGAGTCACGAATGTCCCCTAAGAGATTATCTCAGCTCATTTTCTGTACAGAAAATATTAACTCCAGAAACAGCTACACGCTTCCGAAATGGCCTGTTCACGGAAGTCTGTGTCCAGGTTGTAAAAAACTTTGCTACGCTAATGCTGGTGTTCGAAGCACTGGTGGAAAGGTAGTGAGAGGTTTGAAGAACTGATTAAAAATCAACTAAGGGAAATATGTAGTAGTTCGTACTTTATTGTGAAATGGATCTTACTTTAAAATACCCCTCGTAATTCTAAAGGAAACTACCGTGCGATCATTTTATGGTGAGGCCATGGATCGCGCGTATGCGTTCTCCACAAAGTCTGTTACACTGGGGGATTTTCGTTCCGTAACTCTCCCGTTACTCAGGAATGATGGTAACAGGCACTATAATGAGTACTAACCTTGTTATAAGTGGTGTATATCTGCGAGAAGACATTCCTGGCATCTTCGGATGAAATTTCCATTCTTCTTGCGTAATGTTCATCATTTCTGTTTTTATATTGTCCTTAAGCTCGTCTCTGGTGTGGGGATTGTTCCTATTAAATTTATTTTTTAGATTTGCCTATAAAGATGTGCACCAATTTCGTCAAATCTTTTCTGCGTTAGAACATTTCAGTTTTATTTTTCAGATTTAGCGTTTAGTGGGCCCAGTGTTCTAAACTAGACATCTAACAGTTTCTCTACCTGGAACTGGAATACCAGGAAATGCCTACAACCTTCTACATGAACTGTTTTTACTATGCATCGTACATAAAAATTAATTGTTAAAGCATGAATTTGTCGGCAGGCATTGCAGTGTACGAATAACAAGACGTTAACACTCTTAAACAAATCACACACAACCCAGATATCTTGAATAAACTTTTAATTTTGAGATGCACAACTCTCTTTACAGCACGAACACAGCAGCGATTGAAACACAGCTGATAAAGATAACCTTGAACACGGCATGCGCCGCCAGTTGCGCATCGGAAAAGTACCGAGGTCACTGCAGTACAGCGTGCTACGCATATAAGCTGGTCTTTGACTGCACCTTAAAACGACCGTACTGTACAATTATTATGCCACGAGGGGCATATATACCTATTTATAATATGTTGCCAAAGTAATGATAATATATGGATCAAAATAAATACGTTATTCATTTTCAAGCACGATTCCAGACCGAAGACCTGGAGAGAATTGGGGGAGAGTAGAATACAAAGAAGAAGAAAATGTCAATTGTAGAATCAGTGTGCAAGATCAATAACTGTGATCCTGAAACTTGAAAGCAAGTGAAACTTATATCTGAAGCAGTAGCAGAGGGCATGTATAGATGTCTGTATGGCACTGATTAAGTAATCGATACGGTTGTCGAGATGCAGCTTCTGTGATAACAGGTGTGTGAAGGCGATGCAGTTAGCTGTGTATTTCCAGGCTCCCTTCTCCTGCTTGACCTGACCATAGTGAGGTAGATGTATATATAACTGAGCTTAATATTTTGAGTAACTTTCAGTTATCCATACAGTTAATTCCGGTTGACAATAAGCATCAACAAGTAACAAAGTATGGGACACCTATAACGTTTATTTAAAATAAATATTCTAGGAACAGATGAACCATAACTCGGATTACTGTTCGGAATTGCAAAACATCTTCCTTTGTTGATGCCGTGTTTATTAACCCTGAATGAATGGTATCGCCATAAAATGGTTATTTTACTTCAAATAATAAAATTATATGCACTAAAACTTATTGATTAGACAGGGGAAATATCAGTTACACTCGTACTTTCTCTATAAGCTCAAAAGCAGTCCGTTGCAGTGGATTGTTCTGCTTTTTAAATTCAGAATCTTGTCGAAGAACTTTAACTAGGATGCTAACGACTACATTGTGACTTTGTCCGCTTTTCCGCTAGTTACTTTTCAGTTTTCCGTAGCGTAGCGCTACAATTAGCGGTTTGCAAATCAGCCTCTTCTCTCCTCAGACCGCTCACTGACCTATCGAACACAGGACTCACCTTCGAGCATCTTCTCTTCGATCGCTCACTGACGTGTCGAACACAGGAATCGTCACGCAGATATTGCTGAGCAAACAGCACACAGTAATGAACTTCACTAATACAAACTTACTTCTCTCGCTGCGACCAAGCTTCCTTTTATATGTGATCGCTTAGAAGGTTCGATACCGGTTGGTCGGAGGGAAGGTCTAGAAACTTCTATTGACTTTCCAATACGAGTCCCAGTCGTTCGCTAGTTGAGAATGCCCCTCTTTCTCCAACCAATCATACGCCGGCTAACACTGGAGAACACACTCGCCACCCGCGGCTGGAAGCACCTATAGCTCGGGTCACAATATGCTGTGGGATATGCTTAAGAACATTTGGTGTTGGTAAAAACACTGTATTACACATTTAAACTTCTAATATTTAGTCAACAAGAGTTAACAACGGTGAAATACGCTCTGACAGCAGTAATGGGGTAGGAACTGGCTAATATTTTTTTTAATCTTACACAACTACTCAGCTGCATATAATATTGATCAGCAGAAAACAGATGTTATCATCGAAGCTTGCAGTTTCGTTGGATTTTATTATTAACCTAAGTTGTTTCGGCTAGATACTTCGGATACGCACAGTAAAAAGTTGTGAGGATGAGTATTGGTAGCTTGCAAACTATTTACTCCCCCCTTTTTAGCAGCCCTTTAGAAATTTAACTAAATGCTTGGTTTCCAAGGACAAAAACTGTGTATCTCTTTCAGCAAATAGTGAATCAAGAAATTGATTTGGCGCTGTACTGAATGATTATAAACTCCATATATGTTGTGTTTATTATATATAACAAATTATAACATTACTTCACCCTGTAGACGCCCATGGTGAGTAAGAGCCTAAATTACCCGACTTAAACCTGATAGGGTTACGCCCTGTAGTTAAAAAGCATAAACTCTTTATTCGGTTGCAGGATATGGAACCAGGATAAGGAATTCACATTCCATATTTATTGCCTCACTTGGAGTACAAACCTGCGTGACTGACTAAAGGGAACCAGGGGACTCGTGACTATTTCTATATCAATGGTAAAGAAGGAATTTAATGATTGCTATTCCATCAGCCATCGTTCCTATACCCCCACAGATATGCCTTAGCAATGGGCCAGTCACATTTGATTTTGACATGAGTGCCACTCCTCTGACGAAATAATGCAGAAACCTCAAGATAGAAAATCCTTATGGAGTGGGTGGTCCATGAAATGTTTTTTAAAGTAATCACTTTTGTAACTAAATGGACATATTGATGGATGTAATATGCATTTAGCATACTCCAGCATACTCTTTTGTAATTATATGGACGTAATGATGGATGCCATGGGTATTCAGCGTACTACAGCACACACTTTTGTGTCGTCCTCCGTGGTGTAATGGTTACCATGGTAGCCTTCACTTCCCGAGGTCGCAGGTTCAAACCCGGCGGAGGGGCGTAAAAATCCTTAGCATGGCTTCTTTCGGAAGGGAAGTAAATCCGGTGGTCCCGTGTCGTAGATTTACGGCATGTGAAAGAGCATCAAGCCTGACAAAGGGACCTCTGAGCAAAGTCTTTCACGCCCAATGTAGAATGGGATGCTAAGAACCATAGTAGTTAAAGAGCGCCAATAAATTAAAAAAAACACACTTTTGTAATTGATGGATGTATTGATGGGTGCCATAGGCATTCAGCACACTTCAGCATACTCTTCTGTAATTATATGGATATATTGATGGGTGCCATAGGTATTCAGCACACTTCAGCATACTCTTCTGTAATTATATGGATATATTGATGGGTGCCATAGGTATTCAGCACACTTCAGCATACTCTTCTGTAATTATATGGATATATTGATGGGTGCCATAGGCATTCAGCACACTTCAGCATACTCTTCTGTAATTATATGGATATATTGATGGGTGCCATAGGTATTCAGCACACTTCAGCATACTCTTCTGTAATTATATGGATATATTGATGGGTGCCATAGGTATTCAGCACACTTCAGCATACTCTTCTGTAATTATATGGATATATTGATGGGTGCCATAGGCATTCAGCACACTTCAGCATACTCTTCTGTAATTATATGGATGTATTGATGGATGCCATAGGCATTCAGCACACTTCAGCATACTCTTCTGTAATTATATGGATATATTGATGGGTGCCATAGGCATTCAGCACACTTCAGCATACTCTTCTGTAATTATATGGATGTATTGATGGATGCCATAGGCATTCAGCACACTTCAGCATACTCTTCTGTAATTATATGGATATATTGATGGGTGCCATAGGTATTCAGCACACTTCAGCATACTCTTCTGTAATTATATGGATATATTGATGGGTGCCATAGGTATTCAGCACACTTCAGCATACTCTTCTGTAATTATATGGATATATTGATGGGTGCCATAGGCATTCAGCACACTTCAGCATACTCTTCTGTAATTATATGGATGTATTGATGGATGCCATAGGCATTCAGCACACTTCAGCATACTCTTCTGTAATTATATGGATATATTGATGGGTGCCGAAGGTATTCAGCACACTTCAGCATACTCTTCTGTAATTATATGGATGTATTGATGGGTGGCATAGGCATTCAGCACATTCCAGCATACACTTCTGTAATTATATGGATATATTGATGGATGCCATAGGTATTCAGCACACTTCAGCATACTCTTCTGTAATTATATGGATGTATTGATGGGTGGCATAGGCATTCAGCACATTCCAGCATACACTTCTGTAATTATATGGATATATTGATGGATGCCATAGGTATTCAGCATACTCCAGCATACTCTTCTGTAATTATATGGAAGTATTGATGGGTGCCATAGGTATTCAGCACACTCCAGCATACTCTTCTGTAGTTATATGGAAGTATTGTTGGATGCCATAGGTATTCAGCACACTCCAGCATACTCTTCTGTAGTTATATGGAAGTATTGTTGGATGCCATAGGTATTCAGCACACTCCAGCATACTCTTCTGTAGTTATATGGAAGTATTGTTGGATGCCATAGGTATTCAGCACACTCCAGCATACTCTTCTGTAGTTATATGGAAGTATTGTTGGATGCCATAGGTATTCAGCACACTCCAGCATACTCTTCTGTAGTTATATGGAAGTATTGTTGGATGCCATAGGTATTCAGCACACTCCAGCATACTCTTCTGTAGTTATATGGAAGTATTGTTGGATGCCATAGGTATTCAGCACACTCCAGCATACTCTTCTGTAGTTATATGGAAGTATTGATGGATGCCATAGGTATTCAGCACACTCCAGCATACTCTTCTGTAGTTATATGGAAGTATTGATGGGTGCCATAGGTATTCAGCACACTCCAGCATACTCTTCTGTAGTTATATGGAAGTATTGATGGGTGCCATAGGTATTCAGCACACTCCAGCATACTCTTCTGTAATTATATGGAAGTATTGATGGATGCCATAGGTATTCAGCACACTCCAGCATACTCTTCTGTAATTATATGGAAGTATTGATGGATGCCATAGGTATTCAGCACACTCCAGCATACTCTTCTGTAATTATATGGAAGTATTGATGGATGCCATAGGCATTTAGCACAGTTCCAGCATAATCTTCTGTAATTATATGGATGTATTGATTGATGCCATAGGTATTCAGCGTACTCTAGCACACACTTTAGTAACTATATCGATGTATTGATGGACGCAATAGGCATTTAGCACACTCCAGCCTACTCTTTTGTAATTATGTGGATGTTATTAATGGACGAAATACCCATTCAGCATACTTCAGCTCACAGTTTTATGATTATATGGATGTATTAATGGATGCCATAGTCATTCAGCATACTCCAGCATGCTGTTTTCTAATGATATGGATATACTTTTGGATGGAACAGGCGTTCAGCATACTCCAGCATGCATTTTTGTAATTTTATGGATGCATTGATGGATGCAATATGCATTCAGCATATTCAGCACACACTTTTGTAATTATATGGATGTATTGATGGGTGCCATAGGAGTAAAAACCCGTGCCCCAATCTCGGTGTACCTCCCAATCTGCCTGGCTCCTCCCTAAATATCGCTTTAAAGTAGTTCGCTCAGACTCCTGGTGAAATTTCACACTGAGAGGTTTTCTTTGCCCTTAGATTTTTAACTGCTTTCTATATTTCGGTACCCACAACATTCCAAATTTCAATCGTCCTCCTAGCTTGCCAATCCGCCTTCTTTTGTTAAATCATCTCTTTGTATTTCTTGAGTTTTTCAATGAAGTCCCTACGTTCTCCCTCCTTCCCCACTTCTAAATACTTTAGGTGCATTTTCTGCTTTCTTTTTGGCCTCCTTACACCGGCGGTTTTACCAGCCTCGCGATTTTCCTCGGGGTTTGTTGTTAGTCACTTTCATCATGGATGCGGCCCTTGTTAAAACACGTGTCAAATTATTTACTGTCGGCATACTAGTTCCTCTTAAGCCCTGTTCGATGTTTGTTTGAAACGTTTCTGCATGCTCGGTTTCCACCTGAATCGGCTTAACAGTCTGCCCCCTCTCTTAATACTTCGCTGCTCCCCATCGTCCCCCTTGTCTATTTTCTCAAGACATAATTCCAACATAATTGTAGAGTGATGCGACTGAATCCTATTCCCCAACTAAAAACCTTTAATTTTTCTAATCAGGTTCTGTCAAGCTAACATACAGTCAAAGACACTGCCTCCATTCGAGTTTATAAATGTTAGCTCCCTCTCTAAATCCTGATCATACGAGGGCAGTCCCAGAAGTACCCGACTTGACGTATATGTAGCGGCTGTTATTTCAAACAAATGACTACAGTAGAAAGTACCACCATCATAAAGCTTAAGTTTGAGGTTTGACTATGCTACGTTGTTTAGCAATTGTTTGGCAGCCATTAATAGTGAACTCTCTCAGCGAGTTTGTAAACATGGATAAAACTGGCCATCGTTTTGTGATACAATACTTTCATTTGAAAGGTCGTAGTCCAACTACTATTAAAGCTCAGCTAGATTCTACTCTGGGGGAGTCTGCTCCTTCGTTTAAAACAGTAAAATATTGGGTGGCAGAGTTTAAGCGAGGCCGTACGAGCTGCCAAGACGAACATCGCAGTAGTCGACCAAATGAGGCGACCACGCCAGAAATTGTAAAGAAAATCCACAAAATGGTACTGGATAACCGTCGACTGAAAGTGCGCGAGCTAGCAGACATCGTAGGCATTTCAAAAAGTGCTGTATATTGCATACTAACTGAAAATTTAGATATGAGAAAGCTGTGCGCAAGTTGGGTGCCGCGTTTACTCACAATGGAAGAAAAGCAGCATCGTGAGGATGTTTCAGTCGAGTGTTTCGGTGCAATAAAGTCGATTTTTGCGTCGATTCATAACCATGGATGAAACACGGGTCCATCACTTCGCACCTGAGACGAAGGAACAGTCAAAAAAGTGGACTGAAAGGAGAGAATCAGCTCCAAAGAAAGCGAAAACAGTTCCATCTGCAGGCAAGATCATGGCGTCAGTTTTTTTGGGATACGCGTGGAATAATTTTCATTGATTGTCTTTAAAAAGGAAAAGCAATCAATGGCGAGTATTATGCAAACTTACTGTAGCGTTTGAATGATAAAATCTTGGAGAAACGGCCGCATTTAACGGAAAAGAAAATCTTGTTTCATGAAGATAATGCACCAGTTCACATATCCATTATCGCCATGGCCAAAATCAATGAGTTAAAGTTCAAATTGCTTCCTCATGCATCCTATTTGCTAGACTTAGCCCCCTCTGATTATTTTCTATTTCCAAAGTTGAAGAAATGGCTTTGTGGTAACAGATTTTCTAAGAATGAAGAGGTGGAGTCTGCAGTTGATGGCTACTTTGCAGAACTCGACGGTTCTCACTATAAACAGGGTATCGAAGCTATTGAACATCGCTGGGAAGTGTATCGAGCTGAAAGGGGGTTATGTAGGGAAATAAAGATGTTTTTCCCAAAATGTTTGTGTTTTCTTTGTTAGGTTGGGTACTTCTGCGACAGCCCTTGTACTTTCCATTTAGTATTTCTAGGCCAAAAACGTCGCAGAAGGCAAGAAGTTCTCTTTCACTAGCAGTAACCAGCTCTCCAGATTGTGATAAGTACAACTACTGCATTTGTGCAAATTGGAAGCTTGTGAGATTCTTATTAAGCCTTCATAATGGATTATACGAAATATTGCTCACTTTTATATTAGTGTGGTTTTGGTGAACACTATGCAAACTGAAGAATTGCCTCATTGTTAAGTACCAGGTATCACAAAAATAAAGCAATGTTATCTATAGTGTATATTAAACCGGGGCTGCCAAATTCTGTGTAAAGGGAATGAACCGAATTGGAGCAGCATTAAGTTACCAGTTCTTATTACTTTCAGCCATTAAATTTCACAATCAGAAGGGAAATATTTGCAAGTTCCCAAATAAGAAAACTAATGGCTGATGAACGTTTTTGGGGTATTAACGGGAAAGGAGAGAAGCACATGAAAAGTATTTTCCAGAGATATATAAGCAACCCCTCAGTAGCAGAAAGGCATCCAGCTGTATAGATGTGGTGGAAAATATGTGATAGCTTATAATGCAATGTGCGCAGAATGTCCCTGAAAATGCATTTTCAGCATTAAAATCTGTAGTTATTCTATGAAAATGTTAACTTTTTAAGTTATGAACACGGGAAACGTTTTCAAAAGGATAGCACTACTTTAGAATGACGTCATAAGACATGTGATTTTAAAATAAGTACCGTCACAAATATTAAAGTTAAAAAATAACAAGGCCTGTGGAATCGATGGGTTACGAGGTGAATTCTGGAAAGCATTGTGCCAAAATGATGATAGGCTGAGGTAATAGCGAAATTGTTTAACCCAATACGTGAAAGGGATAGAGCCAGAGAACTGGCAAAAGGGAGTTGTAGTACCAATATATAAAAGCAAAGTAGATATACAGTATCCCACAAATTACAGAGTATTACCCTCCTAGCAGTGATAGGTAACGGATACTAGCTAACATAATTCAGAGGTGGATGGAGAGAGAGAGAGAGAGAGGAAGCTATGAGAATCCCAAGAAGGATTTAAAAAGGAAGCAGAACAACAGATAACGTATTAATTATAAAGCCAATGGTGGATAAATACTTAAGCATAAAAATACCTCGACAAGTGTGTTCCCTTACTCTGAAAAGAGAAACGTTAACTCTTACCTCTTAAGACACCGGCTCATTTGAATCCACATTAGGAGAGAATAGGAGTAGTGAGCTTAGGGAATCGCAGGAGACGTGTGGGCTGCGGAGCTAGGCCGGTGCAGGTCGACAGAGACGCGCAGATTTCCTTTAGATTTTCAGGCTTGATCACCCGGCCACGGGAGGATCACTCGGAGACTATCCTCTAATGGGCCTGGGTATTCACTATGGTTAAAACTAATTAAGTAAGTAGTGAGAAAATCATTTATATAGAATATAAAGCATTTATATGCAAATAATGAGTGCTGAGTGAAAATATCCAAGCGAAGAATTACCGAAGAGAACGGGAATAATTCAGGGTTACACAAGTCCAGTGCTATTGAACCTATTTATAGATTATATTATAGGAGAGAGAAATAATTCAATAATCATTCACCAGTTATTAATAAGGAAATGCCAGGATTATTGCTTGCAGATGATCTAGTGGTAGGTTCGACTTCAGTTGTGATCTTTAAGAAACAATATAATCTAAGAAAGACCAAAAATTGGTATTGGGAAGCAACGGAGTTGGAAGTAGTGAGGAAAACTGATTATCTAGGAGAAGCTCCATATTGGGGAGAACAGAAGAAAAAAGTACTAGCAATACAGGTAATCAAAGCATGTGTGAACAAAATACCAGAAATGCAAATTACATGGCTAGAAAGGATATATAGCACAGTGGTGGAGGCAAGGGTGTTATATGCAGTAGAGATATGGGGCCTGGAACAAGGATGGGGAAATGTAGATGCTATACAAAGGAATTTTTGCAAAATAAGCCTGGGATTGCCAAGAAGTTCACCGAATGGAATAGCTCAAGCAGAACTAGAGAGTGTGGGAGCAAAAAGCAAAATGGTAGAAAGGACAATCAAATACTGTTTCAGAATAAGGCTACTAGAGGAAAAGATATACTAAAGCAATGCTTTGTTGTACAGGAGAAAATGGGGAGAAAAAGAAACTTGGATGTACAAGATACACACAACATTGGAAGAAATAGGAATAGACGAAACATGGGCAGAAAGAAAGAACACAAGTGAGGGTTTCTGGAAAGAAATTGGAACAAGAGTGGAGGATATTGAAAAGAAATAAATTCTAAGTAGTTTCAAGGAAAAATGTCATTGATAGATTATAAATAATTTAAAACGGAACGTAGAAAAGAAAGGTACTTCGAAGTATGCAACAAAGAGGCTAAAATGGGGTGTGCATGGACGAGGACAGGTGTAATTAGTTTAAGTGATCTAACAGGGAGAAGAAGGGGGGAAGAGATGTACTGAATGCAATAGAGCAGATAACAATTAGCATTATATTCTGGAACAAGAGGATAAGGAAGAGAGAATTTGCATACTAGAGAAATGGAACTATTTACCAATAGAGCTAAAAGTTAGGAGGATTTTAATACAGGATCTAATGAATATATGGAGAAAGCAGGAAAATATTTAGGAAAAATAAGGTTAAAATGGTTAAAAAAAAAGTGAAGAAAACACGGAAAAAGGGTAACAAGACAAAAAATTAAACAGTGGGTACATTATACTTCCCCATTATATATACAACAGAATGTTAAATATAAGGGGAAGAGAAATAATCAGCAACTCCATTCTATACATTGTATAAATTTTATGTGAAGCTCAAAGCAGACCATAAATCATTCATTCAAATAAGCACCGTTTTAATATTTTGCCGCTGCAGCGTTGCAGTCGCGACTTTGAGCGTACGCGATCACCTCTTCCATTTATTAGGAAGCCAGACGCAGCTGGGAGCGATCGTCACTTTGTGTTTTCCTGTTGTTAAAGCGTTTCCAAATGTTCAAAACAATGGAACGACCCGCCGACTGTGAATTCAGATCGGTGATTTGTTATGTGAGTGCGAGAAATGTTACGTCAGCAAACATTTATCGACAGTTGTGTGAGGTTTATGAGGAAACAATAATGAGTGACAATGCCCGGCCACACACAGCCAAACAAACTCAAGATCTGATCGCATCATTTGGTTAGGAACAATTCGACCACCCTCCCTACAGTCCGTATTTGGCACCAAGCAATTTTCATCTGAAGAAATTAGTTGTTGGAAAACATTTCAACACAATGATGTGAAACAAGAAATACAGACTTGGCTTTCATCACAAGCGGCATCATTCTTTGACGAAGGCATACAAAATTGGTTTCCCGTTACAAGTGTCTGAATAACGACGATACCTGTATGGAGAAGTAGTGTAAGGTTTAAGGTTCTAAGACATATTTGTAGTGATCGGTATTATCTGCGTTACAGTAAGTGTAATACCGAGAGACCCAATGAACTATGAACCTGCTGTACAGTGCTTTTCCACTGGGCGTGTGAACAGGCGTTTCCCGCCACTGCTGCAATCAAGGTCACGCTGCTGACGCTGGCCTTGCTCTGCTCTGCAGAATTACCCATACAACCAATATTTCGATGAGAACAATTAAAGTGTGTTCGAGGAAGACAGTTATTAGTAGATATTTGTGGTTCCCTCAGTACCCCGACCCAACCCCCTGCGACTTTTATCTCTGGAGTGAATAAAAACAAAGTATACGAGACAAACCCAGGCGCCCTGGAAGAATTAAGACAAAACATCCGCCAGGAAATAGCCAGCATTTCGCAACGTGAGCTAGTGTGAGTGATGGATAGTTTCTTAACTTTAAGCTATCAAGGTAGAGAGATAGCGTAGAGGTTAGTGAATGATGTTGAAGTAACACAACTTGTTTGAGGAACAAATTATTACTATTAAATAAGCTCTACAATTTACACAGGCGTAAGGCGCCAAGACCGACACTCCCGACTGTGTCACTGATATACAGCGACCGGTACATTAAGCGCCACAATCCACATCAAAATACAGAGAATTATGCATCACGCTTAGAACATGAACTTGTTATATAACCTCTCTTCCCAGGGTCTTCTATCATAGATCATGTCTAGCATATATCCTTCTCAATGAGTTGCCCCTCCCTCGAAGAGAGTAAAGAAAACTAAAACGTACTCCCCAGCAAGTTCAGCAAGTAAATATGTAGGAACCAACATTATTATAGGATATGAATACAACAACCTCCTCAGAAAGATCACGTGCTCCGACTCACATGATGCTTCTCCTACTGCACGACACTTCCTCCACAGGTGTCACAGACAATCTCTACACAAATCACGCACACCAAAGCTATCCAATTACCGAAGCTCCATCGGAAGCCATGCACCGTAGTCCCAATACGACTGGAGGCTATGGAAGCGAGATGGGTAAAGATTATTATACACATTTAAGAAGAGCTAAGAAGAAAAACTTGTCATGTTGGTCCATGGTTAGCTTTCGGACCAGTGGATCTGTCTAATGCGAGTCACAACGCTAACCCCTGAGCCACATCGCTCGTTTCCTCGGGCAGTACCTCCACAGAGTAATGCTGCTCCAAGACATGGTGTAGCACACTTCCTTGTGGCACGACAAGCTTGTCCAACTTCAGACTCGATCAATCTGTGCACGTGCAAAGAACGCACAAAGAGTTTCACTTGGTATCTGTTTCCTTTGTTCCTTGCGAGAGCCATAACCTCGCGACGTGAGTTCTTCCCCCAAGTGCTGTACATTTGCCTTCAAGTTTTTCGTTAAGTTTCCCGTGCCCAAACTTCTCAGTACGCACTAAGTAAGGCGACATTATTTCTCTATGAATAATTCATCGAGAGAACGTGTGCGATACAGAGGCGAGCGAGCGATCGGTTGGTCGATACCAATTCGGGGCGGAGCACAGTTTCCCCCAAACCGTGAATGACAGCCAGAACATGAAAGTAAACTCTGCCTTTGTCGTACATCGGAAAGGTGAGGTTCAAGTTGAAACATACATTCTACTCCATGGAGTCCTTTTCTCCCCGCTGTAGAGCTCACACAAGGGTGTGGTACTTACGTATCGCATACTCGTTACATAACGTCATTAAATTCCGGCTAGGACTCCATGGTTCGAGGGTCATTTCAGAATGGCACGTAAATACCTGCTACACTTCTCCACGTCATACATTAGCTATTCGGATTAGGGTGATCAGCATACTAGAGAATCATTATCGGTATTCACGGAAGGGGTTTTAGCCATGTATTATCGTGATCCCCCCCGTTTCAACAGTTTGGCCTAAGTTTATTGATAGTTACCTCTCCTGGTTAGCTACTTGAGGGCTCAAGAGGAATTTGCCCAAGCGAAATCCCTTTCTACTTCATGAAACAATAAAATAGAACATTGCAAATTAGAGTATCAATTTACCAAGGCAATGTTGAATTAGGCGAGGGATAGTATAAACTAAACACACAAAACCTGAGAGCTTGCAGACTTTTTTTAACGTAATGCTTCCCTATAATCCAATGTTTTCTAAGTACTTGCATTTATTGGCACGCCAGACTTACAAAGGATTACACTCAGTTGATTTTGCCAAATGGACTACAAAAATGTTGCTGTTGAACTATTGGCAAAAGATTATCATAGGGGCGTGGAGGTTAAATGTTACAGGATTTTTTTTCTGGTTTTTGCAACAGGTTCGGTCCTCATCAATCTAGAATGTTGCAGCCAAATAACCTCAAAAAAGTACAGAGGAAGCAAGTCAGAAGAGCGTTTGGTCAAAATTTTAGACCACATTGTAAGTGGACACCAACCCCATGGTTAATATGCACAAGGAAATGTAAAGTTATGTTAATAAACGATAGGGAAACGAATATCAGAGAATATGCTTTAAAAAGGGAAATAGGTAGGAAAGGGGAACAGATGTAAATAAGAGAAATATTGTAAATACCATGTACTACAAAATATTATGATCTCGTATATGGAACACTGTAAAAGAAACATTGGACAGGAAAAGCTATCTAGCAATTTAAAATAAGCAAGCGATTTTAGCAGCACAGTGAGTTGGAAAAGTTTTCAGCTTGTATGAGAGAGAGACCAACTTGAGGAAAAGACAGATATGCATTGGAATTCCCAAACATGGCATTAGCAGCATGATACAAGAAACATAAGCGATTGAACTCTCATACAACACTATGTGAAGCACCAATCAAAACTGCTGTTACAATTATTAGCGTGAATCTGCGCGTCGAAGCATGTTCAAATAATATGGGAAACCTTTCCAAGCAGTGAGACGCTGAACCTACGACACGTTGTGTGAAGTGAGGGGCAGATATCGTGTGGCGACAATGTGTCACCTTCCCATTAATTACTACAAGTAGTGGGGTATCGGGAGAAAGAGTTAAGAATATAGAAAAGTGCAAACATGTAGATAAAGGAAATAACTTTGCTAGCAGCTTTTATATTTTCACATTTGGAGTAACGCTCAGCTAATAACTGAACAAGTGCTTATATTATCGCCTTCACCCAATCCTGAGATAAGAATCGATCGATATAGGTTTATTTTACAGCATCTTCAAGAACGAGACAGCAGCCGGCGGAAATGAACAGGAGATGACCAGAAGGGAAGGTGGGCAGCCACGCTAAACTTAGCACAACCAGAGACAACCAGAACGCTAGGTGAGCACTCACACTAAATTTAGCGTAACTAATGACGACCAGAAATTCAGATGAACACCCACGCTAAACTTAGCCTAACTGGAGACGACCAAAAGGCCAGGTGGGTACCTACGCTAAACGTAGCCTAACTGGAGACGACCAGAAGGTCAGGTGGGTACCTACGCTAAACGTAGCCTATCTGGAGACAACCGGAGAGCCAGGTGAGCACCCACGCTAAACTTAGCCTAACTGGAGACGACCAGAAGATCATGTGGGTACCTACGCTAAACTTAGCCTAACTGGAGACGACCAGAAGGTCAGGTGGGTACCTACGCTAAACTTAGCCTAACTGGAGACGACCAGAAGATCAGGTGGGTACCTACGCTAAGTTTAATTAGAGTGGTATTTGCCGACCCCGCTACAATATATACTTTTGGGATATACTACAAATTGAGTATATTATGTGTTGCGAGTACGAGAACTTAAGCCAATGTACTTGGTCCTGTTAATACTACAGTCATCGACTTATAGCTACTGACACATCTGCACTGCAACGAAACAGCTGTACTGTATGCCGATAAACAGCCAGGCTCTCAAGGGGGAGCTGCGTAATCTTGGACAAAACGGTTAAAATACACCTCTCGGTCTTAAGTATTTAAATGTGAGTAGAATAATATTGTGATTTACCGTTAACTTTACTCACAGAGCCTTAGTAGAAATGAACTATTGGTATGATTTATGCAACTTTAATATTTAGGAAACGATTTCTCAAGGAGCACTCAAGCTATGTTTACGAAAGCTCAGATTATATTTACACATTTTTAAAGCATTACTGAAATATGATAACCTATCTTTACTTTCAGATAGAGCTGCAAACTTCCGGGTCATACATATCTTCAACAGAACATTTGACAACGTTCTTCCTCATCACTTAATATTTTGGGGTTATGTACTTTTTCAGGAGCTTAGAAAGCTATGAAGGCGGCGCCGTGACCGAGTGGTTGGACCGCTCGCCTCCCACCGAGGCGGCCCGGGTTCAATCCCAGGGACCTGCATGTGGGATTTGTGGTGGACGAAGCGGCGTCTGGGGGGTTTTCTCCGGGTTCTCCGGTTTCCCCCGCCATTCATTCCACCAACTGCTCCATCATCACCTTTCCTTTCCTCCATTTCACCAACGTTTCGTTTCATCTACTTCCTTCATCCCATACCAGGCATCGGGCTGATCACCCATCCTGGATGCTCTGTCTGATCCACGAGTGTCAGCTCCTCGACGGGCCTCTGACCCCAGGCACCCGCTTGTAAGTCCTGGGGGGTGTAAGTCCTACATAAGAGGAGGGTAAACAGATAATGAATGAATGAATTAGAAAGCTATGAAGCTCAAAGTTTTATAAAGGATAAGTATTAGTGCGTTATTTACAAAATTCTAAAAATTTGTTTTTATGTTATTACAAAAAGTTAAACATTTTTGCGATTAAACTCTCAGTAACAAGTAGGCACTGCAATTTCCATTTAAAATGGTATTATTAAAAATTCTAAATATTCTTTAAGAATGTAATGAATAAATTCTGAAAGTATGTTTGCATGTTATACTACCTCTGAGAAGAGTAAGCCAAAAAGTTAGTAATAGAGGCAATAGATTCCCCAGAATGAAGGCCAATAAGGTGGCCATTGATACCTAGCCACATATGCACATGGAGGGATTTCAAAGAACACGCATGCCATCTGACGGTTTCAGAAATACATTCGATATTTTGTGGTGAAGCAAGCTTTTTGATTTTGGAAACAGAAATATTTTTTGTTTGTGGTTCCATGACAGCTCTATAGTAATAATACTTTATTTCCATTATATAAAGTCAATTGGAAAGTGAAGCAATGTAAACATGGTTTAGTTGTAATTTCCATAAACCCATGTAAACAATGAAACAATTGCGGATGAGAGAAGCAAATCTGAAAAAAGTTTCTCATTCTGTTAACATTTTGGTCCTGTAGTGAGTAACGGTAAGGACACCTAGAGGTTTTCATGAAGCTCAGATACTATTCTGCATAGTTTAACGTTCTCTACATCCCAAATGAGTAGAGCCAAGGAATGAACCTATCTTGATTAATGTGGCCTCAACTGAGCCAGATGGCTCCGCGGTAGCGTGTGAGGTGCGCATTCGGGAGGTCCAGGGTTCGATTCCCGGTGACCGGTCACTCTGACCAGGGTTTTTTTTGTTTTCCTTGTTTGCCACAGGAGAATGCTGACATGGTGTGTTCTACCACGGATTTCCTCTCTCCCCCATTTCCCTTTCATCTTTTAGGTTGACACGGGAGCTGTGGTTCGGTAGATGGCGCAGAGGCTTGCGATTTGGAACTTCTTCTCGGCCCTCCTAGAGGGAAGCCTGTCGAGCCTCCACTGCTGGGTCGTGTTTCCCTAGTCCCATTAGAGAAACGTCTCCGAGCGATCTTTCCGTGGGCGGGTGGTCAAGCCTGAAACTCTAAAGGAAATCTGCGCGTCTCTGTCGACCTGCACCGGCCTAGCTCTGCAGCCCACACGTCTCCTGCGATTCCCTGAGCTTACTACTCCTATTCTCTCCTAATGTGGATTCAAATGAACCGGTGTCTTAAGAGGTAAGTGTTAACATTTCTCTTTTCACCGCAACTGAGAGTTAACCTCGAGTCTTCCAGGTTACAACACGGACACGCGCCAACTGCATTATGAGATTGTAAGCATCGACAGTACGGTGAACCATATGCTGACTACAACTTCTTTAAACAGGAACGTAATAAGAACGTTTATTGTAAAACGTGAGACCAACATGAATATTTGAAATATAAATACTGTATTTTTTATATTGGTCAGAAAGATTAATTATTTTAAGAAAGATTCATACTATTGTTAATCAGAAATGTAATAAAAAGGTTAAAATTTGAAAAGTACATATTTCCGCCATGTTAAACGTATTTTCAATCGGATTTATGGAGTCGAACACAGATTAGAAATGGACAACACTGATACAACGCAGTCGTCATTCAAACCACGTTTCAAACTGCCAGTAAAACAGGTTTGGACTGTACAATATGCCTTTGACATTAGTTTTCAAGTAGTATTGTTATAATTATCTACACGAACGGTCATTAATGTAGGTTATGGGGACTGGAAAGTGTGTGACTTATCTAGATATGCCCTGAATCTAGAAAACATGTTTATCACTGGTATACTATTAAACCAGTGTAAAACACTTAATCCAATATTAGAATACAGGCTCATCCATTTATCTTGTCTCCGTAACTGAGGCGGGGTTTCGCTTGGTCGATAAGCTATCGTTTCCCGCTTCCCACCTGCTGGTTAATACGAGCCCGTTATTTAGTAACTTAGTGACTGCCTAATAAATTCAAAGACACTTTAAAATTCCTGTACCCATCCATGTCACTAAAACGTCTGCTGGAATTGCTTGCCTTCGTTCGTTTTCCACACATTCCTGACATCATCTTATAAAATTACGCATTAATTTTCTCTGATTCTTAGAGATAACAGCCACAGACTTCAAATAATCTCGTGACATCACGAGCGGATTCTGTGCTGACATACTAGTCATAAATAAACAATAGATGGGGAATAGAATAAATAGGCATATTATTTATCATTACTCTCACATGAAACTGAAAATCGGCACAAACTGCGTTGCGATACCTTGAACAAACCAGTTATTGGCCGCAGACCGTTTCTGTCCCTCCGCACAAGCGCCGTTCCTGTCGCCGAGGGGAAAGCCGTCTCAACTGCGGAGACTAAATATATGAATGATCCATTATATGAGCTATCTCTTTGTGAAATTTTGGTTCATTTGTGTTGTAATTAGTATGAAATACATTTTAACTTCATAGGAGGAGAATAATAATATATTCACATTTAAGTATTCCCTTTTTTTTAAATCTCTTTACGCAGAGGGTTGAGAGTTTTATATCGTCTTATGACATTCTGTTTTATGCCACTGAACTAAAGGCATCGTGCTGCTAATTGTTGTTAAGTTTGATATGTTCTTTGCGATAAAAATAAACCTTTGTTTAAATTCTTAACAGAATAGATTCAAGATTTTAAAATATATAATATTAAAAATATCATTTCAGTTCAGTGGGATTAATATTATATATATGTATGTATATATGTATATATAGAAAAAGTTCAACGTTTTATCCTGTATAGTTTTCGAGAAAAGGGATCTGCTTAGGAAACTGTTGTTTCGAAACATTGTTGTTTGAAATTTAGCTTAAGAAGTGTAAACAGCGTTTTTGAATTCCACAGATTACCAATTAGCGGACGTCATATCCTAATTGAGTAACAAATACCTGTAAGTCTTAGACCAGAGAGGATAAGAACATGCTTCCAAGGTTTTTAGGATACGTAAAAGTATAAGGAATAAATTAAGCTAAGCCAAACGAAATTTATAAAGATGTACATACCATTTAAACATGTTATTTTGTCATTTAAAATCCTTTACGCACCCAAAAAGCCACAGAATCAGATAGTCACAAAATGTAGTTTTTTCAAAAATAAATAACTCAAATTGGATCACTCTGCACTTCTTAGTTTCTTTAATCACTGATATTCTTTATGGTTTTAGGTGTGAACGTGTATAAAATCCAGTTTGTAGATTCAATTGTCTTGTTTAGCTGTCCAATCATAAGATTATATCCAAGGAAACCTGTCTCCGTAAAAAGTGTTTATACCTCAAAATGGCGTTCATTTGCCACGCCACCTTATTATTCTAATTGTATTCAGCACTTTGTTGCTGCCCTTTAAGAATGACTAAACAAGTGAAACACACAAACTGCTAGTCATATTAAGAATTAAGCTGTCATATTGATTTTACTGCAGTGCTCTATGTGTGGAGCGTTTCAGCTGGTCACCAGCTGTTCATAAGAGTTATGGTTAATAAATGAGCGAAAATGGATATACTCGATTTCTCTTAACAGCTTAGTTCTGCGGAAGTTGAATATTCCAACCAGGGACAGTCTGTTCAAAGGATACTCTGTTCTCGTAAGCTGTTTCAAGGTGCCATGAAAATTATTCGAACGACATGTTAGAAACAGAACCAGAATATGTGAATTTGATACAGAAGAAGGGTCTGTCAATAAGGAAGAAAGAAAATATCGATCTACAGAAGTTAAAATGCAAATACGAGTGCTGTTCGATAAGTCTGGTAAATTTTCATGGCGAGAAAATCTGTTGAGCAGCTCCATTGTAGGTAAAAGTTTAGACAATTTAAAACAGGTGAGAAGTTCTGTTCGTTGTTGTGGGTTATCTGAAGTGATTAGTGTCACATGAGTCGTAGAGAACTGAGAACGAGTTTCGTGTCATCATTAAAAATTTCTCTTGAAAGGGCTGGATGTAAAACACATCAGGTTGCAGAGTTGGACGAAGTTCGTGCGCACTCAGCACCGTCATTGAAGACCATTTATTTCTCGTTGAATGAGTTTAAATGTGGTTGAAGAAGCACCGACAATAAAGCACCCTCCGGCCACCCAGTTGGGGTAACCATAAAGAAAATCATTGAGAAAATCCATGATGTCATAATACAACACCGCTAAGTAAACGTGTGCGAGATAGCCAAGACTGTAGGCATCTCAAGTGAACGAGTACACAATACCCTGCAAGAAATATTAGAAATGAGAAGTCTGTATGCCCGGGATTGCTGATTGTTGATAGAAACCGAACGTAAAAGAACGCTTCAACACACTCTGATACAGTTTAATCTCAATTCTCAGGAGTTCTTGTGCAGATTGTGACTGTGGATGATAGTTGCATCCAACGTTACAGCTAGAGACAAAGCAGCAGTCAAAACAAAGGCTGGTGAGAGAGAGAGAGAGCCAAAGAATGCGAGGACTATTTTGTCGGCTGCAAAGGAGATTGCCGCTGTTTCTTGGGATTACTAGGATATAATCCCAATAGATGACTTGAAAAAAGGCAGAATCAATAACTGGGGACTACTATGCTTCCTTTTTGGGTCGTTTGAAACATCTGCTAATTAAAACTTAACCAAGATTGGCTCACAAAAGAGTGTTCTTTCACCCAGATTACTCCGGCCCACACAGTAGCACTCTCCATGGTCAAAGTGCATGAACTGGGCTTCGAATTAATTCCCCATCCACCGTATTCTTCGGATTCAGCCCCAAGTAACCAATCTTTTACTGTTCTTAGACTAAACATTTGGTTACCTTGGTGGATAGAAATGTTTAACAATTGAGAAAGTGTTAGTCGTCAATTAGTATTTTGTAGAGTTGGGCAGGCAGATCTTACCGTTTTAATGGGATGAAAAATTTGGGAACTCGCTGGCCCAAGTGAATATCATGCATGGGTTCAAAAATAAAGTGAGCATTTTATGAAAAATTAATGTTTTACTTCCTGTTTTACCAAACTCTTCAAACGACACTTGTGTTTTGAAAGGTGTAGCAATCTTAAAAAAAAAGGTCTCATAAATGTGGGCTCTTAATTCGTAGTTTTCAAGGTATGAGTAACTAAAAATCAATATCCTTATGACCACATGCGCTTTAATTTTAATTATTTGTTTTTTTTTTCGTATTTTGCAAAATACGAAAATTCTTCTTTTTGCAGAAGTACCACTTCGTCACGGAATGATAGAGTACGCAAGTAGCAGACATTGGTAAAGAATTACTCTAAGAATATCATTACATCACTAAACCATGTTCTGTACATGTTTACCCTCCAATGCAAATTTAAACGCAGCAAACCACCAAAGTATATAATGCAATTAGTCGTTACAAGTGAAGGGCACGTCTTGATCAAGAAGATCTCAACCTTCTTCTTTGTCGGTCAGTGAAACAGGCATTTCCATAGTTCGGTGTTACATGTTTTCAATGATAGCGCTCGAATCATATAACTATGCGATGGCATACTTCATCCGGTATCAAATCCTGCACTTCAGTAAACCTTTTTGCCTTAGAGTTTTCCTAGATTTTATAGTTTCTTTAAGTTGAAAACAAACCTGGTTTCAGAAATTTAGGCAACAGTGGCACATCGGTATCAGAAAAACTTTTTATCCATTTTCGAACGCATAACTGGTCTATCACGAAAATACGAGGGCGGATCGAAAAGTAATGCACAATAATTTTTTTTAAAAAAACGTTTAATAGTTAAAACAACAAAAAATAATCACAAATGAACTTACACCTTTTACCTACTTTTCGACATAGTCAGCAAGTTTCTCAATACATTTCTCCCATCGTGATATCAGTTTCAATATGCCCTATTCATAGAAGTCTGTTTCCTTGGAGTATAGCCATCTGCGGACTGCTGATTTCGCGTCCACATCTGTCGCAAAGCTTTGGCCGGCCAGGAATTTCTTCATGGGACCAAACAGATGAAAGTCCGATGGTACAAGGTCCGGACTGTATGGTGGTTGCTGGAGCACCTCCCAACCAAATTCGGCGATTTTGACGAACAGCAGTAGCAACATGGGGCGAATTGTCATGAAGACTTTTGACATCGTCAGCATTCATGTTGTGGCGTTTGTCACGAAGGGCACGACGCAAATTCGCCAAAGTTTTCATGTAGGCTGTAGCATTCACAGTGGTCCCATGTTCAGCAAAGTCCACCAATACAACACCATGCATATCCCAGAACACCGTCACAAGCACTTTCCTAGCAGATTGAGTCACATCGAATTTTTTCTTCACTGGGGACCAGCATGTTTCCACTCCATAGTTGCCTGCTTGGTTTCGGGCGTGTAGTGTTATGCCCACGACTCATCAGCAGTGACGATTCCTTTCAGAAAGTCATGCCCTTCTGCGGTGTACCGCGATAGGTGATCCAAGCTCGTCATCATTCGCTGGCCCTTGTGGTTGTCTGTCAGGTTCTTAGACATCCAGTGAGCACTAACTTTACGAAACTTCAACGTGTCATGAACAATATCGTACACTGCACCATAGGAAATGTGGAACTGTTACAATAACGTTCGCAGTTGCACACGCCGGTCATTCAAAATCGCCGCCTCTATGCCTCTGACATTCTGTGGGGTTGCAGCTGTTACCGGTCTCCCGGAGTGGCGAATCATTAAGGTTCACATGGTCCTCTAGGAAGAATACAGACCACCTGGAGACATTGCTACGGTTCATACAATCATCCCCATAATACACGTCACGCATGTCCCTGTGAATATCACTCGGTTTATGCGCTTTGGCCCACAAATATCGAACCACACCTCTCTGCTCTTCACACGTGGACGACAGTAACATGCGCGTCATCTTTGTTGCGTAGTTCACGTTTCTCTCGCTAAAGCCGCACATGAAACAAAAAGTACCCTCTATAGTGAAAACTTCAATCTATATCTGTGTGAAATTGCAACATTCCAGCTGCAATACCAGGGCAGAAAAAAATATTGTGCGTTACTTTTCGATTCGCCCTCGTAGTTGAAGATGTAACAAGGTGAAGTATACAACATTAACTTTGGTTTAGACTTGTCTTCAAGATATTTTTTTAGTTTATATATTGTTGCGTAGCTGCTAAGTTAGCTATTGATGTTAACCTACTAGTGGGAAAGAAAACATAGGACTCCCTTGTATAGTAGAAAAGTGCGACAAAGCTGAAATTCTACCTGGCACGCGGCAGCCCGGAATTCGCACCAAGTTCTTACCCCACCATTCTCTTAAACATTTCCGCGGCTCCTATGCGTTTGACTTTGGAAGCTATACAAGAGAGCAGGGGTAGCTAACCTATTTTGAGCATGGATCTAAAGTAAAGTGTTATAGAAGTATTAGTAAAGCATTCAGGTTAAGGGTAGCTGTAGGAGGATTTATGAAACATAAGATTTTAAAAGTCATCAAGTTAATCTTATTAATGGCTGGAATGGCTAGAGAATGTAATCGCATTTTTTCCATTCGAGGAAACCAGGTATTTCAATTAAGTTATTTTTAAATCAATATTTTACTATAGTTACACTCATTAGATTTAACTTTTCAGAAGCTTTACATTAAAGTACACATTAATATATACAAATGTGGTGCAATTTAGTCTGTGATGCTTCTCTTATGGGTAAATTTTCATTCCATAAAGTTATTTGTAGTTTTTTCATTTGTTTTAATTACTGTATAACACTAAATACTTTCATAAATATATTTAGCAGATTAAACAAATAAAGCTACTTCTGGTTTATTCAATAAATTGGTCTTAAGTTAATTATAGTTTTAATGAATTTACAGCTGCTCTGAGTAGGAAAACCTTCCTCTACTATTTTTTTTTCAAATTTTGTTTAATAGGCCTTTTATTTTCTTTACATTTTCATTTCTGTTACAGTTCAAGCTAGGATTTTTACTTTCAAATTCCTAATTACTTTGAAATTTAGGAAAATAAGTGACAAGAAAAATACAATAGAATTATAATCTATTAGACCTTTGTGAAGTTTCTGATTATTACTACACCTACAGTTCCTTTAGATAGATAGTGAATATGTTTGTATAATACAGACGAAAAAATCTGACAATTTCTATTAGCAGAGCTCGTTGTATATGAAAATGTTTATAAGCTGTGAAGTATAACTGCGGAATTAATAATACATTATCTCCAGAAAAATATTTTCCTGTATAAGATAACCTTCTGCAATAGTTGTATTAGTCAAACCTTACAGAATAAGATCAATTTTGCATATGAAGAAGGTAGTGAAACATTAATTTGGTTTTACGTAATCAACATCTTATAGAAAATCTGCAATCATTGGTCCTCGTTCCAATACAGGTAACAGATGAAACGTGTTAACACTCCAAAAGAAAGAGGCAATCTTTAATAAGCTTTAAATTCGATATTATAAACTACCCTAAGTGGAATCAAGCACGGTAACACCGGGTGGTTATAATTCAAATTCAGGGTGATCGGCGTGGCATAGCACGGATTATAATGATCGTAGAAATCTGGAACTTCAAAGATTTGTTAATTAAGCAATGTGCTCGCCAAGTATGACAAAATAATTAGTTTCAAAACCTGCCACCAGGCGAAAACGCAAGAACGCAACTACGAACTCGCCATTATTTTCATGCAAAATCGGGCAACACCACATGTGGTTCGGCAAGTGAATGATTTGCTACAAGAAATCTTCAGTACGACCGCATCGATTCTAGATACTTTCCAGATACGTGACCTTCAGGATGCCTCGATCTAAATCCATGTGACTTCTGGTTTTGGGGATACTTATCAGCGATATAAACGCTGGCATTATGTTGCGAGCAACTGTCGACTATGTGACTTCTGGTTGTGGGGATACTTATCAGCGATATAAACACTGGCATTATGTTGCGAGCAATTGTCGACTATGTGACTTCTGGTTGTGGGGATACTTATCAGCGATATATGTTGCGAGCAATTGTCGACTATGTGACTTCTGGTTGTGGGGATACTTATCAGCGATATAAACGCTGGCATTATGTTGCGTGCAACTGTCGACTATGTGACTTCTGGTTGTGGGGATACTTATCAGCGATATAAACGCTGGCATTATGTTGCGAGCAATTGTCGACTATGTGACTTCTGGTTGTGGGGATACTTATCAGCGATATAAACACTGGCATTATGTTGCGAGCAATTGTCGACTATGTGACTTCTGGTTGTGGGGATACTTATCAGCGATATATGTTGCGAGCAATTGTCGACTATGTGACTTCTGGTTGTGGGGATACTTATCAGCGATATAAACGCTGGCATTATGTTGCGTGCAACTGTCGACTATGTGACTTCTGGTTGTGGGGATACTTATCAGCGATATAAACGCTGGCATTATGTTGCGAGCAATTGTCGACTATGTGACTTCTGGTTGTGGGGATACTTATCAGCGATATATGTTGCGAGCAACTGTCGACTATGTGACTTCTGGTTGTGGGGATACTTATCAGCGATATAAACGCTGGCATTATGTTGCGAGCAATTGTCCACTATGTGACTTCTGGTTGTGGTGATATTTGAAAGATCGTGTTTATAGGTATATGAAGGCTAGCATACAAGTCGCTCTGATTTCACCAGACATTTTGTGAGCAACTGTTGGACATATGACTTCTGGTTGTGGGGATATTTGAAAGGTCGTGTTTATCAGCGATATGAAGGTCGGCATTATGGTGCGAGCAATTGTCGACCATGTGACTTCTGGTTGTGGGGATATTTGAAAGATCGTGTCTATAAACGATGTAAGTCTAGCATACAAGTCGTTCTGATTTCACCAGACATTTTGTGAGCAACTGTTGGTCATATGACTTCTGGTTGTGGGGATATTTGAAAGGTCGTGTTTATCAGCGATATGAAGGTCGGCATTATGGTGCGAGCAATTGTCGACCATGTGACTTCTGGTTGTGGGGATATTTGAAAGGTCGTGTTTATCAGCGATATGAAGGTCGGCATTATGGTGCGAGCAATAGTCGACCATGTGACTTCTGGTTGTGGGGATATTTGAAAGATCGTGTCTATAAACGATGTAAGTCTAGCATACAAGTCGTTCTGATTTCACCAGACATTTTGTGAGCAACTGTTGGCCATATGACTTCTGGTTGTGGGGATATTTGAAAGATCGTGTCTATCAGCGTTATAAAGGCTAGCATACAAGTCGCTCTGATTTCACCAGATATTTTGTGAGCAACTGTCATGACTTGTGGTTGTGGGGATATTTGAAAGATCGTGTTTATTAGGGATGTAAAGGCTAGCAGAGAAATCGCTCGGATTTCAACAGATATACTGTGAGCAACTGCCGACCATACTGTGTGCGGTTGCAAAATTAGCCGAATTGAGAGGTCATGTGGGACAGTGTTTGTAACAATAGTTCCTAATAAACGTGCCAGAATTGTCGTTATCATGCATTTGTTCTTTTCTAGCTTTTTCCTACGTCCATGCCATGTTGTGGCGACTCCGAGTGTCATATTTTCACCTGGTGACAAGATGTGGAAACTAATTAGATTTTGACATAGTTCGCGGGCGCGCTGCTTAATTAGTATATCCATGACGTTTTAGATTCCTACGATCACAACAGTCACGTTAACTATATCCACCCGGTATTTTCTAGGCATGGCAATATAGTCTCGAACCCTTTACGTTTCTGTTTATTTTTGTTTTCAAATACATCCTCATCAGAATTCAGGAGTTACCAGTTCAAAATCTGAATGTTTTTATCATTCTACCTAGGCATTATTTTGTTTATTTGCTATGGTTTTCTCAGCGTTCTATGCGTCTCTTCCTGTATTGTTAGCGCAGCGAACAGTTGACCAGAGAAAAACAGCTATCTGTAGCAGCGCTGGCCGGATTGATTCGTATTAGAATAAACACAGTCTACACATGAAGTGGTGTGATATGACATGTTTCATTCAAGAGGAAGTTTTCAAATAGAGACCTGACCCAGTTCGCTATGGCTAGCCATGCGCGTGTGTAATGAATTAATATTTACATTTTTCAAGAAGCACTGTACTATTCATTCAAATGCTGGCACCTTTTGTTAGCTGCAATACTACATATACGTGTAGCTTCAGTAGGAGTACTGCGTGGCAAAAACTTCTTGACTTGTATGTTCTCTACATGCTGAAAGGGGCGTTGATTTTATGTATTTGAGCAAAGAATCAGCTGCCCCGATAACAGAACATTCATTACAAGACTCATTCTTCCGTTGCTGATGATAGGCAACAGTACTAGATGAAATATTTAGGTACTACCATTCGCGACACAGTTCAGCTGTTATACTCACCAAAAATTCCAAATGAGCAACTCTCACATATATGATTTTAATATTACTAAGCAGTGCTGCTTGTTGATTGATTAGTTTAGGGAGAGCTTTATGAAGAAATTTAATTCGTTTACTTAAATCCGAGATAAAGACAACTTACGTGATAAACGTATCAGCAATACGGGAGTATTTATTTATTATTTATTTATTTATTTATTTACGGTGGCAGAGCTGAGACTATTTGGCCTTCTTTTGCGCTCAATCACCTAGAACAAACCTGAGTATAATATTACGATCACATTTATGGTACACAGATAATATCTAAAGGAACACAAAACAGAAATAACACACATGTTAGAGGAACAGTAAAGTTAAGTTAATTGAAAACATAGAGAAACTAAGTTAATGGTAATGAATATCTTAAAAATATGGCATACATACACTTATATACAATGAAATTATATTTCTTCTAAGGTAGCAATTGTTTGTAACTAAAATGTGCAACCTGTGACGAAAAGCATATGAAGTATGACAGCCCCTGACAACTTGTGGAAGAGAATTCCAGAATCTAGCAACCTTCACAGTAAAAGATGATGAGTATAGAGGTGTTCAATGAACTGGTATTGAAAGTATGTGACGATTTTCCGAGCGTGTATGAAGGTTGTGAGACGAAGACAAACTTTTAAAGCGAGAAGCTAGGTATGATGGGGAAGAACTGTGAATAAGTTTAAAGAGAAGTAAAAGACAAGGAATGTTTCTACGGTCAACTAGATGGAACCATGACAACTCGAGGGAGATGGTGTTATATGATCGTAATGACGTACATCACAGACGTAACGCATACAGGTATTGTGAGCTAGCTGTAATATACGTGACAGATCAGATAATCAAAGTGGGGCATCACCATTGTTTGTACCAAAGTCTTTCTTAGGTTCCTAGGCAGGGGCGTATTTAAACGCTTGAAAGTGTGGATTAAAGAATTTAATTTCCTATAAATTTCAGTAATGTGATTGTCCCAACTAAGTTTACTGTCAAAACTAACACCTAAATTTTAAGTCGATTCTGCCAATGAGGTAACAGAATTATTAATTTCATCCAATGGGATAGAACGCATGTCTATAGTGCCTAACAATCTTGGATGTCCCACCGGCAATGCCTGTGATTTTGAGGGATTGACACCAAGGCCTAAACCGGGTGCCTCTCGACAGAGTCGAGATCGTGATTAATTTTCAACACCACATTGTGAATGTCGTCAGTTCGTGAATGTACGTATAGTTGTAGGGCATCGGCATAAAGGTGATATTTACAGTAGCGAATAGAGCGAGAAATATCACTTATATAAAATGCAAATAATAAATGTAGTTCGCGTAATAAAACTCCTAACACATGTACAAAACAGCGCACCAATTTTGTACTCTGAGTTGAATACTCCCCGAGACATTACAAGCAGAACGGGTATACTTCAACCCGATGCCTTGTTGACAGTCAATGCACGGTCCATCGCAATGACACATCTACAGTACTGCAAAGAATAACAGCGAAAGCAGGAATGTAAACCAGAGTATATGCGCTATTAAGAGAAAACTTTGAGGATGTAGGCCTAATGGTTGAATATATTCTTATTGTACTATGTTATAAGAGCACATGTTTACTTAATACGGTCGTGTATATTTCTTCTTAAAAGGTACACAAATAGAGAATCAATTATATGGTGAAAAATTCATTATGTTATTTCTTTAAGTGCAGGGCTTCAATTATACAGGGCAAATCACCTAAAACTTGCACCGCAAATATTTCGGAAATGAAAAGTGCTATTGATGTGCAGTTTTCACAGCATTGATTGGTAGTCAGGGGCTCGTACATTTAGCATATAAACCTATTTTAATAATACCGAGAAAGTATTTTTTCAGCAAACATACAATTTTTAAATGGAACAATGCCTAGTTACATCGACAGAATAAAGGTAGGGTAAATTAGAATGTCAGTGGCGTTTGTTGCAAGATTCTAGTGCAAGTGGTTTACGAGAAATCTTATTTTGAAACTTTTACCCACCGACACTTGTACAACCTGTGGTAGCACAAACTAAAGAAAAACAAAAGGGAATTACAATACTTCTGTGGATTCTTACAAGTAAAGAGAACATAGCACTTCAAAGGTTGTGTTCAAAATGACCACCGGCAGCTTCAATACACGCTTCCAGTCTGCTATGGAAAGACTGCTGCATACGTTCTAGCATTTCAGCGGAAATTTCAGAGCAGGCAGCAGTAATACGTCGTTTCATATCGTCTGGTGTAGTTGGTACATCCTTGTAGACAGTGACTTCCAGCCTTCCCCACAGAAAAAAGTCTAAAGGGGTCAAATATGGTGAACAGGCCGGCCAAGGTACAGGTCCTCTTCGTCCAATCCAATGATTTGGAAACAATCCTTTAAGACAAGCTGTAGTACTTCATGCACTATTGGCTGGACAGCCATCATGTTGGTACCACAGGTTCCTCCTAGTCTGCAAAGGAACGTCTTCTAGCATCTGTGGCAGATGGTCTGTCAGGAGGCTGCGATACTTGTGCGAGTTCATTGTTCCTTGTATGAACAAAGGGCCTATGAGCCGATGGTTCACTATCCCACACCACACGTTTAAACTCTATGACTGCTGACGTTCCACCTGACGAAGCCAACGGCGAATTGTCAACAGACCAATAGTGCATGTTTCTGCGGTTTACCTGGCCATGAATTAGTAAATTTTGCCTCATCACTAAACCAGATATATGATGAATCTGGAGTATCATGTCTTAATGCCCATGTACAAAAGATAACACGATTCTCAAAATCGTTTCCATGATGGAGAGAGATGTGATAGGGATGGAGAATGCGCAGTACACTTGCCTGACTTATGCCACTTCCACGTGCGATTGTGCGGGAACTAATTTGCGGATTTACTGCAACGGCAGCCAAAACATTAATTTCTGCCTCTTTCCCAGTCACTTGTTTGTTTCTGTTACGTTTTCTAGGTGTTACAGTACCACTTTCACGTAATTGGTTGAAGAGGTTGATAAATAATTGCCGAGATGGTTGACGTCTATTAGGATACGTTTCCACATACACCATACAGGAACGAACTGCATTCTTCCTACACTCTCCGTACACCATGAGCATGCCATACCCTATCTTCCACTCACGACTTACTGCTTGAACTGTCACAAACTAACTGGCCAGAAAGTCGCAATGCAACCAATAAACAGAAAACACACTGCAAACAAACATAACAACATCGTACCTAGCAATTAAGCAGGTTGAATGGGACAAACAATTGTCGGTGATGATGATGATGATGATATGCGGTTTAAGGGCGCTAAACTGCTATGGTCATCAGCGCCCTTACAATGTATAAAAGATAGGGTCAAAATATAAAACAGGTAAAAGAACCGCATAGTTAAAAACGGGACACAAACCCGCGATGTTCAAAAAGCTAAAACTAACAATAACATAACAATAACAATAATAACAATAAAACAATCATAACAATAACAACAATAATAACAATAACAACAAGAACAACAAGAATAACAATAACAACAATAAGAACAATACAAAGTTCTGAAAAATCAACACACTAAAAGCATAGGCAATAAAAGAATAAAACGTGTCAGGAACTGTAGAATACGAGGGACATGAGCGCCATATGTCCACTGGGGATAAGAGTTCCCATAAAAACAGACAGAATAAAAGTACTAAACTAACAGACGCCCAACGCATTAAATGCGCAGTTTAAAATCACTGTCATGAATAAAACGTAAAACACATTCTACAGCACGCGTGTCGTCTGCCAAAACGTTGGCTATGCCAACAGGCAGACCCACACGAGCACGCAATGCAGCTAAAACCTGACACTCTGTTAAAATGTGACGCACCGTTAAGGGCACGTCACACCGCCCACAGAGTGGTGCGGGGTCACCACTGAGCAAATACCTATGACTAAAAACACAATGTCCAATCCGTAAACGAGCTAAAATTACCTCTTCCCGACGACAAGAACGAGAAGAGGTACCCCAGATTAACGGGAAAGGCTTAACCTCCCGCAACTTGTTCCCCCGGAGGGCCGTCCACTCATCGCGCCAGCGCGAGAGGATGCGGCGACGTAAAATAGCACACGAATCTGACGAGGGAACAACAGAGGTAAAAAATCTGGGTAATAAAATCGCCGATTTCGCAGCGGCGTCGGCAGACTCATTCCCTGAGATGCCCACATGACCTGGAATCCACATGAAGGACACGCTGATGCCAGAGACACCAAGCGAGTGGAGCAGGTCATGTATGCGCTGTACAAGCGGGTGGTAATGCTACAGCGCAGTAATAGTCTGAAGGGGACTCAGAGAGTCCGTACAAATAAAACAGTGCTGTAAGGCGTGCCGCTGAATGTATAAAATAGATTGATAAATGCTAAAAAGTTCGGCGGTAAAAATTGAACATTGTCCAGGCAAACGAAACTTAAAACTACAGTGACCAGAAACAAAGGCACATCCAACTCCAGCTTCAGTCTTAGATCCATCGGTAAAGATAAAATGGAAGTCCCCGAATTGAGCCCGTACTTCTAAAAAAGCCGATCTAAAGACTGAAGCAGGGGTCTCAGTCTTCAGCATTGACGTTAGCCCAAGGTGACAGTGGGCCTCAGCGCGGGACCATGGAGGAAAACGCGTTTCCCCCCGTGGAAGGGCCGGCGCTGGCGGAACGTCTAAATGCCGAAGGAGCTATCGAAAGCGAACCCCTGGTGGGAGCAAAGCAGAGGAGCCAATAAAATAGTGACGATCAAATGACTCCTCGAAAAATAACTCGAAGGACGGGTGGTCAGGCAAGCTTGAGAGTCGACAAGCATAGCTGCACAAGAGCATCTCACGCCTGAAGGACAGCGGAGGCTCTGCAGCTTCAGCATACAGGCTAAAAACAGGGCTGGTTGGAAAGGCCCCTGTAGCGACTCTTATGCCACGATGGTGAATGGCATTCAATCGACGTAACACAGATGGACGTGCCGACGAATAAACAATACACCCGTAATCAAGCTTGGATCGGACCAAAGAGCGATAAACGCGAAGAAGGACGGTCCGATCAGCTCCCCAGGATGTGCCACTTAAAACACGTAAAATATTAAGAGAACGGTCACACTTTGCTTTTAAAAAGGAAACGTGCGAGGTCCAACACAACTTCCTGTCAAAAATTAACCCCAAAAATTTCGCCTCGTCTGCAAACGGAAGTAGCCCTGGCCCAAGATGGAGAGAGGGCGGAGGGAAATACTTCCGGCGCCAAAAGTTGATGCAGACGGATTTCTCGGCGGAGAAATTAAAGCCGTTGGCATTACTCCAGGCGTAGAGACGGTCGATACAGCTCTGGAGACGGCGTTCGAGTAGACAGGTCCGCCGTGAACTACAATAAATAGCGAAATCGTCAACAAAAAGGGACGATGAAATGCCAGGTGGAATACAATCAACAATGGGGTTGATAGCAATCGCAAAAAGTGTGACACTGAGTACAGAGCCCTGCGGTACTCCGTTCTCTTGAATAAAACGACGAGATAAAACCGAGCCCACACGTACTCGAAAGACGCGGTCCGTCATAAACTCCCGAAGAAATATGGGAAGACGACCGCGGATATTCCAATCGTGAAGTGTACGTAAAATGCCGCCCCTCCAACAAGTGTCATAAGCTTTCTCCAGGTCAAAAAATACAGCCACGGTTTGACACTTTCTCAGAAATCCATTAATAATATGCGTCGACAAGGACACCAGATGGTCGACGGTAGAGCGATAGCGACGAAACCCGCACTGAGCGTTCGCTAGAAGTTTCTGAGACTCAAGCCACCATGTCAACCGCCCGTTGATCATGCGCTCCATCACCTTACAAATGCAACTGGTGAGGGAGATAGGGCGGTAGCTGGAAGGTAGTTGGCGATCCTTCCCAGGCTTAAGTATAGGGACAATGGTGGCTTCGCGCCAAACGGAAGGAAAAATGCCGTCTTGCCAAATACGGTTATAGACCTGTAAGAGAAATAGTTTACTGTCGGCTGAAAGGTTCTTTAACATGAGGACATGAATGCCGTCCGGCCCGGGAGCGGAGTGCCGAGAGCAATGAAGAGCGTGCTCCAGCTCCCTCATTGTGAATAGTTCGTTATAGCATTCATCATTAGCAGACCGAAAAGTATATGATGCGGAATTCAGCCGGTCTTTAATAGAGCGAAATCCGGCGGAATAATGGTCTGAACTGGAAACCGCCTCAAAGGCAGAACCCAGAGTGTTAGCGATGGCAGCCGGATCCACGATGGTGGCATTAGAAACCTGAAGGCCAGAAACAGTACAATGTGACACTTTACCTGAGAAGCGACGAAGTTTATCCCAAACAACGGATGAAGGCGTAAAACGATTAAAAGACTCGACAAAACGAGCCCAAGATGCCTTCTTGCTATCCTGAATAATGCGACGAGCCCTGGCGCGGGATTGTTTAAAAGTCACCAAATTATCAAGTGTAGGGTGGCGCCGAAACACCCTAAGTGCAGTCCTACGGGCACGAACGGCGTCCCGACAATCCTCGTTCCACCACGGAACAGGTGGCCGCCGAGGTTGGGAGGATGAACGGGGTATTGCGCGTTCGGCGGCAGAGAAAATATTAGACGTAAGGTGCTGCACTAGTTGGTGAATGTCGGAGAAGGGCTGGTCGTCAAAATGCACGAGGCTGGAATACAAGCTCCAGTCGGCTTTTGCGAATATCCAGGTAGGTACTCTGGAATGCTGTACGTGGTGCGACAGAAGAGAAACGATGCAGGGGTAATGGTCGCTGGAGTAGGTGTCAGCGACGACGTTCCACTGAAGACGACGTGCAAGCTGGAGTGAGCAAATGGCAAGGTCCAGGTAAGAGAATGTACCAGAAGAATCAGAAATAAAAGTAGGTGCACCTGTATTGAGGATGGAAAGATTGAACTGATAAAAAATGTCAGAAAGAAGAGTTCCCCTCGCACAAGCCCTCGGCGAACCCCACAGTGGGTGATGGGCATTAAAATCTCCCAACAGAAGAAATGGTGTTGGGAGAGCGGACAGGAGAGCTCGAATGTCCGCGGGAGCGAGGGGAGACGATGGAGGTGTATACACAGAACAAACAGAAAAGAAAAAACCGGGTAACTGCAGTCTAATGGCAACAGCTTGCAAGTCGGACGTAAGTGTGATAGTTTGAAAATGAACGTCATTACGCACTAAGAACATGACACCTCCATGAGCAGGAGTACCCTCCTCCGGTTCAAGGTCGTAGCGAACCGGAGTATATCCTCGGAGATCAAAAGGATCGTGAGGGCGAAGCTTAGTCTCCTGCAAACATACGACCATAGGCGAATGGGAACGCAATAAAAGTTGCAGTTCCGCCCTATGCGATCGTACACCACGTACATTCCAGGTCAGGATAGCCATTAAAAATAAGGGGATAAACTGTCTATTTAGAAGGGCGGCTTAAAATTACCTTTTGTTTAACCTTTGGGCTCGGGCTTTTTGTATGGAGTTGGTCAGACTCCATAGCTTCCTCGGAGGGAGGGCCCACGCGCTCAGTGCCAGAAACCGATTCAAGCGCCGTGAATCGGTTCTGGGTGGCGATGGGTGAAGGGTGCCGCTGAGCGCGGCTTGCCCAGGACCTTCCTGGGACAGCGACCTCCGAGGAGGAGAAGGTGAACTTTTGTTACCGCGCGCACGCGGAGGGTCTTTCAAAAAATCTTCCCTACGTAGTTTCTGCTTGGGCTTCTTTTCAACGGCTTGCGACTTCATTGACTTGGGACCAGGTTTATACGGCTTGGTAACTGTAGCCTTAATAGACGGCCGGATGGTAGTGGCGGTTAATCCAGTCAAGGTCCAGGTCTGAGTTTCGGCATCTACTCGTGGTACTGGCGAGGCAACAACAGAACTAAATGTGCCAGATCGCAGGAGTGAAGGTTGGCGCGCATGGTAACGCCTCCGGGCTTCAGCGAAGGAGAGTTTTTCCTTTACCCGGATCTCCTGGATCGCCTTCTCGTCCAAGTACCGCGGACAGTCGGCAAACGAAGCAGAATGAGACCCTTTACAATTAACGCAGACGGGGGCTGTTGAACAGGTACCTTCGTGTGAGGGCTGGCTACAGGTTGCACAGATGTTAACGGCACTCTTACATGAGACTTGCGTATGCCCAAAACGTTGGCATTTAAAACAACGCAAAGGTCTAGGAATATAAGGCCTCACAGAAATCCGTTCGTACCCTGCGGAAATGCTCGTGGGCAGATCGACGCCATCAAATGTAATAAACAGGGTACGAGTGGGTACCAACACGCCGTCGCGTTTGGCCTGCACTCGATGAACCGCTGTCACCCTCTGGTCTGCAAGATATTCCACCAGGTCTTCGTCAGAGATACCATCGAGTCTATGCGTGGTGACAACGCCTCTACAAGAATTCAGGGTGCGGTGCTTCTCAACACGGATAGGATAACCGTGGAGAAGCGTGGCGCTCAACAAGGACTTACTTTGTGCCTCGGATTTGCTTTGCACTAACAACGAACCATTACGAAGCCGAGTGCAGGAAAGATCCGGACCAGCAATTGAGTCAATGCCCTTCTGGATGATAAAAGGGTTCACCTTCTCGAATGATTGTCCTTCCTCTGTACGGGTAATCACTAAGTAACAACCAGCTGTTGGCGGTGCTACTTCTGTTACTAAAGTTTTACGGCGCTTGTTGTTTATAATGGAGAAAGGGTGCTCCATAGCGAAAAAAATCCTCCACCATTGCAACCGTCTCCGACCTCGGGCTCTGACTTCCCGGGCGTTACCCCGGCTTGGGTGAGTGGCCTATCTATACCTAGCTCACCCCAGGGTCACACCTCCCAGAACATAGACAGAGGGACCCAATCGCCGTCGGAAGCCAGCAGCTCTTGCAATGGCCCCCCCGCGGGACTGCAGTTGAACAGCGGATACGAACAACAACCCTACATGACGACCCCGGGTGGTGGAGTTGACGCCATTACCCACCTACCCAGCTGCGCACGCGGTGCGCGGGTATCCGTCAGGCTGTGTCCACGGAGGATTTAAATAAAAAATAAAAGAAACTAAAACTGTGTGGGCGTTTCGCACGCAAGGTAGGCCGGCGGGGAAGAAAAAGAGATATGCGAATGTCGTGGTACGAAATGGCCGGAAAGTGATTAGGGAAGAAAGAAACGATGGTGAGGTGCGGTATGTATGGAATGCAAAGAACGCACGAGAGCCTACCTTGGGTCCACCGGTCACTTGAAGAACCCACCTCGATCGGATGGGGGTGAGGGGATGAAGGTGGCGATGATTGGCTCGGGAACCCCCGGGTGCGCCAAAAACCCGTACTCACATAAGGTGAGCCCCTGAGGGGACAATTGTCGGGGTGGAAACTTTTCAAAATACGATTTCTCGTAAACCACTTGTACTAGAATCCTGCAACAAAGACCATTGACATTCTGATTTACCCTACCTTTATTCTGTTGATGTAACAAGGCATTGTTCCATTTAAAAATTGTATGTTTGCTCAAAATACACACTTTGTTTATAGGCTAAATGTACGAGCCCTTGACTACCAATCAATGCTGTGAAAACTGCACATCAATAGCACTTTCCATTTCGGAAATATTTGCGGTGCAAGTTTTAGGTGATTCACCCTGTATACTCGTATTTTGTATTCATTTTATTTACACCTCGAAAACCATATCAGTTTAACAGTACACAATTGTTATGATTTATATTATAGATAGCAAAGTTAGAATATTCTTTCTTCTTTATTTAATCTCATTTTATTTAATAAACAATACCATAAATACGTAATACATATTTTGTATTCTGTCTATAACATTTATAACCTCTTTCTAGGTTTTACTGTTTTATTTAAAAGTAATAGCCTGAAATTAAGAATAAACCTAGTCCATGCCTCACAGTAGGAGAGGAGGGTAACGGGGGCTGAGCTTGGTGATATAGGTAAACACAAAGGTCTGCTAATCACTAGTAACACTAGATAGCTTTTCGTCTATTTAACTATATAGATAAGTCATCTTTATTTGCGTCAAATTATTAAAGTTACTGCACAAATACTTAGTGCATGGGTAACTGTCATACATGTATAATTAAGATATAAGTTAAGGATGACAAAAAGAAACAAACTAACTAAACGAATTTGATCTGAATTGCGCACTTTAGGCACAAAGTTGCCCACATTTTGCCAGTTCCTCTGGTCAGTCGGTAGATCCCAAAATGCCAATCTCCTTCTGACTGTATTAAGAAATTTCTTTGAGTTTAGTTGTCGTTGGTCCTTCCACTGTGCCCATTTTGCTAAAATATGTACCCAGTTTTCATCCAAAACACAGAATGGACAGATTTTCTGTGCCCTCCAGACTCTCAATCTAAACCATGCCATTTCTGTACTGCCCCATGCCTATTCTCAAACCACTTTCCAGTTCAGCTGCCCAGAGCTTAAGATAGAGGTATCCTCGTTGGTATTTATAACATTTGGGCCGTAATGTGGAGTTATCTCCCTGCATCAAACCCATACAGTACTTCACTGCTCTGACTTTACAGTGTACTGCGTCTTCAAACATAGCTGTTTATAAAGCTGGGGCTATTTAAATAGCTTCCTTAAAAAGAAAACGTTTTCCTAAAGACCACTTAATTTTTTTTTATTTCACAAGTCACGTGGGGTAATAGGCCTCGACTGGATAATATGATGTTTATTATCAGACATAGGAATTCTTAAGCTGTTGGCTTCAAGTTAACTACACTCAAACCATTACAAAGAACGTAAAATACATCGGCTACGAGTCACTGAGGGGCAAGTAAACACGGTCTGGTGTGTACTGTCGGCCAGCTCCAACAACTGATATAGGGATGGGGGTGGTTTGTAATCTGCGACGTCACTGCGTACAGTTCAGCAATAGCCAACTTCATTTCCTTTCGTCTCGGCTTTAACGTTTACGAACATAGCAAAGTTATCCAGTAAAAATAACACTAGCCTCACTTCTTTTTATTTTAATATTTGTAATACTTTGAAAAAGAGTATAACTGCATTTATTGGTTAACATGGGTTGGCCAAGCGCTCCCTAAAATGGCGGAAATTGTTTATCATAATTACCCTTCTACTCACAATATTATAAATTCGAAACTAGATTAACACAGCATGTAATATACATTATGGATTCTTAAATCTTTGTTGCGAGGGCGAGGTAAACATAAATTTCTTCTCTATTCTGCTGCTATTGGCCAGTCTAGAAGATCTAGACCGAAGATGGGTTTAAACGTTATTCTTTCATGGAACATGGTGTGTTTAAAAGGACACATACAGTGCGGTCGTTTTATGGTGAGGCCACGGATCGCGTGTATACGTGCTCCGTACATTGCCTATTACGATAAGGGTTTTTCGTGCTTCCGCGGTACTTACTCACGAGTGATGGTAACATTCACTATAATGAGTGCTAACCTTGTTATAAGTGTGTACATGTGTGTGAAGACATTCCTGGCATCTTCGGATGAATTTTCCATTCACACGTTTAAGTTCTTCTTGCGTAATGTTCATAATATATGTTTTTATATGGCCCTTAAGTTCATCTATGGTGTGGGAGTTGCTCCTATAAACTATGTTTTAGGGTTCCCCAAAAATAGATGCACCAATTTCGTCAATGTTTTCCTCAGTCAGAATAGCTCGTTTGTTCTTCTTAGGTTTACCGTTTTGATGATCCTGTTGCCCTTAAACTAAACAGACGTCTAATAGTTTCTCTACCTGGAACTGATATCAGGAAATGTCTCTTGAAATTGCCTACACACCTGTTTACATGATTCGGTTTTCACTATGTATTGTATACAAGAATTCGTTGTTCAAGCCGAATTTGTCGGCAGGCATTGCAGTGAACTAATAACAAGACAACACTCTTAAGAAAATCACACACAACACAAATGTCTTGAGCAAATGTTCACCTTTGAGATGCACAACTCTCTTTACAGCACGAACATAAAGCAGCGACTGAAGCACAGAGGTCATTGCAGTACAACGTGCAGCGCACTACAGTACGTTTTATACTTGCTTATCAACAATTCCTTCTGGTTAGCGAGAATACTTTATGCCGAATATCCTGCAGTATGATCCAATCTGTTACACAGCAAAACACATTTCTTTATAGAAATTAGTAATCATCGCTAGTGGTTACAGACCACTATAAACAATGGTATTAACGTGTTAATCGTTATATGTCGTCACATGGAAGTGTTAAGGTAAAGTAACCACGATAGGTATAACACTAGTCTGTACGATATCGGATGACTGAAAACTAATACGTGATTTTGACAGATTTTTTATGCTGATTTCAGAACTGCTTTTAGTTTTTTTCTAGTTTTTTTCTATCACGCACAGTTTTTTTCACAATTTCACTTCAAAAATATAGAGTTGAGCCAGTAGGTGATGAGTATTGTTGAAGGAAAATTTATCACTTCTTGGAGGGAAATTTCTCAATACAGACTTGTATGTCTTTAGGTTGTTACATCTGTAGATGCTGGTTGCTATTTGTAAATTTAGGCATTGTTGTTAATATCAGAGGCTTTGCATTACCAGTGCTATATCGTGATTGAAGTTATAAATGCATTATGTCTACACGCAAGTGTGTGAACAATCCAAATGCTTTCTGCTACATTTGTGGAAATTATACAGTGCTTCAGCAGAGAACTGATATAAGACTTTGTGAAAAAAGTGTACCATGCTTATTTTAAAATGAAACTTGGTGACCAAGACAAGGCCTGGGCTCCAAAGATAGTTTGCCGCTATTGTGTTGAGAGGTTAAGATTGTGGATAAAAGGAAAGAAATCATGCATGCCATTTGCAATTCCTATGGTGTGGAGGTAGCCTAAAGACCACCTTAAAGACTGTTATTTCTGTTTAGTTAATGTTCAGGGGTGCAATTCGAAAAATAAGAAACACATTGTGTATCCAAGTATTCCTTCAGCCATCAGGCCAGTTCCACACGGAGAAGATCTGCCTGCTCCTCCTCCTCCTCCTCCAGCTGTTTTAGAGAACTTGGAAGAAGATGGTATTGAAAGTGAACCTCATGCAATCACCGAAGACGATTCTGATGAAGTCTACCGCCCTGAATGCGACGTGACTACACAACTGTTCTCTCAGAGTGAACTAAATGATCTAGTACGTGATTTGAATTTTTCTAAGGAATCTACAGAGTTACTAGGCTCCCGTCTTAAAAATAAGAATCTTCTGGAACCAGAAAAACATTACTCATGGTACAGACACAGAGAAAAAGAGCTAATTCCTTTTTTTCTCACAGATCGAGTTCTTGGTTTACTGCAGTAACATAAACGAGTTAATGCACTTTTATGGCGCTGAACATGATCTATTCAGTGGAGACTTTTTATAGCTTCATCAAGGAGGAGCCTGAAAGGCGTGTTATTGCATAATGGGAATGTGCATGAATGTCGCACATTCAGTTCGAATGAAAGAGAAAGTTGAAAACATGAAGATACTTTTAACAAGTATCCAATACGAGGAACACAAATGGCGTATCTGCGGTGATTTCAAAGTTATTGGAGTACTATTAGGACAACAAGCTGGGTTCACAAAAATGCTTTGTTTTCTGTGCGAATGGGACAGTCGAGCAAAGCAAAGACATTGCAGTGTGAAAGTATGGCCACAGAGGAGAAACTTTTTGCCTGGAACTAAAAACATCCTGCACGAACCGCTTGTAGAGAGAGAGAGAGAGAGAGAGAGAGAGAGAGAGAGAGAGAGAGAGAGAGAGAAGATATTGCTTCCGCCACTACACATAAAATTGGGCTTGATGAAGCAATTTGTAAGGACTCTTACCACAGGATGGACCCTGCTTCAAGTACCTTTCCAAGAAATTTCCCTTCATTACACAAGACAAATTAAAGGCTGGAATTTCTTTTGGTCCTCAAATGAAGAAATTGATGAAGGATGAAGGTTTTGAGAAGAAAATGATTGAGAGAGAAATAGAAGCATGGACCACCTTCCGATCAGTTACTGAAAACTTCTTAGGCAATAACAAAGGTCCTAATTACAAGGCCATTGTCGAAACAATTTTGGAAAATTTCAAGATGATGGTTTGTAACACGAGTGTAAAGGTGCATTTTCTGCATTCACATATCGACTACTTTCCAGAAAATCTGGGACATTATAGTGAAGAACAGGGTGAACGTTTTCACCAAGATATTAAGGAAATGGAGAGGAGGTACCAGGGCAGATGGAATGAAACTATGATGGCCGACTACTGTTGGATGTTGAGAAGGGACAGTCATTTTCAAGGATCTGATAGGAAGTCAAAGAAGAGAAGGTTTGAAAAAAAATAAATGAAATATTTTGGGTTCTTGTTTTGTTAAAATGTAGTCATGAAATAAATTAGGGGAGTTCTTGAGAGTATTGTTAAAATGTTTCTTGAATAAAAACTTACCTTGTGTGAAATGGTATTTGAATACTTTTCTACGCTCATTAGTAAAATTGTCAAAACATTACTTATTTTGTGTAAAAACCTGACGTGATAGAAAAAAACGGTAGATATTTCTAGAACCAGCATAAAAACGTGATTCAAGAACACCTACTTTTAAGAAATCATCTGACAAACAGTTTGAAAATGCAGACTAGAATATAACGGTCTGTTATCGACCTAATGACCATAAACGACAACTAAAATGTTCTAAAGCACAGAAAAGTTAGCCAACGTTAGCCAATCGAGAGTATCTAAAACTCTGTTTACCAAAGGGCACTGTCTGATTCTGCAATATAAAACGTGATATCATGTGAGGTATTACACGATACCGATATCGACTCACGGAAACCATCCTATATACATGGCTTACGAGAAACACTGTCAGCGTTCGGACACAATCAAACAAAATTTATGCTGTTTCTCAGCCAGTTTCCAGAAAACATCTGTTGTTTATCTCTTCCACGTAAGATATAATACACATTCATTGGAGATAATAAAAAAGCTTGCATGACATGTGGACATATCGTAACGTCATTAGTTCTCAACATTGTGATGCTAATGTCCGCCTGCACATTGTGACGAACAGGTATCGAGTTATTTGAAAAGTTAACGGATATGGGGTTAGAAATCATATACAAGGCCATAAACCTTCAGCAACGGCCGCGATTATCAGCTTACACATACTAAACTGCGGTGTCATTGTTACATTAGATGACATGTCGCTAAACAGTGATGCCTTTGGTCGCGTCAGTGACGCTATCAGTCTAAAAAGCTATCGAAACGTATTCCCTTACTTATCACTGATTCACTCTTTTTGGAAGCATTTTGGAACACACTTTTTTCGACGACGGGCATCTACAGGTCTGAAGTAATGCGTGGAGACTGCAACATATCTCCAGGTTAAGAACACATTTTGAAGTAGTAATTATAGTTGCTTTACTTTTAACTGCCCCACGAATGGGCGCCAACTTGAAGTAGTTGTGTGCTTACGTAATATTTTTTTACGTAATTTATTTAGCTTCACACATTGGAAGCCAACTTGAAGTAGTATTATTCTTGGAGTTACTTTGTTTAAGAAGTTGGTAACACTTTTGGGCATCGGTTTGAAGTTGTTGATTACGTAATAGTTACTGTTGTTACGCAATATGCTGCTACGTAGCTGATTTAAAGATGTGTTTTTGTTGTTACACTCCAAGTTTTAAACTATAATATTTAACTTTGTTATTAAAACTGCTTCTATATATTATTTATGTTTGAATTTGCCTCGGCTGCGTCAGTAATGTTTGTAGAGTAATGTATTTCTTAGGCAGAGTGCGGTACGACAATAATTGTAGACATACACAGAATTTAAGTTTTTAAATTCACTTCTTTTTATTTTATCCTTTGCACATTTTAATAAAGCACTACAATTTTTTTAGAGCTGTGGGATTCTTTAATACTTTCACTTAGCTAACGCGTAGACATATTTTACGATTCACACATATTATTTCTGTAGAGAACACATCTTCCATCTGGTCGCTACCAAGGTTTGCCAGCAACTGAACATTATTTCAACCGTTAAACCCGTAAGCTTCGGTATTTCAAGTATCCGATTGGCTAATTCTAGTCCAATAGAACATCTGCATTTTACTTAAAGCTTTTCTTTGCTGTTGATTGGCTAATTTTAAACTGTTGCTGAATTTACATTATCGTTGCTCTAATCATGACTAGTAACATTCAAACTCTCTAACTCATTATTCCCTCATTGTTAGCAACCTAAAACTTATTATTCTCACAGATCTTGCATTATTAAAGTATGTAATGTATTCACATAACATTATTAAACATGTTTACAATAAATATAAGCATATGCAATGATTGTTACATACATTTTAAATAATTATTACACACATATTGTTTCAAGGCGGGCTGTTATTGAATTTACTTATTATAAAATACAATTGAAATTATTTAGGTTTTACAAATACTGCCTCAATTTTTACAAACTTTTCAAATGCTCATTATTGTTGATATTATTATTATTATTATTATTATTATTATTATAAACCGAGTTCTTTAATTCTTACAACAAAAGCCCCTATCATGGCACCAAAAATGTCTCAGGATAAGGATGCACCGTGACAATATTACTTCATGATTTCCAAACACAGATTTCGTGAAAATAAACGAGTAGGCGTACTCAATGATAACCAGGGTTCGAGTACCGATGATCAGAAGTATTTGAAATTAGTCTAATGATTGAACTAAAGGCATTAAAATAGTCGACTATGGCATAAATAATTAAAACTTCATTTTAGGAGTGTAGAATCGTTTCGTATTATGTTACCTCTAAAAATTTGTTAGTTACTGCATGTTGTATGTATATATGTATGTGCGTTTGTAAGAGAGAGGGAGAAAGAGAAAGGGGGATGTAATGAGGGGAGTAGTATTTCAGAATGGTAAAAACTAATTGATTGATAATTAATTACTAATAATTGATTGTATTAATAATTGATAATTACGTAATTTCAGTATTGTGTTCGGAAGTATTATTTATGAAATCAAATCAAAATATGAATACCTGCTCCTCTCAATTCCTCCTTTTAAAGTACACTGTTCACATATTCGGTGCAGTATTATTTTCAAATAAAATGGAGAAGAACCTTCTTCAGAGAAATTTGGATTTAAGTGTCACAGTTAAACATTTTCTAGCTCTGAGGTTAAATAAAGCTTTAAGCAATTTTTTCAAGCACGGCTCAACAAAGAAAAATGATCATTCTCAGAATGTTGTAAAATTATGCATTACTGAATTCTACGTAGCAATTTATATTATCACATTTTAGTATTCATCTTCATTTTTGCCCATAAATGTGAGCGTAATCTTTAGTAAATATTTTAAAATGTTATTTAAAATGAATCAAATTCTAATAAGAAAGTTTTATGCCCGGAGTTGTTGGTAGGAATAAATTTTAATCAATATTTAGGGGAAAGTAGTAACTGAATTCAGTATAAGGTTGCGGTGATTTAATTGGTATTTTATGATAATAATGCCTGAACTGGTGTTTTTATTTAACTATTAAAATTAGGGAAGCCTTCACATAACGGAGCTGGGCTTCGAGTCTTGGTGATAGCACATGGTAAGGGGAAGAGTGAATTGTAACGGACTGCTAAATCCCATGCTGAACATTCTGAACATCCACACGAGTTTCGAAGATTTAACGCTTTGCTTTACGGTGTCACGGTTTGGGTCGGTTTTACCTGTATTAGAAACAAGTCCTGACATATTACATTGCCAAGCTCCAGCGCCGACGAGACTGATGTCAGAGCATACTCAAGAGTTAATGAGTGTTAAAAGTTCTTACTCTTCATGCCATTTATTATACTTGGAATAGACTTAGACAGAATCATAACTTCGGCAACATTTTGTTCCTGCGCTTCCGAAATTCTTTCATACTTATTTTATCTCAAAACTGGGGACACTTATGGATACCTGCCTTTACCTTCATTCGGATAATGCTAAGTACTACACCAAGGAAAATACTTCAGTACTGCCCAAAGCACTCAATTTATATTCAGATTCAATTGAATGAAAATTAAAATATCTAAACATATGAAATTAAATGCAAAACGTTTAACAAAAAATCTGGTGTGAACCTGATTCCATGTCTAAGTTAGTATAATATAAATGTGTAGGAGGAGAACCGATGGGCGAACAGATTCGGACGACGATGTGCGCAAGCACGAACAGGCTTCCTAACGGTTCCAGATAGATATATCAGCAGTGCAACCAACGCCAAAAAGGAATGCTTCCAAAGCACGTATCCACCGTGCAGCCGCAACACACCGAACGGGCCCGTTAAGGGTTCCAGATAGAACACATCCGGACGCAGGCCAGCCCTATCTACAAGCCCCTAGGTCCCCCTGGCCCAGGAATGCCCCCAGAAAGCGGGTCCGTCAGCAGTTCAACCAACGCCAGGAAGAAATCTTTCCAAAGCGTGTATCGACCGCCCAGCCGAAACGCACCGAACTGGCTCCCTGACGGTTCCAGATAGAAAGCACCCGGACACCGACCAGCTCTGCCTACAAGCCCCGAGCCTCCAGCCCAGGAATGTCTCCAGAAAGCGGGTCCGTCAGCATTCCAACCAACACCAGGAAGAAACCTTTCTAAAGCGCGTATCGACCGCCCAGCCGCAACACACAGAACAGGCTCCCTAACCGTTCCAGATAGAACACACCCGGACCCCGACCAGCCCTGCCTACAAGCTCTAAGCCTCCGGGTTCCCCTAAGACCCAGGGTTGCCACCAGAGGGCGGGTCCGTCAGCAGTCCAACCAACGCCAGGAAGAAACCTTTCCAAAGCGCGTATCGACCGCCCAGCCACAACACACCGAACTGACTCTCTAACGGTTCCAGATAGAACATACCCGGACCCCGACCAGCCCTGCCTACAAGCTCTAAGCCTCCGGGTTCCCCTAAGACCCAGGGTTGCCACCAGAGGGCGGATCCGTCAGCAGTCCAACCAACGCCAGGAAGAAACCTTTCTAAAGCGCGTATGCACCGTCCTGCTGCAACACACTGAACGGGCTCCCTAACGGTTCCAGATAGAACGCATCGGACGCCGGCCAGTCCTGCCTATAAGCCCCGAGCCCCTGGATTCCCTGGCCCAGGAACGCCCCCAGAAACCGAGTCCGTCACCAGCTCAACCAACGCCAGGAAGAAACCTTTCCAAAGCGCGTATCGACCGCCCAGCCACAACACACCGAACTGACTCTCTAACAGTTCCAGATAGAACATACCCGGACGCCAACCATATATATCACTGTTCTTTGCGTCACCGAAAACTAAGCACCACTGCCCTACTTTCTCGTCAAGAAGACGTTCCTCATGAAGCAGATTACTATTACTGCCTATTACTCTTTACGACCCTCTTCAAATGTCGGGGGTCAGCCTGTACGCTTTTGTGCTGTACATGTCCCTTCACGTTTCCACTTCACTATCACATCAGAAACAGTGGACCTAGGGATGTTCAGGAGTGTGCAAATCTCGCGTACAGACTTCTGACACAAGTGACACCCAATCACCTGACCACGTTTGAAGTTCGTGAGTTCTACGGAGCGTCCCATTCTACTGTTTCGCGATGTCTAATGACTACTGAGGTCGCTTATAATGAGTACCAGGCAGTAGGTGGCAGCACAATGCACCTAAGATGAAAATCTATGTTTGTGGGGTGTCTGGATACTTTTGATCACATAATGTATATATTTACGCGAATAAAATCGTACATATTCCGATTGGAAAGTCTGCTAGCATCAATCTTTCTAGTCAGCAAATGTTCTTGTTTATCCATGTATGCTCTGTTTTTATTATTACATCCGCCATGATATCGCGAAATAGGACTGGCCGGCCAACAGAGAGCAGCTGAAATGCTTAAGAGAATGGTGGGGCTAACAGCAAGGGACAGAGTCCAGGGGATCACATGCCGCATAATGCTAGCTGTGATATTGTATCCCTAAAAAGTCAGATGAAGAATAAAGAAAAAAATAACTGATAGGCCAGAAATTGGAACCAAAGTCGTTGCCTAGGCCGCCTAGAACTTTCTCTGAAATTTAAATAAGCTTAGTAACTGTGGACCATCCTGGGAGAAAAACAGTGTGTATGTATGTATGTATGTATGTATGTATATATATAACATTTTCGATAGGTCCCATTGCTTAAATTATACCAGTCACCAACAGACTCGAGAAACAGCTCCGAACTCTGGAACGTGCTAGTCCTATCGTAATTCGCATGCAACAATGAAGAAAATTTATATTTGTAGTAGTACTTTGCAATGAAGAAGACACAAAGCTTGCTTATAACTATTAGTGAGATAGTTTGATTGCTCTTCTTTCACAACTAAACAAGGTTTGTAGGTTCAAACCCGACGGAGGGGATGGATTTTTGCGGGCGTAAATATCCTTAGCATGGCTTCCTTTGGAAGGGAAGTAAAGCCGGTGGTCCCGTGTCGTAGATTTACGGCACGTAAAAGAACCTCAAGCCTGATAAAAAGGCCTCTGAGCAAAAATTACCGGTCTTTCACGCCCAAGATAGAATGGGACGCTAAGGACCACAGTAGTTAAAGAGCGTCCATGAATAAAAACTCAATTCATTCATTCACTACTGAAAATGCGGAATCTTATTTCATTTACAGCCTGCACAATGAAGTCATAAACTGGGCGTGCTGCGCTTTTGTGTTGAAAAAATGGGGTAATTATTAATTATAAAATTATTTGTATTGAAGTGTTAGTAACCATATTAGTAATTCTATTGGTAATCTTGAGATTACTAACAGGACGGAACGTCACCACACTTCACTTTGCATACGACATTTCCCAACCGGTGCTTTGGGAAACTTAAGGCTATAAATATCATAACTAGCAGGCGAGCCCACATATCCCCCCAGCCATTGCACACCGGTTGGGGGTTGAACGCAGTAATACATTTTCTCCCCACGGAAAAAAAGCAAGGCGAATACTGGGGTGGTTTTTCTATTACCACGAATTTCCCATCTCTCATTTACTATTATTTGCTACCCCTTTTATATTTCGGGTAGGCTTAAGGGCTGTGTAATGTTGGTCGGTGTCGTACAGATAACGCATATGCTTGCTCTTGGTAAGTTCTTCTCGGCCTTGCCAGATGGCAGCTTTCTCTGAGCCGCCTCAGGTGGGTCGAGTTCTCCCCAGTCCCACCAAAGGGAAGACTACAGTGAGCAGCCTGCCGGTGTGCTGGGTCATCTAGCTTGGAATCATTAGGAACCTCTGCTCGTCTGTCGGCCGGCCTTCCTGCGGCCTATAGCCTCCTGAGGTTCCTCATGTGGGTGGTAAGCACAAGGGATTCTCATTAGATCGAGGTGCGAAGTGCCCGCTCCGTTCTCTGGTCATGGTCTTGCCTGCCTCCATGAGGTCCCGACCTCACAGCACCTGATAATACTTTCTGGGGGTTCAACCAGTACGAAGTGAGACATCAATACTATAACACAACGGCACAGTTATGAACAGCTGTGATACAGGCCTCCAAAGAAGCGACCCTTGATTATCCACGCAAAGCATCTGTCAGGACGTGGCGCGAAATTCAGCTGTGCTGTGGCGATGTCTTGGACCATTGAACGATCAGATTCATGTCCATACAATCAGTGAACTATACCCAGTGTAGTGCCGTAAAACATATGGCGGTACGCCCACTTTATGACCTCTCTGTGTACTTTCAAAATTGTCTTCATCGTTGTGTTCAAGAGTTATCTAAATGCCACTTTGGGACAGTTTGCTCCCGATGAAATTAGTGGGCACATGGTAAACCATGTCTTAAATGCTCAGTTTCTCTATTTAATAGTAATTTTTTCAGCTTTCAGCATACAAAACACTGTGTGTAGAAATACTTCGGTTTAATTTTTATTGAATGTTCAGGTGTATACGGAAAAGAATAACAATAACACTAAAGTATAACTTTCAGGTTTTTCATAATTAAAAATGACAATGTAAGCAATTTGCTTTCATAGAATGAAATAAAGCGTAGTTATTGATGCATTAAACTGTTTGTATAATTAAACTTACGTTACTTTTTGAAATACGCTTCTGAGTGTAATATAGATATTTATGTGTCAATACCAAAATGAGGCTTTAGCGAACGAAATACACATTTCGGACGAGACGTAAAGCGAGTCAGAAATACTGGATGAGCCGGATCAGGAGGCACGATAGGGCAGAGGGCATGGTCCCTGTAATTTCCAGGTTGGAGCTCGCCAGTGGCAGCTGGTACAACCGGCTCTTCTCCCCCCTGCAGGCTTGTACATCCCACTAGGGCCGCGCGGGACTCTGAGACTGCTCCCATTCCGGGGATGAAGTGGTACAGAGAGCATCCTTTTTCCCTGGCATGCAACACTGAGATTCCAACCAAGCAGGTGAAAGATGGAGTGAAATGAGAAAGGAGGAAAAATGGAGGGACAGGAAATTCGGGGATATAATTAACCTTCCCAGCATTTGCCTAGCGACCCGGGGAAACCCCGAAAAACACCCAGGCGTCAGGAAGGTCATCTGCGGGAATCGAACCCATGATCTCCCGAATGCGAGTCACACGCACTACCCCCTACTCCACCTCTCTCGATAATGTAGTATAAGTACTGTATAAATATAAACGGCACAGTGAGTCATTTGTTGATACAGCAGCCTGAATCCTACGCTATGAACCGTACAAGCGCCTACTAGGAAGTGTTGACCATAACATGCCGATCTGAATGGTAGTGCATATTCTGAGCGTTCGTTTCTAAACAACAAGCTTGTGGTTGAAAATATGGGTGGAAACACCGAGGAAATTTCAATCCGAGCCAAAATATTGAATCAGAACTGCTGACAGCAAAATCTCTGCAATAACAATATGAGAAGAAATATATTGGTTTTAAAGACTGGTGCAGGTAAGCAGTGCTTCTCTTGTGAACGAAGATGTGATGCTGACTTATTTACGTGAACATTCGAAGGCACTGAAAGCTTCCTTACTGTGGTTCAAATATTCAATGCTTAAAGCTTTGTATTTAAAGGATGTTGATATCAAACGCTTCTCGCTTTTCTTAGACGTAGTTCTGAGAGACACGGAGGTTCTTTCTAGGGAAGAAATGAATAGGTGTCTAAGTGAGGCGGGAAATGATGTGCATCTTGTGTAGCTAGTGAACTTATAATTGTTTTTAATAGTGAATTGTTTCGTCAAAAACCCTAGTAACGTTTATGATGAACATAAAAACAATGTTGGCCTACATTTCTTGATTTATAATCAAGCATTTTGTTTAAAACCCTGTTAAAGTTGGTATGACTGGCCACTGTCATCTGATTTATTATGCCTCTAAAGGTTTCCATGGCGACTTTAACGGCCTTGGAGTTTTAACAGCTGTTTTAGAGAGCGGGCACTAAAACATTTATAAACATGGTCTTTGGATGAGATGTCCTTACTAATTTAGGAAAAAAACATCATCGGATTCAGAATTTTCACCTTGCATCACCTTAAACTTGTAGAAGATGTGTAAATACGTGGGAATTACGTTGGTTTTCTCTAGATGTTATCATATTTACCATGTGCTCGCCATGAGAATTCTTGGTAAACAGCGATCTTAGTAATATTCTTTAAGCATGCGCAGTATGTTAACTTATACGTTCTTGAATAACAGTTCTTCCATCCCGTGTGTGTGTGTGTGTATGTGTGTGAAAATCTTCAAGCAGGTATGTTTATAGATTTGTTGTACCCCTCTTCCCACTGTATTCCAATAAGCTACCATGACTCAGTACTATGCACATGCTAATTTTTTTAAAAAGGACGCTCCGTTGGGAATCATTTCATTTATGCGCACTATTGCCCTCTTCATTGAAGTGCTTCAAATGAAATACTTCTTTCATGAAGTATTCCAGCATGATACATTTGGGTTTGCCATTCCCAAGCACCCAATACACACGGCGGCATATACACGTTGTGACATGGAGATCACATAAGCTGCCATTATTGGATAAGCTGCTCGGTTAAAACGTGTTCGTTGACATCATGGTCATAGTTATATTTTTCGTTGTGAACTTAAGCTAAGTAAGTCTACAGTAAAGTTATTCATTACAAGCGAGCGAGGGGGAGCTTGTTGAATTAGTGCTCCTTCAAATACAAATCATGGTAAGTTTTCGTATATAATAATGTTATATACCGTGGTGAGGCCAAAAGGTTTTGCAGCTAGTTATTAAATTTAGTTACCCCGGCATAAACATTGGGGGACGCAGCTTCAGGCAACGAGAGGACCAGGATCTTAGCTCTACATTTTAAAGCGGGTGTGGGATATTCATAACAAAATACACATAATTTCGTATTGCCTGTGGTTTATTAAATATTTGACATGGTCCCTCTACATCATTCACAAAAGATTACAGAACAGGCATTGGAGGGAAATGTTCCACACTCGCACGAAACACGCACGCTACATACACAACCACTCGCCCTGAAGAGGCACACACGACTGACCCACGCTACTGAATAATGCTACCACACAAAAAACTAGTAAACGCTACTTGCCCTCACCCCCTTTCCTCTCTCCACCTCTCGCCAGGAGGTGGGGAGAGAGATGCCGCGTTGGACGAAATTCAAACCCCAAACGAAATAATTATACTCAACAATGTCATTCCTACACAGTAATAATGTGTCCGACATGACAATGTACACACATACACGCTACAATAACACATTAATATTGACGCGCATCAGTGTGTACCATAATAGTGTTCAACTCCTTCTTTCTGGGAGTATATGATTGGCTGCAGAGGACCCAACAAACTAGAACTCCCTTAGAGGTTAACACAGAAGATTCCCACCATAGTGGTAGAGCTGGTAAGCTATCGTGCAGCAGAATTAATTAGTTACCGGTATGCCATAGGTAAAAATTAAAACATCTTACCTTAAATGAAGACGATGTTGCAACTGTTCCAGTTTTCACGTAATTCTGAAAAATAAAGAAAAACATAGGTTACTATTTAATAGATTCAAATATGTTGGCCAGATATGTCATTCAACATAACTTTTTTTAAAAAAAGCGTTAGTAAACATCAATCTTGTAAGAAACGCAAACCCGAAATATGCAAGTAATTTATGAAGTGCAATGTTGAATGTGTTTCAAAGTATAAACTACATGCAGCAGTTCTGGCTTTCTAAGAGATTGTTGGCCTACAAATATTAGTACACAGTTTCCATTTTAGGGTCTGCATGGATACTGCTTTGAATTGCATTACATCAACAATGCGACGCAATCAATAGACCTACAATTAAACAGGTAGTGTGCCATTTTGATGTTTATTCTGCCAGTTTAGTAGCCATCCAAGTACAGTAGCATTTAAACAAGAAGCTACATGTGACAGTTGACCCATAACAGGGAAGTGGAAGAACAATGGTGCCGGTTGCATTAGAAGGCTAGTAAGCAATATGAAATTATGTGATACAATGCAGTATGACATGACAACATGCTATCCCTCAAAGGTCAATTTGCAGGCGAAGGAAAGCGAGGGTAATGGACCCCAATGGAGCAATAGCGGAGAGGAGGTTGCCATGGAAACCAAACGAAAACTCTTCCCTCTACTGTGTCAAATCGCCTCTTGTTTACAACAAACTATAGGAATGGATATTTTGGATATCTTACCCGGATTTAGCTCCCTACTGGCCATTTATGAAAATTACAAGGCTGAATGAAACGACCACAAATCGCGCCACGGATGCTTTTTGGACGATAAAAATTAGAACAAAGTTTCCAATCTTGTGTTTTCAGAGCGAAGGAAGATAAACCCAGCGAAGAAACTATGTATATGCGGATATGCAGCCGTAAATAAAATACAGTAGTCCTGTCCACCGAACGCGTTTCGGTCATTAGTTTGTACTATTCATGCCTTCTAACACAAAGGAGGTTGTGTATACGGGATAATTGTGTACACCAGAACTCGCTATCTGGCTCTCAGTCCATTCCGTTTGATGTATCGAACAAGTATGTCTCTTTTTCTACTGGAACGCCCAGTGTGACCAGACTCAAGGGGAAGACTCAGTCTATTTGCTTGCGTGGCGTTGTTGCCGCACGGTGTCTTATGCACAGTCTGAGTTCGCCTGATACCCCAGGGTAGAGCGTACAAATGAAAACGTTCCCTTAAAAAAGTTTTTATAAGTTAGTACATAAAACCAGCAGAAGCGATGTATGGGAGCGCTTTGGGATTATTGTCGAGAAAACGACGTAATGTAATAATAATGATAGTAATAATAGTAATAATTATTATAATATCCTAATAATAAGCGTTGAAGTGTTCTTAAATTTACTTTTAGGTATGCTCTGTCTTTATATTGTGAGACTTCGTACTAAGTATTTGTAACATTAAGGTGTTATCAAGTATCTTTAGTTTTCGTTAGAGATTTTTTTTTCATTAACGAGCTTATTCTCAGGTTTGTTAATTTTTATATCGCTAAAACAAAACGTAATTTTAGACACAACCATTGCACAATCATTGAAGAAGATAAAGCAACAACTTTTGAGTTAATTAACCTTAATTTGTGTGTAAAATTGGCACTAGCATAATTTATTTTAAAGACATTGCGCAATTTCTGGAGTTTGAAGAATAATCATTATTTAATTTGTTGTATTATGTAGATGTAATTTGTATTTAACTAAATGTTTAAACATATGACTCTGAGTTGTTGTTTTTGTCATCTAACGGAAATTATGAATAAAATTGTATGTAAATCTTGTACGAATATTATTTTGGGATCTATTTTATGTATGTTTTGCTTAGGTGTAATGACAGAATGGAACATGAAAAAATGGAATTTGTGTAACATAATGTGTTAAAAGAAGTTTTGAGCGTAACAGTGCGTACAAACAAAGTCGAAAACGCAATAACATGTCACGTGATATTTGCTCTAACACACTGAAGCAGTACGCCTGACAACAACGATATGATTTGAACTCTCGAACGACCGAATACTCGAGCTTGTAAAGGCCCGTTTATGAACCAGAAGCTCGACCCTAGTCCGGTATATTCGTTGCTGCTTTTCGAACGAGTTGGGCTCGAAGAAACGTTCGAGTGTAATGTACCAGATTAAACGAGTAAAACGCATGCATGTCCTTGGCGGCTCTGGAAGGCAGCGCCTGGATGCCGCAATGCTGATTGTAGACGCCAGTACAATACGAGTCTATGCATTTATGAATTTCTGGTCCATTATATAGGACTGCAAGAGGTTCCTTAAAAGAAACAGGGGCAAAAATTAACGTTTAAATGCGATAACGTTTAGATTAACTTTTTCCTGAAAATAATATTTATTATCTTATTAAATTATGCTTAACGTTGCATCGCATTTGTGTGAATAAAATTAATGTATCATATATGATAGAAGTGTTGCTTTTCAACAACAAAAAGAGAGTTGGACGCCGGAAAACACCGATGAACTTCTTGAAGAAATCCAATGACAGACTGCTGCTAAATAACTTCAGATAACTCAGCACGGAACTAGATTTGTCCCCTAGAAGCCGCCAGGAAGCGTTAAAAATCCCTAATAGGGGTTAAAATGTTAAGTTCAAACAAGGGACTGTTTAATTTGAAACAATATATTTTTTTGACGATAATGTACTTTGACCTCATTTCCTGTTCATACTGCCGTGCTGGAAATCTAAATTTTCTGCATCCAGTGCTGGTAAACTAACCTACATGTGTGTTGTGTCTATTTTACTGCACGTATGCGCATGAACTACATTAACTCCTCCAAATTTTGATATACTTGTTACTGGAGACCTGAAATATAATCATATTTGATAACTGAAGTTTACCTTTTAAATCTTAACAGAGTTTTACATCCTATTTATTTGTTAATATTTACCTACGATTTAAGTCATGCAGAAGTATGAGCTCGTAAGTTGTTGAATTTTTTTAAGGTCAACAAGCAGGGGTGGATAATCGATCTTCAGTTCACTACTAAGGTTGATATTGGTGACCATACTACTGGAACCACCATGTTCAACAGGTGTTAGTAATTAGTTTTATTGTCTGGTAAGTATTATTTCTATTATTTAATATCATTTAAAATAGTATACAATATGCATGTGTCAAGTTGGAGAATCTCTGAAGTATAAGATTCTCGTATTTTCAAACTCTTCCTCCTTCTCAAATAATGCGTTTACCACCTTTGTATCGCAATATTCACTGCGGGCGTTTTAAGGTAAGGCCAAGGATTGCGCGTATGCCGAATACGAGGTCACTCGAGTACAGTATGCAACGCATACAGCCGGTTTGTGACATCTTAAAACGCCCGCACTGTATTATTACCGCCTGATTATTTAATCTGGCTTTTCCTGGTAGTATGCGTCGTTTTAAGAAATCTTATCCAGACATTTCTTTCATGTTAAGCAAAGTCCTTAACATTGCTCAAAGGATTATTTTATTAGCCCCCAGTGTTGATAGCAATAAGCTGTGAAACATACTTCTCTCCGTTAGAGGTGGGAGGTATTTCATGAAAACCTTCAAAAGGTTTTTATCATTGCATGCTCTGGAATTTATTATTTCCCGATGGTGTCGATCTTGGTCGCTGAACCACGCGAATTGCGCGTCCTCTAATCGAATACCTTGATACCGGTTGGCAGATACCGATAGCGTCATCAATTTTAATTGACAACCGCAAAAGAAGTATTTAATAAAAAACAGAGGCACGTATATGACGTACCGAACAGAAGCTGAAGCATTTCATTCAAATTGTAATACAACTTTGGTAACGCGCGCGAACACATTTGGGAGGTCCCAGGTTCGATTCTTGACGACCACCCACTCTGACCTAGGGATTTTTCCGGGGGTTTTCCCGGTTCGTCAGGTGAATTCTAGAGTGGTTTCTTTTAGCACCCGAATTTCCTGTCCCTCCATTTGTTCCATTCATTATTTCATTCATCCTTCACCCGTTGGGTCTGTTTCAGGGTTGTACGTTTTGTGATGGTGTTTCGGTGCCTCGTGACAGGGAAAAGGATGCTCTCTGTGGAACCTTCTCCGTCCCCCGGTCTTCGGCTGGTTGCCGGGGTATAACAAAACCGCCCCTTGAGAAAGGGATGTTGGGGCTTCTGTTTGGGGCGGGTCTCTGGTCTGCCTGTCCGACTGTCGAGGCGTTTCAATTTGGAAACAGTAGGGAATCTGTCACTGTTGTGCCGTCAATTCTGGATCTGGCCTCCCAGGTTCCCTTTCATCTTCTCGTCCCTCCCGGGGGTGCCCCCTTGTGGGACATAAGTAGAATATCCCCCCTGGATCCTTGCCGAGTCCCCTCCAACAATAAGAGTATTACGACTTGGATTATCGTGCTGAACAGAAGCTGAAGAATGTCATAGGAGGGATGTGTTCTATCACAGAAAAAGAAGAGACAGTCGACCATTCAAATAGTAATTAGCTGATTTCACTCCTGTGATTGTTACAACAAATTTTTGGTATGATATTTAGGATTTATAATAAGAATCAAAAGCTCAAAAAATCATGAAAAGCATTTCTAGAAATCCTTCACAGAATACCAGTAGTTATGTTCCTTTTTCTTATCCAAAAGATGTAGTACCCAAGTGAGTTACAGAGCCATTACATGAAGCTAGTACTTGCATGCTCTCGAATATCTGCAAGGTGCGGCACAAAAGAAAAAAACAGACGAATGACCTACCTTGTTTCTCTTGAATGTCAATCCACCACATTTCGGCACCACCACTTCAACATTTTTGCCGTATATTTTGCTCATCAAGATTCTTATGGAATGCCCAAAGTAGAGTTGTGCTTACAGTCAAGATGGTTTAGTACTGTCTCTTCTTGAATTATAAAAGCTATTTTCTTCTCAAAACTTAGGCATTTTGAATACGCCCACTGCCATAACATGTGACCTATAACTTGCCTTCAGTTGCCGAGAGAGATAGCTCCCGGTAAAGTGCGAGGCTCACATTCGGGACGTGTAAACACAACGTATCTGATTATTATACAACCGGTAGAGAGACGCGATGCAAGGCTTTCCAACAGATCTCCTTGCAATGCGTGATACTATAGTATCAGCATTTAAACTTGAGAAAGGAGAATTTTATTGTAGGAGTTGTATCGTATTTCGACTGTTGGGGAGCCGAACTTGTAGTAGTTGCAACCGCACGTATAGTAAACATTTTCCTTCGCCCCAAATGTACTTTCAGGTGGCCTTTGCCCCAAATTTGAACAAAAAAATATTAACTTTGTAATTTAACTGTTTCTTTAAATATTACATATTTATGTTTGCCTCGGCTGCGTCAGTATTTGTTAGAGACACGTTTCTCTTAGCAGGGTTTTGGTGCGACAAGAATGTAAGCTTACACAGATTATAATTCTACTTCATTCCTTTTATTAATACTTCATACGATTTAAATAACACTTCACTGATATAGAGAGCTGTGAGATTCTTTTATGAATTACTTCACTTTTTAACACGTAAACTATTTTTCGTCTCACACGAATACGTATTAAATCTCTCAACGATATGTCTCGCGTCCGGTTAGGAACACTGTTTGCAGGCAACTGAATTGATTTCAACCGTCTAAACTTGTAAATTTCTGTATTTCAAGTCTCTGATTGGCTAATCCTAGTTCAATAGAATACCTTCATTTAACTAAAGCTTTTTCTGGTTGTTGATTGGCTATTTTAAAACTGTCTCAAAATTTACATAATTGTTGCTCCAATAATGAATATTAGAATTTAAGCTTTAAAATTCATTATTGCCTCAAGGCTACCTCATTGGTACCTCATTGTTAGCAACGTTTAACTTATTATTCTCACAGCTCCTATATTATTAAATTACGTAATATATTCACATAACATTATTGAACATGTATACAATAATATAAGCTTATGGAATGACTGTTATATACATTTTACAAATTATTACATACACATATTGCTTCAAGGCGGTCTGTTATTAAATTTACATATTATACAATTTGACTAAAATCATTTAAGTGTTAAAAATACTGCCTCAAATTATTTTCGGTACTTGAAAACCTGGCTTAAGCTAACGCAGCTTTGAAAATCCACGGTATCTAAGATATCTTGTTGAATTTTTTTGCGAGTTAATACACCCAATAACAGTAATGTTTTTGCCATGCTTCAAAATTGTAGCTTGCATGGTATTTAAATATTATTTGTATTGTGTAAATTCATTGTTCTAATAAAAATGTTTCAGGCGATGAACTTTTAAGAATGTTTACTAAAAGATTCAGGTTATACGACAAATGATATTAAAAAAAGATGTATACAATTAGAGTTTTTATATTAAACCACAATTTTTGTAGTAACATTATTACCTTCTGTATTCACCAAAATTCTTTATTTTTCGAAACTTAGTAATTTATTTCTCAAAGCTGAAGCGTTATTTTGAAAACTTATGTTGTCATTTTCTATGAAATATTGGGTTGTCTCATAAGTTCGTTGGTTTTGCTCGTAAGTTCCATCTATAGCGCCTGAAAACTCTGAACCCTCTGTACACTCAAGGTATCCTAGCTGCTTAACCACCCCTACGACTTGAAGAACAACAACCAGACTCACTATTGGATATGTCAGTGTGTATTTGTGACTGACGTTGGACAGAACGGCGTGAACTTGTGTTTACAAACTATGGAAAGCAAAAAGGAACATTTCCGACATATTATGCTGTTTTACTATCGTAAGGGTAAAACCGCCTCACAATGCCGGCAGAGAATTTGTGCTGTCTACGGGGAAGATGCAGTAACGAATCGAGCATGTCAAAAGTGGTTTAGCCGATTTCGAGCTGGGAATTTCTCCCTAAAAGACAAACCTTGGTCTGGACGGTCAATGGTTACGGACATGGAAAGAATTCATGAAACGATAGTCAACAATCCACCAATTACAAGTGGGTGTTGGCATTGGAGTTCAATTTAGCTCGTGCTACTGTAGCCAGGAACTTGGCAATATATTGTCGACAATAATAGTGTATACTGCAGAAATAAATAGTTTGTTTACAAAACCTAACTGTCGTAGTTATTTATCTCTTGAACGACCTTGTGTTTAAAGTTTGTAAACTGAAAGTTCGGTAACTACGCTGTCGTAGCTGTGCTGCGGTTGAGGTGTGTTCCCAGGCGTTCTTAGTGATTGAAACGTAACGAAAAGCGAACGAACTCATGAGACAACCCTATGCTTTTAAGAGATAGTACAAACAGTTTGAAACAAATTAGAAAAGTTTACATCGTGTGGAGAATTTTGGGCATGGAAAAATACTGAAATAAGTTTTGCAATAAAACAAGGTTTAAATGTTTAAATTTAAATTTAAATAGGACACGCCTATTAATACGTATCCGCTTATCCATTTATATCTCTAGTTAATTGGTAGTAGATTTATACAAAGATGGACGCGAGTTATACCTTCCCTTAACACTGAAACCTTTGAGGTTCATTCTATCTTTATAGCTTTAGTTGAATGGTTCCCTTAATAAGGAGCAGTAAGATTTTTAACTAAATTCTTTGTAGTAATATCTTCCTCTGGGTTTATAATACTCAGCAGGAAATTGAAAATGAAACAGAGTTTTATTTATGGACGCTCTCTAGTTACTATGATTCTTAGCGTCCCATTCTATATTGGGCGTGAAAGAATGGAAACTTTGCTCTGAAGTCTGTTTATCAGACTTGAGGTTCCTTTACGTGCCGAAAATCTACGACACAGGACCACCGACTTTGCTTCCCTTCTGAAGGAAGCCATGCTAAGGAGTTTTACGCCCGTGAACATTCCATCGCCCTGCGCCGCGACCTCGGGAACTAAAGGTATATGGTACCCCTAGACCACGCAGGACTACATACCCAACAGGCTATAACTTTTCCTACTTAACCTTTGAAATTAAAGACTAATCATTGCATGGCCTATATACTGGTTCTTGTTTAAAGATTCATGTTGTATGTAGGCGTTTCCTTAATCTTCAGTATCGCCTTAATAGCCCAGTTATTAGGTTTATATGGTATCTACTGAGTGTAGATATTTTACTTATCATTCCCTTACTGTGCTTACTGCCTTCTGTTTGAACCCATTACCTTTGGTGGAAATAACCAGTCTGTTTAAGAATAAACTGTTTATGGTCCACTAATTGGCTGAGCAGATACTTTCCTTGCCAGTGTATCCGCTTTTCCGTTGCCTAAGATTCCCTTATGTCCAGGCACCCACCTAAGAGTAAACTTGTGTGTTGGCAGGTACTTAAGGTTTATTGGGTAGTCCCAGACTAACTTGGATGTTATCTGGTAGTTTTCAATTGCTTTAAGTGCTGCCTGACTATCAGAGAAAATACAGATATTGTTACCTCTGTAACCCCTTCTAGACTCTCTCTGACGCAAGTTTCTATTGCATAAACTTTGGCTTGGGATATGAAGCTGGCCGCGTCCTTGATGCGTAACCTTTAAGTCAGACTTTCATAGCCCGGATTTGAGCTGCTTTCCTGGTGTATGACTTCTTCTTTCTTCGGCTAGCGTGGAGCAGTGTTGACTCTGTAATGTCTACAGGGGGTGGCGAGATTATGTATCTATTGGGATAATAAAACATCGGCCATAATAAATGTTGGCTTTATTATTCTGATATTCTTACACATTCAGGAACGCGAGTCACCACTCCGTTAATTATTCGAAGTAAACAACTCCATCGTCACAATTCGTAATATCCGCGACTGACAGAGATGATTTGTTAGTCGGAAGTATTAATAAGTACTGTAATACTTTCGTAGCGCGATCTTTCCCTGCGTTTATAGCCGCGGCCTGACTTACACGGCGCAGAGTTCAGCCAAGAGTGAAGTTACTTGCATTTTGTAAATTTCGCCATGTCCGATATCATCCCTACTCCCCATATGTCACGTGATTATTTTGTTCGGTTTTTAATCATGTGACTATCTCCTTTTTTCGTATTCGCAAGTTCCTATTCTTTACTTTCAATTTATTGGCTAACATTTCAGCTCTCATCAGCTTTCTCTTTCCCATGGCACTAGTTACAATTAGTTGAATCTATGCTGTGGCACGTACGTATCTTTATGACTATAATCCTTTGCTCGGCATAAATATCATACTTCTTCAGCTTTGAAAAGAAGTAGCAAAGTTCCGAGTCCTATTGTATTTGTGTACATGCCGCCAGACCTTTCCAGTCCCTAGAAAGAGATGGACAGGCGACCCAAACCTTACTTTCTCAAACAAGTTGCAATATTATGTAGGAAGGTTTTTCCTATGGAGTTACAGTATTAAATACAACATACATCTTTATTAACGTCATCACGTAATTGCTATCACTTAATTATATTCCGTCATTTATGTCCTTACAGTATTACCTTATCTTTGTTTAATCTATATTCAATAAATCAAATACCGGGTCGTGTTGAACCGTATCATATACTGTGGTGTTGCTAGTTTAAATGCAAACTTTTTGAAGTTTAGAATGCATACTATTTTACTATAAAAATTAATGTTTTTATTATTCACGATTCTGGCCACATACGATGAATGCATTAGCTTAACAAAACAGGATCAAACACACGCTTTAATATCCGAAACAAGAAGAGTGTATACAGCCCGATTCATGCGGTTAGTGTCCGTGTTTCTTCTCTGCGTTTGACACAGAGTGTCCAACTCTACTAAACAGGAGAATCACATGGAAACCAGAAACACCTGGTTTCGTGCGTTGATTACCTACAAATTTCCTTTGATGGGGTTTGCTGAAAACTTGTTGAAAAGCTTTCAACCAGCAGGTGTCACAATTAAGCGAACAGAACCCGCTTTGAACTGACCTCTTGTCCTTTCGCCGTAATTGTCGCTATCAGAGTAAAATCTCTTTTGTTGTGTATAGAGATAAGTAATTAAGTGATGCATGGAGATCCGAAAGCAAGTTCAAACAAACACTAAATTTGATTAAAACTCAACGAGTAAACGTTTGTCATAGGTTTAGTTACCAGAAAATTGCAACATTTTATTTCATTACTCTAAACCGTTCTCAACTGCAATTTTCTTTAAACACTGATAGGCGTTTCATCAATTCCTTTTTGGAATTATTGGCTCAACTGATGTAAACGCCAGAATTCATTGATTAGTTATATCAAAGCTCAGCTTTGCCACTTGTATTACTTTCTCTGGCACATACCTATGGTAGATAAGAGGAAGTATAACGAGTGAAGTGGTGCAGCGGTAACGTGCGCGACTCGCGTTCGGGAGGTCCCGGGTTCGTTCCCGGGGACCGTCCTCTCTAACCTATAGTTTATTTTCGGTGTTTTCTCGGGTCGTCAGGCGAATGCTGAACTGGTTACTCTCATCTCCCGTATTTCCTGTCCCTCCATATCGTTCCATTCATCAGTTCGTTTATCCTTCACCCCGTTAGGTCTGTTTAAGGTTTGGAAGTGTCGGCGATGGTGTTTCGGTGCGACGTGGCAGGGTAAATTTCTCCGTCCCTCGGCCTTCGGCTGGTTGCCGGGGTATGCGGATCGCCCCTTTGGGGGTTGGTTGGACCCACTGTTTGGGGCGAGGTCCCCGGTCTACCTCTCCGAATACGGACGCCTCAATCTGGAAAATTAGAGGATCCTGTCATTGCTGTGCCATCACTCCTGGTTCCGGCCGCCCGATGTCTCCTCTCACCTCATCTCTTCCTCCCGGGGACGCCCCCCTCTAGGGGCACCGGCACAATACCCGCATTCACTGTATCGCTGCCGAGTCCTCTCTGGTACATATTCCATTCCAAAGGAAAGTATTGTATTTCACCCAAAAATGAGATGTCGATATTTCACGAAAATGCATGTTTTGAGGCTTACTGAATAAAAAATCATTTATAGAAAACGATCGGTGTATGTGTCTTTGAACAATATAACTCAAAAACGAAAATGCTGATAAATACTAAATTTGGGATTTAAATTCAGAATGCTCTAATGATGTGCCATTGATATTTTCAACAAAATACTCCAACCGCAAACTACCCCTTAAAAGTTTGGATTTCTCAAAAATACCTCTAGCGATTATGATTAAAATACCATACATTTATAATACGTACATGACAAATAAAATGTATATCTTCATTGTTCCGAGAATAGCCTGTGAAGTCATCTTCATCCGGAAGGAATTTTGAATAATTCTGTAAAACTGGTAAACCACTAGAGATAGACAAAAATGTACCAGAAAAAATGTAAATCTCTTTAAAAAAACAACATTTATTTCAAATGATTTCTTTCGTGAAATCAACCAGTTCCGAAATATCCGTTGTTAATGGTTTGAATTTTCTATACTTGATTTGGTTAAAGTGCTTTCGCTTTTCAGTTGTTTCTCGCGATATTATGGAAAGAGCATAGAATTTCTAGGTGAGCATATAGTGACCCGATTTTTATATATCTGACTACCATTGTATATATATTGACTCAGCTTATTCACAGAGAAAAAACTAGAACCAGAAATGCCATTGTGAGCTCAATTTCCTTACTTCCGTGTAATGAGGCAGAATGCGCTCATATGCAGTAAAAATCTGGGCTATCTGCTGCAACTGTTTTCTGAGAAAACTAACAATTTTTTTACAAGTTAAATTTTTCAGGCAAACTACAATATAAGCTATATTACAGTGAAAATTGTAAGGGGGAGACAGACATATATGCTACGATTTTGTAACTTGTTTACACTGATGTGTCAAATACAGCCAGATATGTCCAGGTTTCTTGGGTTAGCTGCATATCCATGAGTTGGATATTAAGAGTTGGCTCAAGCTGGAGCTTGTATAGAAACGACAGGAAGAAATCAACACGACTTCCCTGGACAAACAGCATTTATCACTGCTTCTAGGGTACCTCATGACTTCATATTATTCGGTGGTGGTGTCACCTTGTAGTGCTATCACGCCTTGTGCTGTGTATCACACCAATAAGCGTACCTATGCTAATTCTGTCAACTCATTAGCAAATTACGAATCGGTATAGGTGAGGAATGCTGACCGATTTTGTCGATCTTTTGCGAGGTTAATTGCGAATATATAGCAAATGTCTGTCTGGAAATTCTCTTGAATATGAGTCAATTCTCGAGATGTTAACATTTTAGTCTCAAACATCAGTTATAGGTCCTCATATAAATTAGCGTTTCCTAGTTATTTACATGTTCTTAAACAGCCCCCTTCTTCCTTCAACACACTAAGGGTGAAGGAGGCGCTAGCGGATATCTTAAGTCACGCCCTATCAACGTCCTTACAGACGATCAGAAATCGGATGTAGGTTACTTCTTGTGGAATGTGTACCGGGCGTATTCTACATGTATGAGACGACAGTTCAGACGGCCACTAAAGTAGTGTAACTTGGAGCGAAGATAAAAGATATCAGTGGAAGCTTACTAAAAGAGACACTGTTAATTTTTAACCACGTACGCAGTAAGTGTAGATGGTATTGTGTTCCCCCAAAAATTCAATACCGGGATCTCACTGGAAATATACGTTTTGAGGCCCTTTGAATAAAAGACATTTTTAGAAAAAAAGTATGTGGTGAACAACATAACTCAAAAACGAAAAGTTGATAATTACCAAACTTGGAATTTAAGTTTGATGTCTTAAGGATGCGACGCGAAGATTTTCAAGAAAATCTCCAAAATACCCTGACATGAACATTTTTTCGAAATTTTTTATTTTCTTAACAATACCTTTAACAATTCTGATTAAAACACCACATATTAAAGATATTTACAGTACACATAAAATGTATATATATATATATATATATATATATAGAATTGTATGCAATAGTGTGTGAAGTACACTTCATTCGGAAGGAATTTTGTATTATCTTGTATAAACGTTAAGCGATAGACCAAAACGTGCTGCTTCTCTCTTTAAAACACAATTTATTTCAGGTAACTTTTTTAAGGCATAGCAATATCTGTTATTTATAGTTCGAATTGTTCAATACCTTTGTCATTCTTTTAAAGTCCTGTAGATATTCAGTTATTTCTCACGATTGCATGGAAAGTGTGGAATTTTAAGGCCAGCATAATACACAACGTCCAGTTCTTAAACATTTGACTATTGCTATTACCTCTGTATTCATAACGAAGTGTGTAATGTAGCTATTTCTGCAAAGGTTTTCATCTCGATTAAAATGCGGTATATAGACCAATAGGCTTCTGTAAGAATGGTTCGTATACCCACTAATGAACAATAGAAGGTAGATGTGGATGTAACATCAGATTTTTCTTATTTATTTGTACACGGCTCTAGGACGGTCTGCTAAATGTCACACTGCTTCAAAATCAAGCACGGTTGGCAAAGCTCAACAGGTATCAAGAGAGACCATACACAGACTTGAGCAGCAAGAAAGCAGTGGGATGGAAACCACGCCCCTCATATTTGTCATCCCATTCAGTCAGTGCAAGTTTCTGAGAAGTCAGTCCTCCTCTTGATTGAGACGAAACTTTCTGCCACGAATCCTTACGTGTGCAAGTTCATGAACAACCTCGTCACATTAAAGCAGCTCTCGACATACAGGTGTAAAACAAACCAATAAGGACCACGTACAACGTGACACTTCAGAAAACCTGTGTATTAAACTTGTCTATTTAAGGGATTAATTAGGAACACCTTTCAGACACTTTGTTTCAGTATGTGCTGTATCTTTAGAGCTATATTAACATGCATTTGAGTAACAAAAGTAGTTATTATATACAGGATGTATAAGGGGAACACCTACCCCATAATTAGCATGCATAACTTAAATACTATGATCACAGATATATAAAAAACGATAGGAAGAGTAATAGCAGAGAAGAGATCACATTTCAGTTGAAGTAAGTAGGAAAGGGGAACAGATGCAGAAATATTGTAAATATCATGCCATGTAAAATGTTATACTCTTAAGTAAGAAGAAATATTTGTAAAAATGCGAATATGGCCAGTTGAAGCAATTAGTAAGTTGGACATTAGGAGACAACCTGATAGCTCCCCACAACAGGATTAAGTAACATCTGACCCACAAGCACAGAGTGTATGCGAGAGAGAGGGGACCGATGAGAGAGAGAGAGAGACCGAGATACGTAGGAATTCCCAGATATGTCAGTAGTAGCGTATCAGCAGGAAAGTGAATAATGAAATACTCATACAACGCAATGAAAGCACCAATAATCATAGAGGTTACATTTCTGGCGCGAATGTGCACATTCTGGCGTTTGGATATCAAAGGGCAGCTTCTTCCAAGCAACGGGCATTGATTTCTTAGCATCCAGAGGCTTAGTCCACGAAAGATCGTGTGAAGAAGGATGGGGTATATACCGTGAGATTACAATGATTTTAGTTTCCCACTAACCTCTTACAAGGCTTGGGGTAAGGCAAAAATAATCATAAATAGGGACAAAATGTGCTAAACAAGTAATTAAGGGAAAGCAAAATGGCTAGCCGCTTTCAAACATTCATTTGCAGTTGGAATAAAATACAGCTAATCACCAAACACACAGCTGTCACCCACTCCTGAAAAAAGAGTCGATAGGCAACAGGTTTAGCGTCATCAAGTATGAGACATAGCCGACAGAACATAGAACCGCGCTGCGTAACTTCGAGCCCGAGCGTCAAACCTAGACGTACTTAGCTTACTGGTCATGCTACACGTTCTTCTAAATCAAATATTATAGTGACTGTTTCCCTTTGAGCACCATCTTCGCCGTCAAATTTGGTTTGGTGGAGACATTTATCAGGTTACATGCTGTGTTGTAGCGGGGAATCGTTGATCAGTAGCATCTGGAAGACGTGGTTCCTCTGGTTGATGCTCTCTGCTGCCGTGTTCTTGTCCTCGGCTATTGCTGCTCGTCGGCGGCTGTGTTTACCATTCCTAATCTTTACCTATATAGCTAAATCTTGGGTCTCAGGGTTATCGCAGGTGAGGTAAATTAAAATATACTGCATTTCCCTTAATCAATGTGGTTTATTATCAAAACAAAAATTTTATGAGTGGCTAGCTTTTCCCATTATACCAATTCATTTGAATAAACCAGGAGCCTAAACTAACTGCACACGTCTTCCCAACCATATGCACACACGTGCACTTGCCGTCCAGAGCGTAGCACTTTGTGTCAACGAAATTCTAGAAGAGAGTGAAAATCTGGGGCTTTGTTCCCCTTTATATACCTGAGCCTAGTGACGCTTACCTCCGTGCCTCAAAATGTAACGACATTTCTAACTGGTCCTCAGACCGCGTTACCTTAACATGTATGAGAATGTACTACTCCAAAGTTTTGCGCATACGCGTCTCCATGACCCGCAGGAAGAGGATTCAATATCTCCGTCTCTTTCTATTTCTCCTTACCGTTACCGGCTCCCTGTTCATTAGCTTGGTGAAAGGTGGGCTCTACCTAGAATTATCTTTTACCTGGAATTTGCTAGCTCGCCCGTTTGTTACAATCTGCTTTGTACAATTCTTAGTTGTTGGATATTTTAACATGTTTCTTCGTGAATTATATTATTACTATGTACAATACTTATATATGTGTGGTATATCCCCTTTCAGTGTGATTTAGTGCAAAAATGCTTTATGGACAATTCAAAGGAAATTGAATAGATTTTTCCTCTACAATTTTTTGTATAACCAACATATTTTGCACAATTTCTCGATGAAGTTTCGTCAGAATCGTAATTTTCGTGGTGCACTAATTCGGTAACATGGGGTTGAGTCGTTTGCGACTCACATTGCACTATATACATGAAACGTTCGCAGGCCAGAAAACACAAATTAATGAGTGAAAAGGAGAGCTTGGCCATTCTTTCGTGACTTGGGTCTTAAATCATTGAAACAGCTGTTTATCCTCTGGGAAAACTTAACATTTTGAGCCAGCTGTTTTACTGAAACGTTACAATGTGTCTGATGTAAGATTGTCCACAATTTCTCTCATTAGTTGAAGTTATACATAGACTGGGAGGGCCTCGACATTAGTTGTATTCGGAATTCTGAAACTTTTCTTTCATATTAAGCGGAGTCGAAATGGCGATTTTCGTGATTATTTCCCATACTCAGGTTTTTATTGCATATGAATAATTAAAACCTTCCCCTCATTTTGGTATAACTTTCATACACATACGCTAATTGTAAACACATTAATAATATTATTGAAAATAACGCTGTGTATAGCTTTTAGACTCCCTGAGTAGGTAAATATAGAGAGAGCTGGCGCAGTTTTTTGCGTTTATATGGGAAAGGATAGGGAAAACGAGGGTAGATGCGACGGTTCAAGGAGGAAAATGCGTTTATATGGGCGAAATAGGGAATACGAGGGTTGATGCTAGGCTAGACAGTGGTAGAAGGAGGGGGAATGGGGTTTATATGAGACAGATAGGGAATACGTGGAGAGGTGCTAGGCTAGACGGAGGCTGAGGAGTAGAGTATGGTTTATATGAAAGGTATAGGAAAACGAGGAGGGTGCTAGGCTAGACAGAGTTGAAGGGTAGAGCATGTCTTGTATATGAGAGGGGTAGGGAACAGGAGCAGGGGTGTTAGGCTAGACAGAGGTCAAGAAGTAGAGTAAGGTTTATATGAAAGGTATAGGAAAACGAGGAGGTGTGTTAGGCTAGACAGAGTTGAAGGGCAGAGCATGTCTTGTATATGAGAGAGGTAGGGAACAGGAGCAGGGGTGTTAGGATAGGCAGAGGTCAAGAAGTAGAGTATGGTTTATATGAAAGGTATAGGAAAACGAGGAGGGGTGTTAGGCTAGACAGAGTTGAAGGGCAGAGCATGTCTTGTATATGAGAGAGGTAGGGAACAGGAGCAGGGGTGTTAGGCTAGGCAGAGGTCAAGAAGTAGAGTATGGTTTATATGAAAGGTATAGGAAAACGAGGAGGGGTGTTAGGCTAGAGAGAGTTGAAGGGTAGAGCATGTCTTGTATATGAGAGAGGTAGGGAACAGGAGCAGGGGTGTTAGGCTAGATAGAGGTCAAGAAGTAGAGTATGGTTTATATGAATGGTATAGGAAAACGAGGTGGACTGTTAGGCTAGACAGAGTTGAAGGGTAGAGTATGTCCTTTATATGAGAGAGGTTGGGAACAGGAGGAGGGGTGTTAGGTTAGGAGAATTGAGTATGTGTTTATAAGGAGAGACGAGAAAACGGAGAGAGATCCTATGCTAGGATAGACAGGTGTTAAAGTTAGGTTAGATAGGAAACCAAGGAGTGATACTCAGCTAGAGGGGGGCAGGAGAAATGCGCTTTATGAGAGGTAGGGGATACGGGGAGTGGTGTTAGGCTAGACAGAGGTTGAGAGTAGAGTAGGCGTTTATATGTATGAGAAGTATAGAACAGGAGGAGGGGTGTTAGGCTAGACACAGGCTGAGAGTAGAGTATGCGTTTATATGTATGAGAGGTATAGGAGCAGGAGGAGAGGTGCTAGGCTAGACAGAGGTTGAGTAGAGTATGGGTTATATGAGAGAGGTAGGGAACAGGAGGAGACGTGTTAGGCTAGACAGAGGGTTAGGAGTAGAGTATGGTTTATATGAGAAATATAGGAAAAACGAGGCGAGGTTTTAGGCTAGACAGAGGTCGAGGAGTAGAGTATGGCTTATATGAGAGGTATAGGAAAAGGCGGAGAGCTATTAGCTTAGGAGAATTGAGTATGTGTTTATAAGGAGGGATGAGAAAACGGAAAGAGATCCTATGCTAGGATAGACAGGTGTTAAAGTTAGGTTAGATAGCAAACCAAGGAGTGATACTCAGCAAGAGAAGGGCAGGAGGGAATGCGCTTTATGAGAGGTAGGGGATACGGGGAGCGGTGTTAGGCTAGACAGAGGTAGAGGAGTAGAGTATGGTTTATATGAGAGGTATAGGGAAACGAGGAGAGTCGGTAGGCTAGACAGATAGTGAAGCAGTAGGAATATGGACTTATATACAGGAGAGATAGGGGCTAGACTTTGAAAGCGACTTTAGACGTGAACTTAGTGGCAAACTGTTTCATGTCAATGTTCTAGACATGCCCATCACGTAACCCATTCAGGGAAAAGGTGGCTGCAAAGGGAAAAGGTGACCAGTAAAGGGAAAAAGGTGACCAGCAAAGGGAAAAAGGTGACCAGCAAAGGGAAAAACGTGACCAGCAAAGGGAAAAAGGTCACCAGCAAAGGGAAAAAGGTGACCAACAAAGAATAAAACGTGACCAGCAAAGGGTAAAAGGTGACCAGCAAAGGAAAAAAGGTGACCAGCAAAGGGAAAAAGGTGACCAACAAAGGGAAAAACGTGACCAGCAAAGGGAAAAAGGTGACCAGCAAAGGGAAAAAGGTGACCAGCAAAGGGAAAAACGTGACCAGCAAAGGAAAAAAGGTGACCAGCAAAGGAAAAAAGGTGACCAGCAAAGGGAAAAAGGTGACCAACAAAGGGAAAAACGTGACCAGCAGAGGGAATAAGGTGACCAGCAAAGGGAAAAATGTGACCACCAAAGGGAAAAACGTGACCAGCAAAGGGAAAAAAGGTGACCAGTAAAGGGAAAAAGGTGACCAGCAAAGGGAAAAAGGTGACCAGCAAAGGGAAAAATGTGACCAGCAAAGGGAAAAAGGTGACCAGTAAAGGGAAAAATGTGACCAGTAAAGGGAAAAAGGTGACCAGCAACGGGAAAAGGGTGACCAGCAACGGGAAAAAGGTGACCAGCAAGGGAAAAAGGCGAGCAGCAAAGGGAAAAAGGTGACCAGCAAAGGGAAAAAGGTGTCCAGTAAAGGAAAAAATGTGATCAGCAACGGGAAAAAAGGTGACCAGCAAAGGGAAAAACGTGACCAGCAATGGGAAAAAAGGTGACCAGCAAAGGGAAAAAAGGTGATCAGCAAAGGGAAAAATGTGACCAGCAACGGGAAAAAGGTGACCAGCAAAGGGAAAAGCTAACCCGCTCACACTAGCAGGTAAGTAATTCAGTTAGTATCATAGGGTAGGACAGATCCTGGGAAGCGGATATAGCATAGTTCCGTATGATGTTACAGGTAATTCAGAGAGTATCGTAGGTATTTAGGATAATGCAAGTAACATAGGTGTTTAGAGTCACTCAGCTAGTATCACAAGAGGCTAGTTTCCAGGGGCAGAACGTATCATACATGCATATTTTTCACAGGCAATTCAGCTAGTATCGGAGGGTATTTAAGCTAATTCAGCTGGTATTACAAGAGGCGGACTGCATCATAGCAGTGTATGATTTCACAGGTAATTCAGTTAGTATCGTAGGTATTTAGGCTAATTCATCTAGTATCACAGGAGGATAGATTCCAGGGGTTGGGTATAGCATAGTAACTCAGCTAGTATCGTAGGTATTTAGCATAATTCAAGTGTCATAGGTGTTTAGAGTAGTTAAGCTAGCATTACAGGAGGGTGGGTTCCAGGGTCGGTTATAACGTAGTTTCGTATTTTACAGATAGTTCAGGTAATATCGTAAGTATTTGGGTAATCAGCATAGTTTCACAGATACTCGTGATAATTTCGATCAGAGATTTGTATCACAGCTATTTAAGGTAAATACAGGTGATTCAGGTTGTATCAATGGTATTTGAGTCATTTTAACAGGTAATTCATCTAGTATCATTGATATTTGGGGCAAACCAGATAGTATCACAGGTGATCGTGCTAATTTAGAACAGGAATTCGTATCAGAGCTAGTTAAGGTAATTTCACATGATTCGGCTAGTATGACAGGTATTTAAGTCATTTTAGCAGGCAATTCAACTAGTATCACAGGTACTCATGGTAATATAGAGAGTAATTAGATCATAAACATTTCTCATCCAACGTTACAACAATTTATATACTTTTTTCTAAATCTTACAAACTTATTATATGTTAAACAGTTATAAACTGCAGAGATAAACTGCAAATGGTTCACAAATTAAAAAGCTTTGCGTCAACATACCTTTATTTAAGTTCGTTGTAGGTGCCTCTCCCCTTTATCTAGGCTTCAGACTAACACTAGTATTTGCTCCTAATGGTAGGGGTACCGCCTCTCCCTTCCATCTTCCCCTTTCTTCACCATTTGTCTGCTATGTGCATACACAGCACATGAGTAAACTTTAATTATTTAAATTGTAGACTCGCTGAGAAAATCTTCATCTTCGGGTTACATTCTCTTAAGTACTGTTTGTAATACTGTAATGTCCATACGCATAGGTAGTTATTCCATCCTCAGCAATAATTCTTTTATCATCAAAGGGATTCAATGTAATTTTATTCACTTGCACTGTGGTAACAGCATGCTTTCGTGATAGGATTAGATTCATGGGCGTTCTGATGATTTCACAGGTTTTAAGACAGTCTGTATAGCTGTCAAACGAAATGTACTGCTTAATAGCGCTACGTTTTATACCTTTAATCTTTTTATCATTGATCCTTGAATATCTAAGGCATACATCTTAGGACGTAGTCCAACAAAGCGCAGGATGATTTTGCTATTAGCCTCATCTTTAAATTTTCCCAATACCTTCTTGTTCTGAGTAGAGTAACATATATGGTTGGCAGGGTAATCAGCTGTATCGAGATGCTCAAGAAAACGTAGCTTGTCCTGGTACACATCTTCAGTTGTTACACGATGAATGAATGAATCAGTGTCCATATACATAAGCTTCAGGTTTTCAGCTCCATAATAAGGCAACAACACGTCGTAATGATAGTGATACATTAATGTCTTGGATATGTCCAACACACTCATACCAATGAATATAGACTTGTTGAATACAATCTGACGAGAGGCCATATGTACAGCAGCTACAATGATAGCAGCAATAGATCCTGCAGCTACAGAAACATCACCCGCAGCCTGGACAATAGCTGTAACAGAAGCAAATACAATAGCTGCCGTAGCAGATACAGCAGCTGTACGACAATAGATGTAACAGATCTTACAGCTGTAGCAACATCTGCTACAATAACAGCAGCGACAAACACCAGTTACATAACAGCTGTAGGAGCAGCAGCAGGAAAGATTTAGCACTCTTAGCAATAGCAAGCATCACAGCAAAGACCCCCTCAGGGGATCACCTTATGTGAGTACGGGTTTTTGGCGCACCCGGGGGTTCCCGAGCCAATCATCGCCACCTTCATCCCCTCACCCCCATCCGGTCGAGGTGGGTTCTTCTCGTGACCGGTGGACCCAAGGTAGGCTCTCGTGCGTTCCTTGCATTCCATACATATCGCACCTCACCATCGTTTCTTTCTTCCCTAATCACTTTCCGGCCATTTCGTACCACGACATTCGCATATCTCTTTTTCTTCCCCGCCGGCCTACCTTGCGTGCGAAACGTCCACACTGTTTTAGTTTCTTTTATCTTTTTATTTAAATCCTCCGTGGACACAGCCTGACGGATACCCGCGCACCGCGTGCGCAGCTGGGTGAGTGGGTAATGGCGTCATCCCCACCACCCGGGGTCGTCATGTAGGGTTGTTGTTCGTATCCGCTGTTCAACTGCACTCCCGCGGGGGGCCATTGCATGAGCTGCTGGCTTCCGACGCCGATTGGGTCCCTCTGTCTATGTTCTGGGAGGTGTGACCCTGGGGTGAGCTAGGTATAGATAGGCCACTCACCCAAGCCGGGGTAACGCCCGGGAAGTCAGAGCCCGAGGTCGGAGACGGTTGCAATGGTGGAGGATTTTTTTCGCTATGGAGCACCCTTTCTCCATTATAAACAACAAGCGCCGTAAAACTTTAGTAACAGAAGTAGCACCGCCAACAGCTGGTTGTTACTTGGTGATTACCCGTACAGAGGAAGGACAATCATTCGAGAAGGTGAACCCTTTTATCATCCAGAAGGGCACTGACTCAATTGCTGGTCCGGTTCTTTCCTGCACTCGGCTACGTAATGGTTCGTTGTTAGTGCAAAGCAAATCCGACGCACAAAGTAAGTCCTTGTTGAGCGCCACGCTTCTCCACGGTTATCCTATCCGTGTTGAGAAGCACCGCACCTTGAATTCTTGTAGAGGTGTTGTCACCACGCATAGCCTCGATGGTATCTCTGACGAAGACCTGGTGGAATATCTTGCAGACCAGAGGGTGACAGCGGTTCATCGAGTGCAGGCCAAACGCGACGGCGTGTTGGTACCCACTCGTACCCTGTTTATTACATTTGATGGCGTCGATCTGCCCACGATCATTTCCGCAGGGTACGAACGGATTTCTGTGAGGCCTTATATTCCTAGACCTCTGCGTTGTTTTAAATGCCAACGTTTTGGGCATACGCAAGTCTCATGTAAGAGTGCCGTTAACATCTGTGCAACCTGTAGCCAGCCCTCACACGAAGGTACCTGTTCAACAGCCCCCGTCTGCGTTAATTGTAAAGGGTCTCATTCTGCTTCGTTTGCCGACTGTCCGCGGTACTTGGACGAGAAGGCGATCCAGGAGATCCGGGTAAAGGACAAACTCTCCTTCGCTGAAGCCCGGAGGCGTTACCATGCGCGCCAACCTTCACTCCTGCGATCTGGCACATTTAGTTCTGTTGTTGCCTCGCCAGTACCACGAGTAGATGCCGAAACTCAGACCTGGACCTTGACTGGATTAACCGCCACTACCATCCGGCCGTCTATTAAGGCTACAGTTACCAAGCCGTATAAACCTGGTCCCAAGTCCATGAAGTCGCAAGCCGTTGAAAAGAAGCCCAAGCAGAAACTTCGTAGGGAAGATTTTTGAAAGACCCTCCGCGTGCCCGCGGTAACAAAAGTTCACCTTCTCCTCCTCGGAGGTCGCTGTCCCAGGAAGGTCCTGGGACAAGCCGCGCTCAGCGGCACCCTTCACCCATCGCCACCCAGAACCGCTTCACGGCGCTTGAATCGGTTTCTGGCACTGAGCGCGTGGGCCCTCCTTCCGAGGAAGCTATGGAGTCTGACCAACTCCATACAAAAAGCCCGAGCCCAAAGGTTAAACAAAAGGTAATTTTAAGCCGCCCTTCTAAATAGACAGTTTATCCCCTTATTCTTAATGGCTATCCTGACCTGGAATGTACGTGGTGTACGATCGCATAGGGTGGAACTGCAGCTTTTATTGCGTTCCCATTCGCCTATGGTCGTATGTTTGCAGGACACTAAGCTTCGCCCTCACGATCCTTTTGATCTCCGAGGATATACTCCGGTTCGCTACGACCTTGAACCGGAGGAGGGTACTCCTGCTCATGGAGGTGTCATGTTCTTGGTGCGTAACGACGTTCATTTTAAACCTGTCACACTTACATCCGACTTGCAAGCTGTTGCCGTTCGCCTTCACTTACCCGGCTTTTTGTTTTCTGTTTGCTCTGTATATTCACCTCCAACGTCTCCCCTCGCTCCCGCGGACATTCGAGCTCTCCTGTCCGCTCTCCCAACACCATTTCTTCTGTTGGGAGATTTTAATGCCCATCACCCACTATGGGGTTCGCCAAGGGCTTGTGCGAGGGGAACTCTTCTTTCCGACATTTTTTATCAGTTCAATCTTTCCATCCTCAATACAGGTGCACCTAGTTTTATTTCTGATTCTTCTGGTACATTCTCTCACCTGGACCTTGCCATTTGCTCACTCCAGCTTGCTCATCGTCTTCAGTGGAACGTCGTCGCTGACACCTACTCCAGCGACCATTACCCCTGCATCGTTTCTCTTCTGTCGCACCACGTACAGCATTCCAGAGTACCTGCCTGGTTATTCGCAAAAGCCGACTGGAGCTTGTATTCCAGTCTCGTGCATTTTGACGACCAGCCCTTCTCCGACATTCACCAACTAGTGCAGCACCTTACGTCTATTATTTTCTCTGCCGCCGAACGCGCAATACCCCGTTCATCCTCCCAACCTCGGCGGCCACCTGTTCCGTGGTGGAACGAGGATTGTCGGGACGTCGTTCGTGCCCGTAAGACTGCACTTAGGGTGTTTCGGCGACACCCTACACTTGATAATTTGGTGACTTTTAAACAATCGCGCGCCAGGGCTCGTCGCATTATTCAGGATAGCAAGAAGGCATCTTGGGCTCATTTTGTCGAGTCTTTTAATCGTTTTACGCCTTCATCCGTTGTTTGGGATAAACTTCGTCGCTTCTCAGGTAAAGTGTCACATTGTACTGTTTCTGGCCTTCAGGTTTCTAATGCCACCATAGTGGATCCGGCTGCCATCGCTAACACTCTGGGTGCTGCCTTTGAGGCGGTTTCCAGTTCAGACCATTATTCCGCCGGCTTTCGCTCTATTAAAGACCGGCTGGATTCCGCATCATATACTTTTCGGTCTGCTAATGATGAATGCTATAACGAACTATTCACAATGAGGGAGCTGGAGCACGCTCATCATTGCTCTCGGCACTCCGCTCCTGGGCCGGACGCCATTCATGTCCTGATGTTAAAGAGTCTTTCAGCCGACAGTAAACACTTTTTCTTACAGGTCTATAACCGTATTTGGCAAAACGGCTAGCTTTTCCCATTATACCAATTCATTTGAATAAACCAGGAGCCTAAACTAACTGCACACGTCTTCCCAACCATATGCACACACGTGCACTTGCCGTCCAGAGCGTAGCACTTTGTGTCAACGAAATTCTAGAAGAGAGTGAAAATCTGGGGCTTTGTTCCCCTTTATATACCTGAGCCTAGTGACGCTTACCTCCGTGCCTCAAAATGTAACGACATTTCTAACTGGTCCTCAGACCGCGTTACCTTAACATGTATGAGAATGTACTACTCCAAAGTTTTGCGCATACGCGTCTCCATGACCCGCAGGAAGAGGATTCAATATCTCCGTCTCTTTCTATTTCTCCTTACCGTTACCGGCTCCCTGTTCATTAGCTTGGTGAAAGGTGGGCTCTACCTAGAATTATCTTTTACCTGGAATTTGCTAGCTCGCCCGTTTGTTACAATCTGCTTTGTACAATTCTTAGTTGTTGGATATTTTAACATGTTTCTTCGTGAATTATATTATTACTATGTACAATACTTATATATGTGTGGTATATCCCCTTTCAGTGTGATTTAGTGCAAAAATGCTTTATGGACAATTCAAAGGAAATTGAATAGATTTTTCCTCTACAATTTTTTGTATAACCAACATATTTTGCACAATTTCTCGATGAAGTTTCGTCAGAATCGTAATTTTCGTGGTGCACTAATTCGGTAACATGGGGTTGAGTCGTTTGCGACTCACATTGCACTATATACATGAAACGTTCGCAGGCCAGAAAACACAAATTAATGAGTGAAAAGGAGAGCTTGGCCATTCTTTCGTGACTTGGGTCTTAAATCATTGAAACAGCTGTTTATCCTCTGGGAAAACTTAACATTTTGAGCCAGCTGTTTTACTGAAACGTTACAATGTGTCTGATGTAAGATTGTCCACAATTTCTCTCATTAGTTGAAGTTATACATAGACTGGGAGGGCCTCGACATTAGTTGTATTCGGAATTCTGAAACTTTTCTTTCATATTAAGCGGAGTCGAAATGGCGATTTTCGTGATTATTTCCCATACTCAGGTTTTTATTGCATATGAATAATTAAAACCTTCCCCTCATTTTGGTATAACTTTCATACACATACGCTAATTGTAAACACATTAATAATATTATTGAAAATAACGCTGTGTATAGCTTTTAGACTCCCTGAGTAGGTAAATATAGAGAGAGCTGGCGCAGTTTTTTGCGTTTATATGGGAAAGGATAGGGAAAACGAGGGTAGATGCGACGGTTCAAGGAGGAAAATGCGTTTATATGGGCGAAATAGGGAATACGAGGGTTGATGCTAGGCTAGACAGTGGTAGAAGGAGGGGGAATGGGGTTTATATGAGACAGATAGGGAATACGTGGAGAGGTGCTAGGCTAGACGGAGGCTGAGGAGTAGAGTATGGTTTATATGAAAGGTATAGGAAAACGAGGAGGGTGCTAGGCTAGACAGAGTTGAAGGGTAGAGCATGTCTTGTATATGAGAGGGGTAGGGAACAGGAGCAGGGGTGTTAGGCTAGACAGAGGTCAAGAAGTAGAGTAAGGTTTATATGAAAGGTATAGGAAAACGAGGAGGTGTGTTAGGCTAGACAGAGTTGAAGGGCAGAGCATGTCTTGTATATGAGAGAGGTAGGGAACAGGAGCAGGGGTGTTAGGATAGGCAGAGGTCAAGAAGTAGAGTATGGTTTATATGAAAGGTATAGGAAAACGAGGAGGGGTGTTAGGCTAGACAGAGTTGAAGGGCAGAGCATGTCTTGTATATGAGAGAGGTAGGGAACAGGAGCAGGGGTGTTAGGCTAGGCAGAGGTCAAGAAGTAGAGTATGGTTTATATGAAAGGTATAGGAAAACGAGGAGGGGTGTTAGGCTAGAGAGAGTTGAAGGGTAGAGCATGTCTTGTATATGAGAGAGGTAGGGAACAGGAGCAGGGGTGTTAGGCTAGATAGAGGTCAAGAAGTAGAGTATGGTTTATATGAATGGTATAGGAAAACGAGGTGGACTGTTAGGCTAGACAGAGTTGAAGGGTAGAGTATGTCCTTTATATGAGAGAGGTTGGGAACAGGAGGAGGGGTGTTAGGTTAGGAGAATTGAGTATGTGTTTATAAGGAGAGACGAGAAAACGGAGAGAGATCCTATGCTAGGATAGACAGGTGTTAAAGTTAGGTTAGATAGGAAACCAAGGAGTGATACTCAGCTAGAGGGGGGCAGGAGAAATGCGCTTTATGAGAGGTAGGGGATACGGGGAGTGGTGTTAGGCTAGACAGAGGTTGAGAGTAGAGTAGGCGTTTATATGTATGAGAAGTATAGAACAGGAGGAGGGGTGTTAGGCTAGACACAGGCTGAGAGTAGAGTATGCGTTTATATGTATGAGAGGTATAGGAGCAGGAGGAGAGGTGCTAGGCTAGACAGAGGTTGAGTAGAGTATGGGTTATATGAGAGAGGTAGGGAACAGGAGGAGACGTGTTAGGCTAGACAGAGGGTTAGGAGTAGAGTATGGTTTATATGAGAAATATAGGAAAAACGAGGCGAGGTTTTAGGCTAGACAGAGGTCGAGGAGTAGAGTATGGCTTATATGAGAGGTATAGGAAAAGGCGGAGAGCTATTAGCTTAGGAGAATTGAGTATGTGTTTATAAGGAGGGATGAGAAAACGGAAAGAGATCCTATGCTAGGATAGACAGGTGTTAAAGTTAGGTTAGATAGCAAACCAAGGAGTGATACTCAGCAAGAGAAGGGCAGGAGGGAATGCGCTTTATGAGAGGTAGGGGATACGGGGAGCGGTGTTAGGCTAGACAGAGGTAGAGGAGTAGAGTATGGTTTATATGAGAGGTATAGGGAAACGAGGAGAGTCGGTAGGCTAGACAGATAGTGAAGCAGTAGGAATATGGACTTATATACAGGAGAGATAGGGGCTAGACTTTGAAAGCGACTTTAGACGTGAACTTAGTGGCAAACTGTTTCATGTCAATGTTCTAGACATGCCCATCACGTAACCCATTCAGGGAAAAGGTGGCTGCAAAGGGAAAAGGTGACCAGTAAAGGGAAAAAGGTGACCAGCAAAGGGAAAAAGGTGACCAGCAAAGGGAAAAACGTGACCAGCAAAGGGAAAAAGGTCACCAGCAAAGGGAAAAAGGTGACCAACAAAGAATAAAACGTGACCAGCAAAGGGTAAAAGGTGACCAGCAAAGGAAAAAAGGTGACCAGCAAAGGGAAAAAGGTGACCAACAAAGGGAAAAACGTGACCAGCAAAGGGAAAAGGTGACCAGCAAAGGGAAAAACGTGACCAGCAAAGGGAAAAAGGTGACCAGCAAAGGGAAAAAGGTGACCAGCAAAGGGAAAAACGTGACCAGCAAAGGAAAAAAGGTGACCAGCAAAGGAAAAAAGGTGACCAGCAAAGGGAAAAAGGTGACCAACAAAGGGAAAAACGTGACCAGCAGAGGGAATAAGGTGACCAGCAAAGGGAAAAATGTGACCACCAAAGGGAAAAACGTGACCAGCAAAGGGAAAAAAGGTGACCAGTAAAGGGAAAAAGGTGACCAGCAAAGGGAAAAAGGTGACCAGCAAAGGGAAAAATGTGACCAGCAAAGGGAAAAATGTGACCAGCAAAGGGAAAAAGGTGACCAGTAAAGGGAAAAATGTGACCAGTAAAGGGAAAAAGGTGACCAGCAACGGGAAAAGGGTGACCAGCAACGGGAAAAAGGTGACCAGCAAGGGAAAAAGGCGAGCAGCAAAGGGAAAAAGGTGACCAGCAAAGGGAAAAAGGTGTCCAGTAAAGGAAAAAATGTGATCAGCAACGGGAAAAAAGGTGACCAGCAAAGGGAAAAACGTGACCAGCAATGGGAAAAAAGGTGACCAGCAAAGGGAAAAAAGGTGATCAGCAAAGGGAAAAATGTGACCAGCAACGGGAAAAAGGTGACCAGCAAAGGGAAAAGCTAACCCACTCACACTAGCAGGTAAGTAATTCAGTTAGTATCATAGGGTAGGACAGATCCTGGGAAGCGGATATAGCATAGTTCCGTATGATGTTACAGGTAATTCAGAGAGTATCGTAGGTATTTAGGATAATGCAAGTAACATAGGTGTTTAGAGTCACTCAGCTAGTATCACAAGAGGCTAGTTTCCAGGGGCAGAACGTATCATACATGCATATTTTTCACAGGCAATTCAGCTAGTATCGGAGGGTATTTAAGCTAATTCAGCTGGTATTACAAGAGGCGGACTGCATCATAGCAGTGTATGATTTCACAGGTAATTCAGTTAGTATCGTAGGTATTTAGGCTAATTCATCTAGTATCACAGGAGGATAGATTCCAGGGGTTGGGTATAGCATAGTAACTCAGCTAGTATCGTAGGTATTTAGCATAATTCAAGTGTCATAGGTGTTTAGAGTAGTTAAGCTAGCATTACAGGAGGGTGGGTTCCAGGGTCGGTTATAACGTAGTTTCGTATTTTACAGATAGTTCAGGTAATATCGTAAGTATTTGGGTAATCAGCATAGTTTCACAGATACTCGTGATAATTTCGATCAGAGATTTGTATCACAGCTATTTAAGGTAAATACAGGTGATTCAGGTTGTATCAATGGTATTTGAGTCATTTTAACAGGTAATTCATCTAGTATCATTGATATTTGGGGCAAACCAGATAGTATCACAGGTGATCGTGCTAATTTAGAACAGGAATTCGTATCAGAGCTAGTTAAGGTAATTTCACATGATTCGGCTAGTATGACAGGTATTTAAGTCATTTTAGCAGGCAATTCAACTAGTATCACAGGTACTCATGGTAATATAGAGAGTAATTAGATCATAAACATTTCTCATCCAACGTTACAACAATTTATATACTTTTTTCTAAATCTTACAAACTTATTATATGTTAAACAGTTATAAACTGCAGAGATAAACTGCATATGGTTCACAAATTAAAAAGCTTTGCGTCAACATACCTTTATTTAAGTTCGTTGTAGGTGCCTCTCCCCTTTATCTAGGCTTCAGACTAACACTAGTATTTGCTCCTAATGGTAGGGGTACCGCCTCTCCCTTCCATCTTCCCCTTTCTTCACCATTTGTCTGCTATGTGCATACACAGCACATGAGTAAACTTTAATTATTTAAATTGTAGACTCGCTGAGAAAATCTTCATCTTCGGGTTACATTCTCTTAAGTACTGTTTGTAATACTGTAATGTCCATACGCATAGGTAGTTATTCCATCCTCAGCAATAATTCTTTTATCATCAAAGGGATTCAATGTAATTTTATTCACTTGCACTGTGGTAACAGCATGCTTTCGTGATAGGATTAGATTCATGGGCGTTCTGATGATTTCACAGGTTTTAAGACAGTCTGTATAGCTGTCAAACGA